>CM077469.1:30250233-30892733 GCA_039654755.1 Calcarius lapponicus | reverse complement strand
GCCCCGTCACCTCTTCATTACGGGGCTGAATCGCTTCCTAAGGACCAAACCATGCAGAGTCTTGGGCGCCTTCTCTTCCCATCCATTTCACTTAGGCACCTGCTCTCTGTGGAAATTGATGGCCAGCTCGGGCTGGGCGAGCCCTGAGCTCAGGTTCTGCACTCAAAATCTTCATTTGCAGCAAACAAGGCTGCACGTGGCTGGGTAGGAGGCAAAGCAACGCGTGCGTGGCCATCGAGGACCGAGGGGCTAATCAGGGATCAATAATCACAATGATCCAGGTAACTGCTTTGGAATATTTAATCAGGGGCAGCAATTAAGGTTCTTTTAGATGTTGCAAATTCTAAGCCTTGAATCCAAGTCAAGTGTTTAGCTTTAAGGGTTGCACAGGTTTTCCCAAATGATGTTTCCTCCCCCTTCAGCTCAGCCGCCTGCAGAGCCAGCACAAAGATCACATGAAACTGAAATGAACTTCACTTTTAAATAATGCCCAGCTAAAGATAAAATTTATAATTTCACTGGCATGATAGCCAAGCATTAAATACTTCCCAAGGAAATTTTGGATTTTATAAAGCATAAAGATCTGCTAGAATCCCTCAGCTGGAGTGCTATTGGGCTTTTTGGCTTTATTTCTCTAAATGATATTCAGAGTTTGAAAGTGAAAAAGAATATTTGCTTCCCGGTAGCCTGAATTCAACCAAGATACAAATCTCTGTCTCACTGAGAATGATAAAAGAAGTCAGGCAGGGTATTGTATACCATCCTGCATTAAGAAAAACTCGAAGGTTTAAGGCCATCTGTATTTAGATCCAAGGACAGATGAGACATTTAAGTTTTAGTAGCACTCAGTTATACACCTGACATAGAGAAATGGCTGCAATCCTTTTTATCAGGCTGGAGAATAGGCATTAAATGACAAAATATTAGTCAGGCCATAGATCCCCGAAATGTATAAGTTCTGCAGCGGCTTCATTAAATCTGTTTTTTATCAGAGAGGAGAGAAGGGTCTGGTACAACATCGCCAGCGTTTGAGGCACTGGGCTTTTAGGGATACTTCATCCATCTGTCTATTTTCATATTTATTGTTTTACCAATCACTTTATTCATCCATCTGTTCATCTGTGTAAACCCATTTTTTTAAATTTTAATTTTTATTTATGGACTGACCTTAATAAACTCCCCTCAAGTACGGCGTGTTTATCACTGTCACGGTTGAAAACGTTATTAATGACGGGAGGGCCGCGCGGGGACCACGGGCGCCCTTTAAATTCCTTTTCAGCTGACTGGGCTGCAGCCACTCAGCTGGGAGGGGGTGGCTGGATCGATAAGGTCGGAGTTCAGGCACTGGTCCCCTCTCCTCCATCATCCCCATCGCTGCCAGATCACCATGCCTGCAGGTGGAGCGGGGGCATCTCGGCACCAAAGGCTCTCCCTCAGCTCCCCCAGCTTTTCCTGCCCCCTAGAAAAGCTGGGGGCAGCCTGGGATGGTTGTTTTGGGATGTGCACAAGGGAACACGTGGGTGTCAAAGGAAAGGAGTGTTTGGAGGCTGAGGGGTTCAGCTCTTCAGGGAAATTCTGATTGAGCATAAATTGGAGATGTGCCGGTTGTTAAATTCTCCTTACGCTCCGTGAAGGAAGGGGAGGTGAGTTGGTTTGGGCACAGTCACCAGGGCTGTGCTTTCAATCCAGCCACCCAAACTGCTTTGATTCCTCAGAGCCAGGGCTCTGAAGGAAGGGGAGGTGAGTTGGTTTGAGCACAGTCACAAGGGCTGTGCTTTCAATCCTGCTTTGATTCCTCAGAGCCAGGGCTGCTCACCACAGCAGAGGCACCTGCAGCAGCCAGGGCTCCCACACCACGCCTGGTTTGGGCAGCAAGCTCTTCTTCACAGGTGCACAGCTCCCAGCACCCTTCAGAAAATGCTGTTTGTTACCTCTGACCATGCCCATCCCTAATTTCCCCCAGCAATATGGGGAATAATTCCATGGACGGTGCTGGGAGTGCCTCGAAATTACGCACCCATGGATTAAGAGCGTTTCAAATTTATGACAGGCAATAGTCACGAGGTGGCTATAAATGCTTTACAGGTTCACTTCGTTGACATAAAGCCTAACCTTGCCACAAAAATACATTTTTATTCTGCTGGCTTAAAGCAGGTTTGACAAATACTCTCCAGGATAACTCAACCCTCGCGTTTTATCTTTGCTTGGCCCAGGCGCCGGCTGCGACAGAGTTTTGTCATGAAAGATGGAGCTCCGAGGCTGGGGACATTCCCCTCATGGCTTCATCTCACCTCCCCGCTCATTAGAAACCTTGGGCTCCTGCCTAGCATTTTATTTTGACATCAGAGGTGTAAATCAAGTCATAAACATATTTAAACTAATGTTGTTGAAAATCTGTAACTCTGACAGGGAAATGAGCGGCAAAAAGTGCATATAATATTTGGTGACATGTAATTTTAACTTCATCCCGTCCCTTTGCTTTTGAGACATTGTTACCTGCAGGAAAAGGCAATAAAATAAGGATGTACAAGAATGTGTCAAATGTAGGGCTTCCCTAAATTACGCTCTCAGGCACAGATTAATACATTTAATACATTCCAGTCATGAGTGAAGTACTTATAGCAGAACAACTGCTCCTTCAGTGATATCATTCACTGGAATGAACTACAGCTAACAGTGACAAGCTGGAAAAATGCCCCCACTTTTCAAACTGTACAAATGGCATTTGGACACAGTAACTCAAAACTGGACACTTCATTTCAAGTTTAAAGCTAGTGGTCCAGTCAAAAGCTATTACTCCATCTTCTTTATTTGTAGTCCATGCTTTTGTGCTCTTTAAGAATCAAATAAATACTGGTGTAATGGTTAGCAACTGCCAGTTCAACGAAAAATACTGCTAAATTCGCCAATAAGTCTTTTTTCTACACACACAAATTTATGACATAAGAACTGAACCCATTCCTGTTACAATGTCTGGATAGTTTTTTAATGTAGAGGGAGACTCACTTTAGTGATAAGAGTTTAAACCTCAACTCCTTTTTCCTTCTCTCTGGATCATACATCTGGATAAGGAAGAGCCTGAGACAAACGGCCCCTGTGTGCCAGCTGAGGTGCACTGAGCTGGCCCGTGCTCAGCTCCAGCACAGCTGAGGAAAAAGCTGCCCCTGGTGATGCCTCAGGTTTTAGTTTTTATATTTTTCCCATTCTGTGCTGCTTTAGTGTGTGGGTCTGAGCTTCACATCAGGGGATGCTGAGCTCTGTGCACAGAGCAGGGACACAAAACAATTCCTGCTCCAGCTGGGCACCAAGGACAAATGATCCCAATCTCAGCCCAGGAGCACAAACCCCATGGGCTGGAGAGAGAAAAACAAGCAGGGTGGGACTGCAGGGGCTAAAGCTGGAATGGGACACTGAACTGCAAGGTGCAAATGGAGCAGAACTGATCCCAGTGACAGAGCCCGTGCCCGCTCGTGCATTTTGGGGCCATTTTGGTTCATCTTGGGTGCAGCCCTGGCTGGGCTCTGGTGCTGCCCAAGGTGGATCCATGGAGGAGAACCTTTGAATAAATCCCTGCTTTATTCTTTAGCTCTGTCCAGCCTCTGCTCCAGGGCAGCCTTCAGAAGGCACCAGTGGCTCTGCACTGACTCTTTCCCTTTTGCATCCCCACTGGGATTATTTGAAAGCAAAGAGATTATTTGCTCTGGGATTGTTTAAATGTGGATGCAAGGTCTGCCCCCTGGTCTATTTTAAGAACTGGATGGAGGAGGGGACTGAGGTGGATAAAACCTCACTTTAGCCTTCTCCTTTTCAGTTCTTTATCATCCTCTTTGGTCCACTATTTACTCTTCCCCTGGCTAATGATAATGAGATCCCAGTTTGTGATCAGCACAAGGGTCCTGTCACGGTGCAAAGGGAGGGAGCAGCACTTCCCTCTGCCAGAGGAGGATTCCCTACAGGAGCCAGAGCTGGGACTGGGGCTGGCTCCTTTCCATTCCCTGTAGCACCATGTGCAGGCTTCAGGGCTGGAATTTTTAGTTTCTGGTTGATCCTCTTATGCAGAATAAGCAACCTCCAGAGCACTCAGGTGCATCACACCCCCAGAGAAATCTGCTGTGTCCCCACACAGCCCCTGCCCCAGGGGACACGAGGGATTTGTGAATTAATGTTTATTCCAGACAATGGCTGGGCTAAAAATGTGCATTATTAGGTGCTACATCACACCTAGAAAAACACAGATTTGTGGCTTCCACCAGGAACTGTGCTAAACTTCTGCATTTGGCTGATGTGATTCCCAAATAGGGACAGTGTGAAGAAGGGATAAATATTCCAAGTGCCACTGGAATATTGCCAAACTGCCCAGCCAGCTTTTTTACAGTGTGTTGAGCAAATGCTACATTAAAACAAGAGATGAACAATGGATTTGTGTCTAAAAGGACAAAAACTCACACCCTGACACTTGCTCAGAAAAGTCCACAAAGGTGCTGCCCCAGGCTCATGAGATTGCTGATTGCTTTCAAATTGTTTGAGGGGACACGGGGAACTAAAGCACAAGTTATTCTGGATTTTGTGGATATACTGGTTTTGTTTTTCAGCTTCCCCAGGTAGTAATTATAGGTCTGCTCTGTTTTGTCACAGATATTTGTAGCCAGAAGTCTCAAAAACATGGGGCTGTTCTCATGGGTTTTTCTACCAGTGCAGGCTCTGTGGTGTCCCAACATCAGAAGACCCACAGCATCTGTGGGTTTTTAATAATTTTTAAAATAATTTTATAATAATTTTTAATATTTTTATTAAAGTTTTAATTTATTTAGTTATTTAATGTTTTATTAAAGACAGCTTCTGTGGGTTTTTAATAATTTTTAAAATAATTTTAATAATAGTTTTCTGTTTCTGGAAACAGAAATTCCTTTTATTTCTAAGAAATGCCTTACATGTTCTTTAATTCAGTTTCTTAAAGATGGCGAAGAAGGATTTTATGTCCCAAGTAATTTCATTTGGTGTCATAATTACATCTTGATTAATTCTACCCACATTTAAAATTAGGAGGGGTTTTGGTTTTGTTTTTTTTTTTTTTTTTTATTTTAAAGATTTTATATGACTACAAGTAATGTGAACCGGGAAGGACTGTGATAACCTGCAAACAAAGCAGGTTTTGGGACTGAGAGGGATAAATGACAGGTGTGACAGGGGCAGGACTGTCCCTGGGATCTCTGCAGTGACATTTGGAGGACACAAAGACTCTGGCAGCTCTTGTGCAGAGAAAAGCAGGCTGCTATTACACACACCTCTGCCCCCTCACTTTGCCACTGCTGGCACCAAAACCAGCATGCCTGCTGCTATTTCCTTCTAGGACAGAAAATCACCAGTTTTCCTTAAAAAGTAATCTAGACCCTGGCTTGTATTAGCTCACACCCAGTCCTAACCCAGCTTGTAAACACCTTGGAGCAGATTCTTTTTTTTTTTTTTTTTTTGGCTTTTACCCACCTGAGCGTGGTTTATATGCATCCTGTACCACAGCTAGGGATCTTGGATCAATACAAGTAGGGATGAAAAATAACACTGTGCTCTAAACTGCTGTGACCAATTCCTTGGATTAGAAATACAAAAAAAAACAATTCAATCCATGCTGCATGCAGGATTTTATCTGAGGCCAAGTATTAATTCAAAATTTTACCTGCTTTTCCATGGAATGATAGCAAAATACATCTCCAAATCTGGTTTTGGCTCATCAGACCCTGTTGATAAAATGATTTGTTTTGAGAATTAAATGAAAGCCTTTTCAGAAGAACTCTCCTCACAAGGAAACAAGGAAATCAGCCCTCAAATGTGCCATCCTTGGAAAACCCAACAGGACATTGGTTCTCCTGCTGCAGTGCCTGTGCAGAACACGGAGCACAGAGCAAACTGACAAAATAATTGGATTATACATGCACAATTCAGACTTTCAGTTACTGGGTGCTTTCTTGTTCCTAGTTTCCACAGAAAAGTCAGGTTTTTGTTCCTTAAGTCCTTGTACTGCTTATTTACATATGAAAAGGTAAGTTTATAAAAGAGCTTTCCTATTTTACTCCACCTAATAGTTAATAATTTAAATCTGTAGCCATTATCATCATATAGATTGACACAAATGGCATATGGATCATTCTGGGGATGAGGGTTAGTTTCTTTTAAGAGAGAATTGTTTTAGTATTTGCAGGAAATTAATCAGGGGAATGGGCTTTGTGGAGCATGGAGCAAATCTAATCTGTTCTTTGTTCAAATTTGCCTTGCTCCAATTCCTAGCAATTGTAGACAACATGCTCTTTTGTTCAGGAGCCACTTGTTACATGCATAATTAGAGACTGCAGTAGCTGTGTTTAAAGAAAAACTGTTTTCCAATGTAATGTGTGATCTTGATAATAGTATTTTCATCAAAGGTAGCAATTACATTCATTAAGCTGGGACTGGCAAGGCAGCAAGGAAATTAAGTGGAAGGTGAATAAAAAGCTCCCCGTTCCTTTTTAAAATCTCTGCCTCTTTATAAGTTGAAATGCACCACGTTGTGCTGCAAACTGGAAAATACATACTGAATATAAGGGGGGAAAAAAGAAAGAAAGAAAGGAAAAAAATAAAGTCCTCCTTAACCTTTCTGAATAATGATCCAGAAGATATCCTAGGGACACCTACTATAGATGCACTTTTCAAATTAAAGGGCTTTATTCTACATTAATTTCTTATGCAAGTTTTAAACGAGCTCAACATATGATTCAGGTCTTTAAAGGCTCCAGGGCTCTCTAGGATTAATTCACTGTTCTTTTCACACATGAATTAATTGTTTTGTGTTCTCAAAAACAGCAAACAGCACATAAATCAACCAGTTTGGAAAAGGCACAAGGCTGGTGCCTTTTGCAAATCACTGAAGTTTACTCTTTACACTCCATTATTGTAATATGCAACTTTTAAAGGAAAAGCTGGGAAAGTAGGACATATGTTCTTCATTCTAAGTGGATTTCTTGAATGCATAACTCATTTCAGTGATCTGATTCCTTGAAAGACCAAAGTTGTGAAGCACTGAAATGCTATTCTTCCAGCATGCCAGTTGTTTATTTCCCAATTAATAAATCAATTACACATCACTAATATACTTGCAAACATTCACATATACAAAGAGCCAGTTTGAGGGGGGTTTTTTTAACCTCCTTTTTGCCTTAAGCTTTGGAAAAGTTAGATTTGCAGATGGAAAAATGTGAAAATCTGAAGATGTGAGCACAGAGCCCCATGAGGAGCTGTGCCTGGGCTCCCCCAGGCTGAGCACATCCACAGCAAGCTCAATTTAACCCCCAAAAATCCCATCCTGATTTTATTCCGGGCACTGTGTCCCAGGCTGAGTGGGGGCAGCATGTGTCCCCTCACAGTTTGTTGGCAGCAAGGGCAGGGCACCACTGCTGACAAGTCACTGCTTCAGATCAGGGCTGAGGCAGGATTTTACAGGAAAATGCCCCAATTCAGGGTCTCAGCCAGCACCAAGCAGGGCAGGTGACACCTGCAGCAAGGGGGATGAGTTAAATTTACCAGCAGGGCAGGTACTGAGGGGGGTGTTGGAAGGAAATGTGCTCCCTCCTCAGCAGGGATGCCCCAGCCCACTCCCAGCTCAAGGTAAGACAGAAAACTGCAGCCAGAACCCAGCTGCCCATGACTCCAAAAATAACTGTTTGTCCCTCTGCCCTTCCCAGAAATAGAATCTGAAACCACAGCATCTTGGCCAAATTGGAATTTGTATAGTTCTGCGAAGCATTTCCTTCAGTTAGGAATGATTTAATTATTCTTCACTTCCTCTTCTAGAAATCATTCCTGGATAATGAGGTTAGCATAGAGCAGATATGTTTCAGTCAAGGAATAGATGTAATTTAGTGCCAGAAGGCTTTTACAGTTGGGAAGAAAAAAAAAAAAAAAAGGTTTTTGGACACTTCTAAATAGAAGCAGCAGGATAGAGGTTTGCTATTAAATTAGAACAGTCTGAGACACCAGACCATGGGGTGCTTTAACCCAGTGCTGTGTCAGCCCCTGCAGAATCAGAGCACTCCCCTGCAGCCCAGATTCTTACACAAGGGTAACAAGGCACATTTGAAATAATTATTAAATAATGGCAAGCTGCATTACTGCCAGAGAATTGTTTATCTCTGCAAATTGGATCACTGGAGTCAAAGCACAGTAGAGCTAAAATTCTTCCAGCATTAAATGGAAGATCTGTTGCTGCACCTTCTTTTGGTCTTTGGAAACTGTGAATCCTGCATGGCACTCAAATGGATTTTATGACAAATATCCTGCTGAATCCAGCTTTTATTATTCAAGCAACAGTCAAAATAAACTGCCTTATCAATCAAATGTAGGCATTGCTGCAATTAAACCCAGAAAATTATTTTCCTTCTAAAGCCTGGTTGGACAGACACTGAGAGGACCAACTCTATCTTCAGCAGCTCCATTGACCAAACAAGTCCTTTGGAGCCTTTCACTATTTAACCATGCTTCCAGAACCTTAACTTTTATTTTTTAATTATTCCTGGGTTATTTTTACTGCAGTTTAGCAGATTTCTTCTACAGAAAACCAGAAAGTGTCCAGAGAAGCTAATGTCAAACATCATGTTTTTGGGAATTATCTAAACAAAAGCAGAAAACTTCAACAACACAGTGTTAAATTAAAACCTGCTCTGTTTGTACTGAAAAATTTGCACTTAGTTTGCATGTTTAGGATGCAAATTAAGGAATAGAAGAATTTTACAGGGTGTCCTTGAAAACAATTCAGGTCAAAAAAGTCCCAAGACTCTTGTGGCAAACTTGATGTGATGAGAGAAGGATGATCAGAAATGATTCTGTTCCACGGAGGAATTGCTTGAGACTTGGCTGAATGTCCCTGACTGAAGGCAGCAAACAGCCCCTCTTTAGCCTCACTAAAAAGGAATCACTAAAAACTTGACTTTTTTTAGTTGTCTAAGTCCTCCAGTGTTAGCAGCTCTGCAGTTACTGAGAGAATAGCTTCAGAAAGATGTAAATCCAAATGATCTTGAAAGACAAAATATATAAAAATGCTATTACAGTCTAGTGAGACTGCACATATTTTTGATTTATATTTCTAAGTATTTCACCAGTAAAAAATGTTACAGTGTACACTGCATGTTCCTTTGAACAATAAACAAGCTATTAGGGAACACATTGGTTATTTCTAGTTACCCTGAATACATTCTGGGGCAGAGGAAAAGCATTTCTTCAGCTTTTGTGTATCCAGTACCAGCTCAGGGAAGTCAGACAGCTGCTTTCAAAACAGACTGGGCTTCCAATCGAGCTTGGCTTGGTAGAGGAACTTGAAATGTGTCTCTCACCAAAAGATTTTCAAGTGGAAATGCAATAACATGTTAATTAGAAAAGTCTTTACATAGCAAAAGGCTCCCAAAGAACAATAACTCTGTAGTTGATGTACGCCTTTTCTAACACAATCTTTACATGGGGAAAAGAAAATATGAAAGAAAGAACAACAGCATAGAAAAGATGATACAAAATGTTGTATTTGAGTATCCCAAGTAGTGATTAAACCCTTCTGTGGAAATCTGCCTTGATCACCAAGCAGAACAGAGCTCGAGAAACCTGACATGACACAGCCTGGTACAAAACCTGCAAGATTTGGCAACAATTTTAAATTACAGATTATTAGAGAACCATGAACTCATATACAAACATTGTATCAAGTAAAAAATAAAATTCAGGCACTTTTAAATACATTCTCAATACAGGTATTTTCTTCTAACCAGGGAAGCTCACATGCAACATTTGATGCTGAAGTTGCTGTTCCAGGACAACAGACTGGATGGACTAAGGGCACAAAAAGAGAAAAGTCACTAATAAAATGTATCTTGAGTACATAAAGCAGCTTAAAAGCTCAGAAAGCCTCCCAGCATTGCCCACACCAGCTCTGCAGCCTGTGCCCACAGTGCCAAATGTAGAATTGCCATTGATGACCACCCAAAAATGCCTGAACAAGGGCTGGGGAGCACAGGCAGCTCTGAACAGCTCCTGGACAACAGCACAGCACTTCTCATTCCTAACCAAACAGCTGAGTTCAGATGGTAGGGGTGGGATTTAAGGTCCCTTCCAGCCCAAACCATTCTGTGACTCTCCCCAGAATCAGTGACCAGAGTAGCCAATGCTCTCCACACAGGTACTTGTCCTGTTAAAACAGCAAGGAAAGTTACTCAGGGGTTGTAACTGATTTGTGCACATACTCCTCCACAAAATTTTGTATAGAAATACAATACATTATTTATTTATTTCAAAACTGTGTACAAAATACAGCATACATAACAAAGACATGAAATATTTACAGCTGTAACATTAGTTAAAGGTTTGACCTTGTTTTATTGAGAAAAAAAAAGCTTATCAGCTACTGTTGAATTGCTGCTGAGGCTGTTCAGGTTGCTTGCTGGACTCAGGCATCCCATATCAGACTGTGAGGAATCACATGAATCTCATTTTCCCCTGGTTATTTTTTTCAAATGGATACCTGACACAGTCCTACACAAAGAGACTCTTTTTACATAATCCTGGATATCCAGCCCTTAACAGTCCTTCAAAGAGCTCTGCACTTTCCTCCACAAAGGCTTTGCTTCTGGCACTGTATTGAATCAGTAAAGTATTGCCAGTCTCACACAAAACTGCAGATGCCAAGCTGAGAGTGTCACAAACCAGGAGACCACAGCAAAAACCAAACCCTGTTTTCTGTGGACACTCACGTGAGCAAAGCAGATTAAACCTCAGCAGCCAAGGGCTGCCTCACCTTGCCACAACTCAGCACAGCAATCAGCCTTAACTCCAGCATTTTGCAGTGTGGTTTTGATTATTTTGGATTTACAGATAGACTGTGTTGAGCAGAATAACTGTAGTTAAATGTTGTGGTATCTGTAGTCTTAATTCTAATCTAAATAAGAATTAAGACTAGCCTTAATTCTAATCTAAATTTCCCCAGCTGTTTTAATTCAGCTGAAACAAAGCCTGCAAGTAAATCTGAAATGCATTAATAATAATAATAATCGTGATTAATAATAATAATATTGCAAGAAGAAAACTTCAGAAACAATCTAGCCTACCTCCCTACTCTTGTATTTTTGTGAATCTCAAAGCTCTTGATCAAACTGATGTGGGAGGGGCATTTTTATTGGCACAAGGATAATCACCACAATAATTCTTTGCCCATTACCAGGCAAAGCGTGTACATAGAGGGATTAATTCCCTAAAGCAGTTACTTCCCTTTGAAGTCAGAGAACTTTTTAATAGTGCTTTTCATCCTTGCTTGTTTCTTTGTCTAAGGCACTGCTTGTTTTACAAATCCCACTTGTTAAGTGTCACTTGCCCTGGTTTTGCCTGGAAATCCTCTGGGAGTCTCAGCCTGTTCTAAGCTCCACTCAGAGTGAATCATCAGTGAAAGGCAAGCTTTAAAAATGAGATTCCTCTAAGTCAGCCAAAACCAGAAAACCAATCCTTCCCTCCCCAAAACACTTGAAACAGATTGCCAATTACAGCAATTAGGATGATTTTTCATATATTAAGCTTCCTGTCTCTTGATTATTAGTTAATTAGCTCTCCAGCACTGAAGAGGTTTCTGCTGTAAATAAAATGTCTAATTTTAGAGTAAACAGAGACAAATAAAAAAAGCAAATACTTCCCAACCCCCTGCCCTTTTTTCTCTCTTAAAAAAGGGAAAAACTGTGCTGGAGAACTACTAACTTCCAGGAGCAGGAAATTCTAGGCTGCAAATTAATAGTGCCTCCCTTTAAAGTTTGTAAAATGCATTGAATGTGGAAAGGCCACTGGGAGGTAGAATGACAGCACTCCCATTACCCAGCTTATATCTGTCCTTTTGCAGAACTACTAGAGCTTTTTAAACCCCATTTCAGAAAGATTTCAACTCAACCTTTTATGAAAGGAAAACTATAAATAGGCTCTTAGATTAAAACCCTTAACAGCTGAGAAGGCTGGAAAGGGAGGTGGGTATTATCCACCTTTCAGGAGTATAAATTGGGGCTGGAAGGGCTTAATTACAAAGACATCCTTAAGAACACACTGAGGGCTGCTGTAAAAATGACTCCAATTACAGCAGCTCCACGGACATCACTCCACCTGGGAGAGAGGAAAGCATCACTTCCCTCTCTTTGCACCCCATGCTAATGCAGCAGCACACCCCAAGTGCAGCTCCACTCCACACACCAGCTCTGCTTCTCGTGGAGAGTCCCTTCTCCCAGGGGGAAAAACAGAAATGCCAGGGATTTGGATTCCAGGGATTTGGATTCCTTTGTTTTCACTCTGAAATCCCCAAGTGGAGGTGAACTGCTGGCATGAGCTAAATCCAGTGCTTGGAAATGTCTCAGGCAGAAAGAAGTTTGGATTTGAATGTGGAATTTCTGATATCACATGAATCACTCCCTCTCCTGGAATGGGGAACTTATGGTTTTCCCTATGATTTCACTGTGATGATGCATTATTTATGATGTCATCAATGCCTTCTGTAATTACCAATAAATTTCCAATCAGTGTTAAGGGAAATAATTTTTATATAGCATCAAGGAAGTCCTTATGGTTTCAGTATTCCTGTGCTAAGAATTTTGCAATTGTGCTCAACTGGATATTTGAAGTTCCTTCATATATTGTACCTGAAATCAGAAGAAAACAAATTAGTAGACTCTAAACCCAGAGTGAGTTTATGAAGAGAGATCAAAATATCATCCTAAAGTCCACTGAGAACCTTTACAATTATGAAATGAAGCTTTACTGTGCAAGTACTAGCACAGAATTGTAATTATTTATATAATATTATAAACATTCCTATTTTATTATCTGTAACAATAAAAGCACCTTTCTGGTTGGCAACACATAATGCAAAGACATTTTCCTAAAAAGCAGTTCTTAAATAGCCAACAAAAATGAGGAAGTTCCAAATGCTGTTGTAATAAAAGCCAAAGGGTAATATTGTTAAAAATATCAAACTGTTGTGTCCAAGGATTATCCTGATGAACAAGAAAGCCTTGAAAAGAAAACTCCACATGGATTCAGATCTTAAAGCCAATGAAGGTATTTTTAACTCTTTTTTTTTTAACAGACATTTTCTTATTAGAATGTGATACAGGGTTTGTGTCTGTATTTTGTTGGTATCTAATCAAACATTTTAACTAGCCTTGCATGTACATACATTTATACCTAAAGTTTTATATCTGAGCCTTTGAATTAGTGTTGACACAGTCTCAAGAAAAAAATAGCCTGAGAAAAAAAGCCAGGCCTTCTTCCTAAAACTTTAATAGCACCAAGGGACAAGAGATACTTGGCAAGAAAGTGGCACTCACCTATCTTGCAGTCACGGTAGTACTTCTCTATTGGGAAATTTTTGGTGAATCCAACACCTCCCATCCATTCAATACATTTACTGGTTGTCAGTGTTGCAACCTATGAAGAGAGTTTCAAAGCTACAGGATTGAACTTCAGACAGTAGCAGTAAAACTTACACTTTGTACCTATTAATAACAAAACAGGGAATAAAGCAGTGACTAGAATAGCAGGGAAGAAGGATGGGTTTTTTGGTATTCATCTTCAGCAAGCCATTTTAGGATAAAAACAACATAAATCAGAGGACATCAGGACTTAGCAATAGTTTCTATGCTGCTCTGTGCAAAAGACCAGCAGTGGTATGCAAGATAGCAAATGCAAAGAGGGAAAAGTCATCCAGTTTTGAATCCTTTTAAGACTCACAGATGTGACCAGCAGAGCTGAAATGGTCACAAATGAACTCTCTACAGTGTCATTTCTCATGCCACAATAAGATTTCTAAGAAAATTAAATCTTTCTTGATAAGTGAAAGTATTAATTCACTTTCCTCTTTTAGTGTTGTTGGTTGGTTTAAAAAAAATTATTTAGGGGCATGAGCAGCTTACTCTTTGGTGACTTAATTTAGATTCTGTGCACAGACTGAGAAACACAGAACGGTTTGGGTTGGAGGGTGTTGGAGCGCTGGGGGGTAGGATGGTCAGGACAGACAGAGATGAGAGATCTCTGCAGCCAGGTCGTGGAACTTGGGGTTCATTGCACAGGGCCTGGGTGCAGGGCCTTGCTGGAACTTTTGGTTTATTGCAAAGGGCTGGGTGCAGGGGCCTTTTGGAACTCGGGGTTCATTGCACAGGGCCTGGGTGCAGGGGCCTGCTGGAACTTGGGGTTCATTGCACAGGGCCTGGGTGCAGGGCCCTGCTGGGAGCTGCCAGGCACAACCTGGAGCAGGCTTGAGAGAAGAGAGGGGTAGAGAGGATGGGAGGGTAAGAGAGTAAGAGGGTAAGAGCTTAAGGGAGTAAAAAAGGAGAGCGAGGTTCCCGTTACAACACAATAAATCTTCTTTCATGTTGAATATTCTAATTCTCACTAACCAATCTAGTGCAATATACAAATCCTACAGCATTTCCATACAGTCTATAAGAATCATTACATTACCATACTGTGTTACATTTTAAACCCTACAAACTCCTCTTTGGGCCCCTTCTGCCAAGCTGGCAGGGTCTGCTCTGACCCTTGGAGCTGTCTGCAAGCAGAGGGTGTTGTTCCATCAAAAGGGGATCACCTTCAGCTGGCCACACCATTGTTTTCCAGTGGTTCAGTAACTGAGGTATGTCAAAGCTTGCTTTCATTTCAATCTCGCTTATAGTTTCCATATTCTCAAAATCTTTTGCCAGACAATCATATTTATAAGGCTTTCCTGTTTCATCTTCCCCCACAGGAGGGGATCTTAAAACTCATCTCATTCCAACCCTCTGCCAAGGGAGGGAGGGACCTACTAGCCCAGGTTGCCCCAAGTCCCACCCAACTTGGCCTGGAACACCTCCAGGGATGCGGCATCCGAGATAAAAGTACATGCAGAGCTTCCACAGCCAAGACGAATTCCAAGTACACAGGGGGTAGCAGAAGGAGCTTTAGCAGCAGTGAGGGAGCTCAGGTACCTCAGCAGTGAAGTACTTGGCCATGCTGGCCTCCTTGATGGCCGGCCTGCCCGCCTCCGCCAGCCGCGCCGCGTTGTAGGTCAGCAGCCGGGCCGCCTCCAGCTGCGTGGCCACCTGGGCAATCTGGTGCTGCATCCCCTGCAAGAGCAGCACAGCACTCACACAGAGCCACAGCCCCTGCAAGAGCAGCACAGCACTCACACAGGGCCACAGCCCCTGCAAGAGCAGCACAGCACTCAGACAAAGCCACAGCCCCTCTGGAGCTGCCAGCAACAACCATCCTGCTCACCATGTAAAATAAAAACATCAAGTCCAGGTTGGAAGTAATTCTGTGACAGGGTCTCTGGTTTTGAGATGACCCCGAGGTGTTAGAAAGTCTTTTTTTCCCAGCCCCACAATTGAAGAAGGAGTCAGGATTCCTCAGCTCTGGTTGTTTGTTTTCTGTTATCTATAACATTCTTTCTCTGACCTGCTGAAGTCTCTCTGGCAAGTCAGTCTGTGGCACACTGACCGCCTTGGGGTGGTGCTATCTTTTTATACTAAGAACTATGTGTACATTATTTACAATAATTTTCCAATACCTATCATCCATGTTAGACCATCTGTCTCTACTCTAAACCAATCCAAAAGTGCCTCCATCACAGCAAAAGATGGAGGCTAAGAAAAAACAGGAGGAAGGACAGGACATGCCCAAATCTCTCCATCTTGCCTCCTGAACCCTCATTCTAAAACCCCAAAATTCCACATTTTCACCCTGTGATAAATTCATTATCATTCTGTTCAAAATCTTGTGGCTTGTAACTCTTCACACAAAGTTAGTAACTTTTTCCATGGGTTAAAATCAAAGGCACAGGTGTTTTTGACTCTGTCCCAAGGTCTCTGAGCCCCCTGTCAGGGTCTCGAGTCCCCCAGGGCAGTCAGAGGAATTTCCTGGATTCCAACAATTCTGCGTTCCTTCTGTGATTATTGACAGAGGTTGGGAACACTCCTGGGCCACTGAAGTGCTCTCAGGAACTGCAGTCTTGTTTTCCCCTTTCCTGGTCTTGGTTTCAGGAGCACTGGGGTTCTTTTTGCCTGACTGGATAGAGGGTTACCTGTTTAAACCCAGGAATATAAAGGATAATTTTATCCCAATGTTAACATCCTCCTCAGGATTACAAAGGCATGAGGAAGACAGAGCTGCATTTTTCATTCTGCAACTGTTCACTGAGACAAAACCAGGTCTGCTTCCCTAATGAGTTTAGCCAAGGAAGACTTGTAAACAAATATTTCTTAAATAAAAGTGGAGAACTAGCAAGGTGACAACTCCTTTCCTTCTCCCAGAGGCACAAGACAAGATTTAGAAGCAGCTTAAAGGTACAGAGGACACGACTGTGGAATGGATTAAAGGAGAAGAAAAGAGGTGGTGGAGCTCACATCTGAATGGTATTACAGAAGAATGGGTTTATTTAAGAACACCCAAATATTATGATCAGTGAAAATGAACATTTAGTAGTCTAAAACACAATGAAATCTTTCATCTTATTAGAACATTAACACCATTCCCTCAGATCTGCAGAAATATATAGGCAGGTCAAAATACCAAAATGATTTGGCAATTACAAATTCCATTTCCCATTCAAAAGACGTAGTTCCAATCATTTCCTAGGTATCTATGAGTGCTTCCTAAAATTTGCATAAATTATGAGTAGTGCTAATGTTCCTTCTCTTCAGCTGAGATGTAGGTTTCTTTTAACAAGAAAATTACCAGAGTAATTACAATTATGTATCTTCCTTATTAAACTATACATCATTTTTGCAACAAAGAGTCTTTTTCTCTGTAAGAAACAGATATTATAATGAAAACTAAATGTCTTTGTACAACACAGGAAATCTAATAATTCAGTTTTCCTCATCTTTTTATCACTTCTAGTCTCGAGAAAAAGCCCTTCCCCTACACCACATGAAAGGATATAAAAACTGGAGCACATTCAGCACAGTGTGATACTAAAATCAGAAGGGAGTTCCATGTGTATTATTTTCAAAGAATGTCAGTAAGTTATCAAGCAAAAGGAATATGTTAACAATATTTTTAAGTTTTAAATTATTTGTGCAGTACTTGCAAAGGCACCGAATCGCTGAATTTTACATGGCAGATGAACGTTCATCCAGAATATTTTTTTGAAAAATACTCAATTATTGAGGAGGAGAGACAAGATGTGAAGTGGAACATGAATTATGCAAATCCTAATACTAATTATACTGTTTATTATGGTCACTATTCTTTCTTGGATGAAAGATCCCATTCACAAGTACCTGGAAATCAAACACGCTCTTCCCAAACTGGACTCTCTCCTTTGTGTAGGGAACTGTACGGTCAAAACACCCCTGGGCCAGTCCTAACATCTGTAAGGAAAATAAGGATATGATAAAAAAAAAAATGGTTCATTGAATGCACCTAATGGAGATGATCATAATTGGTCATCTTCTGGTCAGGCAGGTTGATATCCAGGAGAAAAGTTGTTTTCTTCCTGGATATTGCTAAAGCTTGTATAGAGAATCCTAGGAGGTGGAATTTTAGAGTTATCACACAAAGTGAGGTGAGTTATAAAAATAAAAGTTTGAGGAACAAACCCTTTACATGCCCATTTCTCACCATAGGCAAGTATTTGTGAAAACACTACCACTCATTTTTTGAACAAAACTTAAGGGTCAACTGTAATTGCAAAAATATTAATTTTTTGGATAATTTGTAATTGCATAAGAAAATGACTGTAAACTGAAGATCTATAGATTTACATTACCCTATTAAAGCAAAAATAATCTGAATGAATAATCAAAACTATTTTCATAAGCAAAATAATTTCTCATTTTCTAGAGCACACCAGACTGAATTGCCAGAATTAGCAATTTATTTTAGAAACTTAGTGGCACGGAAGGAGAGATCACATTTCTTGCACTATCTTCCAACTGTGCAGAACAATTGTAGAAGAATTTAGATCAATTTTGTCTTTCCACAAAGGCAGAAGCAGTGTCACATCAGAAAGCTTAGAAAAACTACCTTTAATGATGTACAACAGGAAAAAAAATTATACATAGGAACAAAGTAAAATAAGTCTGCTGCTAATCAGCCCCATGATCAGATTTGTCATCTCCTTATATAAATTATAAGAACAAAGTACATCAACTTCAGCACCTGTAATAATATTGCAGCTGCCTTGCACTAAAACCATCTGAAACTGTTTCCAAAGCCACAATTACCTTTTATAAGATCTTCATTATCTTTTAAAACTACTACTACTGCAAAACTAAACACCACAGGGCTTTAGAGCTGCTGTTCTTGTCAAGTCCATTTCTCTTAATTTGAAGGTGCCAAGAAGACAGTAATTAAGATATAACAACTACCTGACCTTAACTTTTAATTAAGGTGTAACTTGGAGTAATTAAGAGTAAAATCCAGACCATGTATTTTACTGGCAGAGCCTTTATATTATTTATATCTCTGGGAACAATGAGGCCCACAGCCCTTCTTAAATGCCATATCAGACAAAGTTTAATCAGAGGTAATCTTTAGAAATGATGGAAAAGCCAGCCCAATTATCAGCTTTTTTTTTATAGTGTATTGCCATGTGGAAAATCTCAATTTCATGAAGATGATTTCTTCTGGTCTGTCTGCAAACCAGGGCAAAAGACAAAGGAGACTGGTAGTACAGAAATATTGCACAACAAAGTATAAACATAGAAAAGATTACTTTCAAAAGTAAATTAAAAATCCAAAAACTTATCACAAGTAATTTTATTCTGGGGCTGAACCTGATTTCCACTGAGATCAGCAACATTCTGGAATCCAGGCTGGCTTTACAGCAAAATACAACATTTTGAAATAACTCCAAGGTTGGTAAATATTTTCCCCTAAGATACCACACAGTGCAATTTTCAAACACAACAATGAACTGGAACAGCTCTGCTAGAGAAAATCACATTTATTTTAAAAATAAGTTGACTTTTTAAAACAAGTTGGGAAAATATCAGTTAGCACTAGGTTACATTTGCCAGCCCCATACAATCCCAGCTGGAAGCATTAATTTATACATTTCAGTGTGTTGAAGTTTCCAAAGTCAGTTTTCTTTGTAAAATAAATTTTCATAGTGGAAGACAAGAACGTGGACATAGTTCAGTAGCAATAAGTTAACGGCCAAAGAGAAGTTAATTGCCATTTAATGTTTTTGAAGTCTATTGCTTGTGTCACCACAGGAGGATTTCCCCACTGGCAGCTGTTCCCATCTTTGCTGGAACTTTGCTACGGGAACAGTGACATCTAGTGGCAATCGAGCTTTTAATCAAGTATTTTCCAAACAGCTTTAAATATTCCATAAATTTCAATCCAAACTCAAACGATATCCTGGCTGTGCTCAGTAAGAAACCAAATCACCCACCTGTGCAGCAATCCCTATCCTGCCAGTATTGAGCATTCCAATGGCATACTTATAGCCTTGTCCAACTTGTCCCAGGATACTGCTCTCAGGAACCTACAAAATAAAACCACCCAATTATTCCTGTTCTATTCTGCTTTGCAACTACTGAAAGGGTTCACAAGTTTTATCAATTGTTCCTCATAAGTGAAGGCATAAAACATAAACCAGAATTTGATTCCTAGGATACCTCATTAGAGCATTCCATGGCTATAAACTGATGACTGAGAAAAAACTACATCAAAATTTAAGAAATCCAACCCCTCTCTAGACTTCTGTGGAAGAAAGATGCTAAAATATGCCCAAAAATCAGTGTATCTAAGGGGAAAAATAGGGAATTTAGTTAATATTCTTTCCTTATGTGTGGCCAGGTTCCTGCTGTACACAAATTATGCTTCAAGAGCTGAACTCACAATACCTTCACGTTGTCCAAGGTGACTGGGCAGGTGGAACATGCTCTGATCCCCAGCTTGTCCTCCTTTTTCCCCACCTGAAGCCCCTCTGTGTCGCGATCCACTACGAAGCATGTAATTCCTCTGTAGCCCTGGGGGGAATTGAAAATAGTCAAAACCTGGTTTTCATACCACTATCCCTCAAAATCTACACCTACTTCCAGATTGGGCACAAACCTGATACTTGCATCTTCAGCTGTGTAATTTTTTACTGGACATATTTTACTATAAAATACTTTTTAGCTTTCCATTTTGCCTTTTAACAACAGGAAGTTGTCAGCTAAGTCAGAAAGGTTGGAAAAATGTCAGACTGAGTTCTGTTACTCAGAACACCACCAGTGCTGTGCTCTTCATCTAAGCAACCATGATCCTGACATTTCTATTTTCCCTGGTTGAAGGAATTTATTAAATTGCTCATCACGTTCTCAAGTTTTGTTGGGAAATATTTTTAAAGGTTTGCAGTCAGTTAAGAAAAGGTGCACAGAATATTAGCTTCTACCATCAGATTATTAGTATAAAATCCACAGTTTCATATATCAGCAGCTGTCACTGAAATGCAAGAATTCTGTAGCAACTTACTAAGGATGGGTCTGTATTTGCCATGACAAAGAAAACTCCTGCATCTTCTGCCAAGCTAATCCACATCTTTGAGCCATTGATAATGTAGTAGTCTCCCTTCTTTTCAGCTCGAGTCTTCAAGGAAAAAGCATCACTGCCAGACCCAGCCTCTGACAGACAGAAACTCCCTAACTGTCAAGGGAAGGGAAAAAGCCAATTTAATTTTCACAAATATAAATAAAACCTGTAAGGAAAATACTTACAAGCCAGCACAAGTCTCTTAAATTCAAACATTTTAACTTATTGCATTAAAGTAACTGAGTTTCAGCTGTGAAGATTAAGAATAGAAACACTGTGTAATTACACATCTCTCAAAGTCAACTGCTTTACAGTTCTTTCCCACAGTAAATTAAATTTTAATGAAACTAATAAGTGCCTTTCCACTTTTACCTCTCAGCTACTGATGACAGGATGTATCTATATCACCACAGATCTCAGCTCTAACCAGTGTTTCAAAGTTCACACATATTTTCCAGAGCTGCAGACACACATTAGCCACTGAAAAAAAAAATCCCCACTAACATTACTAAACAATAATATAATTTCAATAGTTAAGTCAAGTAAGACTTTGACTCACTGTATCTTTGGAAACCCTGGGCAGGTAAGTTCTCTTTTGCTCTTCTGTTCCATAGGTGGTAAACAATTTATTTGTTAGAGTGTTTTGGAGTTCACACACAAGAGCCACAGCTGGATCAACTTTGGCCAGTTCTTCCACTGCCAATATGATTGAAAAAAATGAAGCTCCAGTTCCTCCATATTCTTCCCCAAGCTCAATACTCATCAGCTGAAATGGAAAAGGTGCAAATGTATAATTGGCCCTGATAGCTGGAAAGGCTAAAATTGAATCCAGGAACGAACCCCAGGATTTTGGCAATGTAAGTCCTCATGGCTGCCCAGTAAGGCACAGAGGACTCCTGGTTCTCTTCTCCATCAACACTTGGAGTCATGGCCTTTCCAGCATCCAATTTTAAAAAACTGAGGGAGGGAAGACAAGGAGCTAAAAGATAAGGTGAAGTATGTGGTATGGGAGAGATGGAAAAAGAATTACAGTAAAAGATGGAGTGATAATGCTGTAAAGAAAGTTGTCACGTGATTGACAACTCCAAAATTTTTAAGGATTCATCAGTTCATTTGAATTATATCCCTCAATCTTTTCATCTATAAATCTGAACAAGGCACAGTTAGAGATACATAAAATGCTGTTACTTTCCAAATAAAAGATTAGGTAAAGGTGTGCAGACCCCTTGTTCAAACAATCCCTGTACGATGGACTCTTCCATTTTCGCATTCTCATCCATTTTTTGCACGAATGGCGCAACTCGTTCCTGGGCAAACTTGGTCACTGCAATGAAGAGAAGAGAGAAAATGTGTAAATATTCCATAAATAAATAAATTAACAGTTTCCTCGAGGATCAATATAACAGGAATGTGGTGCTTCTGACAGGTTATGCGTGTCAGAAGAAAAAGTAGCCCAAGCAACATAAGGTGTAAAGCACAACTCCCCAAAAAATCCTCAACATTTGACTAGAAATAAATAATGAAAACAAAATTTTAAGCTAAAATATCCCTTCTACTTGAACCATTTCTGAATTTTAACTGCAGAGATAATAGCTACCCATGTCTTTCAGCATGGCCTCCTCTTCTGTGAACGTTTGAAGTGGAGCACAGGCAAGTCCATCACTGGCTACATTTGGCTTGAGTTCAGATTTGGAGGATCTAAAAGCACAGGGAGAAACCCTCCAAGGAGCCAGGTGTGCTGGCATGTGTCTTCTCAGCTGCTGGCAACAAACACAGAACATGCAAACAGTCAGATCTGTATGGGGACAACCATATGTAACTTTACCCAGTGCTTTTATCCAGTAAATTATTAGGAAATATAACTTACATCTAATATTCAGCTTGAAAGCTTTTGAGAAAATATAACCTTGCCCTCCCCTGTGTCCTAAAAGAAAATATAGATATTTTAATAAAAATATCTATATTAAAATATCTATATTTAATATTTAATTACTTTTAACATGACACAGTTTTCTTTCTGGGATTTTACTAACACCAGGTTATTCTACAAAGTATGCACAAGCATTTTTTAGTCAATTTTAGTGTTTACAGCAAATAAACCCTGCTGATAGTATTTACTTTGATAGATGATTCTGCAAGTCTACTGCAATATTCAGAGTTGTGAGTGTGTATTTCAATAGAATTAATACTTTGATTAACAAGAATGATGACAGTAAATATAAAATACACATATAATGACTTTTACAGGCCTCTCAACTTTCATTGACTTTAGCTTTCTCCCTGCTTTTCTAGGGACCAGCTATTCTTGTTTCTGAAGCAGTCTGACAGCCCCTCATGTGGATTATTGGCATTTTGCTGTGAAAGGGCCTAACTTTTAACTGCACTGGGGATTTCTGTATTCAAACCGAATTCTTATCCACCACTGAATGATTTTCAGAATGAGCATACATTTTGTAGACAAAGCACTGACATTTGAATGCTTCTGTACAGTTAATTTCCACACAGTGAAAATCCCACAGGCAGTATGTTGATAGTGTAACTAATAATTAATGTGTCTTATTTGGTTGATTTATTTTAAAAGCATGGGAAGGAACTAAAACTAAGTGATTTATGCTTATGCTTCGAATTTGTTCACAATATATAACAATAATTTCAACAAGCATTGGTTATCCAAGCAAAAGAGCAGAGGCTGAGCATTTTACTGTAGGGAATAGTATTAAAATGTGGCAAAAGTCACAAAAATGAACAGAACAGGGGCTTTTGGGAGGAAGATACACACAGTGATTGTCAGGACATGGATAATGTGACAGCTTTGTCCCTCAGACACCTAAAAACTTTTGTGTTCAAAGACTTAATTACCTCACAGCTGACTTTAGAAAGGCAAGTTTGGAATGAAGGCCAATATGCTTTCCAAACACAGAATAATTCCTTAGGATTTTAAAGGAAGTTGGCATAAAGGATCTGGCTCAAAAAGTAATGGGCTAAATGGAGTAGCTAAAATGTACTCCTGAAAAGCAGCACAGCTTGTCTCTGTCCCAAAAACGACAGAACAATGGTTCTGTTCTCTCCCCCAGCTCCCCAAAGCCACTCTGGGGCTGATCTCTGCCACAGATTTCTGGCACTTCTGCCCTGTCAGTCCAAAGTGTGGAGACACAAATGTCCCAGCAGGACAAGTGCTGACAGAAACCTCCAGGAGAGACACAGCTGGGATATAAAAACACATCTGCCAGCACAGGTTTTTGGGTGATTGTGACCCCCAGAGTGAGGAACAGACTGGCTGGGCCCTGAGCAGGCGCCTGCTCAGCTCACAGAGCACAGGGCAAGCCCACAATGCACACTGTGACAGCAGCATTCCTCCAAAACCAGCAGAAATCTGGGGTCAGGAAGTAAAAATTCCTTTGATCCTTCTAATAATTCCTCCTCTTTCATGTTGGCTTTCAACACTTGTCATCTTCCTGGCTGAGGAACTGATGGCAAACACATCCATGAACTCTTGTGGAGACAAGAAGCAAAAGTCTTGCTCTGATAAGGAAATTCTGATTGTGGCACAAACAGCTGTGCATAAAATAAAACTCAACAACAACAAACAGTCAGAGGTGGTAACAGAGAAAATAAATATTGCTGTGAAAATTTGGTGTTTATTCACATTCAACACCCCTGGTGACATAAAACAACCACCGGTGAGCAGGGCTAAATTATGAGTACGTTTGGATGGTCTGCAACACTTTCAAATGATGATGGAGCTACTGTGGATCTTCACAAAATAAAGAAAAACATTGTTTCAATAGAGATTAAACCCCATGTTCTGGCAGCAATCAGGCAGGAATGGATTATTTGCAGAACATGCAGCTATGCTGGGGTCACCTGACACCCAGGTGTGCAAACCTCCACCTGTGCAAGGCTGTCCTTGGCAAGGGCTGAGCAGGAAAAACCTGAGCATTCACATGCACACTTGTATTTAACACTGGGCTGCTTCCTGAGCCCTGCCAGGGCTGCAAACCACACCCAAACCTCCTGCTCCTTCCACTACTTCATTCCCAAGTGCAAAGAAAAGAGTGTTTTCCTCACAAATGAGGTGAATCACTGGGAAGGTGAAACACCTTCCATCATCCCAGAGTGCTTCAAGCCCTGTCCAAGCTGGTTCAGGCATTTATCAACCATGCTTTTGTTTGAGACACTTTGCTCCTTTGCAGGAGCAAAGGAATATTCCCAAAATTCCTAAAAAGGTCACCTTGAAAAGTTTTAAAACCAATGGGATGCACCCAAGGGATGGGATTAATGCTGGCAACTCCCACACAAAGAGCAGCAACTCACAGCTGTCCCAGAGGAATAACAGCCCAGTGGGGAAATTATGTTTTAGGTCAATATTTAGATTTAAAAACTAAATAAACAATCAAGTCACTACATTACTGTGCACCTTTCTTTTCTTAGAGGCCATGTAGTACCACTAATTTCAGGCATTATTTAAAGAGCATGTGCATTACTTAAATCCTTGGCTGCTGCTTCCCTGCTTTTCCTGCTCTTCCTCTGCAGATGGTGATTTATGCTGCTACAGGATTCAGACTGCCTCCCCTACTAAACACAGGCTTTTGAGAATTGGTTGCTGAAAAATCAAATAACATTGATTTTTCTGTTTATCTCAATTTTTACCTCCATCCCCATCTCTTTAAAAGATCAGTTCTCCTGGTTTCCTTGTTTGTTTTACAATCCAAAACAAGATTTTAATGCTGGCAGCAGCATTAAGATATAAAGAGAAAAAACCCCAGAGCAATGTTTTCCTCAGCTCACTTTGCTTGCCTTGGTGACTTCTACTCCTGTGTCCATCCCAGCTGGTTTCCACACAGCTCCTATTTCCCAGCAGAGAAGCTCCCCAATGGGAATCTTGCATTTGTTTCTAGGGTTGGTTTTCTTGCTTTCAGTTTATTTCCAGAGCCACAACACCCCCAGGAGCTGCAGAAGGTCTCACCGTGCACAGCCAGGACACGAGTGGTTAAACCCCGGGGTCTCTGCGTGTCTTGATCACAAGCCCAGTGTCCCAGGTGCGTTTAGCAAAACCAAGAATATTCCGAATGGAAAGGGACCCACAGCCAGCATCACCCAGTGCAGCTCCGGGCCCTGCACAGACACCTCCAAATTCGCACCCTGAGCATCCCTGGAGCGGTGCAAAGGCTGCGGGAGCTCTGGGGCCGTGCCCATTCCCCGGCTGAGGTTTTGCTGCTCTGGAACCAAAGGAGCCCCCGGAGCGCCTCTGCGGCCAGGCCGGCGCTGCCTCCCCACAACCATTCCGCCAGACTCACAGACCTTTTCTTAGCGCCCAACCCCACACACAAACCCACGGGGCAGAAGGACGCTCCCTCACCTCCCTCACTCCTCGCAGCGCTGCCCCTGCACCCTGACATGCCCAGCCCCGGCCAGCCAGCCCCACCCAGCAGCAGCGGCGGGCTGGGGAGCTGCCGCAGCCCAGCAGGACGCGGTGCCGCGTTCCCTCATCCCTGTCCCGCCCTGAGGCGTCACCTTGGCGCAGCCCCTCAGCCAAGCTCCCGCCGCCGCCGCCATTTTCGCGCCCGCCCCGTGACGTCAGGGCCACCTCCCGCCTGACGTCAGAACCAACGCCCCCGTGACGTCAGGGCCAACGCCCCCCCTCCTCCGCGCCCGCCGGCGCGCGCGGGTCTCGCGAGACTGCGGTGGGCGGGGCCGGGCCGGGCCGGGCCGGGCCGGGGGAGGCACAACAAACATGGCGGCGGCGGGAGGCGGGAGCGGCGCGGGGCGGCGGCGGTGAGTGCTGCCTGTCCTCCCCTTCCCGCTTCTTTCCTGCCCTTCCGTCTCTCTCCCTCTCCCTTTCCTTCCCTCCGTCTCCTTCCGGGGCCTCCCTGAGCCGTGATGGAGCCGGGTCAGGGGCAGCGCTTGGGGAGGGCCGCGCTGCCCCGCCGGGAGCGGGGCCGGGTCAGCGGCGCAGCCCTGAGGCTGCTGCCTTGGTGTGGGGCTGAGGGACACGGAAATGAGAGGGGTCACAGCAATTACAGGATGGCAGAAATCACAGAGTTACTGGAATCGCAGGGTCGCTGTAATCGCAGAATCACGGAGCGGGTGAGGTTGGAAGGCATCGATCCGGGGCCACCTCCCTGCTCAGGCGGGGCCATCCCCGAGCGCACGCACAGGTTCTGGGTGTCTGCACTGAGGGAGACTCCGCACCCTCTCTGGGCAGCCTCTTCCAGCGCTGTCACTCTCACGATAAAGAAGTTTTTCCTCGTTGAGGTGGGACTTGCTGTGCATCAGTCCCTGCCCGTGGCTCTGGTGCCACTGCTGGTCCCCGGAGCAGAACCTGGGCCCCGCTGGGACAGCCGGGGACACCCAGGGACAGCCGGGGACAGCCGGGGACACCCAGGGACACCCAGGGACACCCAGGGACAGCCGGGGACACCCAGGGACAGCCGGGGACAGCCGGGAACACCCAGGCACAGCCGGGGACACCCAGGGACAGCCGGGGACACCCAGGGACAGCCGGGGACACCCGGGGACACCCAGGGACAGCCGGGGCTGAGCGCCCTCCCAGCTGGGGCTCCTCTCCAGGCTGAGCAGCCCCAGCTCGCTCAGCCTTTCCCGGGCACGGAGATGCTCCAGTCCCTTCAGCATCTTTGCTGCCCGTCACTGGATGCTCTCCAGAAGCTCGGTCCCTCTTGTCCCGAGGAGCCCGGAGCGGGACACGCGGCTTTCCGGGAGGTTTCCCGTGGCCGTGTCCCTCCCCACTCTGGCGTGGGGCGGAGCAGGAGGAGCGGGATCGAGCTTGGTGACAGGTCACGGTGGCCACCGGCGCCGTGCTTCACTCCCCTCCCCACGGTCAGACTCCTTCAGGAGGACCGGGAAGGGCTTGGATGGAGTTTGGAATCCTTTCTGCGTTCATTTGTTTGCTATGGAAAAGGTGGAACAGAGAACGCTCCCCGTTTTTTTCCCCGGGGTTCCTTAGAAGGAGGTGGGATGCATACATATGCTCACAGTAAATTGATTTTATTACTGCACACGTGTCCTCGTGGATACTTTATGCTCTAATAATTACTGCAGGATTACTTCTGACTGCTGGGTGTACTCTATGAACTGCTTTCTTCAGCAGCGTTATTTAGGCAGAATATTTCATCCTGGCATGTTCATTGACAGCAAACTTAGGTCACCTCAGTGCTGTGAGCCCTGTTCAGTCCAGCAGTTGTGCCTGGGTAGAAGATGAGTAACCAGTGCCCTGCTGCTGGTGCTGTGGGTGTGTCAGCAGAGCTCGGGTAACACCTGGTGCGATCAGCCCATCCCTGGTGTGTGAAACACGAGCTGGGCTGCTCAGTTTCTGGTAATTAGAATTGCATTTTCTGCTTTGCAGGGGTGACACAGCAAGGATCAGATGTGTGTCATTCTCCCCTGAGAAGGAGAGCTGCTGGCTGTGTAGCTCTAAAAGATGCCACATAAAATGACAGAAGTGTTTGAGCACACAGATGGGAGCTTTGGGTCATGTTCAAATTGTGGTGACTTCCCTACACTGGTGTAAAGAAAAGGATGAGTGTTCTCAGGATAAATCAATGAGGCAGAGGAAGGAAGTTTTATGCAGTTGATCCCTAACCTGTTTATGAAATTTTATGTAATTTTCTTTCAAAATTAAATGTTTTTTAAAAGCAATCAGTGCAATCAAGTAAGGCTGAGAGAACTGGGGTTGTTCAGCCTGGAGTAGGGAAGGCTTTGAGGTGACCTAATTGTGGCTTCTCAGTCCGTGAAAGGACACAAAAGAAAGATGGAGAGACACTATTTACAGGAGCCTGGAGTGACAGGACAAGGGAAATGGCTTTAAACTGACAGAGAGCAGGTTTAGATGGGATTTTGGGAATTAGGAATTGTTCCCTGGGAGGGTGGGAGGCCCTGGCACAGCTGTGGCTGCCCCTGGATCCCTGGCAGTGCCCAAGGCCAGGCTGGACAGGGCTGGGAGCACCTGGGACAGTGCAAGGTGTCCCTGCCATGGCAGGGGTGGCACTGGGTGGGATTTAAGATCCCTTCCAACCCAAACAATCCTGTGATTCTCTGAAATAAGTTTTAGTGCCTTACCCAAAGGCACACTCAGATTCTCCTCTGATAACACAAACCTTTGATGTTGTTTTGAATGGTTTAATTTTAAATTGTTGTTTCTTATCATAATTAATAGAAAGCTGGCCTGTTCAGGACTCTGTGTTACACTGTCCTGTTTTTCTCTTCATATCTTCAGTATTAGAGATATCTTTAATATTATAATTCATATCCTGATGTCTTTGTTTTATTGCAGGAGACACCAACAGATGGAACACAAATTAACTTAAGCCTACAGGAGGCTGGTGACACCAGGAAGAGGGTAGGTGGGTAGGTAGATACATAAAGATGTGTTCTAAACTAACTTAATGATGATAATTAATGCTGGGAGTTGAGCACACTCAGGTAAGATGGGAAAGAACATCCTCATCTGGATGCCAGAAATGAAAAAACATCTGTAAGTAGCTTTGGATAGAAGATATTAAGATATTTAAATGTGGTCTAGAACTCAGGGCTTGAGTTCCTGTAGTTCACCTGAGTACCTATTAAAAAGAAGGAATATTCTTGTTGAAATGGTGGCATTGTAAATTTCTTTGCATTATTGCCAAGAAGTTAGCTTTGTTATTTCTGATTATAATCTGCAGAAATAATGTGACAGACTTGTTCTTCCAAATGTATCCCAAGCTCTGTCTTCCCAAATTCATTGTGCATTGGGACTTTATAGAGGTTTGTTATTTACACTCCCCAAAACTAGCCTGACCACTGATTTCTGGGGAATATTTTAATCATTTCAGTGCAAAATAATGGACTGGAATAAGACTTTATTCAGGATAGGAAAGTCAAATTTTGAGAGTTCTGTGAAACAGTGCTTTGTCTAAGGCCTCTTTCCAGCTTTGCTAATCACCAGCATTCAGTTGTTTCCCAACATTGCAGCTCCCACAATTGACTGACCCAAACCTGGGGTTTTTTGGAGCCAGGTGTTTATTGGAAAACAGAAGTGAGTCAGAAGTGTCCTTGTTCTGACAAGCACAGGATGCAGTCTTTGAAAAACTTTTACTGGAAGTGTGACCGTTTTAATAAAATTTAAAGCACCAGAGTTTCAGAGTCCTGTCTTTCAAACACAAATATTTTTCATGTTTCTTTCTTATAACTGATGGGGGTTGGGAAGAGTAATGGACTCACATTTCCTTTTTATTCCCTCTAGGAAAAGTGGAGAAGCTGTGCTCTGTCCTTTTTATCTGACGTGTTGAGGTACATTTTGGAGCATGTTTGCTACTTAGCAGGGAACTAAAATTCAGGTAAGATCCATTATTTCTATTTTTGAAAAAGGCAGGTTGGTTTTTATTACTATGTGGTTTTTTATTTTAAAATTTTATTTACTATTTTATTATGATGTCATTTGCCTGTTGCTGAAAGGGATTTCCCCATAAATTATATTTGGTGATCTTTAATGAGTTAAAAATTCAAAAACCAATATTCTTATCGTTGCAAATTTGCTCTTTGACTCAATGTAGTGGGTCTAATGCTGGCCAAATGCTCATGCATGCACTAAAAATTACTTATTTACTAATTTCCTGCTGTGAGATATGGATGAGGAGGGGGAGGGCAAACCAGGTTCAAAACTTTAAATGGTATAAAGAAAACTTATTAACAGAATTAAAATAAAAAATGATAAAATCAGAACAAACTTTCAGAACACTTCTTTCCCAGCACCCTCTTTTCTTTCCCACAGACAATGTAAAGAGACAAAACCTGGGACTTTTAGTCAGTTTGCCACCTCTAAAATAATCTTTCTTCAGTCCACCTAGGGAGTGGAGTCTCTCTTGCCATGCCATGGAGACTTCCCCACAAGAAGCAGTTCTCTTGTGGCTTCAGTGTCACAGCAAATCAGCTGCCAGGAAAGGAAAATCTGTTTGCAGTGTGAAAGTCCCTCCCATGAGTTACAGCTTTCCCAAAGCTGCTTTCATGGGCCGTGTTAACTTATGGGGCACTGTTTTATGGATGCATAAAAACAAAAGTACTCCACTTTTATCCCTGGGAGCAGAGGTTTTTCTTCTTCTATCCCTGGGGCAAAGTTTCTCATCTCTCTCTCTGTTCAAGCTTCTTGTTGGATTACAGCTTTTCAGCCTGCACATGCTCCAGCATGAGTGTCCTTTTCTCAGGGGCTGCAGGTGAATGCTGCATCCCCCATGCACTTCATGAGCTACAGGGAAAAAACAAAGGCTGATAGATCAAAATATATCTTCACCATAGCCTCACAAAAACATTTCAGTGCAAGACTAAGGCATCTCCTCAATCCCCTCCCATCTAGAAGTTGACTCCTCCTTTACTGCCCTCAGTGTCCATGTTGTTTTCTCTACGTGTCTTCACCCTTTCCTTTTCCCAACTCGGGAGAGAATTGGTGTGTTCATGTGCCGGGACAGTCCTGGCAGCACGGCCTGGTGGTGGCAGAAATCCCAGCCCAGCCAGGCCAGGCCTGGCCATGAGTGTAGCCATGATATTTTTTGAAAAATCCCTTTGCCAGGATTTTTCTCCTGAGAAGCTGAGAGGCCTCAGAAACAAAATGTAACCAATGGTTATTTGCTGCTGTGGAATGCAACAGGTGCATCTGGGATTGGTCTCATGTGGTTGTTTCTAATTAATGGCCAATCACAGTCCAGCTCTTCTGGACTGTCTGGTCAGTCACAAGATTTTATTATCATTCCATTCTTTTCCTTTCCTTGCTAGCCTTCTGATAAAATCCTTTCTTCTATTCTTTTAGTATAGTTTTAGTATATAATTTCCTTTTAATATAATATAAATCATAAAATAATAAATCAGCCTTCTGAAACATGGAATCAAGATTCTCATCTCTTCCCTCGTCCTGGGACCCCTGTGAGCACCACCACACATGAGAGCCCAGCCCAGCCAGGTTTGGCCTGGCCCAGCCAGTGACCTCTCCAGTGGCCACAAGTCCTCACGGCCCGGCCCAGCCTTAAACGTGTTCTCATGGAGGCGTGTTCAGATCTTCTAAGTGGTTTAAACGCCTGTCACTCTTCCAAACTAGCCTGCTGATTGGCTAACCTGATGTCAATCTTCAAACCTAGCCAGCTGATTGGCTCTTCAAACTAGGCAGCTCATTGGCTCTGCCAGGTCCCCAGGTGGTTGGGTTGAGGTCCCCAACCACCCCCTCAACTGAAAACCAGACTTTGTTAAACCGCGACACTCAAACTGTGTGATAAAAGTAATTCTTCACTTAAAATCCAACCCAAAACCTGAACCTGTTACTATGAATGCAGCCAAACTCCATGACACTTGTGTTCTGAAACCATTTTCCCTTCTAGGCACGAGAGGTTGTAAATGAAAGAGTCAATATGGGGGAGAAGAAGGCAGAACCGTTGGACTTTGTGAAAGACTTCCAGGAATATCTGACCCAGCAGACTCAACATGTCAATATGATTTCTGGATCAGTTACTGGTGACAAGGAAGTAGAGACTCTCCAGGGAGGTGAGCTGATTCCAGTACCATAAATTTGATTTTTTTGAGAGTGACTTCAGTGTTCACAGGTAATGCTGCTGTATGGAAGCATTTCTGATAGTCACTTTCATGTCACAAAGGATGTATATGTAATGTGAAGATTCCCATAAGGAATCTTCACATTAATCAATTTGACAAAGGAGGCAAATTAATTGCCTTTGTTTTAATCAGTGCATATTTTTTATAATTCTCTATATTTAAAAACCAAGGGCTGAGAGAAGCAAAAGCTCTTTGGCATTTGCTCACAGTGTGACAGATGGCGTCCCACAGATTGTTCATTAAAATCTGTGTTGCATTGTTCACAGCTGGGACAGAAGGTGATCAGAATGGTCTGGATCATCCTTCTGTTGAAGTTTCACTGGATGAAAACTCAGGAATGTTGGTGGATGGCTTTGAAAGGACTTTTGATGGGAAGTTAAAGTGTCGATACTGTAACTATGCCAGCAAAGGAACAGCACGGCTCATCGAGCACATCAGGATTCACACAGGTATGGGATCTTCTCTGCCTGCCTGGGAGGCCTTGGGGATTTACTCTGCATTGGGATTTCCATGTCAGCAGTTGGCAAATTCATCATGCTCATCAGTCACATGACAGGGATTTAGAAATTGAGCTGGCACTTGAGATAGGAAGAGTAAGATGATCTTTCATTTCAGCACCTGAACACACATCAGATCCTTTAGGCACTTCTGACATTGCGGACCTGGATCTGTAACTCCTAGAGGATCAGTCTGTGAAGGGAAAATCAGAAGTCCTAAAGTGCTGTTACAAAAGTGTTGGCTGGCCTGTTATTATGTTACTCACATTAACTTCTTTAAAAATCCTCAGAAAACTTTGTGTCTATAAATTTCATTTGATAGAAGAACAAAGCTCTGCTGTGCAAAGAAGATGATGGCCTCCTTGATCATCATCCCATCTGGAAGAGAATTCTTAACAAAAATTAACAATAATTGATGGGTCTTTATAGTCTATTTTTGTAAAGGAATGCCATGTACCTATTTAAACTGAGCAAATCCCTACTGACATTTATTATTATAAGTAACTATAAGGGAGTAAAGGTTAACATGAAAGCTTCAATGTAAATTGAAGGGCCCTAAAAATACCTTTTAGTTTTTCTGTGCTGATGAGAAAAGTGACAAATGTATTCCTACACAGAGATTTATAGGGCCTTTTCTTCCTCTGTTGTTTAGCCAGGAAAATATTCCTGTTCTGCACAACATTCTAGATGTGGAAGTACAAAGCACAGTGATAAAAATAAAGTTATCAGTAGAATATTCAAATGTGAGGACATGCCATCAGGTTAGTGACTGGTATCAGGAGTGAATGGAAAAATTATCAACTGTGGCTTCTTAAAGAGCATTTGCCACTCTGGAAGTATAAACCTGAAAAGCAAAACTCTCATAAAGTTTAAAATATCCTAAACTGTTCTGAAAGCTTCAACTTAATGGCAAATGAGAGAAAACAAAAAAAAATAGGTGCTTGTGAACTCTGTCAAGTGTATCACACCAATACAGATGACTTCAGGGTGTTAGGCAGAGCAGAAAAACAATTGTGTACTGCAAAGAATGAAACTTTTTACAGGTTTCCAGTTGATGTGATTGTAGCTCTCTCAGGTACAGTGTATCTCCTCAGATTCTCACTTTGCTGGGAGCCATTCCTTCCACACAGGAGCTCCCTGGGTGGATTTTGGGAAAGGTGGGGCTCCTTCACTGGCCCTGCAACATTGGCTTGTTTCAACAGGGCATAATGGGGTAGGAAATGGCAACCAGCCAGAAATCAGAGAGTTCTGAGGTTCAGATTCTGAAGGACTTGGTAAATTCTTCTCTTGTGTCTTCCAGAACAAGAAAAGAGTTCTTTTGGTTTGGTTTTCCTGGTTTGGTTTGGTTTGGTTTGTTTTTTCACTCAAGGGAAGAAGATCCAAGGCCTGAGTGTAGTTGGCCTTGGAAGGCTGGCAGAAGGCCAGGAGATGCTGCTTGTGCTGGGAAGGCTCAGATGAGTCAGCACTAAAGTAGGGAAGTGGCAGCTGACTCACAGCCTCAGAGCAGTGTAAATCAACAGGTACAGCATCCTGGACATCTGCCAAAGGAATTGTGACCCAGGCATGATCGTGCAACCATCATTATTATCATTATTATTAAGTGCAGCCTACCACAGGATTGTCTTCATGCTGAGTCTGAGAGCAGATAATGAGTAGTTCACCAGCTGTATTGTGTTACATGTGATGCAAAACTTTTATCTCTGTGCAACCAGTTTAGAATGAAATCAGATTGACAAACTCCCTGCATTCACACAGAATTTGCCAATCTTCTCTTACCATTTTATCAAGTCTCCAGATGTTTACCCATCCTTGTGTGTATATATATGAGTGCAGAGAGATGCTTATGGAGAAATCATGGTTTTGCTTGGTGCAAAGAAGGTACTTAGAGGTAGTACAAAAATTGATTCTTTCCTCTTGGAGAGCCAGTGATGTAGGGGGAATAAAAGAAATCTATTTGGTATCTCAGACTGTGATTCCAAACTGTGGAATCCTCATCAGTCACATGACAGGGATTTAGAAATTGAGCTGGCACATGAGATAGGAAGAGTAAGATGATCTTTCATTTCAGCACCTGAACACACATCAGATCTTTTAGGCACTTCTGACATTGCAGACCTGGATCTGTAACTCCTAAATCAGTCTATCAAGGGAAAATCAGAAGTCCTAAAGCGCTGCCTTAAAAAAGTGTTGACTGGCCTGTTATTATGTTACTCACATTAACTTCTTAAAAAATCCTCAGAAAACTTTGTATCTATAAATTTCATTTGATAACAGAACAAAGTTCTGCTGTGCAGAGGAGATGATGCTCTCCCTGATCATCATCCCATGTCCCATCTGGAAGAGCACACAGCTCTCCAGGGAATACCTGGCTTTTGTCTTCTCTTACAGCTCTTTAGCCACAGGATCCTTTTCCAAAGCTCAGTCCTTGAGTGGCTGCCTGTGTGTGTGGGTTATTTAGGGTGGTAGTTCCAAGATGTTTAGGAGTAGGGATGTTTGGAATGTCCCAGAAGGATACTCTCCATCAGAGTTCTCATGAAGAGCAGTGACATTTTGGTGGCACAGACATTCCTGTGTTCCCCTGTGCCCTCCATGGGTGAGGGAGAGCTGGGACCCAGGGCACCACACAGACACCACTGCACTCAGTCCTTGGCGTTGTCGCTGCAGTTCCCAGGCAGGTTTGTGTGTTTTGCTGATTCCACTCAGGATTGTTCTGTGTGCTGCTGATGCCTGGGTGAGGCAGAGCTGTCCCAGTGCTCTCCACTCTCCCAGGACACCCAGCTGAGCTCGAGGCTGGCCGTGACTGAAGTTGGACGAGCGGCTCCCAACGTGCCGCACGCAAAGCCTGTTCCAGGCGCTCCGAGGTGCTGTGGGCTAACCTGTTCTGATTTTCCAGGGGAGAAGCCACACAGGTGCCACCTGTGTCCCTTTGCCTCGGCCTACGAGCGTCACCTGGAGGCTCACATGCGGTCCCACACCGGGGAGAAGCCCTACAAGTGCGAGCTGTGCTCCTTCCGCTGCAGCGACCGCAGCAACCTGTCCCACCACCGCCGGCGCAAGCACAAGATGGTGCCCATCAAGGGCACCAGGTCTTCCCTGAGCAGCAAGAAGATGTGGGGGGTTCTGCAGAAGAAGACCAGCAATTTGGGTTACAGCAGAAGAGCATTAATTAATCTGAGTCCGCCTTCCATGGTGGTGCAGAAACCAGACTACCTTAATGATTTCACCCACGAGATCCCCAATATCCAGACTGAGGCGTACGAGAGCATGGCAAAGACCACTCCGAGCGGGGGCTTGCCGAGAGATCCACAGGACCTCATGGTGGATAATCCTTTAAACCAGCTCTCCACCTTAGCAGGACAGTTGTCCAGTTTGCCACCTGAAAACCAAAATCCAGCCTCTCCTGACGTCGTTTCCTGTCAAGACGAAAAGCCTTTCATGATACAGCAGCCTGCTGCACCTGCAGTAGTTTCAGCTGTGTCAGCAAATATTCCTCAGAATTCCTCTCCAACCAGCCCTGACTCCCGGCCCACACACAATCAGAGGAACTATAGTCCCGTGGCAGGGCCCAGCAGCGACCGCAGTGCCCACACCAGTACTCCCAGTATCAGCAACAGCCAGCCCAGTACTCCAGCTCCAACCCTGCCAGTGCAGGACCCTCAGCTCCTGCACCACTGCCCACACTGTGACATGTACTTTGCAGACAATATCCTTTACACCATCCACATGGGATGCCATGGATTTGAAAATCCTTTCCAGTGTAACATTTGTGGGTGTAAGTGTAAAAACAAGTACGACTTCGCTTGCCACTTTGCAAGAGGCCAACATAATCAACATTGACTGAGAACATGCTTTTGTTTAGTTTTTTAACATATTACAGTCTATTTTTCATACTTGCTGATGGAAAGCTTGCACATTCCCATAAGGAATCTTCACATTAATCCATTCGACAAAGGAGGCAAATTGATTTCTGTGTTCTTGTAAAACTTGCCAGGGAAATTTTGTATCAGATTCAGTTGCTGTTTTATATGTAGCCTTTCAAAAAAAGCCAAGAGTGCTGTAAGGGTTGGAATGCATTTACATGCTGTGGTTGCTAAATTTAAGTTGCTTGCACTTAATCCCAATAAACATTCTGCAAGTGGAGAAGCAGAGCGTGTGTCCTGAACCAAAGGAGGTAATTCCCAGATTGTTTACCAGGCAAGACAAGATACATTATCCATAAAATACGAAAGGTCAATGCAATGACACATCATGTAGAGGCAGGCAGGACAAGGAGGAATGGCTTCATGGTGCCAGAGGGCAGGGTTAGATGGGATATTGGGATGCAATTGTTCCCTGGGAGGGTGGGCAGCCCTGGCACAGGGTGCCCAGAGCAGCTGTGGCTGCCCCTGGATCCCTGGCAGTGCCCAAGGCCAGGCTGGACACTGGGGCTGGGAGCACCTGGGACAGTGGAAGGTCCCTCCTTAAGGTCCTTTCCAACCTCAACCATTCTTTGACTTTGGAGAAATCCTTAAAACCCTGGCTACTCAAACAAACAGAAGCAATTTTCACGTACAAAATCAGTTTGACATAAAAGTTGCTTTAATCTGATGAAGGTTAATAATAAATTTTTGTTTAGTATAGTCTAAACTCTTCATGCTAGAACTTAAACACTAATTTAACTATTAGCACAAAAGTAAAGATAACAGGTTATTGTGAATAAAACTATGGTAGGAAAATAAAAGAGCTAAAAGCCTGTCATTCATGAGTTATAAAAACAAAAAGTAAGATACCTTATTTTACCTACACTCTACAAAATCTTCCATGTCATTTTTCAGAGGAGGCAATTTTTAGAGAGATAATGAAGAGCCTGTAGAACTAATATATATTCTGTGAGATTTCTAACTGCCTTAAACTGAGTTGTACAGATATTTAAAATTTGCACAATTAGACTTCTGTCCTGCTGATAGAAGTTCTGATAGAAACAAACAAGAAGTTTACAAATCAAACTCCTTTGTTCAGTTTTATGTTGGGCCAGGCTACAACTGAGAGGTTGCCTGTGTTTTTGAGAGTTGTATAATCCAGTTTATTGTAAATTTCAGCTGATTAGAGGCCTGGTTTGTCCCCTCTCCCAGGTTTGATGTCCTTTGGGTGTGCTGGGAATAAGGGGAAGCACCTCTGGCTTTTTCTGGGCTCCATGTAGGATGCAAAGGAAAACTGACTGACTACACTTGTAGTAGTTTTTAGGAATTGTGGATGGCAAATGATAACTGAAGTTGTTTATTTTGTTTCATAGTGTACACTCATCTTTAGAAGCCCTCAGGCTAAAGGACAGGCACTTTAATATAAACCTGAGTAAAACATCTAATTAAAATTAATAATAACTTTATGTGCTAGATAAGAATTTGAGACATCAAAATAAAGGAAGAACTGCTACTTTTCCCATATTTAGACATGCACTTTTACCTTGGTTTGTCCTACTTGAGACAAATTAAAGCTTCCCTTATATAGTCCCCTTTTCCTATCAGCAAACCGTGTTTTGTTAAAAAGCAAGGAGATTTTATTAATGTTCGACAAGTCAGAGGTTGGAATCTCAATAGGAAATGTTTGGTTTATTCAAATTTATATTTTTATGCTAAAACTTCCTGAAACCTATGGAAAAACTTACAGTGATCAGGATGAGATCAATGCAGGAAAACCACCTGTGTAAGAATTTTAGCTGTAGAAGTAATTTTGACTTTAATTAAATAGAAATTTGGATACCAGATGTGTTTCTGTCTACCTGACTGACCTACTGCTGAATTTCTGTGCTTGAAGAACTGGGTTCCTTCTTGGCTGTGCAATCTTGAAGTAATGAGGTCAGAAATCTGCAAATTGTTTTGTTTTCAGGCCTGGTTCAGAATTTGTTTTGCTGGATTTGTAAGACAGAATGTAAATTGCATTTTTCATCAGGACATTGTAATTCCAAAAAAATAATTCATTGTTGCTTTATACTTTTTAGATTTATTTTGTAAGTAAAACTGCAAATCTGTGTGTGTAAACATCTGTTATTTAAGGAGTAAAAGCTGACTGAACTGGAATCCAGTTAGAAGTTACTGCTCCTGGACAGGTTTTGAAATCAAAAATTTTTCCAGTCAAAGGGGGCAGAAATGGTGGCTCTCTTTGGATCACACACTGAACAATTCTACAATTTAAATTTGGCTCAAATGTAGTGTTAGGATAAGAGAAGACTGGAAGACTTTACAATTATTAATTGATGGAAGTGGTTTTCCTTGCCTTTTTGGTGGTTGAGGCACTCTCCTGTTCCTAAGCTCTGGCATTCCCAAGGGAACTTGTGGCATGCTGGAGCTCCAGGGAGCACCTTTCAGTCCTGAGTGATCACAGCAGCCAAGTGCTCCTTGTTTGTGGGTTTTTCCCTGCTGGTATCACAGGGAGAGTCATTTCCCTGGGCACAGATGTGGTTTCTGACCTCTGTGCCTTCTGCTGGCTGTGTTCACATTGTTAAAAACTTCTCTTTGTGTCATCCTTTGGTGATTTGGAGAAATGACTCCTGAGCCACAATGGCCCTGGGCAGAACTCAGGGTAGGTCACTGATGGAGGAGTTGGGAGCAGGAGGAAGCCTGCAGGATCTCATGGAAAAAGGGCCCTTGTTTAGGAGGGGATCCCATTGTGAGGAGTGGATGTTCTTAACAACAGTGTGAAAAAATCTGTCCCCAAGCCTTGCAAATTGATGTTTGGAAGGATTTTCCTGCTGCTGCCTGGACACCATTGGTTCTGCTCTGGAGTAGATTAGTTGGGACATCTCTGAATGGTTGAGGAATGAAAAAACTCTTTTCTCTGTTTCCTTGGGCAAACTCCTCATTGCAGGGGGGTTCTTGGGCAGCAGCAGCAGCAGCTTTGGTGCTCATCCCTTGGCTCTGTCCCCAGAGCCCTGGGGTGGATCCCTGTGTCCTTCCCAGGACTGGGATTGTTCCCATTCCATGATCACTCTGTGTGTTCAGTTGTGCCAAGCACTGCCCTGCCATCATTGTCCCCTCCTGTCAACTGAGCAGCTTTGGAAGGTGTATTTTCCTATTTTTCATAATTTATACATACTATTGACTTGAATTTAAAGACCAGAGCTGGTACTGGCAAATTCTTTCCAAGTGTGATCCCTTGCACGAGCAGGCCTTACCCAGAGTCAGTGAGGGAGATTTGTCCAAGAATCTGGGATTGAGTCCTTTGTTAAAAGAACTTTTCATATTGAGTCCTCCCTGTGCTGCTCTGCACTCACTTGTTTTGGTGTTTTTTTAAACACCCAAATCCTCACATTATAAGGTAATGGGTGATTAGCTTTTTAACTGTTATTAATGGAAGTTTGCAAAGGAGATGGAATTTTTCCATAGTTAAATTCTGTAGTTGCAAAACATGAACTTTGTGAGGGTTTTGTTTTTATTGTCACAGCTTATTTTATAGCTTTGTGGACATTTCTAACATGCACTATTTATAGCACTCTTAATACACACTCACTGTTTTGAGACTGACTATTCCAATGAACATTTAAATATTTGAACATCTTCATTATCTCAGTTAATACTTTAGTTGTGAAGGAGGCAATAGGAAAAATATTGTTTTTTCACAGACACATTTTTAGACATAAAATGTTGATTGGCTTTTTAATATAAAACTCAGTGCTGGGACACCTTCCAGCAGTGTTTTCCAGACAATTAATCTGGTAATGTTTGTTTTGTTCCTTTCCAGAATGTTGTGGGGGTTTGCTTTTTGTTTCTTTTTGACAAAGGGAATGTAATTTAGAAGTCTTCACTGGCAAGTTTTCTACTAATTTTAAGCTTCTTTGAAAATCTACAGCAAATGAAGTTCTGCTGCAGGAAATCTCTCTCCTGCTAAAGCATTTTTCATTGAGCAATCTTTGTGTATGTGCTTCTAAGTACCTACTTTGTTAATAATATGTATTTCAGTGTAAAGAGCAGATTTTATGCAAAAATGAAAGCTGTTAGAGTTGTAAAATAAATTTTAATGTTAGTGAATGTTTCTGAGACGACAAGGTTAATTCTGAAATAACTCTATCTCGTGTAGTTCATGTTGTGAAGCTTTGCTTTTGTAAGATATGAATAAAATAACACTTTCTAATTAGGTCCCATGTCAATTCTTAATTGCATATCCTTCCAGGGGTGGAGCTGGTCATTTCCCAGGTGCTCCTCCTGGGTTAACTCTTTCTGATTCTGTGAAATTTGAATCTCAGGATGGTTTGCTCTTGGCTTGATGTCCACAGCCAAGAACAGCTTGGTTAGACTTGATTGAAGTGTTTCTCTTCCATATCATGGGGAGAGGAGGCACAGGGCTCCAGAGAAGGGAGCTGCACCTCAGATCTCTCAGCAGCAGTGCTCAGAGTCCTGCATTTGAAATACTTGGGACTCCTAAACACCCAACATCCTCTGTGTCATTATTTTAAAATATATTTATTTACTACCTTGGTTGCCTCCTGTTGGAATGAAGAAATAACACTTGTAGCAGGGTCAGAATATTGGGTTTTCAAAGTCTTTCCTTGCCTCAAGTCTTCCAAAAATTCTGCTTTCAGTTTGTTGAGTTCTTCTGCCAGGCTCTTCATCTCACTTGGGAGAATGTTTTTACCTAAAACAAAATTAAAGTTGAACTTTTAACTTCATGCTTACAGAAGAAATCACAAAATCACAGAATATCCTGAGCTGGAAGGGACACAGAGGGATCATTGAGTGCAGCTCCTGTCCCTGCACAGACACCCCAACAACCCCACCCTGGCAGTGCTGCCCAAACTCCTGGAGCCCTGGCAGCCTCGGGGCTGTGCCCATTCCCTGGGGAGCCTGGGCAGTGCCAGCACCCTCTGGGGAAGAACCTTTCCTGAAATCCAACCTAAACCACCTGGCCCAGCTCCAGCCATTCCCTCCTGTCCCTGAACACAGGCACAGAGCTGAGCTTTGCAGTTAAGGACACCGAGCTGCTCCTCATACAAATCTTAGGAGCAAACCAGTGTAGGCTGCAAAGGCCCTGTCCTTATTGACATGTGTCCCAAAACAGTATTAAAATCCTCTAAAATGCTGCTCTGTACTAAATGGCTTTATTAAAGCTGTAATTAATGCAGTTAATAAACATGATACTGGTTTTTAAACCTACAAACTTCTACAAACAATCCTGACCAGAGCTGTGAAGGTTTTTTTCCCCTCAGGCACAGCTGCTGGGATAGGATTCCTGGGCAGTTTATCCCAAGGGCTGGAGCTGGGATGGGTGGGAAGGGCACAAGGGGTACCTTTGGCATCCTGCATGGCCTCAGAGATGGCTCTCCTGCACGCCTGGTCAGCCTGATGGACAGCACTGGCTGCACAGATGGCTCGAGCTGCCTCCTGCCCAACCAGCAAGGAAGAAAACAAACAAACACTTGGAATTTACTTGGCTTTTGAAGTGAACCTCAGGTTAGCACCACTGTCCCAGGGTGCTCCAAGCCCCAATGTCCAACCTGGCCTAAATTAGTGTTTAAGTCCTAGCATGAAGAGTTTAGACTATACTAAACAAAAACTTATTGTTAACCTTCATCAGATTAAAGCAACTTTTATATCAAGTTTAATTTGTACCTGAAAATTGCTTCTGTTGGAGTGGCCAGGGTTTTAAGGGTTTCTCCAAATTCAAAGAATGGCTGGGGTTAGAAGGGACCCTAAGGAGGGACACCTTCCACTGTCCCAGGTGCTCCAAGCCCTGTCCAGCCTGGCCTTGGGCACTGCCAGGGATCCAGGGGCAGCCCCAGCTGCTCTGGGCACCCTGTGCCAGGGCCTGCCCACCCTGCCAGGGAACAATCCCAAAGCTGTGCCCTGAAGCCCAGCAGTGTTACCTTCTGCTCTGTGTCCTCCTCATTTGGCCTCTCTGGATTTTCCAAAGCAGTGGCCAGCAAGTTCATGATCTGCTCACTGAAGAAACAAACAGGGTAAACCATGGCAATCACACAGATACACTTCTTTTCTTTTCTAATGATGCCACAGAAAAAAAAAAATGAAAAGCATGATTTCAGTTAAATTTTTAAGGCAATCAGTGAAATAATCTGAAATGAAAACCAATTACTACTCAAATTATTACAACTCAAATTTAGCATTTCAGACAACTTGCAACAACAGGTTTTCAGTGACAGGGTAGGAATGCTGTGAGTTTTGAGGTTAACTCTGCAGAGGATGGTGGCTGCTGCCTGGACACCATTGGTTCTGCTCTGGAGTAGATTAGTTGGGACATCTCTGAATGGTTGAGGAATGAAAAAACTCTTTTCTCTGTTTCCTTGGGCAAACTCCTCATTGCAGGGGGGTTCTTGGGCAGCAGCAGCAGCAGCTTTGGTGCTCCCAACAAGCCTGGATTCTGTGTAACTGCCTGGCCTCCAAAAATCACCACTGTAAGTACATTTTACACATTGTGCAGATAAAATAAAAAGCTTCTACCACTGAAAATAGCACTTAGGGAAAACTCTGGGATCAATCAGTAACATACTCATCCTCTGAGATGCCGTCTGAACTGCTCAGAATGAGGCTGTGCTGCTCCCAGGTGTTTTTCCTGGGATCTGGCATCTCCATTTTCCTTGCCATTACTTGTATGGTCTGCTCAGGCACAGGATCACTCCTGAGGCAGTTCCTCTGCAGGCAGCATTCCACTGGACACTCCAAAAATAACTGGCAGAAGCCCAAGGAATCTAAAAAGAACAGAACCAGACATAATTTTATCCTTAAACAGTTTCAAGTAACAATTTCTGAGAGCAGCATGCAGGAGAAAGGCTCTGCATGAATGAGGAGCTTCTGCTCTGCTTCTGAGCCTGACATGAACACAGATCTGGACAGGGAACAGAATTTTACCTCCAAGGCTGCACAAGAAATGTGTGAGACAGAACCATGGAATTGTTTGGATTGGGAGGGATCTTATAATCATGTCATTCCACTCCAGCCATGGGCAGGGACACCTCCCACTGTCCCAGGCTGCTCCAAGCCCTGTCCAGCACTGCCAGGGATCCAGGGGCAGCCACAGCTGCTCTGGGCACCCTGTGCCAGGGAACAATGCCAGGGAACAATTCCTTCTCAAAATCCCATCCAACCCTGCCCTCTGTCACTGGGGAACCATTTTCCCTGCCCTGTCATTCCATGCCTTTGTCCAAAGTCCCTTTCCAGCACTCTTGGAGCCTCCTTATGTGCTTTAAGGCTGCTCTAGGAAGGGCTTTACACACTCTACCAATTTATAATAAGGCAATAACAAAGTTACATTGATTGCTACCCCATTACAGGTACTCAGCAGAGCAACCCACGCCACGCTCCGGGAGAGCACTTGGAAGAAGGCGCTGAATTTCCTACAAACATCCTTATGAAGATCAGGGAATAAATAATTACACTTGCGGGCCAGCTGGTACACCTCGTAGCGCATGCTCTGGTAATAGAAGTTGTCATCCAGCAGGAGGACGAGCGGCCGGGAGGCGGCTCCGGGGGCGGGCAGCAGCCCCTCCCGGCGGCAGCAGCGCAGGAAGCGCGGCCAGCCCGGCTGCGCGGGGCCGGGCAGCGGCGCCCCGGTGAGCAGCGCCCGCAGGAGCCCCTCCAGGCACTGCAGCAGCTCGCGGCGGCTCTGCTTCCAGCCGGGCAGCTGTGGAGAGAGGAAGGCGAGAGATCACGGCCTCCATCGCCGCCGCTGAGCGCTCCCGGCCCCGCGCCCGCCGTGAGGGGAGCCGCCCCGGCCAGGCCGCGTCCCGTTGCTTGGCAACCGCGGTCGCACGCGATGACGTAACCCCGGCGCGCCGCACTGACCGATGGGGACGGGCTGGGGCGGAAGGCCTCGGGCGGGATGAGCTCGTCGTAGGCGAGCAGCGCGCAGGCCCAGCCCGGCCGCTGCGGCAGGCGGCGGCTCAGGGCGCGGCCCAGCGTGGACTTGCCGGCCGCGGGCAGCCCGCACAGCAGGCACAGCCCCACTCGGGCGCCGCCGCCGCTCCCCCGGTGCTGCTGCTGCCTCTCCGCCGCCAGCGCTGCCGGTGCCGCTGCTTCCGCCGGCGCTGTGCGCATGCGCCGAGCCCGCGCCGCGAGGCGCCCCCTGGCGGGCTCGGTGCAAACGGCAGAGCCGGGAACGGCCCCCTCAGCCCCGCTCTGGTTTGGCCCGTTCTTTACCCGAGTCTGCTTTTACCCATTTATTTACTCGGTTCTGCTTTTACTCATTTTTTGGCCGGTTCTGGTTTGACCCAATTTTTACCCAAGTCTGCTTTTACCTCGGTTCTGCTTTTACCCATTTTTTGGCCGGTTCTGGTTTTTACCCATTTTTACCAATTCTGGTTTTACCCATTTTTTACCCAGTTCTGGTTTTTACCTATTTTTATCCGGTTCTGGTTTTACCCATTTTTTATCCGGTTCTGGTTTTACCCTTTTTTTACCCAGTTCTGCTTTTACCCATTTTTTTATCTGGTTCTGCTTTTACCCATTTTTTACCCGGTTTTTGTTCAACCCATTCTTTACCCGGTTCTGGTTTTTACCCATTTTTTACCCAATTCTGGTTTTACCCATTTTTTACCTGGTTCTGGTTTGACCCATTTTTAATCCAATTCTGGTTTTTATCCAATTCTGCTTTTCCCCATTTTTACGTGACTCTGGTATCACAATAAGCACGAGAATTCTCTTTAGTCCCCCCAGAGTATCAGAGGCTGAGCCATTCCCCGTGCCTTCTGTGGTGATCACAAAACAAAGATACAACCACGTGTGCTGCCCCTGAGGATTTATTTTAAATTGTAATGTAATAAATAAAATCCATGTCATATTATAGTTGAGGTCTAAATGACAGGGATATTTAATAAGAACAGTTGGAGATTCTGAGGGGTTATGGAAGAGGACACTTTGGAAGACTCAGACGTTTTGCCAGCAATCTTTTGGGTTCTTTTGTCCAGCTCTTTTCAGTGATGTGGCCATCTGAAGGGTTGGAAATATTCTCTCCGTGAGGCAATCCTGTAATTTATTCACTGTTTTTCCCAGTTTGCACTCTGAAATTGGCATGAGCACAGCCAGGGTGTGCTGCAGTCCCCAGGGAAGGTGGATGCACACTCACAGCTCTGTTCCTGGCAGTGAGGTGCTCTCTGCACTGCAGCTGGTGGAGACTTTCCCTGGATCCTGCATCCATCTCCTACAGAGACATTTGATGGAGCCTGTATGGAAATCTATGTCCCTCCACACATCCTCTTTGAAATCAGTGCTGCTTTCTAACTGTCCCGTTTAGAATGGCAAAAGTTAAATCTGTTGCTTTTGTGGTGGAATCAATTTCTAAGAAAAATGCCAAGCTGCCACCCCCAGTAAATCCTGTGGAGCTGCAGAGGTATTCCCAACATCCCACACTTTCTGTAACAGGCATGGATGGGTTCTTTCACACTCAGGACACGACCTACAGAGTTTCTGGTGTCCCCAGGTGAGGTTACTTTTATGAATTACCTGAAATGGAAGCTGACCTGGCTGGTGGGGTGTGAGAGGTGGGCTCTGGGCTGATGGCACTCCAGGAGTTCTGCAGCCACAATTCCAGTTGGACTGCTACCAACAGGATGTCAGGTTGTGTTCTGACTCTGTCAGTGTTGTTTTAGTTTATTGCATTGTTTATTTTATATTTTTATTTTCTTCCCTAGTAGTGTTATTCCTGCTGCCATATTTTTGCCTGAGAGCCCCTTAATTTAAAATTTATAGCCATTTGGAGGGAGGGGGTTTCCATTTTCCGTTTCAGGGGAGGCTCCTGCCTTCCTTAACAGATACCTGGCTTTCCAAACCAAGACACAGGTGTCAGGGCAGGGCACAGGGACTGTCCCCAAACCTGGCTCTGCAGACCCTGAGTTCCTGGCAGTGTCCTGAGGAGAGGAGGTAAAGTGCAGATCTCCCATCTTTGAATGATGTCTGTGAACAGCAGAACTCATTTCTCTGTGGCCTGAGGGGGAGGCAGCAGTGCCAGGGTCCTGTTCTCTGCCACTCCCCCAGGTTCACTCCTGTGCACGTTGAACTCCAGGGTCTGCTTTGTAAAAGGTGAGGTAGAGGAGGCACAAACACAGCCAGCAGCAAGGAGCAAAACTCTGGGGTGTCACCAATCTTGGCACCTAGGGGCCAGGAGGGACCTGCTTCCCAAAGGCATTTTGGCTGCACAAGGAGAGCACTGGAGCATTGAAATCCTTTCATTTGTTTTTCAGGCCAGTTTTTTGTCAGAATTGGTTGAGGGTTCCCAAGAAACATCTCAGACAACTGGTCTAGGTGGGACTGGGGGTCGCTGAGGTCCTGAGGAAGCTGCAGGAAGCTGGGTTGGCTGCCTGAAGTGTGGAAAACATTGAGTTTAGTATTTCATGACTTGAGACACCTGACATTTCCAAACTGGTCCTTTCTAGCATTTCCACCCAATTCTCTCTGCCCCTTCCTCTCCCTTGCAGCACTTACCTGTGTTTATGCCAACATTTTTCCTTCAAGCCTTTAAGCTATGCTTGATGCTGCATGAAAAATCTACTAATCTATTAATTAATCTAATTAATTTAAATTTAATTTATCTATTAACTAAATCTAATTTAATCTTTAATCTATTTCATGATGCTGCATGAAAAATCCCCCTAAGCAGGACACAGGACATCAATAACTTCACTTACAGCAACATAAACACAGGGAAGATGAAGTGAAGAAGGTTTTAAACACTACACACCTTGTACCAGGAAAATGCAATATGGTAAAAATATTGTGACTTGATGCAGGAGGCTGAAAAAAACATTGCAGAAAATCAGGTTAGCAGAAAACACAAAGTGTAGGTAATTCTTCAGTATTAAGCTAATGTCATTTTTGAGCTGGCTCTCATTTGCTGAGGCTTTCTTCATATTCTCTTGCAACATTTTGTTTTGATAATTTTTATTCAGTTTTGTCAGAACTAGACCCACAGCCTGGCTAAGCAGCATCCCCAGTGTTTGGCCAAAGAAATAACAGAGGTGGTTTCAATTTATCAGAAAGTCACAAAGCCATGATTAATGTGTTGGAGAAAAGGCACTGTGCAGTCTGGATTACCCAACATGAAATAATCCAAGTCTCCATCTATTTTACCTGATTATTTCCTGTTTCATGACTTGCTCTGTTGCCTTGCTTTGGTTCCTGACCATTGCTATCCCTGAAACAGAAACCACATCATCAGGAATCCTTTAGGGATGCAGCATTTTCCAAGGAAACAGCTACAGCTCAGAGCTTTGGATTCTGCTTTGAGTCCATCCTGTTCTGGACTTGACAGCAATTTCAATATGCTCTGCCCCTGTGTCCATACAATACGATTATCAATAAAAATTAGGAAAGTGCAATGGATTTGGGAAAAAATGCTTGAGAACAGACAAGTGGAGTGTCTGGATTGCACTTCTAAGGAGCAGGGGATGGGCTGTTGAACTCCCCACTGCTGCTGTTATCAGGGCAGCCTTGTCCTTTAAGGAGGTGTGGAGTATTTTGTGTAGATAAAGCCTTGCTGCACTGCCCTGGGGCACAGTCTCATGTTGGAATAGCACCTGTAAGAAGGGAAATACCTGTGCTGTCCTCTGCTTTTCCTGCAAAGTTTTCTCCTTATTGCATCACGTTTAAATACTGCTACTGCAATGAGGATGGCTACAGGCAGCACCAGGAGGAAGAAAATCAGCAGCCCATCCCGAAGTGATGTATCTAGGGAAAAATAATTGAAATTATAGAATTTTAAATCATTTAAAAGCTATTAAAGCCCTTTTTTTTGTTTTAAACAGTACAATCTTCAAATTGCTGCAGAATAGAATTAACAACTTCACTGAAATTTATAACGTTGCAATCAGAAAAGTAGGATTTGGCCTTGTGGTATTACAAGTTCTTTCTGCCTTACCCACCCTATGTATATGGAGTGTTTTTCCTTTTCCATAAAATGTTTTCAATAATTCTGAAGCAGACAAATTCGTTTCGTTTTTGCTTACCACAACTGCTATGCCTTCCTAAACTTTTGATAAATACAAACCAATTTTTCCCTTTCTCAAAGTACAAATGTAGTAAAATCCAATGAAGTTCTGCAGAAAGTAACAGAGATTTTCCTCAGAAAACTACAGATTATGAATTTTGCTTTTAGACAAAGAGATGGAAAACATTATGTGTATAAAGGCCAGCAAAAGCTACTTCATTATCAAATAATAATGTTTGTTCTTCAAGTCAGGCCATGATTTGGATCTCATGCAATAGAAAAAAGCATTAGTATGCTATTAGTAGATTATTTTTATGTTATTAGTAAGTTATTTCTTTGTTTTTAGTAGATTATTTTTATGTTATTAGTAATTATTTTTATGTTATTAGTATATTATTTTCTCAGCCCCTGGGGCAGGAAGAGGGCCAGTTTCAGTGTCCTACCTCTGTGGGCTGGACCACTGTCAACACTGCCACCGTAGCCAGACTGGTTACAGAAAGGAGGGGCCCATCCCGGATTGCAGTGGCAGTTCCCGTTGTTGTTACACACCTACAGCTCAAACAAGAGGGAGTCGTGAGTCAGGCAGGGACAGCCCCCAGGGTTGTCACACCCCTACAGCCCAAACACAGGGATTAGTCAAACAACACCTCATTAGTCAAACAACACCTCCCTGAGAATGTCCACTCAAAGCTTTGGCATGGATTTGGAGTTCCATGAGTGGAATTGCATGTGGAAATAAAGGATGCTGCATAGTATTGCATAGAAATACATGAAATATTAACTGGGAATAAGCTCTGCCCCTCCATAACACCCCAAACCACTGAGGGATTCTGATACCCCGTGGTAATTCTCTCTAAGTTAACATTTGTATTATCTGCCAGCAATTAATCACAGTCCAGAAACCTTCTTAGTTTTACAACCTTTGGACTCCATTTTGATTTTTCACAGAGACATATTTAAATCAGGAATTACCAGGCTGTCATCCTTAAAGGAATATTTTCCTTTTGCAATTCACCAGCTCAGTAATATTACAAAAAAAATCCCTTGGGAAATTGAGACAAAATGCCTCTCAATGTTAGTGATAAGGAGTTTGCAAGTGTTCTGGCAAATTACAGGTAAAAAAAAAGTGGATTTAACTTTTAATACAGATCAGGAAAAACCAAAGCCACCTGCTTGGTTATTGCTTAAATGCAGGGACTTTGCACAGTCTAGAAACAGGACACAAAGCACCATCTACTCACCCCATTATTATTACACTTCTGCTTTACATCACAGCTGTAGCCCAGAAATCTTGCATCAAGACATTCAAAACCTAAACAGGCCTGCAACAAGTAATTAGTGTCTTGCAAACACAAAACTTAAAAAACCTCATCCTTTTATAAATATACTATATAAGTGTATATGTTTACAAGTCTGCAGCTTTCACTTACATGTTAAGAAGAACTGATACAACATTCAGTATTTCAGAATTTTATAACTTTATTCTTCTCAGGTTTGCTTAACTCTGTGGATGTACTTTGATGGAGTAATTTGAATGACTGATAATGCAGCAGCCCAGTTTTTGAAGAGCTAATTAATTGCTTGCATGTATTAATCCCAAAAGATTTTTATTGTGTTATGGCATATGAACAAGAGATCCAGGGAATGTTTTTGGAAGTTCAGAACCTTCCACCTGGAATACATTCTGTCAGGCTGCTGTGGTTCCTCTTACCTTGTTCTCTCCACAGGCTGTGCCATCATGAACTTGGGCAGGATCAGGGATATCTGACCCAAGGTCAAAGTCAGAGGACCAGCACAAAACCCCGGATGCGTTATTGACAACGCTCCAGGCTGGCAGGTTCTGGAGACTGACAGAGGTGCACTGCAGCTTCCCACACAGACTGTGCCTGTTTGGAATGAAGGATACTCAGAGACAAGGTGAACAGATAAAAATCAGGATCAGTGTAATCCATTCCAGCTTTTTAGCTTTCATAAAAAAAAAAATATTTTAAATCTCTCACTTTAAGGCTTTTTAACAAATATAATTTTTTACATTGAAGATTTTAGGGTTAGCTTTTATTTGGTGGTGACTTACTGGACAGGGCATTTCTTGTACACTCCACCTTTCATCCCACAGTTTCCAAACCTATCTCCTTTAATATTTGCTTTTTCAAAGCATATATCAGGTGCTTTCCGTGCCCCTGTACAAAAAAATAGTGAATGTCAGTAAGGTGTCTGAAAAATACCAGAAAGAAAAATTGGAAATGTCTATCAGGAGCCTACAAATGGGTTTATATTAAATGCCAACCCTACCTTTGCCATAGATAGATTCACACTGGGAATCAAAGCTCTGGCACACTCCATAGTAGCAATAAGCCTTGCTGTTGCTGCATGGGTGACCATTCATGATGTAAACATCGTCTGGGCAGTAGGCAGTGCTTCCATTGCAGTACTCAGGGAGATCACAGACATCTTGTTTTGCTCTGCACTCTGCTCCTGCCACTTTAAACTAGACCAGAGAGGGAGAACACTTTCAGTATTGCAACAGAAGAAGTTCTACAGTGAAACAAAAACAACTGGGAACATTTATAAGACAAATTCTCTTCTTACATGCTTTCTTACTGGTGAATGTCATTTGAAAATACGTCAAGAGGACTAGGATAGCTCTTTTCAAATATTAAAAAATCCCAGTGAATAGTAACAATTTAGTTTAATAAAGCATTACCCACCTTGCAGTTTTTGCAGCACAGTCCTTGAGCACACTGTGAGCCAGGTGTGAGTTTGCAGGTGGCAGCATCACAGCAGGGGTTGGAGCATTCCTGAGAATATTGAAAGGGGATAGAATTTCATTTATACAGCCAGAAAAGTACTCACCAGTCCACATGGATGGACAAGACAAAGTTTAAATAACTGTGTCAGATTCTCACCTTCTCCTGCTCTAAAGAACCAGCAGACACTGCTGCTGTGTTTTATTTGTACAGGTCAGCAGAAAAACACCTGTTTTGATGGGCTGTGGCACAGGGATGCCAATGGAACCAGAGCTTGCTGGCAGCCTTTTGATTTATTGCTGCCTTTTTTGAGACACTTTTACCCTGTGAAGAATGAGCCAATACCTCCCATTCTTGGAGGGACATTTTGACAATGCAAATGTGACTCTTAAAAGTAATTTTGTGTAGGCAAAGTTGAAGGGTTGCAGTTGACAAAGATGTACATGTTCTATAGATAAACAGTCTCTGTCATGGAACAGAAATATCCATGATGCTAAAACCAGCACAAAACCCAGTGGTGTCCCACACCCAAGAATTTCACTTCTTTCTCAGCAGTGCCTCAATATTCTGTGGAGTCCCACAGCCCTTAACTGCGTCCACATCAAAATGAAAGCAGGATTTTAAACTTTTACTAACATTTATTTTGATATTGCTTGAAAAAATGCACAATTACAAAGAAAACTCCTCAGATAATGCAATTAGGCCAGTATTATATAGAATAATTAATATAATATAATATAATATAATATAATACAATATAATACAATATAATATAATATTCAAGTAAGTTGCTGCATTTGATGCATTACCTGTGGTTTGCCACAGTCACATTCTTCATTTTTATCAACCACATTATTACCACAGACAGGTTCTTTGTACACATTACTTGTTTTGGGAGGATTTCTAAGGCAGTTTCCTCCTCCACTTAGAATAAAGGCCTCAAAATCATCAGCACTACAGGTGCTGAAATTCCTGGATCCACTGGAAAGGACAATATTGGATTATTATAAATATTTTGCTTACAGGAGAACATACAACTCAAGCTCTTAAAATATTGTTGTTCCATAATAGATATTGTATTTCATAATGCTAGATCATAAACCAGTTAATTTTTATTTTAATTTGCATTAAAGTGCAGCACCAGAAGTTTAAAATACTATTATAATATGAATGCTTTTAGAGGCTAGAGACCATCAGATTGTCTATTCTGGTGTCCTGTATGAAACAGGCCTTAGAAATTCTATACTAAGTCTAAAAATGGTTGATTAAAAAATATTCTCAGGAAAACATTCATCTTAACTTCGAGTCCCTAAGAACTGAGGAAAGCCCCTTCCTAGAGTAGTTTTGTCCAGCGTTCAGTTACCCTGATTATTAATACAACTGGGATAAAAAAATATTATGATCTTTTTCTCTTAAGAGGAAGCCAAAGAATAAATGAACTGAAGGAAACATAAGCCAAGAAGGTTTTTTTTAAATTAACTGTTAAATAATTTGTTGCATATTTGCAAAAACCCAGTGAGTGCATGTAAAGCATTCTCCACAGGGTGTAAAAACCCCAGCAACACGCTATTATTAAAAAAAATAATTAAGTCTAAATATGTTTTCAGGAATGTTACAAATAAAGAATGATGAGGTCAGAAAACAGATGAAATGTCATATAAATTAATATGATGTCAAATACTAAATCAGTGACTCCACCTCTGTGATCAAATTTTTCAAACAACTCCCCATCTGCTAAAGCTCTTCCAGATTCACAGGAGTTTCACAGCTTGTAAAGCATAGTCACTGCAAACAAAATAAATTATTAAAATGAAATAAGTGGAAATCTTACTTATCTGTGCTGTGCATGATGTAGTTTGCAGGACACCTCTTGTCATCATGTTTCATTCCCAGATTGTGCCCCAGCTCATGTGCCACTACTGTGGCGTGCCGTAACATTTTGTCATGATTCAGCTAATAAAGAGAATCAAGTTTAAAACAGTGAAACTGTGGAAAATACTGTTTGTACCCAGTGATTTGTTCCCACCACAAAGCTCTCAGGGATTGTGAAGGCAGAATACCAAATTGTGTTGCAATTTTGTTGTATTGCAAAGGTGAAAGCAGCAAATACTGAAAATTTGTCACTTTATTTTCAGGTAGGGCTGGATTCTGACACTCCTTCCCTGAGGATCCCATTCTGGATAAGTTGGCAGCTGATCACCATTGCAGGTTTTATTCTGTGTGATTCTATTCTATTTTAACACTGTTAGACATTGATTTCAAAGGAGTTTTCAACAACAAATGTACTGGTAAAGAACAGGATCTGCTTCTGAGATTGTCCACAATGTTGTGGCATCCGTACTTTAAGGAACCTCTGCAGTTACTGGTCTGCCCTAAGGGTGGAGAAAAAACTAGTTTTGTACTAATTTTTAAAAAAAATTTGCCTGTTTACAGTCCTATTGTGAGGAATTCCAGACACTTGAGACTACAATGCATTATGTTCACTTTCTATTTATTTAAAGATTATTTTGTAGCTGCATTCCCATCCCAGCCTCTGTGGTTATGAACTTTAATGGTATAAGGATGAGATTATGCAATATTGAGTTTGATGAATCACAAAAGATGACCAAAAGAATTTGTGGAAGATTAAATGAGCCAAATGGGCTGCAATTTGACAAAGAAATTGGGAAATACTTAAAAAAAAAAAAGTGTAAAATATGCATAAATCTTTATGTATAAAACCCCATGCAAGAAATCAGCCAACTCCAGGACCGGGGTGATTTGACCAAGTAGGTCAAGGACCAGTTTCTTCCATACCCAAATGATGATGTACTCACAGTGCTGATTGACCCTCCCTGGACATGTGAGCACACAGTTCCCACAAAAGCCATTCCAATGGATCCACTGAAAGAGCTTCTCCCTCTGCAATAAGAGCAGTTTGGAGGTGGTGTTAGAGATGGGTTCAAAGTTCATGATTTCTCCTAAAAGCCACTGATCAGTTGGAAAGAAATATTGCAAGGCAAAATTTGGTCTTTCATTTGGTCAAGAAGGAATTTATCACTACAGCAGGGTTTTATTCTAATTAATAATGAATATCTGAATAAGAGCTTGAAAATAATGATCAATCACTTAGGTCTGTTGTGTCAGTGCACTCAATTACAGAAAGGCTAAGGAGGGAAGGGACCTCTGGAGGTCCCCCTGTCCCTAGAGCTGATTAACTCTTAAGAATCCATTATACTTTCTTGTCATTTTTCCAGGTTAAAACATTTTGGAAGTGCAGAGAATTTTACTCCAGGTATATTTTAATGAATATACAAGCCCCAAATCATATACATTAACACTGGCAGCATGGCTGGTTTTGCCACTGAATGCAAACTTACATTATGAGGTGAGCAACATCATTTCTTGAGCGCTTCAGAAGATCCTTCTGTCTCCAAGAAACAAATCTACTCAGCACATCCCCAGCTGAACCATCCATCACAGATATGTGGTTGGCATCTGTCCAAATCTCTAATCCAACCAAAACAATCTGGATGTTTAATGCACTATACATCTGAAAAAAAGGATAATTAAAATGTCCCTTAGCTGTTCTGATGGAATTCTGAAAGATGACTTCATTACTACTGAGTAAACAATAAGCTGAACATAGTGACCAGGACATAACTTCAGTTTCTTTGAAACTCAATATATGATAATTGTAATTATAAGTGAAATATAAAATATTTATAAATTGTAAACAAAATAAAAATGTTTAGAATATAAAATGACGTATAACTGAAACCACTCTACTTTATGAAAGTACCTACAGAAAGCTGCTCTTCTGAACACTATCATAACATAGAAACTACTGAATCCAGGCAACCTTTCTGACCTACCCCATCAACATAATTGATCAGCTCCACTGTTTCCTTTTGCACTGCAGCAGGATCAGAATTCTTCAGCAAAAACTGTAAAATACCATAACAATGTCAGAGGATAAAAATAAGCAAAACAATAAATTGTATTTAGTGTGGGATGACATAATTACCCTGTTGTGATCCACAACCACAAATAACTCTACGTAGCTTTTCTGGGGCAGGACAGCTCGCTTCTCCTGCAAATGAGAAAGCACAGCAAATTAACATAATGAGTTTGCAATGCTGCATTTGTGGCCTCAATTTGTGTTAGATTACCCCACAAACATCTCTGTGTCAGTAATTCACAGCAGGTCAGACACTGGGATGCACGAGCTGAATGGCAGCTTGTGCATTTCATGTCCTGGCCAGACTCTGCTGGGTGAGATCCCCATTGTGCTGATCTTCTGCTCCAGGATTTCCTCAGCAGGGCTCCCACCAGCTTGGTGCCCATGGGAAGGCCACAAGGAAATGTCCTGCCAGGCCCATCCCACCAGCAAGAGCCCAGGAGATGCCTTGGACTGCAGCTCAAGGGAGAAATAGAAATATATTTACCCTGAGGAGCCTGTCCCTGCTGGAGGTACTGTTTGATGAAAATGTGTATTTCACAGACTGCTTCACAAACATCTCATGCTCCAGGCTGCCATTCAGCACCCCACAGTGGAAGGGGATACCCTGCTCATCTTCCAGTCCATAAAGCACATGTTCAAATGTGCTGGATGTGTTGAGGGGCTCCATTCCATACCATTTGCCTCCAATGTAGAGAATTCCCCTAACAATCATAATAGAATGAAACATTATTTCAGCATTTTTCCCTCGTGGTTATGACTAGATGAATGAATAACAGCTGGATACTTAGACACTATGTTGAAATAAATTATTATTTGAAATTATATTAATATATATGAATAAAAGACAATTCAGTCTTTTACAATAAAATACGATAAAAGACAAAACAGAACTTATTTAAAATACTCAACAAGTGTGGCCTTCTTGAATCAGTTAGAAAAGGAAGGGAATAAAAGAGAATGAAGCCAAATTGTTAGTAAATGAGTCTGGATTGTGGGTACAGAGCTGATGCAAAGGATCTCTTTCAGCCCTTATCTCTATTCATCTAAAGGATTGCCAGGATATGTCCTGATTTATTGTGAGTGACATCTCTCTGTGAAGCTTCACCTGAAAGATACATGAGTGAATTTTATCCCATTTGTGATTTTATTGTATTTGAAACACAAAAACCAGTTCAAATTTGGACAAAATTTTTGGAAATGGTTTGTCTTTTGAAAGGTGCCCATTCATAAGACAAAGTTGTTTGCAGGAGTGTTTTCAGTTCAACAAAAGCTTCATCAAGGTAAGATTTTTCTTCTACAAAGGTATCTCTGGTCACAACATTCACATGCCCAGTTTCTCCCTAAATTTATTACAATTTCTCTCATCTTTTTCTCTGAAGGAATTTTGGAAAAGAGGAAAAAAGTGGGAGTTGAGGGAAAGTATAAAATCTTTAATGAGTTTCAGCTTCATCAAAAGGTGAAATATGAAAAAAAAAACAGGAAGAGGAAATACCTAAGGCCATCACATGTGCTAAGAGCAAGTGTGGAGTCAGCAATTCCTTCAACAGTGCCATGATAATAACAGTGTGTCTGAAATGCAACAAACAAACCCACATAATTAGTGACACAACAAGGTGGCTGCCTTCAACTGCAAACTTCTTTTCTAACTAACCTTATTATTTCCATGACATCAGGGCTGGCTGTTAGAAATTTACAGAGCTCCCTACTTGGAAAGTAATCCTGACCTTCTTGGAGGAGAATATCCCTTGACATGAGTACCTAAAGTAGCCTTTGGTCTCTTGGTTCTAAAACACAGCCAGCTTTTTAGTTTAACCCATCACTATCTTTTATATTTTTAAAAATTTATATAGTATTTTTATAAAATTATAAAATATTTTTATATTTTAATCTACATTTCTCATGCTTCAGAACTGCTTTGAGAAGATCTTTCATGCAGAAACCACCCAATTAAGTCTCACTGAGCTCACGTGCAGTTTAAAGGTGAAATTAAATTTAGAAGTATTTATAAGGCTTGTTGGATTCAGAATTTAAAAACTATAGAGCTTTGATGCTGCCATTGTACTTTAAATTGCATATTATGCAAATGTGGCTCAAATTCAGGCTTGGCATAGTCTCCTGGCAAATCCTTTCACACCTTGGGAATAGGGGTGCTGCACCCCACAAACAGCTCAGTCCCTCATGAACCCTATCTTTAGATCACTGGTAACTGTTAAACAGAAATGCTCCACTGTGAAAACTCACAAAAGTCTCTTTTCCAGCAAATCTATTTTTTCTTGGCTCCCCTGGTTTTTTCAGAGAAAATTCTGACACAAAGGGAATGTTTTTATTATCTACAATACCTCATTTTTGGATGGTGTTGCCTGCAGTTTCCCATTTTCCCCATATGTGTACAGCTTAAAGTTGTCACTAAGAAGTTTTCTGGAAACAAAAATAAACTACTGCTCTTTTAATGGTCTAAAAACAAGAAACAAGTCAAGAGTCCTGGTAAGTGCTACATTCTGTTAGCAGCACTCACAATGCTAAATTATTATTAAAATCCAAGCACATGAAACAAAATACTTCAAAACAAGCTGGAATTTTTGGAAATTAAGTTATTTTGAAACTTACTTATTTTAACTAAAATATCCATAGAAAGGAATCTAAGCAAACACAGTTACATAAGGACCTGGTCTATTACAGGCTCAGGAATGAGGAATAAGAGAAACAGAAACATTTCTTAAAATACAACAGAGCCAAAACCCCTCTGACCTGCTAATAAAAAACTAATATTGAACTGAATTCTAATTTTTCCTAAGGATTTTCTGAAATGTTCTGTCTTGCACTGCTAATAAAAAAATAATCAAAATGAATTTCTTCAAAGCTAGAAAAACCATTATTCCCTTCTATTTACAAGATATTACCATAACAGAGACACTATATGTAACAGTATTTAACAGAGCTGTTTTGTAGTTGCTACAATCTGACATTTAAATGGTTTCTTCTGAATTTTTTTCAGTATAAAAATTGTTCTCTGTATGCAACTAACCCTGAAACAAGACAATTCCTTAGAACACTCTATCACATACTTATTTCTCTTCAGCTTTAGGAGGTATGTTCCATTTCTGGTTTTAACTGAATAAGAAAGATTGTCATCTGAATGCTCCTGAAAACAAAAGAAAATATATCACTTAATGAGGTGATTTTTCTGTTGGGTTTTGTTTTTTCCATGTTTTGCTTAACAAGAGAGGCCCAACTCCTGTGTATGTTTTAAGTAAAAAAACACAAGATTCATAACTCTCACGCTTCCATATTTCAAAGTCTCAGCAGCAAAGGGAACATTCTCTCCTATGTAAAGTTTAAATTCTATGAATCTATATTTTCATTTCATTTTCATTAGGAGGGCACAGTCCATGAATGCACTCTTTGCTCAGTACCACATCGTGCTTTGTGACACTCCTTATGTAAATCAGATAAACGAGTGCCAATCTTTTATCCCCTAATTGGTTTGCACAAAGATGACTAATGTTGTTTCATTAACAGTTACTTCAGTAAATTGTATGTGACACAAAGGCAAGTTACCTCAGAACTGAAGAATTAAGGCTCAGGTTTCTCTTTTAACTCATCTCTTAAGCTGCACCACTCTGTGGGATCATTTTTGTCCTTTGGGTGCTGCATGGGCTGAAATCCTCTGGTTCTTATCCAAAGACCAGAACATGGACAGCATGGATGTTAGCTCAGGTTCAACATCTAATCTGACTCAGAAGAAATTAAAATATGCTTCATGTCCCTTCTCACTTCTGTCTTACAGGGTCATTAACAGGATGAGAAGTTTGGACGCACTCAGAGTACAATCACAGGCTTTTGTGGGAAACAAATTTACTTAAAACTAGTTAAAAACACTAGGAATCAGAAGAGAAAACGTGGGACACACTTCATTACAAAAATCTCCATATACCATCCATTGTGTGTGTGTGTGTGTGTTTGAAGGACAGTATTTTGAAAAACAACAACAATCAGACAAAAAAGAAAATCAGAACAACAAACCTCATGAGAAAATGGGGGATGTTTCTCTCTACCTGTCAGACTTCGAGGAATTATTATTTCTAGTGTAGAAAGTCTGGATTTGTGTTCAGAGGATACACCTGAAAATAAAGTTTGAAATTGGTAAAGAATCAGAAAAGATAAGGCATTATGGTAGCACCTGCACAGTGGTGATAGCCAAAAGCCTCTGATCCAGCCAGAAATGGAAAAAGAGTGAAACAGTTCAGGAATGATCAAACTGACTTTAAAAAAAAGTTACTTCAGATTGAAGCTGGGGTCTTCTGGAGCACACAAAGAAAAACTATCAAAGCCTTTAAACAAAATCTTAATTGTCTCACATTCTGCATTATTAACTTTGTGACTTTATCATTTATTCTTCCATGGCCAACACTTTTAACCTGATGTACCAAAGAAAATTGATGCAGCTGGCCTTTTCCTTTTTCCATTGTCCTGAATAAAGAATACTTTTAGTTGTCCTCTGGATACAATTTGTTCCCCTCCCTTCCCTTCCCTTCCTTAGCAAATGTGGCTCACCACGCTGCCTCCTGCCATTGCCTAATCTTGCATTTTGTTTGTTCTAGCAACAGTCAGATCTTTGCAAAAGGTTTGTAGCCTTTTACATGATATCAGAATTATCTCCAGAACAACATGCTAATGCAGGAAGCTAAAGATAAGAAGGCTGCCAAGTATCTGGTTTCAGGTAAGTAGTTTTATAAAGACAAAAACAATCTCCAGTGACTTTTAAACAAATAGTGTGAAGTTGAATTAATCTTCCTTTTTCTTGTCTGCTCATCAATGATCAACGGAGACACAACCATTGCTTTTAAACACAATCAACAATAATATGAGTTTTAACAATGGAAGTGGTTTCTTCCTTAATAACTTGTTCTTTTATAAGGAAACAAAGAGATTTCTTCACATTTACAGTAGTACAAAGTCGCCCTCAGCTTCCCCATTCCTGTGAAAGGAATTCATAACTGCAAAAAAGTCACACAACCAGCCATTCAAAGTGAGGAGTGTTCTCCTGTGTAATGATGATCTCTCCCTGTTAGATAGCATCAGGATTTTTAAAAGCTAGGTGCAGGTAGCATATATTTAACAGTACTGGCTGCAATTGCAATCAAAATGGGGAAGCTGATATTAGCAAACTGGTCTGCAAAGAATGTCAGCCCTTGATGTTGTGATTTTGTTCTTAATCTTCAATAATTTTATTATCTAAATCACAAAATCCGTTCTGTTTCACGATTCAAGCGTGTGTTGAACTAACCATGGACATGGTCTTTTAACAATTCAAATTTTGACACCTGAAAGCAGGAAACCATCTTTGATGCGCATCATAAAAACACCACTTTCTAAGAAACATTTCAGGTGTTACACTTAAATCTAAAATGTGAAGTCAAATCATAAATGGAGATGAATTAATGAAAAATTCCAATGAAATTGTTGGAATTTCCCTCACACCAGCGAAGAAGAAATGTTTTCCTACAGTCTCTACTATTGGTGAGAGTGACAGCAACTGCAGTTGTCACAACCAGAAAATGATGGATTTACATAGCTACGACATCCTGGAGGAAAAAACCCCACAAAGAGCTCAACTATAAAAAGTTTCAATTTATAATATTTTCCAAGATTCTCTCAGTGAGCAGGGCTGCACAGGGAGAGCTGTGGCTCAGTGTCAAAAGTGTGCATCATTACAATCAGTGCCCAAGCAGACTTGGAGAAAACTTTCTGAATATGTAAAAAATAGAAAGCTTACCTTTTATCCAACAAGGGTTTCCAGTGAAAATTAGTCCAAAAGTGAACAAAAAGAAGCTGTGCATTAACATGACTTCCCAGAGAAACTACTCCAGCATCTGAGCTGGCTCTGGCTGCTCTGCAGGGAACCAGAAGACCGAGAACCGTCTGCTCCAAAGGTAAACAAGAGAAAAAGCTCTCTGATACTGCATCTCTGCTGAGGAAATGGGAAGTAAAATTTAATCCACTAGGCTTGTGAGAAAACTGGTCAGACAGCCTAATGCAAATAAAAAGCAGCACATTCTTAAAAGCTGATTGGCGAGTCCCGTGTCAGGATCAAACTGGTTTATTCTAAAAGGACTTTCATCCCATGCTGAGATCATGTGAGATTAGAAACATAAAGTATTACTACTGACAAATGCAGTGTTTAGGATGTTTATCCTGGCTACTGCCAGCTCAATAAAAAACTAGTGTGAATCAATTTACTCTTTGAAATTTCAGCTTATTTTCTTCCATTTTTTTCATCTTCACTTTAAAATATAATGCACATGAACACATGAAAATCCCCAAAACAGAGGTTCTACCCAGTCCCTTCTATGTTAAACACAATTCTCCTCACCAGAAGTCTGTAATTTTGTGCAGATCATTGCTCTTCCAGGATCAGAGTCATCTTCCATGCAACCACATTGTCACCAAAAGCAGAAAATAAATGCTTCTAAAAGTGGGTGAGTTTGCAACGCATTTCGGAAGTATCACACGCATTTAGAAACAGAAAAATGAGGCTGAGACAACACACTCAAGCCTTTACATTAATTAACTTTAATTAATTCTTTGATTAAAGCAGAAAAAATTCAGTTTTCCATCGCTGGTAAATCCTATAAAAAACAATGCCTTAAGTGACAAAAAGCAGCATGCTGGCTGTATTTATTAGTTTGTCAAAGCCGGTCCGGGTCCATTTCCAGAGAGTCACAGACTGAGAACAGCCTGATATTCCTGCACAGAGCACCGGTGGAAGCAGAACTTGACACCCTCATTCCCTGGGTTTGTGTCTGCCACAGCAGCAGCATTCCCCAAGTCCAGAAGGTGAGATCCTACTGCAAATTCAATGAACCCCATCTTTTATTGATGGCCTCTTTTATTCATAGCCTCTCTCCTGCGTGGTGCACTATCAGGACACGACGGGAGAATCCCAAGCTGCTGCAAATTTTGACATATTAGCAAGTTTCACAGAATCCAAGAATAATTTCAGTAGGAAAAGACTTTTGAGTTATTGAGTCCAACAGGGGAACCTGTTCAGTGCTGGATCAGACTGTGGGGGAAGAACTTTTTCCTAATATCCACCCTACACTTTTCCTGGCACAGCTTCAGGGTCAGCCTCTTCTACCAAGCCACCAGTGACAGGACAAGAGGATACTGCCTTAAGCTGCACCACAGGAGGTTTAGGGTGGACATTATGAGGAATTTTTTCTCCGAGCGAGTGATTAGACACTGGAATGGGTTGCCCAGGGAGGTGCGGGAGTCAGAGGTGTTTAAGGACAACCTGGATGTAGCCAAGCTATGGTTGGCACGGGTCATACATTGGACTCAGTAATCTCACAAGGTGTTTTCCACGCGAATTAACTCCGGCTTTTTGCGCCCCTTGGGCTACCCCCGGGCTGAGGGGGCCGTTCCCCCGGGATGAGGGGCTGTTCACTGGACTGAGAGGGCCGCTGCCCGGGATGAGGGTGCAGCTCCATTCCCCCGGGCTGAGGGGCGCGTTCCCCCGGGCTGAGGGGCCGTTCCCCCGGGCTGAGGGGCGCGTTCACCCGGGATGAGGGGGCCGTTCACTGGACTGAGAGTGTCGCTCCCCTGGGCTGAGGGTGCCGTTCCCCCGGGCTGAGGGGCTGTTCACTGGACTGAGAGGGCCGCTCGCCCGGGATGAATCGGGGGTCGTTCCCCCGAGCTGACGGGGCCGTTCCCCCGGGATGAGGGGCTGTTCACTGGACTGAGAGGGCCGTTCCCCCGGGATGAGGGGCCGTTCACTGGACTGAGAGGGCCGTTCCCCCGGGATGAGGGGCCGTTCCCCCGGGATGAGGGGCCGTTCACTGGACTGAGAGGGCCGTTCCCCCGGGATGAGGGGCCGTTCACTGGACTGAGAGGGCCGTTCCCCCGGGATGAGGGGCCGTTCACCGGACTGAGAGGGCCGTTCCCCCGGGATGAGGGGCCGTTCCCCCGGGATGAGGGGCCGTTCACTGGACTGAGAGGGCCGTTCCCCGGGATGAGGGGCCGTTCACTGGACTGAGAGGGCCGTTCCCCGGGATGAGGGGCCGTTTCCCGTTCCCGCCCCCGGCGCTCCCTCGGGCGGTTCCCGCCGCCGCCCAGCGCGCACGCGCGGAGTCCCCGCGCTGCGCAGGCGCGTCCCGGCGGCGGCGGCCGCTGAGGGTCGGTCGGTGCCGGTCGGTGCCTCCCGGCTGTCCCGGCCGGGCCCTGCCCGCGGCTCCGCGATGTCGAGCGGCTGCGCGGCGGCGGAGGAGGAGGCGGAGAATGGAGGCCGGGAGCCGCGCTGTGTGTCGGCGCGGTGCTCCTGGCCTTGCGCGCCGCCGGGCGGCCTGGCCCGGGCGCTGTGCCTGCGGCGGGGTGCGGGGGACGGCGAGGAGCCCGGGTGAGGGCGGCGGGCGGCGAGAGGGGGCGCCGGGCTGGGCCGCGCCGGGCGGGAGCGGGGCTGAGGGGACAACGCGTGTCGCTTCCCCCCCGCAGCGGCGAGGCCGTGGTGGCGGAGCGGCGGGAGGGCGGCGAGGAGTCCTGCGAGCTGCGGCTGCAGTGCCGGCCCGGCGCCGAGATGGTGTCCGTGGGCATCGTGAGCCAGGCCCGCAACATGGAGGTGTACGTGGGCGAGGAGTACTGCGGCACCGGCCGGGGACAGAGCCGCGGCGCCCGCCCGGCCCCGGGGTGAGTGCTGGGTCCCGCACACTGCTCTGTGTGTGTCTGTGAGGTGATGCTGCTGTTCGGGACCTGGTGTCTGTAACAAGGCTGAGAGGATTGAGGTTGTTCAGCCTGGAGAAGAGAAGGCGCCTGGGGAGACCCCAGAGGCGTTTCCACTGCCCAGAAAGGATGCGAGAGAGCTGGAGAGGGACTTTGGAAAAGGGCTTGGAGAAATAGGATGGGGGGAATGGCTTCACGCTGCCAGAGGGCAGGGTTAGGTGGGATATTAGGAAGAAATTCCTCCCTGTGAGGGTGGGGAGGCAGCTGTGGCTGCCCCTGGATCCCTGGCAGTGTCCAAGGCCAGGCTGGACAGGGCCTGCAGCATCCTGGGAGGGTGGATGATGTCCCTGCCCATGGCGGGGGTGGCACTGGGTGACTTTAAAGGTTGTGTCCAACCCAGCCCATTCTTGGGTTCTGTGAAAGTCTCCGTGATAAGTAGTTGTCTCACACTTCAAAGAACAAGAGAGAAAATTTTAAAAAGAAAGTTTTGTTTTCCCCTTCAACACCTCCTTCCATGCTTTGCCGGGGGTAATAAAGCAATGTTTCTGTTTTGTTTTTAAGTCATTACATGGCACATCTGCTGCTTAATTAGCTAACTAGAAACCAGCCGACTCAGAGCCTCAGGGAGGATGGGTGAATAGTGTAGGGAAACCTCAAAAGCTTCTCCAGTGCGCAGTGTGAGCACACAAACGAGTAATTTTTACATAAATATTTCATAAGATTCATTACAAGTTGGATATAAGCATTACAGCTGCCATTAGAAAGCAAAAAACCGCTAAAAACTAGAAACTAAAAGTGCTGTTGGGAACCATAAATCTGCATTGGAAATGTGTTCCAGTCAGTCCTGTTTCTTATCTAAATGTGTACCAATATAGTGTATTTCTACAAAAGAAAAGTACCTTGTAAATTGATGTCACAGCTTGTTTATTTTGTTTTTCTAGTGAAACTGAAGAGGTTACTTTATACCACAAGTACCTTAAGTTTGAATGCCCTGCAGACTCCTGTAGAATTAAGGTAGGGGAGTTGAACAGCATTGTTCTATTTTTCTTCTACCTTTTTAACCACTTAATCGACTAAATTACATTGCTCTTAGTAAAATTATTGGTTTAATACACTTCATCTCTTCACATAATCACTTAAAAATCTGTTGGCTGGTACTTTGTCTTGATGGCAGAGTGCTCCTTTTAAGTTTTCTTTTCATGAAGACTTTATATGATACAGATAATTTAGTCATAGAGAAAAAAGCCATAAACCAGATAAACTGAAGATCTGTGATTACAACTGTCAGCCCTGGGGTTAAATAAGCTTGTGAAAATTGTGTGGCCACTACTCTTAAATGCTTAGAAAAACTTTATTTATCTTTGGGGTACTCAGGCACCTCTGTTCCAGTCAGAATTTTATGGGGAATAATAGTTAGGAGAAATTGGCTTAGTTTCCCTGGAAAAGAGTTCATCATAGTTTTTCCCAAGACTCAAAGAACAATGCATTGTCTCTTATGTACACAGAAAACATGAAATATTTTTTTTCCCTAACCAAAGTATTTTTTTTCTTCTTGCAATAGCTGCTCTCCTTTGGTGAGAAACACAGAGTACTCATCAGTAAAATAATTCTAGAAGTGAAAGCAGTGTCTGCAAAACTAGCAACTGATTTTCCTTCACTAGGCTCAAGCATAGATCTAGACAGAGTGCAAACTATAATGGAATCCATGGGATCCAAGTTGTCTCCAGGTGCTCAGCAGCTCATGGACATGGTCCGGTGTCAGCAGAAAGTAAGTCACTTTTCCACAGGCACAGAGTGACTCTTCACCAGTTAGGAATGCTCTAAAAAGATTTTGGGGCTTTTTAATTTGCACTTTCTATATTTTCATCCTGATTTATCTGTTGCCGCTCAAATGAGTGCAATGAGTAAAGATTGTGTTCTCCTGGATTATTATAATAATAATAATAATAATTATTATTATTATTATTGTGTTAATTTTAAGCTTCACTGATATACATTTAATATATATAATATACATATAAATATTATATATATATATATATAAAATATAAGAATCCTGAATGCATCTGATGTTAATAATTCAGTTTTGGGGACACAGCATGGTAAAAATGAAGTCAGTAAAGCTCTTTCCTTACTCAGACACTGACAAGGTAATTAACACTTCATATTTACAAGGAATGTAGTTCAAAAGTACTTTTTAAAATCTTTCCTAGTAGAATGCTGGGTTATAAAGTATTGTTATTGCTGTATAATTTCCAGTATATTTGAAATCTCAGATACTCAAATGGGTTTTTCTCCCCTTCAGAACAGTTTCCCTCTTGGAGACAAGCTCAGTTGGATCATGGGGAGAAATTCTGACTTTGGAGGTGACCATGCAATAGATGGAATGCACAGAGCAGCTCTGCAGTCATCACTGAGTCCATCAGCCAGTGAAACTCTGCCTGTTAAAAATCATTTAACGAGTGAAGCAGTGTTTAAAGATGTAAAAATAACTCATGATCTGAACTCAGAGGTACCTGAAAGAGGGAATACTTTGGATTCTGAAAGACTTCCTACCCAGCAGAATGCAGTTGACCTCAGGAATGATTTGAAAGTCATGGGATCTCTGCAAGTGCAGCAGCAAGCAGGGGAAACTCCAAACTTGGCCAACCCACAGGCGCTTCTTCCTTTTCTTCAAAACCTGTGCACTCAGGTGAATCACCTTCGGCTCAAGGATGGAGAGAGGCACCTTGGGAAGAGTGCAGTGGCCAAAGAGGAGACTGTTCAGAGTGCTGGGTGAGTTAACTTTGGTGAGAGTTTCTCTCCAAGTAGTATTGAATATTTATTGACAAGTTTTGTATGTAATTTTCTTCTCAATAGCAGCAATAGCGAATCTTAGAATATGTGGTTTTGAAGGCTGTGTGGTGATGAGCATTACAAATTTTCAATTTCACAATTTTTTTGAATGTAGGAGTTTTTCAGAAGAAATCACATCATTTGTTGTTACTAAACTGTTTTGTGTTACCTGTCTTAGACAGCCCTGGCTGTCTGATGGTCACAATCCAGGGGGGGAAAGGGGAACTAGGGGGAGAACAGAGGACATCTAAACCACAATAACATAACTATACATCACTAAAGCTATTCTTAATATTCACATAATAGTTATCTTTTAATTGTGAGAGCAAATCATCTCGTTATCCATCTATAACATCTTCTACCTCCATTTAATCGAATTTTAAAAGCATGTTTCTTCATACACATTTAGCTTGTCTTTCTCATTTACTGTATTTCTATTTTGATTACTTTTACCCCTAAATTCCCACATCTTCCCTTTTTCACACAGTGTGCCATAATCTTTCTGCTGTACTTGGTGTGAATCATCCCACTGATTTTCCTGTTCCTCCTCACTTGTTGGCATTTATAGTGCAGGTGACACAGTTACCCAGTTTGGTACCTCAGGAACAATAGTGGAACTCCTGAGATGTGAGAATCAGGATTTAATGGAAACTGAATATCTCAGCTGCAGTGTTTGTAAAGAATGCAGATACAAACCCAGAGAATTGCATCGTTTGGATATGAAGCACTTTGCTGACAAGAGCAGTCTTCCATGCTGACAGAATACAAACTCTGTGTATATTGTTGACTTGTGTGGATATTGTTTTATGTAATTAAGGTCTCTAATGCATATTTGAGCCTTTGAAAAAACAAGGTTGAAAGAACATGACTATATACAATAGCGCTGCTTACGAAAATAGATTTAAAGCGTGGCAGGCAGGGTATTTTGCTTGTGCTAGAAACCTAATGCCTTCCAAAGTTCACTACCTAATAAATGAAATTTTACATTTAACAGATGTTCAGGTGCCCAGATCTCTATATTGCCCCTGTTATTAAGAAATAGGTTATATTTATTCTTATAGGTTATACTTATTCTTATCTTTGCTCTTCTTACAGAGTGGAACAACAGCCTATTTGCTCCTATTTGGAAAAGATCATTTCAAAAAACCTGGATCTGATGGAGAAGAAGCTAATGGACTATATTGACTGCCAAATCCAGGCTCTTCAGACACACATAGACAATAAAATGTTTCTCTTGATGGACTTGGTTCAGAACTCAAAACCAAACAAAATTTCCCAAGCACACTATGATTCTAACGAGGGGTTTTCTAATGGAGAGAGATAGAGGGATTCACAGGTGGGCTTTCAGTGTCAGTACCTGGAGTCATTACACTTTACAAAGCTTAGTATTTATGCAGTTCAAACTATGAAGAACCTCAGTGTTAACTTGCATTTTGTTACTGTAATTCTATCCACTGTTGTACACACTTGTTAGTTTTATGAAAGATCTTAAGAATGTGTTTTTTCCTAAATATAAGAGTTTTGTATGCCCTTTGTGGCTTATTTATTTAAAGAACATTGCTAGATGCTGTATGAACAGTCCCTGAGTTCCAGTTTGAACAATGGAGTACTCTAAATAAACTGAGTTACTGCTTACGTTTTTACTTTATAAGTAATCAGCTCACTTTTTTGGGTTGTGTTAATTTTTGATGTGAAGTCTGTTGTCAGTAGAACAGAATGCAGTTTGTTCTTTTGCTTTATTGGCCCTCCAGTTGAAGACATTTCTTGTTCCATCTCTAAAAGGAAGGTTGGATTGTCACTGTCTAATTTGGGCAGTCTGTGGAGCTGTCTTTAGAGAGCTGGGGGAATGTGAATGCAGCCTGGGTTCTTTGTTGGCTGTACAGGCACCTAAATTAGGAATCCAGGCTCCTTAAGAGATACCTGAAACAAGCCTGTGATACTCCTTTCCTTCCTAAACCAGCTGAGTGTGCAGGAACAAGTGGAATGAATGAATGCATACTCAGCAGGCTTTATCCAGGTTTCATTATCCTAAGAAGTGCAAGTACTTCATCCATGGTTCCTCTCAAGTGGATGTTGCTCCCAGACAGGATGTCCTGGGGTAGCTCCAGAGGAGTTTCCCTTACTGCATCACACTCCTTTAACCCGTTGGGATCAGTTGTGCTGTCATTGGGGGAGGTAGGAATGTGACTCCAAATCCCTCTTCTGTGGCATGTTGAGTTTCAAACTTCATTCTGTTTGTTGCTCTTGGATTCTGGGGTGCACCATTTCAATTGGAGGGTGTAGGGATTTCATGATAACCCCCTCAGTTGGGTGCACCGACATTTTTGGCAAGAGCTGTTGATGGGGAAGCAGATGTTGACTCAAAATCAGCATGAGCATCTGCAAGCCAGTATCTTTATTTACTCTGCCTGATATTTCCTTCTCCAGGAAAAGTGATGTATTTTGAAGACTGTCAGATCCTGGTGGTAGTAAACACACAGAAGCAGATTTGGAAGAGAGGATAATCTGCTTTGAAACGACATCTTGCAGTTGTCCCTGATTTTAACTCCTGCCAGGTGCAGTTTCAAAGTGTTTCAAAAAGAGAAAAAGATTTTTTGTAAAGACAAAAAGATCTTATCTTGTACTTCATACCTGTAAAGGTATAAAGTCTATCCTGAGGTACACACAATTTTTCAACTCAGTGACTTGAGACAGAGTATTAAATTGAGATAGTTTTGGGTATGGATTTGATAACAAAAGAATGAATTTCTGAGTGTTGAGGTCCAATGCTGTTAATTTAATGATTTTTTTATTTTTCCCTCTTTTCTGTCTGGGTGACAAATAGGAAAAGCAGTTGACACTAAGTAGAAGTCTCCTGAAGTAGTTAAAATGAGCTCTGGACATTTTGATAGCTGTATCCTACCTGTTGCTTGTGATGCTTTAGTATCACAGCTACCACAATGAGAATGTTTGAAATTAAAACCACAAATGCCAGAGTGTAGAAGTTGTATTGTTGCAGGTTCGGTGTTTTTTCAGCTTCCACTTCAGTGAGGGATTCTGTGTAGAGAGAAAAATGAAGTGTTTAAAGTGTAGAACACTGTAGGATTTAACTGGGAATTAAATAAGCATTTTTTCAGATATTTTCATTTGGCGTGACCCACAGAGAGTGCAAATCCTGAATAGTAGTACTGAAGAGTTGTAAAAATTGCTAATAAAACAATCCTGCAGATCATCATGATGTTCAAGTCTTTGGTACTGCTGCAGCCAGTTTCTGCCAAGCAGTGCTGTCACCATGAGAGACATTTGAGACTTTTGCTGAAGCAAAGTTGGGCAAAAAAACCAATTTGTGGTTTCAGTGGTTTCCTATCTGCTTCTCAGTAAAACTCATTCTGCTTTTTAATATTTGCACTTGAATATTTGTGAGTTACAAATGTGTTCACTTCCACACATATGGATGCAAAATCTTTCACTATTGAAATAAATGGAAACATATCTAAAATGTTCCTAGAGTTCAGAAAGGTTAATAATTAAAAAAGAAAATATTCTAATTACTATTAAGAGCAAGATTAATTCTAAATATTTCCTAGCTCTGATACCTGAAAGCAAGTGGCCCAATGTGCTTTTCTCAGGTGGAGCTTTGGGCTCCATAAAAGAACAATGAGCACAGTGGGAGTAGCAATACAAGCTTTTAAAAACAGCTTTTCCATATTTTGTAGTTTCTCTTTCCTCTCAGTACCTGACCACTGCAGATCAGACTGCAAATGGCACCAAAGCTTAGTTGTCTTACAAACACCTCTGCAGCTGTGATTTAAAGCCATGGTGCTTTTGGTTTCTGCTCTCCTTGTTCCTCCTGTTCTGTGCATGCAGTGGGAGGATTTAACCTGGCCTAGAGTCAGTCAGCTGTGTTTATTATCTGGAGTACCGACCACAAAACTGAAGTGCACACATACATATATTTATTTTTTTTATTTTTCCCCTCTCACCTGAGTGCTCAGCAGCCCTGAGATCTCTTTTCAGGCGGATGGGCCCCACCACAGTGTTGGTTTTCCACGTGTAGGGAGAGATGGCTCTTTTCTGCCTGGAGATGCAGCCTCTGGCACAGCGAGAGTTGGTGCTGTTGCTGTCACAGATCACAATGTCACACTGCAGATAAACTGATGGGAAGCTCCTCAGGAACCTGAAGGCTCTAAATTTGAATCTTCCATGGTTTTCAAACGCTGGGTAGGTTACCACAGTGTCATCTTTATTGCAGCTGCAAAAGGATGTGCAGATCTGTTAAAAAACAGTCCACTTGGAATAGTCATTCTGGCTGAGTCCTGTGAGCTGTAACTACAGCATTTAACAGGGCACTGTTCTACATGTGGGCATGCAGAGATGTGCTTTTTTGCCTTTGCCCAGCATGATGTAGTGCATGTTTTTCCCATCTCTGTGGAATGTCAAATTTATCTACAACTCACTTCCAATCACGGTCTACTAAAGAAGGTAGGTGGACGAGACAAAAATAAATAAAATGAATAAATAAAATAAATAATAGAAGAAGTGCAGTTGACATTTAGATCCCATTTCCTCACACATTAGGAGACTGTTATAAAATCAGCCTTACCCACTCCGGATTAGGTCGTATGTCAGTGATCCAAAGCCAGGCTGTGGAGATGCAGTGCAGGTATCAATGAACACCTGGAGATTTGGGTCAGTGGAATGAAGGGTCACCTCAGCAAAGAGAGTTTGGTTCAAGTCCACGTAGTATGGTGAGTATTGTATGGGCTTGGAGAACAGCTCTGACTCGTAGAAGGCCATGCTGACATCGTATCTTCCCCCTGCAGCCAGCTTTTGGATGGCGTTGTTTGTTGTGGTGTAGATGAGCTCCAGGGTTTCATTGTTGCTCATCGTGCAGCGTGCGGTGATCTCGGTGTTCCTCTGGCGGGTGATGGCGCTGCCAGCTGCTGCCAGGGAGATGGTGTTGGTGTAAGTGATGCTGTGCCCTTCATCCTGGGAAAGGAACCGTGCCAGGGGCTCAGCTGGGCTTGCACCAGCAGAGCACTTGAAAGGAATTGTAGCTAAACTCACACACCTGCCCAGCTGTGCTTATCAGAGGCTTGGAAATGTGAAACAGGCTGCAACCAAAAAATCTTGTCAACCCTCTGTAGCCATGATATTTTCTGAAAAATCCGTTCCTTAGGATTTTTTCCTCCTGAGAAGCTGAGAGGCCTCAGGAACACAATGTAAACAATGGTTATCTGCTGCTGTGGAATGCAACAGGTGCATCTGGGATTGGTCTCATGTGGTTGTTTCTAATTAATGGCCAATCACAGCCCAGCTGGCTCAGACTCTCTGTCTGAGCCACAGCCTTTATTTTCATTCTTTCTTTTTCTACTCTTAGCTAGCCTTCTGATGAAATCCTTTCTTCTATTCTTTTAGTATGGTTTTAATATAATATATATCATAAAATAACAAATCAGCCTTCTGAAGCATGGAGTCAACATTCTCATCTCTTCCCTCAAGACCCCTGCGAACACCGTCACAACCCTCCTCTTGTTTTTTCCTAAACACTGAACCAATCCAGGCAGAAACAAGGTTAAGGAATAGTTAAGGAATAGTAACTAAACTTACAAACCTGCCCAGCTGTGTTTATCAGAGTCTTAGAACTGTGAAACAGGCTGCAGCCAAAAAATCTTACCAACCCTCCTCTTGTTTTCTCCTAAACACTGAACCAATCCAGGCAGCAACAAGGTTAAGGAATAGTGCATGGAGTGTGGGAAGTACCAAAGCTATGCTCCAGTCACCCTTATCAAATCAGTGCTATGACCTGGCTCTTGGGAATCTTTGGGGGTTAATTTGTGTGGATTCTCCCATATTTCTTTTGAAAGGTTCATTGGTCATCAGATTCTTAAAGAGGAAAAAATGTTCTTTGTACTTCAAGACAGGAAACATGGAATGGGATGAGCTAAATGAAAATAAAATCGATGTACTCATGTGCTCTTCACACACTGCTTTTACCAGCTCTTACCTTTCCTAAGCTCTTGTTAGCTTATTCATATTTTTATCCCCTTTACCTTTTTAATTGTTCCACAGCTGGCCAATGGGAAGGAGAAGATTACTGAATCTGTCACAACTGGTCTGCAAGATGCATCATTCAGCTGCAGGTGAGCTTCCCTAAAGCCAAGGGAGGCCAGGTAAGACTTGCTCAGAACAATTCTCATGCTGTCTGAGGAGCATGTAAGGGTTGCTGCCATTGAAAAAGAATCAAAACCAAAGCCACATTAGGACAAACTGCAGTGGTCATTTCTCACTTTGTCCGAATCCTTGAACTTGTCACATGATTCTGGATTTGTCAGTGAAAAAGTTCATACCCACTTGGGATCATGCAGAAGTTGCACCAAAATTTCATGCTCAACTTCAGAATTAAAGCAAACCCATAAAACTCATGCTGAAAGTTTAATTTAAAACCCAGTAACACAGAAGGGTCTCTGCATTTTTAAAGGGGAAAATGAATCAAAGTGCTGGTGCAGAATGGTGGGTAAAGAAACTGATTTATCTCAGGCACTGAGGCTTTAGAAACTTCTTTGCATCTCAATTAATGGGAAGATGGGCATGCAAGGATATAGGACCAATAAGGAAAATGAGGCCCAGCTCAGGGGGAAAGGAAATTGCAACACACCTAAACTCTGACTGACCAGCGCAGACCAGGAAAATTCCTGAGTGCCTTAGGCAATAAAACCATTTAAACTAACCAGATAATAATTTATCTTTGCATCTTAGCATGGTAACAATGCCTGTTTTGTACAAAAGAAGGAAAACCTCAGATCTTAAGTGGTGCCAGCCAGAAAAAAAACCACCCAAAAGTGAAATAACTGTTTTTCTTCTGCAGATGGGTCGGGAAGTAATTTATGCTCCATAGGTCAGATAATGTGGGATTTTTGTGCGTAAAAGGGGTTAAAAGACTACCAATAAAAAGCTCAACTCCTCAGTATCAACCATCAGTTCTTTTGGATGTTTGTCAGAGAAGAATCATGTTATAAAAAGAATCAGCATCCTCTCCATGTAGCAGGGTCACTCACTGTTGGGCTCCATGGGTCCTGGCAGGGGAGCAGTGGAATACTGAGCTGAAAATCCTCTGTAGGAGTTGCTGTCATCCGTGGACAGCACAACTGTCAGCACGTTTGAAGAAGACTCAAACGTGGGCTGGGCATGCCCACACGCTTTCCCCAAGAGCCCAGAGGCAGTGCTGGCCCCATCATAGACTGCTGTGAAGTCAAGCTGGCAGTTTCTGTCCAATTCCAGGCTGCAAACAGAGGAAAAATCATCACAGGGAAATCTTTGGTTGTACTGGATAGAGGATCCAGTGCAGATAAAGTGTCTGAGAGCTCCACTCAACTGAGAAAATAGAATGGAGAACAGAACACCACAAATAGACATTGTTAAAACCAAATAAAACATATTAAAATACTAGGTTTCTCAAAATAATTTTTAAAGTGTAGGGTTGGCTTCTGAAGCCTCTTGAGTGTATCAGAGAGGGTGATTCTTGCAATTTTTCACCAATGAAGGGTGGATTCTCCCAGAATTAGAGATGGACCCTGGCCAGGAATGCTCAGAGCATATTGCACCCTGTGCAGAGTTTATCATCTCAGAGGGCAGTGGTCAAGGTAAAGATTTCCTGTGGAATCCTGTACATTTCATACTGGGTTCTTGCAGGGCATCCTGCAGTCTGAATATCTCAAGAAATGAACCTACACCTCGTGGCTGGTCACCTGAGATGTTTTCTGCATTTCCCTGACTGGCACTGCCGCTGCTTTAGGGGTGAAACACTTTGCAATCATTTTATCCTAACAGTCAACAAAACCCTTTTATTTTAAAGGTGTACAGATGTTCTAAAAGTTAAAAAGCACCTCTTCCTGTGCTTAACAAAGTAATGTCTTTAAACAGAATGTATAAAGAGAAATAGAGCATTTATAAATATATGTATAAATAAGGATATATATAAATAAATAAATATATGTATAATATATATATATACATAAATGAATATAAATAGGGAATTTACTCACAAAAAATCTCGGAACTCTAAGTTTATCTTTGAGTTCTGTGGTGCTTGTATGTGCCAGACACAGTATCTGAATCGAGGGTAAGGTGCTGGATAGTTGGGGCTGCTGAATGTCCCATTGGGACCAGTTAATTCTCCCCCACAATTTTCAGTTCCTGAAAAGAAGAGGAGATATATTGGTAACAGAATAAGTCACATAATGAGTCATAAAAAAAAAAAAACCCAAACCTTATGTAACTATCAGGATTGATTATTTAGGACTCCAGTACTTTGGAAATGATTAAAGGTACTAAAGATGGGAATTCTATAGGGAATTTGAGGTGGAATTACAAAATGGAGCCAGTGGTTACTATTTCTGTGAGGCTCAGTGTGATGACACCTGAGCTGGCTGTAGATGAGTTAACTTTGGTACTGGGAACAACTTAGTGAAAGCCACATTTATCCACATTTTGCATAAATTTGGTCCCCTCTTGAAAAACTGCTGATGAAGATGTTACACCAACCATACATGATCTGTATGGAAGTGTAAAATCTGCAAGTATGAGAGAGATTTTACTTGACAAAGGCAAAAAAAAAATCAAATCAGTGGAATCTCAGACAAATGTAGACTAGAAACAGGGCAGAATCTTTCAGCAGCAAAATTAAAGACTGGAGCAGCATGAACTGGGATTTGGTAACTGCTCTGTAAAATTAGGTTTTCAAGAGCTTAATACCATGTCACCAGGTCAGCAGAAGCAAAGGGACTGGTCACAAGCTAAGGTTGATTTTGTCCAAGCTATTCTTATCTTTCAAAAGAAAAAGATTAAGGAGCTTCTTGAATTAAAATCCTCACTGGCTTCTGTGATCTGTGCTTGGCAGGAGTTCTGACTAGATGGTCAAATTCTCCTGGGCAGATGTTGTAATATTTGCAAGCTGAGTACGTTTCTGGAAGTAAAAGTCAAGTCCCATAATGTCACCTTTCCCAACACTTTTCTAAGTTAACATTTTAGGATCTCTGCAAACACATTGCTTGTGCCTCTTTCCCTGATTTTTGCCCCACTCCATTCTCTGAGGTCTGAAGACCTGAGTGAGTGATTAAAGTTTTTTAAATTATGTTTCATTGCTGCAGTTCAAATGTTATTTATTTACTTACTTGATCCTGGTGAAAAGAAGTAGTAGTAGACAAAGAAGTTTCGTGTGAAAGCCACAGAGTTGGTTGTTATGAGAAAAGTTAAACTGTCTGAGGATGATTCAAGCACTGGCACTGCATCTGTGTCATCACACACTTGTCCAAGGAGAGGTGAAGCAGTGGAGGGACCGTCAAACACTTTGATGCTCTCTGTTTCACAGCTCGAAGAAGGAGCAAATCTATTGGGAAAAGCACGGTGAGAATCACCTGAGCTCCTTGGCAGACACACAGGGAAAGGTGCACAGGTGCTGGGGCAGTCCCACAGACACAGGCTGGGTGGAGAATGGAAACAGCCCTGAGGAGATGGATTTGGGGGTGTTGGTGAATGAGAAACTCAACATGACCCAGAAGTGTGCATGTGCAACACTGAAAGTGAATGGGAGATTGAGAAAGGTGATTCTTCCCATGGGACCCCACCTGGAATGCTGCATCCAGCCTTGGGAGCCCAACACAAGAAGGATGTGCTGGAGTCCAGAAGAGGCCATGGAGATGCTCCCAGGGCTGGAGCCCCTCTGCTCTGGGACAGGCTGGAGAGCTGGGGGGGCTCAATGGGGAGGAGAAGCTCCAGGGAGAGCTCAGAGCCCTTCCAGGGCCTGAAGGGGCTCCAGGAGAGGGGCTGGGGACAAGGGATGGAGGGACAGGACACAGCGAATGGCTTCCACTGCCAGAGAGCAGGAATAGATGGGATTTGGGGAAGGAATTCTCTGTGAGGATCATGGGGCCCTGGCAGAGGTGCCCAGAGCAGCTGGGGCTGCCCCTGGATCCCTGGCAGTGCCCAAGGCCAGGCTGGACACTGGGGCTGGGAGCCCCTGGGACAGTGGGAGGTGTCCCTGCCATGGCTGGGGTGGCACTGGGTGGGTTTAACTCACATCCGACCCAAACCATTCTGGGATTCGCTGGAGGGCCCAACACAGATTCAATAGAGAGAAATATTTAGGGGCAATATGTTTCTGTGCTTTATTCTAGTGGAATGAAACAGTACAAAAGCATCTGTAGGAAATACTTACTTAAAATGGGAGAAAACAAGCCTAATTGTTTGATTTGCATTCCTCTGGATTTGCCAGGTGCAGTTTGCATTTGCATTTAGTTCAATCCTCAGTGCTTTGTTGGGCTCATGAAGTGAAGCCCCACAGCGAGGCAGCCCTGTTGGACAGCAACAACCACAGAAACAGCTTGCAAGGACATTTCTCATGTTTTCTCTTGCAGTAAATGTTTCATCCTCTATTATGCAAAGACTGGAAGAGTCCATCATCAAACAGATATGAAAAATGTTCTGATTTAAAAAAATATTTATATTATTCATTTTATGAAATCTGATGAATCTGATGGTAAATGAATATTAAAAAGCCATGGTTTATCCTGGTTTTCCTAGCAGCACAGAAAAGGATCAAGCCAGTAGCACGACAGGAAATACCAAGTGCTGCAGGACACCTCAGCAACTCTTCAGCAAGGTTTGTCACCACAAGCAATTCAAGCCTTGGGACATTTAAGTACTCTTATGGAAAAAACCCACAACTCAACTATGTCTGACATCACTGACACTAATTATTAGGTTAGGAAGTAGTTGAAGCAATGGCCATTGGATAGGAAACTTTGTAGAAAGTTTATAATCCACTCTGAGCATAAGATCTCCTTTCTACTTTAATAGAATTATAATAAATTATATATATATATATAATATTTATTTAATTATATATTATGTTCAATATTAAATAGAATAGAATTATAGAATTATATTATATTTAATTATATTATTAAATTTAATATTAAATATAAAAATCATGGCCTAAAGCAGTCAGAAGAATTTTCTGTAGGGTGTATGCAGCCCCAGAAAATTAGGTCAGGCTTTCTGATGGACTCCAGAATAGAAAGGTTGAGGAGAGATTTTTGCCATCAAAAATGAAACCTTCTCTCTGTAAGAGCATTACAGGTCAGTCCTACCCTCCTGCAGTCTCTGGGGTCAGACACCAGTGGAGCATCTCTGCTGCAATATTTCATTATCCTGCAATAGCTACACTCCTTTAATCAGCCACATTGCTGATCTGAGCACAGAATAGGGATCCCAGATTGAGCAGCAAACAGCTCTGTATTGCTTCTGATTGAACAAAGGAAAAATGAACAAATCTCTGTCAAAAAGCAAACATTGCTCAATTAGTCTCCTGATTTGTGTTATTCCAATATAGTCTTAATTTATAAAAGCAAATTTACATTCCAGAATTAAAGTGCTTCAAAATCAAGTTCTTAGAATAACTGCCATAGGGTGGAATGTGTAGAATATTTTTTATTATTTACCATTTTTAGTCATGTTTATGTGTCACTATCATGCCATCAGCGCATTAAAATTAGATTCACTTTTAGAGGTGTTTAACATTTTGCCCTTCAGTTGCCTATATAAGACCTGCTGTGCAGAAATCAATCAAATATCACAGATAAACAGATTTCCATACCTGTGAATTCTACTGAGCTGCTTTCAGAGAGAGCCAGGGCAGTGAGGAGAGGCAGGAGGAGGAGCTGCCTGAGCAGCTGCATTTTGAGGGCAGCTGGAGAGGGCAGGCTTTGGCTTTCCTGACTTTTATACTTCCTGCTATTTCACAACCACCCTGTGGTACCAAGAGGGAGGGTTTAATCCGTCAGTCACTGTTTCTTTTTAACAGATATAAATGAGAAAGTAACAGGTGGGCCCATTTTTTAAACAGGCACTGCGTGGAGTAAGTTTAAAGTGCTTTTGTCAGCTCTCAAAGCACATTTTCCAGTGGATTTCATTGAGAGGCTGTTTGGGGTGTTGGCACGAGCAGGAATGTTGTGGAAGGGATTGACAGACTCTTTTGGGAGACACATTTGCAGATTTCTCTCAGCACTGCTCAGCAGGAGTTTGGTTTCTCCCACCTTCATTTTGACACCTCTCCCTTTAGGTTACACTGGGCAGATCATTCCCTGTCCTTGCTGGGGATTGCAAAGTGCAGCTGCTGTAAAAGTGTTGTCATGAACATATTGCTGATGAGCAAGGCCAGATTGCCATAGATTAAAAGGAGAAGATTGCACTGACACCACTTTGCAGACAGGACTTTCTTAGCCCCACGCTAGGAGCTCCAAAAGGAAAAAGGAATCAGCCTTTCCTTCCTGAGGCAAGGAAACAAGCATAGCCCTGAAAGCCTGAATTCCTTTCAGCACAGCTTTAACAAAGTACTTGTTCCAATATACTCACCCTATTTTGTCTCATAAGGAGCAAAGCTCTGAAAAAATGACGGAGTATTGCAGGGTATTTCTCAGGGCAGCAGAGAGCTCCCGGTCCTTAGAGCTGCTGAGGCTGTGCCAGGGGCCCAGGTGTGCTGTTACCTGGCCTTGGGTCAGGCTGGTACCGGGGCTGGGAGCAGCCAGGGCTCCCTCAGGAGCTGCTGAGGGCAGCACAAACCCCACAGCTGTGCAAACAGGGCTTCTTCCAACTTTACTAGAAAATAAAGTCAAGACCTTCTTGAAACACAGCCAGGTGCTTTTCTTCCATTGTAATTTTTTTTTTTTTTTGACAAAACTATTTTCTTTTACAAGCAAACTGATAAATAATGCATTTGTAATGATCCTGTATTTCTAATCTCAGACCCATGCCTTCTTTAAAACAACTCTGATGTTTAACTCACTTTAAGGATTTTGATCTTGCAAGTTGAGTACATTTCATAGAAGTCTGCAAGTAAAAGTAAAGTCCCATAATGTCACCTTTGCCATCACTTTTCTAAGTTAAATTTAACTTAAATTTAATCTAAACCTTAATCTAAGTTCAATTTAACATTCTGCATTATGAAATGTACTTACACTGCCTTTGAGTGTGGAGGCACTAAGTAGATGTTTAAAGATGTTGCGCAGCATCTGAATTCCCTTTGGCTCATGGAAATGCTAAATTTGCATTTACTCTGTGTAGCCTTTTATTTCTCAAACCCACACACATACTTGCAAGGAATTTTGCAAGGAATTTTCAGACGTTAACATCCCTTTTGTGCCTGGATGTGACTCTGCAGTGAATGTGTGAGCTGGCATGTGTGTCCCTGCCAATCAGTGCTGTGTCCTCCAGAACCCAATGCCCTTTAAATCATTACCTGGGAGAAGCAGAGCACAGGGTCAGGACTGTGGGGGAGTTTTGTGTGAACTGAGCATGATTAGAACTGAAGGAACATTGAGAAGGAAACGAAGTCTTGAGAAAAAAACAGGCAGTTGATCCAATTGTTTTTTGTCACTGAGAGTATTTAATGAAATTCAGGCTTTTACAGATCCGCTGCATAGATCTGAAAGATCTGAAATCAAGCAACCCAAGTTCATTTGAGACGAAATACCTTTAGATTTACACCCACTAGTATATTTTTAGAAATGAGCAGCAGGTCTTGGAACACAATGAACAGGTCTAGAGGCGCTCAACATAATGTCATGGTCAGAAGCATCATTACTATGAGACGATGATAATAACGACGTCGCTTGCGCTTCTCTTGGCTCTTATCCTGTTCACTGGGATGGGTCTGACAGGAGGGAGCCTGTTCCCTGGGAAGGGTCTGACAGGAGGGAACCTGTTCACTGGGAAGGGTCTGACAGGAGGGAACCTGTTCACTGGGAAGGGTCTGACAGGAGGGAACCTGTTCACTGGGAAAGGTTTGAGAGGAGGGAACCTGTTCCCTGGGAAGGGTCTGACAGGAGGGAACCTGTTCCCTGGGAAGGGTCTGGGAGGAGGAGGAGGAGGAGGAGGAGGGGGTGCATTGCACCCTGATACTTTGCACCGCAGGCAAACTCCGGGGTTTACAGGAGCTCTGTAACGGAGCTGCATGAGCCTCTGGCCTGATGAAGGGTGATTCCCACAGGTTGGATCCTTTACACACCTGAAAAAGTTAAAAAAAACAACCCCATATATTAATTGTCATGTCATGATTGTGGCATGCTCACTAAGTTTGTTTCCTCGGTTGCGAGAAACTTTCTTCCACAAATGTCCAGCTGTGATGTTAATCACAACTCACAGCACTGAACCCCTGTTCATTCCTTTCCATGCCACTGCATGGAATTTGGATGTCTGTTGGTGCAATGTGCATCACGACACATACAAATGTCACACATGTAAAGCACCTCGTGGAATTTTGTCAATGCATATTAAATCACATTATAAGCTGTAGGGGAATTTTACTGCACGCTCTGCTATGGTTCATGCTTAATTAAAACAAACTAAAGGACAACCCTGGAAAGAAGGATTTTGAATTTTTGGAAGCTTAGAGCTGTCCATGAAGGATTCCCCTGGGCAGCATCCCAGCCCCTCTGACATGTCTTTGAAACCCTGCCAGCATCATCTGGTGCCATAAATCAGTGACTCCAGCAAGAATGGCTCCAGGGACTTCTGGATAAACAGACATGCATGAAGAATGTTTGTCTGTTTCCAAGAAATGGTGGTGTTTTGCAAAATTTTAGTGTGATTAGTAATTGGAAGTATGGGTAGGACTGAGTAGTAAAATCAAGTTGTACCTGAGCACTTGAAGGGTGTAAGAAAATGGTGTGAAATCATGTTTGGGGTATCCCAGCTTGGCTGGGGCATTTCACATGAATAAATAATATTTATTCATGCATGAATAAATATTTACCCTTCCAATGTTACTTCTGGCATCCCAGGTCTCCTTGGTTGGCACACGCTCTTTAGGTATTTCAGCAACAACAGCCTCACATAGTTAGGCATGGGAATGAGCTCTGCTGCAGGGGAAGGAATTGAATGTTGAGAAACCAGAGGTAAACACAGAGCAGAATGCAGCAGCTATTGTACTGCATAATTTTTTAACTGCATATGTATTTTAAATACTGGCCTGCTTTGCAAATTTAAATGTGAGCCTGGAATGGCAGCTGAGTGGGGAGGAAATGAATTTCTCTCTCTCTTTGATGTTGTCCCATTAAAAGCTCATTTCTCCCTCCTACAACTAACAGCTAACCCCAGGGTAACTCCTTGGTGTTGTTCTGTCCTGAAAGAGGGGGAATTTGCCAGGATCATGAGATGTGTCTGCCTGTGAGCCCTCCAGAGCACAGAGCACTGGGTGGGCAGAGCTGGCAGGCTATGGCAGGACATCTCAAATAGTTTTTCACCGTAAATAATGCAGACCTGGGCTAGCTCATCCCCTTGGCACTCACCACTGAGGATGGTTCTGCTGCCAGCCCTGTATAAGCAGCGTGTGATCCCTGGCTGAACTGTGACATTCCCAATCCCTCTGCCTGCATCCAGCCTCTCCCACTTCCCCTGCACTCAGATCCCCTCTGCCAATGAACTTCCCAGCTCTGCCAGCCCTTCCCAACTCACACCTCTCACCCAGAGCATCCTGCCCTTAGGAAGAGAAGTCATTAAAAAGAAGAAAGAATCAAATACCTTACCTGAGCCTGTAGCTGCTGCGGTTGCCTGTGGATTGGCTTTTAATGAAAATAAAAAAAAGGTTAAAAAGTGAGCTGATGGAGGAAAAGATGTGCTTTTATGCCATCAGTTAATAAGCATTGTAATGAGCAGAACACATCAGGACTAGGGAATATTATTAGCAACAGTTCTGGGGAATAGAATTGTCATGGACAAAGGTCTAAGTGTGGGAGCTTGAGTACTACAAGTGACGCATTACTGGCATTCATGGGAACCAGATTTAATTCTGTTTATCCCTCTGTGTGGGGCAATAACCCCAGGCTCAAATGCCTGCTTGGCACCTGAAGTTCAGTTTCTTGTGTGTTTCACCAAAGCAGTCAAGTGCCTTTTATCAGTGTAGCTGCTATGGCCAGACTCTAAAATAAACCCTGGCTCTGCTCTGTGAGCAGCTGAGGCAGAACATTTTCAACTAGGGAGCGGAATTTGCAATTCATTTTTTCAAAAGACAAAGCCCACCGTGGAAAGCTAAGGTTCAAAGCAAATAGCACTGAATATGTTAAAAGGATTCCCACTGCCCCAACTTCCAGTGGGGATGCAGCTTTGGAAGTGCAGGGGGGTTGGCTTTGTAGAAGTGACGTGATTTGGAGGAAATCTGAATTTATGTTGGTGTGGTGTGTCTGCCCCAGTGAATTCCAGTTCCTTAGAACTTGTAGCAGAGCAATGTCAAACTCCCATATCAATGACATCAATTCAGGTCCCTCAATTTGTATGGAAGCCAAAGAAATTATCCCAAAAGTTCAATATTGATCCCATGAGATGATGCATGGAGACAGGGAGCCTTGCCAGCACATCAGATCCCAGCTTTGGTAGGGAATTAAGGGTATAAACCAGGGTAAATCTGCTTCATTTACCAGTGGCAATGGCTGCTGTTTCAGGAGGTGGATGGACTGATGTAGCAGGTGAGCCTGTCTCTGTGAGAAAAGAGAAAGTTAAACATTGTCTGTGTTCTAATACATGGATAACTCGCATGAAATACAGCACAGTGTTCCCCACAGCTGCAGAAAGGGCCAGAAATAAATACCTGGGATTTCAGCTGTGGTGGGCTCAGTTGTGACTGTCAAAGAGAAAACAGAACCACACTTCAGTGTCTGTTCCATTACTGTGTGGGCAAAGCCAGGGCTGCCAAGGGGGACTGGAGCAGGATTTTACTCAAGCTGTTGCTTGATCCTGAAATTCTGACCAATACACTGAAGTCATACACACCTGCTGCTCCAGGTGTTGTGTCTTCTGGTGCAGGGGCTGATCAGAGACATGAGAGATAACAAAACTGCAGGTTAAAAGCTGCTTTCCCAGCACTGGGCAGGTGAGAGATACCCAAACCTCAGGAGACTCAAGGTCTCACTTGGGCGCTGGACAATGTTCCAGAGTGGGAGGAAAACCCATCCCTGCGCTGCCTCTGACCATGGCACAGCTTTGGGAGCCTGGGGCTGTTTGCTGAACACCAGTTTGGGGCTGGGATGAAGTGTCTGATGTGCAGTTTGGGGCTGGGATGAAGTTTCTGACGTGCAGTTTGGGGCTGGGATGAAGTTTCTGATGTGCAGTTTGGGGCTGGGATGAAGTGTCTGATGTGCAGTTTGGGGCTGGGATGAAGTTTCTGATGTGCAGTTTGGGGCTGGGATGAAGTGTCTGATGTGCAGTTTGGGGCTGGGATGAAGTGTCTGACGTGCAGTTTGGGGCTGGGATGAAGTTTCTGATGTGCAGTTTGGGGCTGGGATGAAGTTCCTGACGTGCAGTGCCTGCCCAGGGCCCTGTGCTGGTGAGGGCTAGGGGTGCCTTGGTGGGCACTGAAGCTGCCCACTCCCACGGCAAATACATCCCAGAGTGTGCAGGGATTGGGATGCAGCTCTGGGAAGCGCAGGAAGGATGATTTTCTGGGAATGGGATAACCAAGTGCAAATCTGAGTTTGTATTGATGTAGTCTGCCCCTTCCCAATGCTTTCATCAGGGCCAGAGTTTCTCTGTTTCCCCTTTCCCTTTTGCTCCTTTATTATTATCTGGAAGCCAAAGGAAAGGCAGGTGGGATTATCTCCAATCCTAATTGATGAGATTATATTTTATGGAGACAGGGAGGCAGCCAATACATGATCAGAGCATGGCAGACAGCTAAACATGCAAAGCAGAGCAACACTTCATTACTTACAGGTGGTAGTGTCTGCTGGTGCAGCAGTGGATGCTGCTGCTGTGAGAAAGAAAAGATGAATTTAAATATTCTCTGCATGTTACATGTATTTTTTTCCCCCTGACACCCCTAGCATGTAGGCCATAGTTACTCTTTATTGCTTACCAGGGGTAATGTCTGCTGGTGCAGGACTAGGAGAGACTGTTGCTGTGAGAAAGAAAAGGTGAAATTAAATATTAAGTGTATGTTTCTTCTCTGAAAGTTGTAGCATGTAATCCAGAGTAACAAGGTATTACTTACTAGTGGTGATGTCTACTGCTGCAGCACTAGGAGAGGCCGTTGCTGTGAGAAAGAAAAGGTGAAATTAAATATTGTGTGCATTTTAAATGTATTATTTTTTTCCTCAAGACTGATAGTATGTATGCCACAGTAATGCTGTTTTACTTACATGCGGTTACATCTGCAGGTTCAGCATTAGGAGAGACTGTTGCTGTGAGAAAGAAGAAGTGAAATTAAATTTTATATGCATTTTAAATGTTTTATATTTCCCTAAAGACTGACAACATGTACACCACAGTAATGCTATTTTACTTACATGCGGTTACATCTGTAGGTTCAGCAGGAGGAAAGACTGTTGCTGTGAGAAAGAAAAGGTGAAATTAAAGTTTATATGCATTTTAAATGGGTTTTTTTCCCCCTAAAGACTGACAGCATGTACACCACAGTAATGTTATTTTACTTACATGTGGTTACATCTGCAGGTTCAGAAGTAGGAGAGACTGTTGCTGTGAGAGAGAAAAGGCGAAATTAAATTTTATGTGCGTTTTAAATGTATATTTTTTTCTCAAGACTGATACTATATACACCACAGTAATGCTATTTTACTTACAGGTGGTTACATCTGCAGGTTCAGCATTAGGAGACACTGTTGCTGTGAGAAAGAAAAGGTGAAATTAAATTTTGTACTCATTTTAAATAGATTTTTCTCCTAAAAACTGACAGCATGTACACCACAGTAATGTTATTTTACTTACATGCGGTTACATCTGCAGGTTCAGCAGGAGGGGCGACTGTTGCTGTGAGAAAGGAAAAGAAGAAAAGGTGATATTAAATTTTATATGCATTTTAAATGTATTTTTTTCTCAAGACTGATAGCATATCCACCACAGTAATGCTATTTACTTACGTGTGTTTACATCTGCAGGTTCAGTATTAGGAGAGACTGTTGCTGTGAGAAAGAAAAGGTGAAATTAAAGTTTATATACATTTTAAATGGGTTTTTTTCCCCTGAAGACTGACAACATGTACACCACGGTAATGTTATTTTACTTACATGTGGTTACATCTGCAGGTTCAGCAGTGGGAGAGACTGTTGCTGTGAGAGAGAAAAGGTGAAGTTAAATATTGTGTGCATTTTAAATGTATATTTTTTTCTCAAGACTGATGCTATATACACCACAGTAATGCTATTTTACTTACATGCGGTTACATCTGCAGGTTCAGCAGGAGGAAAGACTGTTGCTGTGAGAAAGAAAAAGAAGAAAAGGTGATATTAAATTTTATATGCATTTTAAATGTATTTTTTTCTCAAGACTGATAGCATATCCACCACAATAATGCTATTTACTTACGTGTGTTTACATCTGCAGGTTCAGTATTAGGAGAGACTGTTGCTGTGAGAAAGAAAAGGTGAAAATAAAGTTTATATGCATTTTAAATGGGTTTTTTTCCCCTAAAGACTGACAACATGTACACCACAGTAATGTTATTTTACTTACATGTGGTTACATCTGCAGGTTCAGAAGTAGGAGACACTGTTGCTGTGAGAAAGAAAAGGTGAAATTAAATTTTGTATGCGTTTTAAATAGATTTTTACCCCTAAAAACTGACAGCATGTACACCACAATAATGTTATTTTACTTACGTGTGGTTACATCTGCAGATTCAGCAGTGGGAGAGACTGTTGCTGTGAGAAAGCAAAAGAAGAAAAGGTTAAATTAAATTCTATGTGCACTTTAAATGTATTTTTTTTCTCAAGACTGATGCTATATACACCACAGTAATGCTATTTTACTTACAGGTGGTTACATCTGCAGGTTCAGCAGGAGGGGCAACTGTTGCTGTGAGAGAGAAAAGGTGAAATTAAATTTTATATGCATTTTAAATGTATTTTTTTTCTCAAGACTGATGCTATATACACCACAGTAATGCTGTTTTACTTACATGTGGTTACATCTGCAGGTTCAGTATCAGGAGAGACTGTTGCTGTGAGAGAGAAAAGGTGAAGGTAAATTTTATGTGTATTTTAAATGCTTTTTTCCCCCTCAAGACTGACAGCATGTACACCACAGTAATGCTATTTTACTTACATGCGGTTACATCTGCAGGTTCAGCAGGAGGAAAGACTGTTGCTGTGAGAAAGAAAAGGTGAAATTACATTTTATAGGCATTTTAAATGTTTTTTCCCTAAAGACTGATAGCATATCTACCACAGTAATGCTATTTCACTTACATGTGGTTACATCTGCAGGTTCAGCAGTGGGAGAGATTGTTGCTGCGAGAAAGAAAAAGAAGAAAAGGTGAAATTAAATTTTACGTGCATTTTAAATGTTGTTTTGTTTTTCTCAAGACTGATGCTATATACACCACAGTAATGTTCTTTTACTTACATGCGGTTACATCTGCAGGTTCAGCATTAGGAGAGGCAGATGCTGTGAAATAGGAAAGATGAAATTAAATTTTATATGCATGTTAAACGTATATTTTTTCCTCCAGACTGATAGTATGTATGCAACAGTAATGCCATTTTACTTACGTGTGGTTACATCTGCAGGTTCAGCAGGAGAGGCGACTGTTGCTGTGAGAGAGAAAAGATTAAAATAAATGTTTTGTGCATTTTAAATGTATATTTTTTCCACCAAGACCCACAGCATATAAGCCGGAGTAATGCTGCTTTACTTAACACAGAATGAAAAGGTGAAATTAAATATTGTCTGTATTTTAACCAAACACTTTTCCTCTGAGACCTACAGAATTTCCTGTTTATAGGAAATCAGGGCTTAGATATAACAGTGATAGAGCCTAATTTTTCTGGGATACCTTGTAATTTCAGGGATATGGCTTGGGTTTGTTTTTTCCCATCCTTTAAACTCTGCCTGCTTCAGCCTCTCTCCCCAACCTTGCTTCTTCACTGAGACAATGCGCTAGCAGTTGACCGATCTTGAGGTTCATTAATTTACTTTAATCCCATCAATGTGATCTATTTTGAGCAAACTCAAGCACTGCTATTAGATTTTATGGCATTGTGTCTCTATCTTACCTCCAGCCAGCGTGGAAAGGATTTCTGCAGCCGGGGTTGTCACATCTGCTGCCAGGGCAGCGGGTGCCACGTTTGGTTCTGAAGTATTTGCAGAGGCTGTGGGAAAAGGGAAGAAATGTGGAAAGAAGAGGGAAAGAGCACTCAGGTAAGGCTGGGATCAGCTCTTGATGCATTGAAATGCCTTCAGGTTCCATTGGGTTCAAAATGTGCCCCATCCTCACAGCAGGCTGTGCCCCCAGCACTCACAGCTCCCACCCGCCTGCTGGCACCAAATTCATAGGCAAACACGAGCTGCACTGAGAGATGCTGATTTGGCAGCATATTTTGGCTTCTCCACTGCAGTCCTGTTCCCAACCACGTTTTTATGACCTGCTGCATGTTGTGCAAAGGCCCTTAACCTGTCTGTGGTGTAATTGGGATTTCTGATGTCCTGCTCTCCTCTGTGGTGGTGGAAGGGAGGGAGGCTGAAAGGGTGAGAAATTAAATGGCTGCAAGCAGCAATAAAACCTGTGTTAAAACCTTAAGAATAAATGGTTTTGGGAACCAGCTTTTGATTTCTGTGTTGCATATAATAAAACATACAGTCATGATTTTATATGGTAGAAAAATGTATTTTAACACTTGCTCTTCTGTGGTTTATGAAGAGCATAATTAACATCTAGAAATCCCAGGAAACAGTAGTAGAGTCTGTACTTTAAGGTTTTCAGGATGTTATGATTATTTCAGCAAAAAAAATAGTATCAGAAATTTAGACCTAGAGCGTAAAAACTTGCCTCGTGTCTTCACTAATTATTAGTAGGTAAGTGGCAAATACAGTTTGTACTAGCAGTGCCAAGAAATAATGAAATATAAAGAAATAATTTTGCAGTGGGTAAATAAATAGTAATTTAGAGCAATAACTTGTAATTCAGAGCATGTGCCTTTGTAGAAAACTGCGTGCCAAGGAGCTGTAATCACATTATTTTTTGAGTTAAAAATTAGGCTCTGAGCACTGGGGAGACTTTACAGAGCTAATTTTGGGACTCCTGTCCCAAAAGCTCAGCCTCACCTGTCGGTGCAACCGTGGAGTGCATTGCATCTGTGAACAGCAAAAAAAGAGCAAGAATTTACTTTATTGGGCAGTTATTGATATTATATATTTATGACAAGAATTATTTTTGTTTCCACTCACACATTCCTGGTTCACAACTGGATGGGCCTCTATTTTCCCCTTACTTTTGCCTTTATCTTGGGGGTTGGCTGTAAGTTGTTGAATAACGTGGTCGTGAATTACCTGCTTTTCACTATTTTCATACCCAGGACTTGCTGTCCCATCTTGTTATTTTGTGCAAGGCATCCTTTTGCTCCTCAATCACTCAGACTTCAACAGAAGAAAAACCCCACCTCCACTTTTCAGCCCTGGCCTGATTTCCATGCTCTACCCTGATGTTTCTTGCATTTATGGTGAACAGCATAGTCCAAGGATGTTTTTCCTTATTTTATGGTATTTTATTTTCATTATTACTTTTATCTTTACCTGAGCAGATGACACCAACATCCTCATTGAGTCCACAGTTGTGCTTGCCCCAGCCGGCATGCCGGCAGTCCCAAAGGTGGGATTCAGTTCCTCTACACTGCACATCATCCAAGTGGATAACTTTTCCACTCTGGCCAAAGTAAGACAGTCCCAGGACAGAGACAGCTTGGCCACAGTGAAGTTGTCTGCACACAACGTTGGCACTGTTCATATTGAAATAATCATCACAGACCGTGCCCCATTTTCCATCATGATAAACTTCAACCCTCCCGGCGCATCGGTGCCCTCCAGATTCCAGTCTCAGCTGTGGTTGTGGTGGAACTAAGGCAAAAGTGGACAGGTAAATCTCAATTTGTTTATTATGGCTAAACTTCTGATGTCTAAATTTGAATCTCCATGGATTCTGCTGCCTGCAGGGCCTGATCTACCCTGGTGGGGTATGGCTGGCTGCGCTGCTGAGGCACAGCTCACCCACAGCTGGCTTGGGGAGCTCTGCACATCTGCCAGGTACATTCACACTCAGGAGCACGTCTCTTACCTTTGGGCTCCAATTTTTCTCTAATCCACGCGGCAATTTTTTCCCATATTGAGTTTTGGGCTGTGTCTGACTGGTCCCACCCAGCTCCACTTGCTGTGGCAGAGAAGGAAATGTATTAGCCCTGAAGTAACACATCATACTCTTGTTTTGTAAATGATTCAATACAGCCAGCCCTTGATCTCACTGTGAAATCACCTCTTTTTGTAAGAGACTGGCAAGACTTTTTTCACGGTGCCTATGGTGATAAATAAAGTTAAAATTATCCCATTCAAACTAGCAAGATGATAAGTTTGAAGGAACATGTCATGGAGAGCATATTTCCACCTGAGTCTGGCAGACTGCTCTGTTTATTTCCCCCTCTTTCTCTACATTTTAAAATGTAGAGTACAGAATAATTTTAATTAAAACTAGAATGTTGGATGAAGAACATTTAGAAAACAACTTCCACAAGCTATTTCCCTCATGAAAAAGACACAAAGGAATATTCTTCAGCCTTCTTCAGTCTGTAACCTTCATGGATTATATTTCAAAATACAGTACATTAATATAATATTACATATGTTATATATATTGTATTATGTATTTTGAAATGTACACATTTTGAAATGCACACAATTTGAAATATAACCTATGGGTTTGGACTGAATCTTTGAAGTAGAAAACAAACCGTCAATTCTACGGTACAAAATTCATCAGCGATATTCCAGGAGAATATCTTTGCCACCACTTCCCAGCAAGCCAGCCTGCATTAGTAAATGATTCTGTAACATTTCAGAAATAATTCGGTAACAGTTCTGTAAAATCAAAGAGGTTTTCAAGGCAGTACCTGGTTCAGTGAGGAGAGTGGAGCTCAGCAGAAGCAGCCAGGTGAGACGCACCCGAAGGTCCATGGTTGTTGAGGGTGGTCTGTTCTAGCCCAGCACAGCTGCACAATTTATACCCAATGGGTTCTGTGCAACCTGATGCCTCTCCCTGAGCTTCCAGATGGATGCCAAGGAAGTGATTTAGTGAGGATTTTCCTTTCTCAGGGTACATCCAGACATCCGGCTGAGGAGATCCAGCTCAGGGAGCTGTTCCGGACTGGCCCCCGAGACCTTCCCAAACACTCCCCAGGCTCCTCTGTGGCCCTGTGGCGGTGGTGTGGCTGTTCCAGGAAGCAGTGATTTACTTTTGGGGATTAGGCTGTTTGGTAAGGATTCTCATGCCACCCATTAAGACATTTTCCAATTTACAACCATATTAACCTGATTAATTGATGCGAGGATTGTGCCAAAAGATTAGCATCCTAAAAGTGTCAGGCAAGCCTCAAACAAAGTCCCTTTGTTTGCCAAAATTACTCATGTAAGAAGCAGTTTTTCTTCTTTTCCTGGCTTGTCTTTAACCTGGGAGAAGATCCCTCCAGCATGTTTCAGATCTGCAGCTCTCTCTGTCTGACTTGTGGCCTCCAGATTAATGAAAGAGCTTCCAGTCTTCTCCCTGGCATTGGGTGATGGTCAACACCACCATGGCCTCTGATGTCCTAAAGGATGCCTCCAGCTCTGCCTCATTTTGTCCTGTCAGGTAGAAGGGACTCAGCTACAGAGAGAAAAAAAAAAAAACAAAGCTGAATTTTCTTAGCTGAATTTAAAATGAACATCAATTCTTTCTTTTTGTGAACGCTTTTCTTATTTTCATGGCCCAGTACAGCTTTGTTTGGAGCCCTGATGTAGGGATGGAAGGTGACTTGGAAGGAAAATGGCTGAATGAAAAATTCTTTGGTTATTAAGAAGCATCAAGATTCAGCATTCCTCAGTCTCCTTTAGGAAAGAGGTGAGGACCCAAGGAGGTCATGCAGAGGGTAAATCCTGCCTGCCAAGAGCCAGCAGTGATGACAGAAGGGCTGACCTTTGTGGTCTTGGAAGGGCAAAGCTGTTTCCCAGAACACCTTAAAGAAATCTATCAAAATCTGCTCCTAGAAAACAAACAGGGTGTGTAGTGAAATCACTTTGGGTTGGAGGCTCAGCGTTAATCTTTCTTCACAGAGCGAGGTTCTGCTGCATTGGCAGATCACCCCCTCCCTGGGAATAACTTTATTTAGAGTTATAATTTCTCTAAGTATCTGGTCCTAAAGGGGCTAAAAGCAGAGGGAAAATGCAGAGTTGTTCTGGTGGCTGCTGCCACTGGAGGGCAGCGGGGCCCCGTCCTTGGGAAGAGAGCACGGGGCTGGGAAAGATGCTCCAGCACCACAGAGCTGCTGTGGCGCCCTAAAAACGCTCCACCTGAGCACATCCCTTTAAAAGAGCACATTTTTGTAAGGAATTTCACTCAAGTGGTTTTGAAGGAGTAAACTAGGGCTGACTGCCTTTCTCCTGTACATGTGTATTTATTTGTAAGGAATTTCACTAAAGTGGTTTTGAAGGAGTAAACTAAAGCTGGCTGCCTCTCTCCCATATGTGTATTTATTTGTATTTCTCATCCCCTGGGGAAAAAGAATGATCACCGATGTGTGTGAACTCACAACTTTTTCCCATGCTATAGCAACGTATTTGTCATTTCTTTCAGCATCATACTGCACTCCTGAAAAGTTTTCTTATGAGATAAATCCTGGTTTTTGCTGCGCCCATTCTATTCCCCACAATCTGGGGCAAGCCATGTCCAGTGCCTTGCCACAGTGGAAGTGTTCCCTGTGCCAAACTCAGTTCTGTACCAGCCCCTTGCCCAGTTCTGTTCCCTTCCCTGGGCACACTCCAGCCCCTCAATGGTTTTGTTGTCCTGGGGGACCCAGAGCTGATCCCGAGGTGCCTCAGCAGTGCTGGCACAGGGGATGGATATGCCACAGCCTTCTGGCCCTTCTTGGTCCTTACCCAAATTTAACCTTGACAACTTTTTTTAATGTCTGCCTGATGGTAAAAGAAGTTCAAAGTCTCCTCTGATTTTTCAAGTTGTTGGCAAGGACAGTCAGCTCTTAATTAATTATCCACTTGTTGGACACTCTATGAAACAAAACAGGTTTTACAAAAAAGGTGAAGTGTTATCATAGAATTCTTGATTTGGAAACAATCCTGCTGGCCACACCAGTGCTGGAACAGGCCAGGTTTTCTCTCTGACAGCCTTTCCACTGAAGTCCAATGAGTTCTGAAGTGAGAGGTGTTTTTGAGGAATGATTAGAGAAAAGGCAAATCCCAGCTGAAGTAAATCACATCCTCAATAACATAACGATTTATGGTTTATCACTTTACAATAAATTCACCATGTATTTATGGTGAATTTATTGTAAAGTGAAAACTTTAGGTATGAAGCCACTGTGTTTGGACAAAACTGAGTATTGAGTGCTGGGTCTGTCACAGACACATTTTTATGAAAAATCCTTTCCTTAGGATTTTTTCTCATAAGAGGCTGAAAATCCTCAAAAACGAAATGTAAACATTGATTATCTGCTGCTGTGGAATGCAACAGGTGCATCTGGGATTGGTCTCGTGGTTGTTTCTAATTAATGGCCAATCACAGTCCAGCTGGCTCGGACCCTCTGAGACAGAAGCTTTTGTTATTCCATTCCTTCTTTTTCTATTCTTAGCCCGCCTTCTGATGAAATCCTTTCTTCTATTCTTTTAGTATAGTTTTAATATAATATATATCATAAAATAATAATTCAGCCTTCTGAAACACAGAGTCAGATCCTCGTCTCTTCCCTCATCCTGAGACCCCTGTGAACACTGCCACACTGGCTCCAGCTGCCCAGCCCCAGAGGAGAATTCCCTCGGGATAAGGATGTCACATCAGCCTCTGGAAGCCCCAGTGGGGGAGAATCTTTGTCAGGGGTGAAGGCTGTGCCCAAGTCAAGGGGCGTCAGTGACCTTGGCCCCACACCTGGCAGGAGAGGTCGTTCCATCCTGTTCCCCGCTGAGGCTTTCTGTCAACACTCCCTGCTTGTCTTGGCACATGCTGCATTCCTGCAGCTTTTCCTGCTTCCCACTTTCCTGTGGACAATGGTCTTAATGGAGAGCTTTCCTCAGCTTCCAGCAAATCCCTTTGGGCTCAGCAGAGCCAGGGCAGGGTCACATCAGCGCTGGTGACCTTCTTCTCAAGCACCCTTGGAACATTTGTCATCAAACACAGGAGTGGCTTTGGGGTGCCAGGGACTGAGCTGTCCCTACTGTTGCCTAAATTTAATTTAATTTTTTTCATTTAATTTTTAAGTAAGTGCAGTGAGACAGATGAATCTGCTGTGTAACTCACTGCCAGTGCAGAGAAGAAGAAAGACTCTGTAGGTTGCCAAAGTTAAGGTGATTTATTCCCAGCTGAGTAGTGGTTGTGAAATCAGTCATAATTAAATAAATTATTTGTGCTAGACAAATGACGGTGGGTATTTATTGATATATTTACAATGAAGTATTTAAATTAATAGAGCAAAATCAAGGTTCAACTCGTTGAGACAAGGGTGTGACCAAGACATGAGGTTAATCAAGCCAAAGCAGCACAATGTCACCATGACTTCCTCATAACTGCATTTTCTTTTTTCCTTAAGCATTTAAATAGCACTCAAGGGCCTTTGAGTTTCATTAGGAAGTACAAAAATTCTCTTAGGGGCTTTTTTGTGTGAGGTAAATCCAGATAACAGATAATATTAAAAATGCTGTTTTATGCAACACCTTTCCTTTTTAGAGACTTGAAACCTCTAACAACCTGATCCAGTGAGGAGGTTTTTCACACTCAAAAGGTCACATCCTTTCAGTCCTGTGGCAAATCAGATTTATATTTAAGTTTCATATATTAGGTTTCCTTAAATATTAAAACTCTATAGTTAGCCTCATGAAAACTCACGTAACTCAGAATTACTGCTTTTACTGTGGTCATAATACACTGTATTTTAAGTGTTTCCTCATGCATAAGCTACTGAAGAAACTAAATAAGATGCAAATCAGTAATAAAGAGTAAGGTTTTTATGGTAAGGAATTTTTTTTCAAGATAGAAATGGTTGAATAAATATGAAATTGAAAGTGTCAGGTATTTCAGTTCCCATAGAAGCTGTCAGAGGAGGAAATAGACAAAGTATACATTTTAGCAATTACAGTTTCTGTAAAATTGACTGTATTTTTCAAAGAGATTCTTCACCCAGACTGTGATTGGGTGCTGGAACAGCTCCTCTGGCTACAGCACAAAACCTACCAGAGGTCAAGAAGTGCCAGGACAACATTGTAAGTCAGGTGGTTTAATTGTAGGTAGCCCTTTTGAGGAGCAGAGAGCTGGACTCAAACATCATGGATTGTTTCCAAATCAAGAATTCTATGATTCTATGATAACACTTCACCTTTTTTGTAAAACCTGTCTTGTTTAACAAAGTGTCCAACAAGTGGATAGTTAATTAAGAGCTGACTGTCCTTGCCAACAGCTTGAAACATCAGAGGAGACTTTGAACTTCTTTTACCACCAGGCAGACATTAAAAAAGTTGTCAAGGTTAAATTTGGGTAAGGACCAAGAAGAGCCAGAAGGTCATGGCAAATCCTTCAGAGGGATCTGACGCAGCTCTGGTTCCTTTTTATTTCTTTCTGCCCCTAAGCTGCAAAGGAGTTGTGACTCTGAACCTTTGCATTTGGTTTATCCTGGTTATCTCACTCAAATAAATCACCCTCAGGTGTTCAATAAAAGCTTTGTCAAGGTGAGATATGCGAGATTAGGACTTTAAGTTCAGGAAAAGTCTCCTGTGTGAAAGTTTGTTGGTTCTGTGAGGGCAGAATGTGCCTCAGGACTGATTCTGTTGCTCCTCCCAAGCCTTGGTAGAAAGCAAATAGAGTTAACCAACTCCTTCTAAATAGAGCAAATAGAGTTAACCTCCTTCTAAAGGAGGTTACAGGTGACTAAAAAAGTGTGGTAGTAATACAACAGGATGGACTCTGAGTGACACTGCTTAAAATGCTCTAAAAGGTTTTGAATCTTAGTTGGATGGAAGTTTGCCATGTCAAATATAGATTAAAAATTAAGAAAAAGAGAGGGAAACTGCCTAGGACATAGATTTGGTGACAATGTGGGTATTATGATAGGCATAATGCTTTTGAGAAATGTGTTTTATAGTTCAGGGGAGCACTTCTGAATTTAACAAAATTAAAAATTCACTGTGGCTTCTTTTGAGCAAGCAAAGGTATTGGTATTGTACACAAGCAAATGGCACTGTCACAGTGACTGTCACACTTCTCTCCACCCCTGGTGAGAACACTCCCACAGGTATTTCTCATTCCCTGTGCACTGCACATCATCCATGACAATTTCTCTCGGGCCGTGAGCAAAAGTCACATCTCCTGAAGGTGATGCAGCATGCTCACAAACCTGCTGGTTGCAGACAGCTGCTGAATCACTTTAATCCCAGAAATCATCAGAAATATTCCCTCAGGCTCTTTTACAAAATATTTCAGCCTGCCCTTAGCACTGGTTCCACCCATTCACCACCCTCACTGACATTTATTTGAAAGACAAAAGAGAATTTCCCTGAACCTGGATGTTTCATGGAAGGACAGAATCAGAGATTCACGCAAGTTGGATTATGCTGCTTGGGGCAGGTTCTTCTGGGTCATGTCTGTGAGAGCATTGAATACCTCCAGGGTTCTGCTCTGTAGAAATTCAGTTCTGAAACATCAGAGCATGATGTTAAATGCAGTTACACAAATGTAAGGAGTTTGCCTCTTCCTTCAGATCCTGTGCCAGCTGTGAATGATAAAAATCAGTCACTTTTAGGTGGAGTTTGAGTCACTGCAGTAACAACTGCATCCAGCAAGGAAATGGGGTATTGCACATGGTGCTGCAGATATTGTTGAAGCAATAAGAAGCAGATTAATACACCTTGTTCCAGGACTATTAGACAGGCCTACAACAGAAGTCAGACCAGTCTTGAAATGCATTTGTTTATGACTATAAGGAAAAACACAAATTTTTAAAGTGTTAGTAGTAAAAAGGTTGTATAAATGAAACAATGTGGTCACTAAAATAAAAATCCAAGGCAAACAAAAGTAAAACTAAAGGATTTGATCTGATAGGGTTTGATACTACAGAGGAAATGTTGTGGAAGGCAAGAAACTGAGAGAGCAGCAATAGCCAATGTAATTTCATAGAGTGGAGATTTTAACTTCTAAAACATTCCAGTAAATTTTTGCAGGAGTTCTTTTCTAATAGCTTCATTTTTTTGAGTACCTTAATACTTGTTTGAAGCCCTTCTCTCCTGTGGGAGCAGTGCTTAACCCCTCCCCTTGGATTGCCCACTGGCCCAAGAGAAGCCAGGGAGAAAACATTGCAATAGGGCAACAGACTGCCTTATGTGCCATAAACAAAATGCTATTTTTTAATATTTTTTTTCCCAAGATGCAATAGCAGGAACCTCTCGAGACTGTCCAAATTCCAGCCTGCGTTTCAAACAGTTAATTCCCAGCTTGATTTCTGTCCCCCCAGCTGGGACACTGCTGCCTTTGGGCAGCACCTCCCGCGACGCCCGGATGAATCCTTGCGGCACTGGCAGGGAGCAGCCCTCTTGTCTCCCCCAACAATGCATTCCTTAGCAAAATCCAGTCAGCTCCTGGAACAAAGAGGGCTTGTCTCAGGCTGGCGAGGCTCAGATCAAGTGTTTACTCTGCTTGCTTAGAGTGCTGCTCTCAAACCAACGCCGCCCGGGACCTCTGAAGGAAACTGAAGCAGCAGAAATCCAAAAACCTTTGGATTTCTGAGCCTGAACTGGGGATATCAACATCCAGCATTTGGGATAGAAGGTTTGGCTCGGCCAAACAGAGTCATGGAATCACTGAGGCTGGAAAAGACACACTTTTGTGTGAAGGCACAGAGCCCTCACATGAACACAACTTGATTTTCATCATATCTTGTATGACAAAGCCCTGCTTGAATCCAGGCTTAGCAATAGAAGGTGGTAATTAATGCCAAATTCTTCCAAAACATCCCAACATCACTAATCAGTCACTGGGAGGAAATAGAGAATCCACCTTTCTGAAATGATGAGAAAAGTACAGGAAAAAACCAAAGTGACAGCTGTTCAGGCTTGGCAGACTCTTTAGAACAGCAGCAGTACAATTAATGTCTACATTACACCCTGTGACTAATCCACTTATTTCAGAAAAAAAATAAATAGAGAAAATTTAGTTGGATGAGTACCAGGTGATTCAGGGCAAAAGAGGTGCTCCAAGAGTTATTCTAGGAAATGGAAACAGCTCTCACTCCAGTGGCACAGCCAGGTCACTGATGAGTTTCCTCAGCCAGGAGAGGTTTCGTTAAAATAGAGTTCTTGTGTGCCTAGTCTGAGAGAGATCTCCTAATATTCACAAGCTGCTGTGTGAATTTTAGTGTCTCCTTAGGTTTTGCCATCTAGATAAAAACAGCCAAAATTTTTAAAAATACCACAGGGAGATTCTAGCGCAATCCTGTTAAAAAAGCTTTGTTGTGACTTGGTGAGTCTGATGGAGTTAACTAAGAAAATAAAATAATCAATTGGGTGAAATGATCTCCAGAGGATATTCCTTTAGTTATGTAACTGGAATTTGGTGCAAGCAGTGGGGTTTGGGCATTAAAGGACCCCTGAGGCAGAACTGGGAGCAGAAGGTTGTGCTCAGCTGCTGAATCCAGCTTGATGTCAATGGGTGTCTGTGGCATTCCATGGGAAAGCATGGGGAGAAAGTAGTGAAAACCAGGAAAATGGTGTTTGTTACCCATGCCCTGAAAACCCTAACTGGCTTTTTGAAATCTCAATCTACATGAGTATTTGTTATTAACAAATAAAATCTTGAATCTACTTGCAGGCTATGAGATGCAGAAACAAAACCATGTTTATTTATAACCCTTTATAAATATTTTTGTGGCAGGTTCCTGGGAAGGAGGGCTACAGAGCTGAATGATCTGCTTCATTCTCCAAAATTAGAATAGAAGGATAAACAGGACAGGAAATCCAGCATACAAACAAGCAAACAAGGACTTTGTTTCTGAGCTTTGCTTCAACCCCACTTCTGGCCAAATAGGTGCCTTGGTAGCACTGGGAACAGCATGAAGTCAGGAACCCACAGACCCCATGCAATTATTTACTAAAAAATACACATGCATTTTAAATCAAATTGCTTTTAATCCCTTCTCTTCACATTAAAGGAGCCATCAGGAGAGTTTTTCAGGGATGTGCAGTTTTGTCAGAGTTCTGAGCCCTTTCAGCTGTTTGCTTGTTCCCCTCTCCCAGTGGGAGAAAATTGGGGAAAAATAAAAAAAAAAAAAAAAAAAAAAAAAAAAATACAATACAATAAAATAAAATAAAATAAAATAAAATAAAATAAAATAAAATAGCCTTGGGCTCCCCAGCCTCCTCACTGGCAGGACAGCACAAAGAACTGAAAAATCCTTGACTGAGTGTGAGAGTTCCTCAGAACCATCAGTGTTTTCCCAACATTATTTTCACCCTTTCTACCAGCTGCTAGGTAGAAAATTAACTACCCCAGCCAGAAGCAATGCAGGGTGCGATTCAGTCATTGGGTTGACACTTCTGAGGGATTTTCTCATGGTGCTGCAAACAAAATATTTGTTATTGGTGCTGAGATGATGAGTTGAGTGCTGAGTGAACAAGCACATGGCTGAGCCGTGACAGACACACCAGGAGGAAATAAAATAACCCAAAGTCAGACAGTTGTTCAAAGGAAAAAGCTGCCAAGTGATGGTTGGTGTGTCTTGTCTGAGGGCAGAGCAGGTGACAAAAATAAGCAGCCCCCAGAAAGCTCATTGAAAGAGCAAAAGAAGAGTCCTTCATGTGCTCCTTCTTGACACCCTTGTGTTTGCAGGCACCAGCCTTCACTGGGAGATTGGCATAACTGATCCCCTACAAACCAAGCAAAAAACCAAAACAAAAGGCCAAATAAACAATTTTAGCTTACTTTTTGGCTTTAATTCCTTGTATTTTTTAACTAGGACATGAAAGGCAAGAAATCCCAGGTCTTGCTTTTCATGTTTTCATGCATCAGTGATAAATGTTTATGTGGCATTTGGCTGTTTGCATTTCCAGCATATTTCAGTCTGATTTTTAAATGTGCACAAGACATTCTGAAAGGCTGGGTAAGTCCTGAGAAGCCAAACTCCTCACAACTGCAAAGCATCCAGCCACGGAGGAGGAAAACAAATTAAATAGTTTTCTGATCAGCAACCAAAAGTAATAAAAATTGTACAAAACTCTTCCTTCTGGAAAGCAGATACGAAATGTCTTTCACCTCTTGACATTTGGGTGAGAGCTGAAAAGACTCCTGGCTGGGATTCAATCTCTTGGATGACATTTGTGGTTTTGCCTGGTTTAGGGTGTGTGTGAATGGAAGGCTAAAAATTGATACAAGCCTTGAGAATAGATTGCGTGTTTCAGCCTTAAAGATTGCAAACAACACGTCTTTAACAGCTCAGTGCATTTTGAATTTGGATTTATTCAATCTAGAGAAGCTAAAATGTAATGGAAAATATATTAATCAATGCTCAAAATAATTAGAATGTTGTATAGCCACAAATCCAGTTGCTGTGGTAAGATCAATTTTTACATTTTCTTTCCAGAGATAATCCATTCTCACCAAATTAAATCTTCCTTCCTTTCAATAAACCTTGAAATATTTCTTGATGCCTCACTCACCTTTTCACTCCAGCTCACAAAATTTTGAGGCATTAGATAAATGGTTTTAGAATGATGTGAGAGGAGAATTAAAGAGGAGAAAAATGATAAAATAATTGTGCTAAACAACTTGTGGCATTAAAGTTGAAATTGTTTCTTAATCCTTTAAGAGGTCTTGGGATTACAAAGCTGTTCTAAGGCATTGTAGCAGAATTTATTGAAGATAAAGATATCACAGCTTCCCACAAATGGCACATGTGAGTCTGTCATCAGTGAGGCATTTTGGTGGCTCATAAAATGTAAGGTTTGCCCTGCATTCATCCAGTGAGTGATGCTGACCTTTGGTCTGACATTATGCCATGTGAAAGCAGCTCCTTCAGTGCCAGCCTTGCAGGAAAACCATCAAGAACAGAAACAACAACTGCCAGGAGGGTGACAGCACCAGCCACCGGTGTGAGGGAATTGTCAGCAGCAGGGGTAAGATATTGAAATATTTATAATTATAATATTTATAACATTACATTTAATATAATTATATATTTAATATAATTTATATTATCTAATATGTATAATATTTATAATTATGTTTTAATATATTAAAGTAATTTTTATATTAATATATCTAGAAGTTCCCTGTGTAGTGTTTCAGAAGCAGAGGCTCAGACCACCACTTGGAATTTTTAATCAAACAGACCACACTCTTCAACACAGTAAAACATTTGTATTTTAAGCACAGGGACATTAATTTGAGAGACAAAATAGATTTATTGCTTTGTAAACATTCCTTCCTTTGATTATAAATTACACTGCTCACAGAACAGATTAATTTTAGCTTGGAAATTTCTGCATTTTATAAATAAGCACAGACCCATCATTGTTTCAATGAGAAATATAGCATTAAGAGCAATACTCAGAGAAATTAGAATATTGTATAGCCACAATTCTGGTTGCTAGAAGAGCCCAGCCCTATGAGTGAAATTTTCAGGGTTTGATCTCAGCCTATTGAAGGTCAAGGACCCAAGAGCTCCAGTTTTAAAGGGATGGCTCCCAGATCAAAGTCAGAAATAAGCAAACTCACAGATTCATTGCTTTCAACTATTTGGACAGGCTTCATATTAGCAGGGATGACAACTCAACTAAGCAAACCTCATAAGCAGAAAACAACTGAGGGAATGAAATATTTCTCAAGAAGGCTGGGAGTTTGCTCCCAGCTGGCTGTCATGGAATCATGGGATCATTTTGGTTAGAAAAGACCTTTAAGGTTATTGAGTCCTACCATTAAACTAGCACAGATAAGTCCACCAATAAACCATATCCCCAAATCCACAATCAGACTGGAGCTAATTAGCACAATTCAAGGAGTTATAGCACTAGAAAGGATTACAGGGAACTCCTCTTTGTGACAGCCAGGGAAGTTACACTTTTTAAAAATGTGGGTGATTACAGGGAACTCTTCTTTGGGACAGCCAGGGAAGTTACACTTTTTAAAAACGTGGGTGAAAGCAGAAGCTTGCAAGGTGTGGATCTCTCCCTTTTTATGGCAAAGTTGGCAAAAGCAGATTTCAGTGAGAGGCAACAGAGCTGTGGCTTTTCTTGGAGCCCGTTGGTCACCCTGGGGGCAAACGTGAGAGAAATTTATTCCTCTTTCCCAGTGGTCCCACTGGGAGCATCCCCTCCTCGGAGCTGGAGGGGCCCAACCACCACATCCACTTGTTCCTCAGCAGGGCTGGTGTCCCTCTTGGGCCTGGAGCTGCAGCCCCTGTAGCAGCGGGAGGAGTAGTCCCCGAGCCTGCAGACCAGCATCTGGCACCTGAGGTACACCGACGGGTGCCGGCTCATGAACTCGAAGGCGTTAAACTTGAACCGAGCAAAGTGGCTGGAAGGGGAGTAGTAGGTGCCATAGGAAGAATCTCTAGGACACCTAGAAAGGGGCAAAAGAAGGGGATTAGTCTTCATGGATGCCCACGCTTTGATTTCTGCAAAATGAAAAATCAAATTATTCGATTTGTTATGATGAATTCCTGCAAAATTCAGATTAAAACTGAATTATGTCATAGGCAGGTACTTGGAAAGCAGTGGGATAAAAATGTAACCTTCATAGCATAGTATGGACTTTAAAAATATAGAAATATATAAAATATAAAATAAAAAAATATATTTTAAAGTACTATGAGGCAGCTGGAGTGTCAGCAACTCTTCTTCTTTTTCCAAGAGAAGGACACTTTAAGTGACAAAGAGGGAACAACAGACTGTTATTAATGTCAGTGTTATACAAGGCATAAAAAGGAGTCTAATGCTTGATCTGGTTTTACTAAAATATTTAACTCTTAGGATGACAATTCCTGCTGCCAGTTTTCACTGTGTCATCTCCCACTCCTTCAAATTTTGTTCACAGGACGAAGATGGAGTAAGTGAAATGAATCTAAATATAATTTCTTATTTCCAAGCTCATACTGTAAAAATAAAAAAAAATCAAAGACCACTTTTCACAGTCTGTTGGTAGGGAGCTCTAACCCCATTCAGATTAGCTGTATCATTTAAAATAAACTTGGATGACAGGTGTGCTTCTAGCTTTGGAGAAAGCTCTTACCCATTCCTGACTAAGTAGTAGGCCAGCGTGTTAAAATCACGGGGGTCAGGTGCTGCCACACACGTGTCCACGACCACCTTCAGGTTTGGGTCTGAGCTGTGAAGACAGGCTTGCAGGTAGAGGTTTTGGTTGAGGTCGATGTAGTAGGGAGAGGCGCGCACTTGGCGCTGGAATGCTGGCGATTCGTAGAAGGTGATGTTCATGTTGTATCTCCCAAACTGGTACTCGTCCACATCCACGGTGTCCTCTGCAGCGTACACCACCTGCTGCCAGCTCTTCCTCAGCATTTTGCAGCTGACGTGCAAGTTGATGTTCTTCTTCCTCTTGATTATGTACCCAGATGATGCGACCCTGATGGTGTTGGAGTAGTTGATTGTGTCGTTGTTCTCCTGTTTAATGGTGAAATTTAAAATCAGGAATTGTGCTTTCGTCATGTGTCACTGCCATATTTCCTGAAAAATCCCTTCACCAGGATTTCTTCTCCTGGGAAGATGAGAAGCCTCAGCTTCTCCTGTGTTTGCTGCTCTGGAATGTGGTCTGGAGATTGTTTATCCAAACATGTGAATTGTTTTTAATTAATGACCAAACACCATCAGCTATATCAGACTCTGAGGAGTCAGTCATGAGTTTTTATTATTCATTCTTGTTAAGCCTTTTGTCTGTATCCTCCTCTTTCTTTAGTATAGTTTTAGTATAGATAATATAATATATCGTATTGTATTGTATCATATCATATCACATAATTAATATGATATATGATATGATTGATATAATATAATATAATATAATATAATATAATATAATATAATATAATAATAAATCAGCCTTCTGAGAGCATGGAGTCAGATTCCTCATATCTCACCTCGTCCTGGGGACCTCACATCACCACAGTCATGTTCCATCTAAGTTTTGCCAAGCTTAGATATGTTTTGAGTGCCCAAAACGCAGAGTTTACCTCTTGCATTGTCCCACAGCCGTTGTAGGGGATGTTGAATACAACCTGCTGTGAGGTGATTGTTGGTCTGCAGCGATTGTCATTCAGGGTGACCCTCTGTGCTGAGTAGCCCTGGGACTGGAGGTAGTCTCTGCTGACCACCACGTGCATGTAGTCTGGCAAGCACTGAATGGCTGGTAGGAGAGGAAGGTACAATATATTTGTGACTTTAGGTATTTGGTAATGATTAGAGGCAGTTTTTTTCTGAATTTAGAAGTCAGGCGGCTCCCACCCCAACCCATTCTATTTCATGCACATAATTCAGTTTCCAGAACAATCTTTAAATTGACACAGATATTTATTCTGCAGACAAAAGCAATAAATAGGCTTGTCTGTTGGGAAACACTGGCCAGGAACTTACTGGTGTTGTGACCTGCTGGAATGGAGGAGTAGTGAGCCTGAAAGCCTCTGAAGGAGAATCTGGAATCACTGTGGAAGCGAACACTCATCATGTTTGAAGAGGACACATATGTGGGAAAGGAGCCAGAACAGAATCTCCCAAGAAGAGGGGAAGAGTGGAGAGGTCCATCATAGACTTCAATGTAGTCGTGCTGGCACGTCCCGCTTTGCATCCTGGTAGAAAAACATCAGCCCTTTGTCAAATCCATTTCAGAAACTCTGATTTCACTGCCTAACATGTGATAAAGTCTTTCAGCATTTAGAGTTTTCTCAGCACAAATTTAATCTGGCTTTTATGCAGCTTTAGCAGAAAATGGTGAGTGAAAAATGCAACATCAATCCAGATTTTGATCTGGTCTTCCAACTGCGGATGTTATTGGAAGTATATTTAAAATTGGGAAGGTTGGTTGTTTCAAATAAGATCTCAAACTTGTCAAGTAAGTTTTGACTTTGATATTTGCCCAGGGAATCAAGGTTTTACTTACATAATATCTCTAAATGTGAGAGTTACACGGAAATTGTTCTCTACTTGTATTTCCCACATGCAGTCAGCGTTGTTTGGATAATTTCCAGGGTAGTTGGGACTCTGCAGCACCCCAGAGGGATCTGAGACTGAGCCACCGCAAAAAAGAGGTGCTGCAGAAAGAAATGGGAAAGAATTTACTTACAGTAACCTCTGCAAAAGTGTACTTGAGCTGTATGTGCCTCACCCACAGTTATTGAAAAGCAGGTCCCCTGCTGACTGCAGGTGGTAGACTATAGGAGCTGAGTCAAAACTAATATTTGTTTTTGCTTTAGGTTTGCTTTCATGTTGGATTTGGAATTCCCTCAGGGGTGGATTTCCATCCATAGGGTCAGACTACCCTCTTCAGGCTGGGTTGGTAACTCCTGGATGCTTTTTACCCCTTTTTAGAGTTGAGGTCAGTTCTGGGAGGTGTCATGACAGTTGAAATGGAAGCACCTTCCACAACAGAGAGCCTCTCATGAGTTACTCTGCTGCTTCTCTTTATTCCCCTAAGGTCTTTGGAGGGTAAATAAGTTGCAAGTTTTCTAGAAAATAGCAATTTTCTGGTCTCAGACTGAAATAAGTCCTTCAGGCTGCTGTGAAAAGTCCTAAGTACAAACATAGCTGCAAAAAGCTTTAGTGTTCCTGCCAGCATGAATGACATAATTCTTGTTATAGGTAATCCTAAAAGGGCCTTGGTAGGAAGGTGAGCACAGCCTCTGAATATAAATGCTGCAAGATGTGAGATTTAAAGATGAAATACATTTTACGTTCTGCTTGAAAAAGATCACTCACACTTGCAGCGATATTGTCACAGAGACAAAAGACAAATTTACAGAAATGTGCAATGAGGAGACAGACAGACCACAAATTAGCAAGGTGAAAAGAGCCACAGCAGAGCATTACCTGGTGGAGGTGTTGAGGCGGCCACTGGAGCTGTGGGCGTGAAGGAAGAAGAGAGACAAATGAGAAGTGCAATTCATGAGAAAGGAACTGAGGCCTGGACATGGCCTCACCTTGAGGCACAGAGGGATAAAATGGGGATCACAGAGAGGCATGGAAGTGGAAACAGGAGATGAGGCACAGAGGGCCATGAACTCCATAGGAGACCCAGTTGCAAGCACTGCAAATGACCATATTCTCATTTTTTCTGATGGTATCAAAAAACCCAGAGTATATCCAGAAAACAACACTGGTACAAAAAATACAGGAATTGAAGGGATGAAGGCAGATTGATCCCTGGGCGTGATACTCCTGGTTGCAATGAGAGGCAATCACTCTGCAGATTTTCATTAAACCAGCAATGGCTGCAAAGTTCCTGGACTCAAAGCACAGCTGCCCCATTTACCAGCTCTTCCCCATGCTCTGTTTTCATCCCCACTTTAGTTTGGGGTGGCCTAACAGGAGAGCTGCAGGGCTGGGAGACTGCCTGCAGTGCAATGAGCTCTGGCAAGGGAGAGGAGCAGCAGTGGGGAGGGCAGTGAGTGAGAGTGGACAGGGTTACCTGGTGTGCTGCTCACTGCTGTGCTTGCCACTGTGCTTGTGGTGGTCGGCAGTGCTGGGCTGGACACCTCGGTTGTGGCAGGGGCTGGTGCTGGGGTGCTCATTTCCAGAGGGGTGGGTGTCTCTGTGAGTTGGGGAGGTGATGAGTTCAATGGCAATGAAAAGCACAGCTGGAGGCCTAATGCCAGGAGAGAGGCTGGAGCTCTTTGCTTCCTTTCCCCCATCCTGGCACCAGCCTGACCCATCCCCACATAAAGAACAATCCCTCAATCCACATCTTTGCCCCATCAGTGGATGCCAGCAGCAGGAATTGTGGAGACCCTGCTGTTCCCTCTCTGTGCAAGAATGGGGATTTTGGACGGCATGGGCTTGAGTCCCAGGCAGCACCCAGCCTCAGCTCTGCCCTGGCCTGACCCAAAACCCTGTTAGAATGATATGTAAAAGAGTCAGAGTTCCCTGCTGGCCACTGACCTGCACAGATGACACTGGCATCCTCCACGTGCCCGCAGTTGTGCACGCCCCAGCCACTGTGCCCGCACATCTGCAGGGAGGGCTCGTCCCCGCGGCACTGCACGTCGTCCAGGAAGATGCGGCCGGAGCCGGGGCCAAAGCGAGCGTTGCGTGGGGCATCCAGGGCCTGGCCACAGCCCAGCTGCTGACAGACCACCCGGGCATCCCTGAGGTCCCACTGGTCGTCACACACGGTGCCCCAGGCGCTGCCGTCGTACAGCTCCACGCGGCCCTCGCAGCCGTTCCTGCCGCCCGACAGCCGCACGCTGGGCCCTGACACACGGCACAAGGCATTGGTTTGAGTCCCTGCAACCCAGCATCCAGAGTCGCAGCTACCTCCCTACGGTTTTGGAGATTTGGTCACAGTGACCATGGTCTGCAGTGGTGCAGACTCTGACTGGGAGATAGGAGAGGACAGTGGCTGAGGAAAGACCCTGGGTATGGATATTGCACATTTGCCCTCATCCAGGGACCTGCTGGATGTGCCTGGGGACAGAGGTGCTCAAGAGCCCGTGTCATGTGAAGAACAACCCTTGGCTACCCTAGCATGTGGCCCATTCACTGAGGGGGACACTCATGCAGCCAGGAAATGTCAGGGGAGTAGGGGAACGGCAGCACTGAATCCACTAGGATCAGACCCGTTGAACTCCCTTCTTCTCTTATCGTGCCAAATTTGGGCTGGCTTTAAAACTCGGCCTAAACTAGGTGTGCTGGACTTACCTGTTGTGAGCGGCCATTGAGGAGGAGGGGGTGGCTGGGGGGCTGCAACAAAGAACAGGGAATGAACAAATGGGCAGCAAATACAGCTGGATTGTAACAATGACATGGACATGGACCTAGACATGGACATGGACATGTACATGGATGTGGATGTGGACATAAAACCCAGGCTATATGTAGGATGAAAAAGGGACGAGAGCATGGAGTTCTGTCCAGCCTTTCCCCCATCCAGACACCTGCCTGATGTGCTCCCAGTCCTGCTCCATCTTTCCCACTCTACAATCTGTCAACTGGCTTTTTGCCACCTCAGCACTCAGCCCCAGCTCTCTGCCAAGAGAAGTCAGCCTCCCTGCCTTCAGTGGAGGAGCCCAAAACCCTTCAGATGGTCTCTGCTGGCCACTCACCTGCACAGATGACACTGGCATCCTCCATGTGCCCGCAGTTGTGCACGCCCCAGCCACTGTGCCGGCACATCCGCAGGGAGGGCTCGTCCCCGCGGCACTGCATGTCGTCCAGGAAGATGCGGCCGGAGCCGGGGCCAAAGCGAGCATTTTGTGGGGCACGCAGGGCCTGGCCACAGCCCAGCTGCTGACAGACCACCCGGGCATCCCTGAGGTCCCACTGGTCGTCACACACGGTGCCCCAGGTGCTGCCGTCGTACAGCTCCACGCGGCCCTCGCAGCCGTTCCTGCCGCCCGCCAGCCGCACGCCGGGCCCTGACACATGGCACAAGGCATTGGTTTGAGTCCCTGCAACCCAGCATCCAGAGTCCCAGCTACCTCCCCTACTGTTTTGCAGATTTTGCCTCTGTGACTTTGATCTGGGGTGTTGCAGGTCTAGGGAGATCAGGGAAGGGCAGTGACCGAGCAAACGTTGCTGGAATACAGATGGCAGATGTGACATCCCCTGGCCTTGCTGCCAGTGTCCTGATTGCAATCCCAGGGGACAGAGATGCTCAAGAGCCTGGCTCATGTGCAGAACAGCCCTTTGCTAGCCAGGCATGTGGCCCATGCACTGAGGGGGACATTCATGCTCCCTGGAGATGGCAGTGGAATAGAGGAAATGCAGAGTTTCACCGACCAGGATCAACCCTGTTGGACACCCCTCTTCTCTTATCGTGCCAAATTGGGGCTGGCTTTAAAAGCGGGCCTAGGATGGGTGAGCTGGACTTACCAGTTGTGAGCGGCCATTGAGGAGGAGGGGCTGGCTGGGGGGCTGCAACAAAGAACAGGGAGAGGAAAAATGGGCAGCAAATACAGCTGGATTGCAACAATGACATGGACATGGATATGAACATGGACCTAGACATGGACATGGACGTGGACATAGACGTGGACGAAAATGTGATGTCGACATGTACATGGATGTGGATATGGATGTGGATGTGGACATGAAAACCCAGGTTGTAGGATGAAAAGGGGACGAGAGCATGGAGTTCTGTCCAGCCTTTCCTCCATCCAGACACCTGCCTGATGTGCTCCCAGTCCTGCCCCATCTTTCCCACTCTACAATCTCTCAATTGGCTTTTTGTCATGTCAGCACTCAGCCCCAGCTCTCTGCCAAGAGAAGTCAGCCTCCCTGCGTTCAGTGGAGGGAGCCAGAACCCTTCAGATGGTCTCTGCTGGCCACTGACCTGCACAGATGACACTGGCATCCTCCACGTGCCCGCAGTTGTGCACGCCCCAACCACTGTGCCGGCACATCCGCAGGGAGGGCTCGTCCCCGCGGCACTGCACGTCGTCCAGGAAGATGCGGCCAGAGCCGGGGCCAAAGCGAGCGTTTTGTGGGGCACGCAGGGCCTGGCCACAGCCCAGCTGCTGGCAGACCACCCGGGCATCCCTCAGGTCCCACTGGTCGTCACACACGGTGCCCCAGGTGCTGCCGTCGTACAGCTCCACGCGGCCCTCGCAGCCGTTCCTGCCGCCCGACAGCCGCACGCCGGGCCCTGACACACGGCACGGGGACAAGGATGAGCTCCCAGCAGCCCAGCACTCTGCTCTGCCCACATGGGCCACTGCAACGGGGCTGCTGCAAGGCCAGGCAGGGGGCTGGGGGGCTGGAATTACCTGTGGAGTCTGGTGCGGATGTGGTGGGCACTGGAGCTGCGGATGCAAGGAAGAATTTGGTGTCAGTGACAAAGGCTCCATACAGACTCATCACAATGTCATGCAGATGAGTGCAGCTTGTTTTCTAGGAGCCACTGTCCTGTGATTCCTACAACATCCTGCAGAGCTCTTTCACTCATCTCAAGTCACCAGCCTGACTTAACTGTTTCACACAGGACCCCCGTGCACACAGAGACTTCTCCTGAATGTCAAAATACTTGAAGCAGCATCTTTTTTTCCTCCATCCACATCCCCGGTGCCAGAGCATATCTAGGAAATAGCTCTGGTACTACCCATGCAGGACATGAGGCAGTTAAGGCAGAATGAATTGTTTGCTCCTGGTTGCAATCCCTCTGCAGACTTTCATTAAACCCAGGAATGGCTGCAAAGTTCCTGGACTCAAAGCACAGCTGCCCCCATTTGCCAGCTCTTCCCCACGCTCTGTTTGTATCCCCACTTTAGTTCGGGGTGGCCTAACAGGAGAGCTGCAGGGCTGGGAGACTGCCTGCAGTGCAATGAGCTCTAGCAAGGGAGAGGAGCAGCAGTGGGGAGGGCAGTGAGTGAGAGATGACAGGGTTACCTGGTGTGCTGCTCACTGCTGTGCTTGCCACTGTGCTTGTGGTGGTCGGCAGTGCTGGGCTGGACACCTCGGTTGTGGCAGGGGCTGGTGCTGGGGTGCTCATTTCCAGAGGGGTGGGTGTCTCTGTAAGTTGGGGAGGTGATGAGTTCAATGGCCATGAAAAGCACAGCTGGAGGCCTAATGCCAGGAGAGAGGCTGGAGCTCTTTGCTTCCTTTCCCCCATCCTGGCACCAGCCTGACCCATCCCCAGTCCTGCCCCATCCTCCATAAAGAACAATCCCTCAATCCACAGCTTTGCCCCATCAGTGGATGCCAGCAGCAGGAATTGTGGAGATCCTGCTGTTCCCTGTCTGTGCAAGAATGGGGATTTTGGACGGCATGGGCTTGAGTCCCAGGCAGCAGAAGCGCCCAGCCCCAGCTCTGCCCTGGCCTGACCCAAAACCCTGTTAGAATGCTATGTAAAAGAGCCAGAGTTCCCTGCTGGCCACTCACCTGCACAGATGACACTGGCATCCTCCACGTGCCCGCAGTTGTGCACGCCCCAGCCGTTGTGCCGGCACATCTGCAGGGAGGGCTCGTCCCCGCGGCACTGCACGTCGTCCAGGAAGATGCGGCCGGAGCCGGGGCCAAAGCGAGCATAGCGTGGGGCATCCAGGGCCTGGCCACAGCCCAGCTGCTGACAGACCACCTGGGCATCCCTCAGGTCCCACTGGTCGTCACACACGGTGCCCCAGGTGCTGCCGTCGTAGAGCTCCACGCGGCCCTCGCAGCCGTTCCTGCTGCCCGCCAGCCGCACGCCGGGCCCTGACACATGGCACGGGGACAAGGACAAGGACAAGCTCACACCAGCTCTGCACCCGTAGCCCCCAACTTCCCAACTGCTTTTCAGATTTTGTCATAGTGACCATGGGGTGGAGTAGTGCAAAGCCAAAGAGGATTGGGGTGGTTTGTGACTGAGTGTAGACTCTAGGCGTACAGACAGCATTTCTAGCCCTGTCCAGGGACCTGTTGGAGATGTCTGGTTGCAGAAGTCATGGATTCACTGAGGCACTTCCAGAAAAACTCTTTGCAACTCTTGGGAGCAAACCAACCCCAATGGGGGACCCTTCAATCCCTCTGGAGTTTTCATGGGCCAAGGGGGTCAGCGGCCTTGCACTGAGCGGGATCAGCACTGTTGGACTCCCCTTTTCTCCAGGCTGGGCCTCACTTAGAAACTGGTTATAACCTGGGTGAGCAGGACCTACCTGTTGTGAGTGGCCATTGAGAAGGGGTGGTTGGATTGGCAGCTGCAAAGAAGAAGAGGGAGTGAAAAGAAGTGAGGCCCCCTACTGAGGCTTGTGGCAGTGTATGGACTTAGATGTGGACATGGTCATGAACATCAAAAATTCAGGCTGTAGGACTAAAGGGGGAGGAGAGCTTGGGTCCTGCCTTTCCCTCCATTCCTATACTAGCTGGACCTCTCCCCAGTCCTGCCCCATCCTCCCCAAAGAACAATTTGCCCCCTCCTCTAGCCTCTAAAGCAGGAAGTGTGGAATACCCAGTGTGCCCTCTCTGTGTAGAAATGTGTCTTTTGCATTGCACAGGATTCAGCCCCTGGTGGCAGAGGACCCTGGTGACAAACTCTGCCCTGGCCCTACCACGGGAGCTCAGCTTGGCTGTTCCCAGAGAACCCAACACACTTAGGGTGTGTGCAAAAGGCCACTCACCTGCACAGATGACACTGGCATCCTCCACGTGCCCGCAGTTGTGCACGCCCCAGCCGTTGTGCCGGCACATCTGCAGGGAGGGCTCGTCCCCGCGGCACTGCACGTCGTCCAGGAAGATGCGGCCGGGGCCGGGGCCAAAGCGAGCGTTGCGTGGGGCATCCAGGGGCTCTCCACAGCCCAGCTGCTGGCAGACCACCTGGGCATCCCTCATGTCCCACTGGTCGTCACACACTGTGCCCCAGGTGCTGCCGTCGTACAGCTCCACGCGGCCCTCGCAGCCGTTCCTGCCGCCCGACAGCCGCACGCCGGGCCCTGACACACAGCACAACAACATCAGGTTTCCAACACCTCAGCATCCACAACCCCCTCCTCCCCTACTGTTTTGGAGATTTGGCCACAGTGACTTTGATTTAAGGTGGTGCAAACCCAAGGAGACCAAGGAAGGGGAGTGAGAGAGCAATGACCCCCAGTGCGTGGAAGGCTGATGCATAATGAGCGAGGCAAAGCTGTGCTACACACAATCCAACAGTCTCACGTGCTTTTGGTACCATGTCTGGGAGACTGGCAGCATTTTCATACCTCATTTTCCAATCTGAGTTTTAATAATTGAAGGAGTATAACAGTAACACCCTTAACACAAAAAAACCCGACAACCCTGAGAACACAACTCTTTGTAAGAAATGAGACTACAGCCCTTCTTCAGTGCAGAGTACTGGCGCTGCAGAGCAGCATGTATTACAATATGGGGAACCCCATGAGAGCAGCCTGGGGGTCCTGGGAGGTGCTGGGGGTACGGGGCATTTGCCAAAACCCATTTTTGCACACTAAGATCATGTGACATTCCCTGAGGGGTACCACTCATACACCTTGCAGGTGTTTGAAGCTATGGGCCCTGGCAGGGCATCCACAAGGAACTGGCCACCTCTGCTTGATGGCTGAACAGCAACAGCCATCCTGGCATCAGGACAGATACTTGTGTCTTGGGCTGGGCTGGCAAGCACATAGGCTTGAGGGAAGGGATTGCCCCCATCCTCTTGGTACTTGCCACCCCACAGCCAGGAGCCATGGAGTGCCTGGCAGGCCAGGGCTTGGACTCAGCACCACTGCAGCTGCCATTCTGCTGAGGCTCAGACCCTCCCTGGCAGAAGCCCTCAAATGGCAAAACCCTTTGCCATGGGCAGAAGGAACCAGCAGCATTGCAGTGAGCAGGCTCAGCCCAGCAGGCCCCCTCTCTTCTCCTCTTGTGCCAGAGTGGGGCTCACTATAAAACTGGAAAGACGCTGGGTAGGGAGGAATTACCTGTTGTGTACGGCCATTGAGCAGGAGGGGTTGGATTGGCACCTGCAAGGAAAAGAGGGAGTGAATGAAAGAGCACTAACGGCAGCAAACTTGTGGCAGAGGATGGACATGGACATGGACATGGCATGGACGTGGATATGGACATGGACATGGCATGGACGTGGATATGGATATAGACATGGACATGGACGTGGATATGGATATAGACATGGACATGGACATGGATGTGGATATAGACATGGCATGGACGTGGATATGGATATAGACATGGACATGGCATGGACGAGGGCATTGATATGGACATGGACTTGGAAATGCCAGACTCAAGGAATAAAGGGATGAAAGGGCATGGAACTCCTGCCACTGACCTATCCAGACACCAACCTGACACGTACCCAGTACAGCCCATGCCATGATCCCACCAACCTATTCTTTGCAACCACATGGAGCACCTACACCTGTGAGACTGGAGAGCCTGTTCTGACCTCTCTGTGCAAAAATGGGGATTTTGCATGACAGGTATTTCAGCACCAGGCAGCACAAAACCCCAGGCTCTCCTTTCTGCCCTGGCTCTGCATGGCTGCTTATCGTGGAGGACACCAGAACGCATCCAGTGTGAGCTGCTGGAGAGCTGATGGTCTTGCTGGCCACACACCTGCACAGATGACACTGGCATCCTCCACGTGCCTACAGTTGTGCACGGCCCAGCCGTTGTGTTGGCACATCCGCAGGGAGGGCTCGTCCCCGCGGCACTGCACGTCGTCCAGGAAGATGCGGCCGGAGCCGGGGCCAAAGTGAGCAGTGTCCAGCGCAGCCAGGGGCTCTCCACAGCCCAGCTGCTGGCAGACCACCCGGGCATCCCTCAGGTCCCACTGGTCGTCCACACACGGTGCCCCAGGTGCTGCCGTCGTACAGCTCCACGCGGCCCTCGCAGCCGTTCCCTGCCGCCCGACAGCCGCACGCCGGGCCCTGACACACGGCACGGGGACAAGGATGAGCTCACAGCAGCCCAGCACTCTGCTCTGCCCACATGGGCCACTGCAACGGGGCTGCTGCAAGGCCAGGCAGGGGGCTGGGGGGCTGGAATTACCTGTGGAGTCTGGTGCGGATGTGGTGGGCACTGGACCTGCGGATGCAAGGAAGAATTTGGTGTCAGTGACAAAGGCTCCACACAGATCCATCACAATGTCATGCAGATGAGTGCAGCTTGTTTTCTAGGAGCCACTGTCCTGTGATTCCTACAACATCCTGCAGAGGATCTCTCATCTCTTTCACTCATCTGAAATCACCGTTTTGACTTTGCTGTTTCACACACTGAACAGTGAGTGAGAGTGGACAGGGTTACCTGGTGTGCTGCCTTCCCCTCTTGGAATCCCTGCTGGAGTTGTCATCCCTTCTGAGGTGATTGTCTCTGCTGACGTTGTCATCTGTGCTATGAGGATTGTTTCATTTCTCTTCTGCTCTATCATGGGCATCCCTGCTAGGGAGGTAATTCTTACAGCATTTGGTATGATAGGCAAGGATGGATCATTAATGCTGGTAGACAGGGTGAAGCTCTGTCCAGTCATTACCCATAGAGACACCAGCCCAAAGTGCCCTGAGTCCTTCCCCAGCTTCCCAGCTCTGTCACCCCTCTGTCCTGCTCTTTGCCACCTCTCTGAAACCCTATTCCTGCAGGCCAGGAGAGTCTGCTGTGCTCTCTTTGTGCAAACAGGGCTTTTTCTTGGCACATGCTCAGCTCACCAAGCAACAGAAAGCACCAATCCACCAGTGGGACATGTGCCAGGGGTTAGGGTTACTCAGTAAAGAGATCAGGAGCACTTAGGAGACTAATGAGTGAGAGATGACAGGGTTACCTGGTGTGCTCTCCTCTGCCCTCACAGCCATTTTCTCTTGGGTGCCCAAAAATGGTGAGGATATCATCCTTGTGAATGTGGTTGTCTCTGGTGAGGTGGACATCTCTGCTGAGGTGGACATCACTGCTGGGATGGATGTCTCTGGCATGGCACTGGATGTCATTATGGACATCTCTGGTCTGGCACTGGATGCCATTGTGCTGGTCATCTCTGCTGCGGGTGACGTCTCTGCTGAGGTGGGCATCACTGAGGTGGGCATCACTGCTGAGCTGGGCATCACTGAGGTGGACATCTCTGCTGACGTGGACATCTCTGGCATGCTAGTGGGTGGCAGTGCGCTGCTCGAGTATGTTGGGCTGGATGTCCCTGCTAAGGAGGTCATTAGTGCAATGGCAATGGACATGAAAAGCAGAGCTGGACAAATAATGGGGGAAGAGAGCATGGAACTCTCTCCTGTCATTTTGGGAGTCTGTCTGCAGTGCAGTCAGGTCTGGGAAGGAAGTCCAGGGGCACTAAAGAGGACAGTGAGTGACAGTAGACAGGGTTACCTGTTGTGCTCTCCTCCACTGTGCTGATCAAATCAGGCAGTGAGTAGGCAGAGGATGGCACTTCTGTCTCTGGTAAAGCAGACATCTCTCTCATGGTCGTTTGCCATGGGCTGGGTGTGACTGCCAAGGTTGTCATTGGCTCTGTGGTGGCCATCTCCTCTAGGAAGAATTCCTCTGCTCTGGGGGCTGATGTCGCCATGGCAGATGTCTGAAATGGGGTTGTCATGTGAGGCAGAGTAGAAACCCATTTTGATTTAGGTGAAATGTACATTTTTGAGTTAAGTCTGTGGTTAGAAAACATAGCTGTTTAGCCTGACTGCAAAAGCCTAGTTTTCCTAGAAGGACAGAGACAAGGGGGAAGAGATAGAGGGTGATAAAGAGAGACAGAGACTGCTGTGAGAGCAGGTCAACCTGACCTAGGAATCCTTTCTGATAAAGAAGAACTAGCGGCAAATGTCCTGCAAAATTCATAAGAACAAATGCGTATGAACCTATTGTGAAATTGTATGCATATGTATTTGAGAGGGGGATAAAAAGAGACCTGAAGTTCCCAGAGGTACGCACGTCATTTTAGGAGAACGATTCCCACATGCATCCACTGCTGTAATAAACATACCAGCTTTACAACTTTCACAAAAGTTGTGGAGTTTTAATTATCTCTGCAAAACACACCTCCTCTGTGTTGGTTGTTAATCCAGTTGTGGCCATCTCCCCTGGGGATGTCATCTCCTCTGTGAAGACTGTTGATGCTGGCGTTGATGTCTCTAAGAGAGACATCATTGGTTCTATGTAGTAGGCTGTTGTCCCTACTGTGGAGGCTGTCTCCCCTGCTGAATCTGCTATATATGTTGGTATTGGCTCTTCTTGTTTTGAATCAGACTCCTCTGTGAAAAAAAAAGAAGAAAAACACCCCACACATGAGCACTGTGCAATGGATATGTCTGTGTGGTAGCTACAAGCCCAGATCCTCAAGGATCAAGTGAAATCAAGAGCAATTACTGTGATGGCATGGTCCTTCCTATCTGGGGTCAATGGAGAGAATGCAGGTGGGTAACAGCCAATTTAAAATTTTTATCGTGAGTGGTATTTCCAGATGGTAAGCAGGGTAAGGTTCAGGGGTGGCATCTGCTCCCAGCCCCTGGACTCCACAGCCCAGGCACAGCCTGAGACTCCACAGGCTCCTAGCATGGAGCGGGGAGCTATGGGGCTGCTGGCAGCAGCAGGGCTTGGGCCTGTCCCCATGGTGAATGCCCTTCTGCAGAGGATCAGGACATCCCAGGAACAGTCTGGGCAGTGGTCTTGGGATGGTGCTTGGTGCAAGGGGAGTGGACCAGACTGAATCATCTGTTGGATACATCCAGCCTGTAGAAGGCACTGGAGCTATGAATGCAGAAAAGGAATAAATGGCATTTAAAAAGGCTCTGAACACATCAAACATAGATTACAGGTCTATCTGTGGTGTTCACAGGTCTGGTAGCAATTTTTATTCTTTTCTTCTAAGTGAAAAACACTGGTGTAGCTGACGCTTCCTTCCAGCATGGATTCAGCTCTCCAGGCTCATACTCTCTAAGGAAACATGGAAAACTGCAATATTGATACAAAACACCTGAACAGTCTGTTGTCTTCAGCAATGCTCAGTTCATGATGATCAGTTGTTAATACATGAGAAAATAAGATACAAATAAATTCTCCTAAAAAATAATGGGAAAGTAAAATGAACACAGCAAGGTGAAAGAGTACTCAAATTGGATGGATATTTGCAAAGGAAAAAGGCATTAATGGACCTAAATGAAGGAAGACTTGAAAAATATGGAAACAATCCAAAGTGAATTGTGAGCTATGACAATCTGATTGTGAAATTATTATTGCCCATAAGAAATCCATTAAGAATTCACCTAACCCCATTCCTCCCTGGTATACTTTGCTGATCAGACATAGCTTTGCCTCTTATTTTGAATCTTTTTCTTATTGCCACTGCCAGGTGATTAGATGGAACAATTGTCCTGCATATCTGCAGCGTATATCTGATCCTTCACGTTTTTAATTGCTTTGCATGGATGAGCAAGCACAGTTTTTACATAATGAGAAAAACACAAATCTCTAGGGGGATAGAATATAAGAAAATAAAGATAGTGTAGAAAGTAATATTACCCCTAAGGAGTTGCAGCTGGGCCAATTATCAAAGATTAGGGACAGGCCTGACTTTAACAGGACACAGCTGTAATCAATGAGAAGAGTGCTATAAAAGAGTGGGGTGGCTGGTTGAGAGGGGAACTGGAGTCAGTTGGCTGCTTTGTGAGGAAGAGAGTCAGTGCTCTGAGGAGCTGCCCACGAGAAACACCAAGAAGGTGTGAAACTTTTGTGATAAAGAGACAACAGTATGGAACCCCTGCAATAAGATGACAACCCGATTCCATGCTGGTTCTGCAGGGTCAGTGGAATGAGAGGACAGGATTTAGGGGGGAAAAAAGTCTGGGAGTACCTGAACAGACAACAGAAGCATCTTCATAGTGGGCGCAGTTGTGGATCCTCCACCCCGTGTGATTGCAGCGCAGCAAGGACGCCTCATTTCCACTGCACCTCACGTTGTCCAGCACGATGTCACCCGAGCCCTGCCCAAAGTAGGCACTTCCCAGAGCTGCAATGGCCCTGCCACAGCCCAGCTGCCTGCACACAACCTGGGCGTCAGCGAGGTCCCAGAAGTCATCACACACTGTCCCCGACCGTCCCCGGTAGTAGATCTCAACACGACCCTCGCACCGGTGCCTTCCGTTCACCAGATGGACGTAGGGAGCTTTGGGAGAGAGGGCATGGGCACAAAACAGTCATGGAAATGGACTGGAAGGAGCATCTATTCTGCCTTCTCCCCCTGTTGTACCTAGAGGGTGTTGCCCAGCCCATTATTAAGTGCCTGTGAGGACAGAGGGGATTTATTCCTTTTTTATTCCTCTCTTCCAGTTCTCAAAATCAGCCACGCGTGTTTTATGTAAGATCTCTGCAGTAAAGTTAGGCAGCAGGCTAAGCACAAGTGGTTTAAGCAAGAAAAGAAATTTTTGGGATGAGATTAAGGACTGAGAGTCCACACGTCACCAAATCCTATAGCTTATAAAAGTTACTTTACTGGAAGAATTCCACCAAATATTCTACAGAATGGGTGGTGGTCTCAAAGGGATTATAAAGATTTCAATAAGAGTTCAGTGGCTTTATTTCTTATATACCAGTAAAATTTTATTACATTTTGAAATAAAGAAATAACCTATCATATATACAGCTGATTACTGCATTCATTCAGGTAAAGCCCATCTGCTTTTCAGTTTTATGTCTTGTTTAGACATTGTGGTGTGATCAGTATGAAAATCCTGATTTTAGAGATCCATTTTTGGTGAAGAAGTTTATGAAAGGCTTTGCTATCAAGTATAAGCAAGCATATAAATGTTTTAACTTTGGATTTGCAGTATTTACACTCTGGAAATCAAAACATGCAGCTGCACTTGTTGTATTTTACATTGCTGCCAAGTATATATTTACCTTATTATTAAACACTAAGTCATCCAAAGCAAAACAAATTTCAAAAGTTAACACCTCCAGGATTTCTTCACTGCACCTAATTCTTTGCTGTTGATCCAGTACAGTCAAGATGGTGACCAAACTAAATTTGCCCTGTTTTGTATGACTTTCAAAGGGCAAAGCTATAAAAGTGCCCCTTGACTTATACCTGACTTGTTCCTTCAAATATCTACTTGAGCACGCACATTTTTGAACCCTGCTCACAGGGTTTTTGAGAGGTGAAACAGCAAACCTGGCAAAAAGTCAGAGTGGGATTAGGAAATTAAGCCAACCTAAGCTAGTTTTATTTGCTTTCATTCAAGGGCTGTCATCACTGTGAGAGCAAAACCATCAGCTGGGGATAAAATTGAATAGGTTGGATCTTTCCTCACACTTCAAAGGTATCAAAAAGACAAAAGCCTGTGATTATACAAATACAGCAAATACTCTGCTCTGGGACACAGAGCAGCCAGAGTGAGATGAGTTATCACCAGAAAAGCAGGAGACAGATGAAGAGAATTGATGAGGTGAATGGTGGCAATATAAATTATCATCACGAAGCTTAAATAACTCATTAAAAAAGTCATCAGCAATTATTCTAAGATATACACAGAACTGTTAACTCAAAGTCACCCAAACCACTCAGGAGATAGAAAGTAATCATGGAAGGAAAAATGCTATGACCATAAAAAAAGTTGAACTAAAAGTATTTAACCTCTTATAATTTTTAGATGTCCATCATTTAACCGCAGTGCTAGAGTGTGAAAACCTAATTTCATGTTATATTTTGTTAAATTGTACGTAATACCAAGAAGAACCAAATATACAAGTAATATTAAATATATAGCATATGTGTGCACACGTATACTCTGGAATAAAATAGACATGGAAAATAAGTAAAGAAATAAATCTTTCCAAGATTTTGAGATCAGATTTTTGGAACTGGAAGAATACCTCATTCATTACATACTCACAGACAGAATTCTTGCCATGATACAAGGCACTAAGACCCTGTGGCAGCAAAATGAACTCCACAAAATGGTTCCAATCATTTTTATCATCCACTCTGATGATTAGTTCATAATTTTAGTTGAACAAAACTCTGCTCTTTCATCCAATTCCCAATCTTTTGCCCAAACCAATACCAGCCTGAATTTAATTTCTGCTCTTGGAATCAACTGAGAGGACTCCAAGCAGTCTTTATAATTTTTTTTTATGTGTCCTGGAACAAGTCAAAGTCTTTTACCTGTTTTGGCCTCCAGAACTGCTGGACTCAACAAGAGAAGCCATGTCAAAATCATGGTGGTACCCATCTCCCCAGGTGTTGTTGGTTAAGAGGACCTCACAATATATACTCTCTATTTCTGAAGGGGAGTGGCTCTCCAGGTCTCTTTTTCTTCAGCAGAACAATAAAACAACCACAGCCCTCTAATCTGAAACAAACATGTGTTTGATTTGTTATTTAATATTTTGTAACTTCCTGGGTTTTGCAAAAAGACAATATCTCAAGAGCAACATTTTCCATTGCCTGGAAGGAATTATTTATGCTACCATAGGTTTCACAATCATCTCATTGTACCAAAAAAAAAGAGAGCTCCTGTCCAAAGATACCTTTCAATTCTGGCTGATGCATCTCAGCATTTTTCTTTCATGAGGTGGTTCCTGGGTCAGGTATTGGGTTGGTAGTGGAATCTTGAAACTTAAATGGGTTTCTTGCAGCCAAGTAGCAAGAGACCCTTGCCAACTAATGGGCAGGTCTTCTTGGGGTGCCATAAATGCCCTAAAGCTTCAGCAGACTTTAAATAAAATAAGATCAGACCTGGTGGTCCTGTTAAGTATGACTGGGGGAGTCTCTGAGAAACTTTTCAGCTGAAGTCAACAGCTCCAGCCTCAATATAACCAATTATTTTTGGGGCACATTAAAGTACAAGCCAAAATTCCAGTCAAAATTCACTGACAGACAGATTGCAAGGAAATGTCAGAGAATCAGGGTCAACTGATAACTTTTTGTGCAAACACTGTGGGAAAAAATCTGTGGATTTCATGCATGGTGAAGGAAATTACATAGATTGAAACTAATTTTGTTCTAAAATTTAATTTGATCCTTTGAACCAACAAACTGGGGGAAAAAATGTCCTGATTTCTTCAGATTAAAAAAATGTCTTAATATATTCCTTGTAGAATTTTACATACTGACAATAACAGCTGGATCATTCTTTGAAGAATGAATCCAAGGTTTTTCTACAATATGAAATAATGCTTAATTCTCATTCATAACTCTCTTGCCAGAGTGCTTATTTTCCTCTATGTTTCTAACAATTTAACAAGAAAATCTTATGATCATCCTAACACTGAAGAGTCAGAACACTGTTCTCCATCTCATCCCTACCTCCACAGCCATCATGTCTTGCACGGAATTATCACCAGTTAAAATTGTCACCACATATGAATTTATTGCCTCCAGGGACAGCCATCAAGCAGGAAGACCAAAGCCCAGGGGGAAAAGAGAATGATGTAAAACATCTTTCCACACAGGCCAATATCATTGGAATGGAAGAAGGAAGTGAAAAATATAAGAGGGCAAAGATAACTTTGGAAGCCTTGAAAGTGAACATTCAGGATGGTAAATATGTTTCATCTTTATCCAAACAATCACATTTGCACATGAATGAGGATATGTACACAACACCTGGTATTTACTATTCATATTCTGGTTTTGACACCCTGACAAGAATGAAAAATCCAGTTTATTTGAGTGGCCAATCAAACACTGCAATCAATCAGTGAAAGCAAGAGTGAATGATGGGTCACAGTTCTTCTCCAAACCCTTGTAATAACTGAAAAAGGGTAAGGAGGAAGGGGGAACACAAAAGAAATTCCCAGGTGGTTCAAGTGTAAAAAAACTCTTAAGCTGCCCAGGTAAAAGATCAATATTGATTGTTTGATTGATTAGTTCTTCACTACCTTCTTCAAAAATAAATTATTCATTTCAAAATCTAGATATTTCTAGAGATCTTTATTATCAGATAGATAATTTGTTTTAATTAACCTTAGTTAGTTAGTGCAAATACCATACAGTTTTTCACCCTTCCCCCTGGCTAGATAAATCTCTTGCAGTAACACGTTTTTGTTCTCAAGGTCTTCTTCTGGCAGCTTGAGGTATTTCCCAGCACATCACTCTGAGTGAAGCTACACTGAGCCTTGAAAACACCTTTTCTTCTGCTGACAATTGTGAGGGCACTTTGCAAACACACAGGGTTTTTAAAGGTAAAAATGGAAATCAGTGAAAGGACAAACAAGATTAATCAGCTTTCACCCATGACTGTAGGAAATTATCTACACTGGAATAAACATATCCACAACCTTCTCCACAAAGGAGTGATAGTCTGAATCCAGGCAGGAGGGTTTGTGTCAGAGAGATCATTTCCCAAGCACATGACCCTTTCCTCATCATCTAACTCAGTTTTCTTGAATCCTGCATTTCTATAATGCTTGTGGATTAAGGGAGATAGCAAGAAATGAGGAGGAATCTGAAACATCTACCACCTGAAGAGTTTGGCAACACTTTCTGCAGCAATATTTAATATGGAAACCAGTGAACTTGGTAATTCTACCTTGCATTTTTATCCAGCCTTGGTATTTCTCCAACTGGGAGCCCTGGCACAGACACGCTATGTGAAAACTCAGCTCTGACCAGCACAGGGATGGTGAGGATTTGAGACACCAGGATCTAGGTCTGGGGTCTTTCTGCTTGTCTGTGAAAATAATATTGAGAGAATAGGAGAAGTGTAAAAAAGTGCCTGCAAGATGGTGTGGTAGCAACACCACAGCAGCAGGAACAGGGGAAGGAGAATACAGCAGGTCTGGGAAGAGCACAGGGGAAGGTCCTGCTCTACAGAGTAGGAAAGCCCAGGTCCAGGGGAGTCCTTGCTGTGCTGAGCAGATGGCTGCATTCCTCTGAGCCCAGACAATCCAGAGAACAGGTGAAGGCAGGTCAGCCTTCTCAGGTGCTCTGCCCTCCAAAGGTGGCTGCAGGAAGGTGGGGGAGGAAGACCCTAAATCCTTGTTCCTCAAGCGTGGAAAAACCCTCTCACTTTCTGTGTGCAGTGCCAGCCCGTACCTGTGTGATCCCTTCTTTACATCACAGAGAGGTGATGAGAGCCCTGCCTGGGACCATGAGGGGAAGGCAGCTTGAAGGAACAAAGGGTCCAGGCTGTGGGGCTGGCTCCTGTCACAGCTGCCCTCATCCTCCTGGTCAGGTCAGGATGTCACCCAAGAGCACAGCTCACCTTCCTCACACGTCACCACTTTGGCTCACCTTGCACATCTGACACTGCTCAGTTCCAAATGAACTTGCCTCTTTCACAGCTGGCTGGAAAACAGGAACGTCTCAAGAAGGGCATTTCTCAATCAATACCAGTGACCTTTCCACCTGTATTAAGCAGCTTCTTCCAAGAAATTCTTCCTTTTTTATTGTTTTTTTATTTTGTTTTCACATGGGGTAGGAGAGAGATCACACTTCCTTATGGGAACTTATCTACATTTTCTCCTTCCCACCCATTCCAGGTGTAGAAATGTGTGAGAGCAAGAGCAGGAATTTGCTTGGCAAAGTCACTGTCAGAAGCCACGTTCTCAAACCCAGCAGTGTGTTAGCCATGAGTACACACATACAAGTGGGATGTTTGCAAGTACACAAAAAAAAATACTGCTCAAAAAACCATTTTCTTTCCTGTCGATTTTAATTACACATTTATGTAATGGGATTATATTCATCCTCCATACAAAATCATATAAATGGCCTACATTTATTAAGCGAAATATGAATTTGGGAAGAACCAATCTGCCCAAAGTCAGGAATGCTGTACAGCAATAATTCTTCAAGTGCAGCCCCTAAGCATATTTGCTTATGGCTCATTATTGAGATTTTTACTGCAAAGAAATATTTTTCTTGTACTACTTCCCTGTGTATCTATGGTGCTACACAGGTGTCTCATCTGCATATCAGCAAGGACCAAATAAATCAGTTCTTGTTTCTCAAGTCACCTATTTCAGTCTTCTCAGACAGACACTCAATGAGGAGTTCAACAGAAAAGCTTTGAAATGTCCAGCACTGAAGGTGCTTTTTTGGATGCTGGGATGAAAGAATCAATCCTTCTTTACACCTCAGGTTTTAAAATCAGGTTGCTTTATAAATTCAGTTCGTGGTAACATCAGGTGTTATCTTGATTCTTCAAACAGGGTCTGGACGGTGGAATAGCCAAGTAAGAGCTGCCCTTCACACTGGTTGCAAACTCAAATAACAAAGCAGGTGGCTGGTGAAAGTGTCCTTCCACCTCCATGCCTGGAGCTGCCTCTCAGAATTTCTGGTATGGGATGCCCTCCTGCAGTTTCCTCTTCCAAAGAAATCCTCCCACTGTGAGAGCAGCAGCTACCAGCACCACGGCGGTCACAGCCAGAGGAATGTGGGAGCTGGCAGCAGAGTCTGAGCTCAGAGTCTCCCCTTTTGCCTGGATGTCAGAGGCCAGCCCTGCGCATAAAAGAGTCAGAGAGAAACTTACTGTTTTGTTTTTTTTCCCCAAGCTAGTTAATTGCAAAGATAATTAGGTAAAGAGAATTTGAGTTAAAAAGCTCTAATCTGGATCTGATCAGAAAACTGCACATTATTTCACAAATTATTCTCTGGTCATGCAAAAAAAGTAAAGATTGTGGCAAGAAATTAAAGAGAAACTAGGAGTCTGTAATGATTGCACTCAAAGACCTTAAGATGTTGCTTTCTGGTAGTGGAAACAGCAACTACAGGACACTGAGAAACAGCATTTCCAAGAGGACCTAGAGATTGATTGTAAATAAACAACAGACATGCAGATTAGGGACAGAAAGCTTTGGAAAATTAATATAAATCAGATTAGTTACATCTCATCCCTCTTCCTATAGAACTTAACCAATTGCCACTTGATATGTGCAGAACAAAGAATGGATCTAAACCATGATAGAAAGAGCTTGTAAATCTAATAGAACTATTTTATATATATATAAAATAATAATCTCCCATAAGAATTACAGCCAAATTGTAAATAAACCAGCAAAAGCACATTTCAGAGCTGGATTTCCTGTCTGAACTGAAATGCAAACAGACAGTAACACACAGAGTCTTACGTTATTCAAGATATTTAAACTTACCAATGTTCCTGCTCTCAGCGTGAGCTTCCCGAAGCTGCACGGGTCCAACAACAACATTCACTTGCTCGTGGGAAGAATCTGCATTCCTCCTGAACCTGCTAACACAGCCTTGGTAGCAGCGGGAGGAGAAGTCATGGTACCTGCACACCAGCAGCTCGCAGCGCAGGAACACCGACGGGAATCGGTTCACGAACGAGAAGGAGTTAAACCCAAACCGAGCGATGTCGCTCCGTGGTGAGGGGAAGAGAGAGTAGGTAGAGTCACTAGGACACCTGGAAGGACATGAAATCAACAGATTAGCTATTAACTCACAGCTTCTCATGAGCAGAAGCACTATTACAGCCTCTCTTTGTGTTAAACCCAAACTGAGCGATGTCGCCGTGTGGCGAGGGGAAGAGAGCGTCACTAGGGTCACTAGCACACCTGGAAGGACATAAAATCAACATTAGGACATAAAATCAACATAAAATCAGCAGCTTAGCTATTAACTCGCACCTTCTCAGGAGCAGAAGCACTACAATGAGTTTCAAGGTTAAGTATAAAGGAAGTAAAAGAGGAATCAAAAGGCTTAAAAAAATTTGCTTTTAGAAAGAGGAGAAATTACTAAATGTGCACAGCACAGAAATTTCATAGCTTAACAAGTTCTGTGTAAACATGAATAGATGAAAAATGGCTAGTGGTTCTGCTGGTTTCTGTTTCAGGTGAGAGCCTGTTATGACTTTGCAAACAGGATTAACTGTCTGAAGAGAGGCCCTTGAAAGTTGTTGCAGAAAGAGAAAGTTCTTCTTTCTTCTCTGGAAGCATAAACCTAATTTTAATATATATATTTTTAATAAACATTCTCTTTAGTGCTTCAATGCGCTTTGGTATAAATTTAAGCAAAGTGGTTTAGGTTTCTAGAATAGTAAGGAAAGGCTAAGGAATTTCTCTTCTTTTTGAGTAGACAGTTTTGTACTCCAGTTATGATGCTGTAAAACTCATGATGTACAGAAATGTAGAGCCATGGACACCCCTCCCTTTCATACATCTATTTCAGAAACAAAGTCAGACCTCAATTTCCTCACTGCCTCCTTGAGTGAAATCTCAGTGCTTGACTGCAACTTCTGAATGACATTTGGTCGCCATTCTGGATTTTACTCAGGCTTTGCCAAAAAGTTGTTCTTAGAAGAACATTTGCCCTGAGAATTACAACCAATGTACACTGGTCCTAAATCGCCTCATTTCACAAATTAAGTTCTTTTAGAACAACACATAGAGGCGCTTTTAAAGTAATTTTTTACAAAGTTCTTACCCACTCTTGGTCAATTCATAGACCAGTGTTCTAAAATCACTAGAATTAGGCGATGCCACACAGGTGTCCACAAACACGGTCAGATTTTTGTCAGAGCTGTGAAGAGAAGCTTGGAGGTACAAATTCTGATTCATGTCAACATAGTAAGGGAAGTCATGCACTGGCCACTGGAAAGATGAGGAGTTGTAGAACGTCAGGCTCACTTCGTATCTGCCATACTCGGTCTTGTTGACATCAATGACATCATCAGTAATGTACATGACCTGAACCCAGGTGTTCTGCAGCATTTTGCAGCTGATGTGCAAGTGAAGGTCCTTTTGCCTCTTGATGACTTGGCCAGGAGCAGGCACTTTAATCACGTTGGAGTAGGTGATCGTTTCATTGTTGCCCTGTTTGACACATTAAATGAGTGTTAAATTTCCACCTGGGGTCATGTTCGCTGTGAGCATTACAAACTTCCGTATATGCCAGGTCCTGGCAGTCAGAAAGGCTCTGTCACACTGAAAAATCCCAAGCATCCAGGATGGGATTGCTCACTTCACTCTCCCCTCTATTTTTGTTCTCTAGAGCATTGTTCTGAAATAGGTACAGGGAAGGATGCAAGAACCCTGGGAAGGAGAAGTATAAATATTTAACCAAATTCAGCCTCCTGAAACACACGCTCCTTTTCTGTGTTTTGCATGCCTGTGGCCTACAACACCCTTTGCAATCCATGACAATTTTCTAACTGTCTATTAAATTCCCATGCCCAGAGCTGTCCCAAATATCTTGACACCAACCTGTCTACTTGTACCACAGCTGCTGTGTGAAATGTTGAATATAACCTCAGTTGATGTGATCTTTGGTTTACACTGAGGGTCTGCCAGGCTGATGCTCCCCACTGAGTAGCCCTGGGACTGGAGATAGTGTCTGTCTACCACTGCATACATGTAGGTTGGCAAACACAGAAGGGCTAGGGGAAAAAAAATATATGAATTATTAGTGATTTTGGGTACTTGATAATGCTTTCATATTGCAAGTCCAACAAATGCAATCACTGCTGCCATTTAGAGAAGAGAGTTCATAAGCCAAACCACTTATTTTCTTGAGACTTAGATATGAGTAAGCAATAGGACAGTACTAGAACAGGCCACCCAGAGTAGTAGCTTTCAATATTTCATCCTTTGAATATTTCTTGACACTCAGCCAGACCAGTTCTTAATGGATCTGACCTGGTGTTGGCAGTAGCTCTGTTTTGAATAGACTCCAAAAGTCCCTTCTAACCAACATTTCTATGACTCCGTGAAAGTTTGTCCAGAAAGGTACAAAAATACATATGAATTACGATGCAGTACAAAGAATATGAGTTTAGAAAATAACAGAAAACATCTAAAGGTAAATAAATTGAATATTTTTAAAGAAGAAAAAGTAGTTATTTTCTGAAAGTGAGCAGTCACAAAACTCAAACAGTAATATCATCCATGTAAGATTCCTTCAACAACATTAACAAATACCTATTTAGTAAAAAAACAGTGTATAAAAGCTTTTGAGCGAAGAAAACATTACTAAGAGAACAGAATTACAAATAGAATGGAAATTTACTGGTGTTCCGGTCTGCTGGAAGGGACTGATACTGAGCCCTAAAACTTCCACTGGAATATCTGGAGTAAAACCTCACAGACATGAAGTTTGAAGATGAGGTGTATGTGAGATGAGAACTAGAACAAATTCTTCCAAGTAGAGGAGAAGATTTGGGTGGCCCATCATAGATCTCAATATAGTCATTCTGGCATCCACCTTGCAACCTGAGGAAGAAATGAGAATATATTTTAAAAATGCACTTGCTAAACTTTGGGGTTTAAATGCTGAACAAACAATATAATAGGATTCTGCGCTCACACATTTCCCATGTATATTTATCATTCACTTATAGGATGGGAAATGTGCCCAGGAATTGTGGATGCCCTTGAGATTTGGAATTTTTTTATTGCCCAAGCAGAAAGTGGTTTACTTACTGAATGTTATCAAACGTGAGTGCAATGAGGAAATTGTTTATTACATGTATTTGCCACAAACAATCTGCTTTATCTGAAGGGTTCAAAGAAGGACTCTGAAATGTTCCAGAGGACTTAAAAAATATATCACCACAAATAATTTTTGGACCTGAAAAAGGAAAGGAAATAAAAAGAAATTCAGGGATAGAAGTGATTAATTTACATTTCCTTCGGATCAAATAAAAATATTCTCTATATACAAAAACTGTGGCAACACAAGGTTAAATCTCAAAAGAAACATGATGATTGTGCTCCTCTCAGTTAGGCTACAAGAGTGATGAACTCTTCAGAGAATTATGACCTGTGCTTGCAGTTAGTAACTCTGTGGGCTTCAGGCACATGGGTATGAAATAAAGTAAGAGATGAAATAAAATCAGAGAATGAACAAAAGAAAAGGTCCCATGTAATCAGCATACGCTGAAATCCACTCCCTGCCATAGAATCACTCAAACACAAAAGATTAGAGAATAGCCAAAAGATTAACGAATAGCATATAAAGAATTACAACCAGAAAGGATTTTTCCCAATGGATTATACTATGCAAATGAAACAGCTCACACCTGCAAAACAGTAATTATGACACTTCAAAAGTAATGGATTGGAGAAATGGGAAAAAACATAAAAATACAAACCTGAAGGATTTGTAACAAGGGCTGTGCTTGTGGCAGCTGTATGAGACAAAGAAAAGGAAGCAGGTGAGGCACTGGAGGATGAGGGAGCATGGCAAGGTTTTCTACCCCCCCTGGGGATGTTGGTGCCACCCTGACACTGGGCCATGGAGAGCCTGGGGGTCCCAGCAGATGGTCTCCCATGGTGTATCAACCAAAACCAAAGTCCCGCATTCATCCCCAAAAGAATTTGAAGTCAAACCAGAACAGACCACAAGCAGGAATCTTCCCTTGAGAGGGCCTTGACAATGCTCTATGAATTTTAGGGTCCCATGACTCTCAGTCTCAGCTGTATTCTGCTGGGCTTTTCCCAGGCTCTGCTATCCTTTAGAGGAGACTAAACCCAACCTCTGAGGCACTAATTGTTTCTGTAGAAAGCAGCAGCCAGAAAACCCAGGACAAATTCAGACCCACCTGAAGAATTTGAGATGATGGGGCTGTCTGTAGTTATGCTTTCAGCACCTGTAGGGGAGGAAAGGAAAGAACCAGGTGAGGCCTGTTGGATGGAGATCCATGCCTGCCTTTCTCCCAGTGCTGGGCACATTGCTGCCAGCTTGGCACATGGGCAGTGGAGAGCCTGGGGGTGTCAGCAGAATGGTCTCTCATGGTGGGACCAACCAAAAACACAATCCCCAACACACACCCATATCCCCAGCCAAGAGGGAACACTTTCTGAAAGAGTCCCAGCATGCAGGCAGTCAGACCAGTGGTACCTGAACACACAACACCAGCATCTTCACTGTGGCCACAGTTGTGGACACCCCAGCCGTTGTGGCCACACTGGAAGAGGGATGATTCTGATCCCACGCAGTTCACATCGTCCAGGTAGATGCTGCCACTGCCTTGTCCAAAGGAGGCCCCTGATGTTGCAGAAACAGCAGCTCCACATCCCAGCTGCCTGCACACCACCTGGGCATCGCTCATGTCCCAGCCATCATCACAGACGGTGCCCCGGCCCCCGGAGTGGGAAATCTCCACGCGACCCTCGCAGCGGTTCCTGCCGTTCACCAGGCTGATGGTGGAGGCATCTGGGAAAGAAGGAGATACAAGTCCTCTAGCACAAATGCACCTCTTCTTGCCAGGGTGATGCCTTTGTCAACCTAGAAATTAAACAACAAAGCTTTGGGGATAATTTTTGCTTAGGAAGTAATATAAATGGGGGTATTTGTTGAAGGCCTCCAGGGAAGATATGGAAAAATATCCACAAAAGTCACAAAATATCCACAAATGGTGATGCAACTTCCCCCCAGTCCAAGTCCCTTCAAAGTCCTCTCTGCCTTCAGATAGGACTGTATTTTGTGATGAAGTGTGTCTGCAGAGCCATTTTTCGGCCTTTTTAGCCAGAACGAACCAAGATAGCCTAGGGATCCTGGAACGAGTTTTGACTCCCTGACTAGGAAAATGCTGGTGCTAATTACAACAAGAAGCTACAAAGCCACAAATACATGTATAAAGGATACAGAGAATATATAAAGGAAAAAAAAAAAAAGATAAAAACCAAGATGGCATCAAGGCCTTGGAATCATTCTATGAGTTTCTGGCCATCACAATTCCCAGTCTTGGCTGTCCTATACTGCTTTTCCTGGCTTCTCCTCTCCCAGGGAGAAAACTAAACAGCAACTCTCAGGCACTAATTCTTTCTGCAAAAAGCTGTGGCCAGAAAACCCAGGAGAAATTCAGACCCACTGTAGGAGCAGGGAAGGTAGTGCTGGGAGTGATTGTGCCTGTGCTTGTGGCACCTGTAGGGTGGGAGAGGAAAGAGGCAGATGAGGCCTGTTGGATGAAGATGCATGCCTGCCTTTCTCCCAGTGCTGGACACATTGCTGCCAGCTTGGCACATGGGCAGTGGAGAACCTGGGGGTGACAGCAGAATGGTCGCTCACGGTGGGATCAGCCAAAAACATGACCCTGCACTCGTCCCCAACAAATCATCTAATTCCAACTAACTAAGACCACTTTCTGAAAAAGTCCCAGCATTAAGGCAGTCAGACCAGTGGTACCTGAACACACAACACCAGCATCTTCACTGTGCTGACAATTGTGGCTGCCCCAGCCACGGTGGCTACACTGGAAGAGAGACAACTCCCAGCCTGTGCAGTTCACATCGTCCAGGTAGATGCTGCCACTGCCTTGTCCAAAGAAGGCCCCTGATGTTGCAGAAGCAGCAGCTCCACATCCCAGCTGCCTGCACACCACCTGGGCATCGCTCATGTCCCAGCCATCGTCACAGACGGTGCCCCGGCCCCCAGAGTGGGAAATCTCCACACGACCCTCGCAGCGGCTCCCGCCATTCACCAGGCTGATGGTGGCATCTGGGAAAGAAGGAGGTATGGAAAACTTGGGAAGAGATTTTAGCACAGAGGCATTTTCTCTTGCCAGAGAGAAATCACTCTATGAATTTCAGGCCACCACAACTCCCAGTCTCGGCTGTATTAAACTGTTTTTCCTGGCTTCTCCTCTCCTATGGAGAAAACCAGACATCAAACTCTGAGGCACTAATTGTATCTGTAGAAAGCAGCAGCCAGAAAACCCAGGACAAATTCAGACCCACCTGAGGGAATGGAGACGGGGCTGTCTGTAGTTGTGCTTGTGGCACCTGTAGGGGAGGAAAGACAAGAATCAGGTGAGGCCTGTTGGATGGAGATCCATGCCTGCCTTTCTCCCAGTGCTGGGCACATTGCTGCCAGCTTGGCACATGGGCAATGGAGAACCTGGGGGTGTCAGCAGAATGGTCTCTCATGGTGGGACCAACCAAAAAACCAATCCCCAACACCCACCCATATCCCCAGCCAAGAGGGGACACTTTCTGAAAGAGTCCCAGCATGCAGGCAGTCAGACAAGTGGTACCTGAACACACAACACCAGCATCTTCACTGTGCTGACAATTGTGGCTGCCCCAGCCACGGTGGCTGCACTGGAAGAGGGATGATTCTGATCCCACGCAGTTCACATCGTCCAGGTAGATGCTGCCATTGCCTTGTCCAAAGGAGGCCCCTGATGTTGCAGAAACAGCAGCTCCACATCCCAGCTGCCTGCACACCACCTGGGCATCGCTCAGGTCCCAGCTATCGTCACAGACGGTGCCCCGGCCCCCGGAGTGGGAAATCTCCACGCGACCCTCACAGCGGTTCCTGCCGTTCACCAGGCTGATGGTGGCATCTGGGAAAGAAGGAGGTATGGAAAACTTCCTGGGCCTTGGAATCAGACTATGAATTTCAGGCCACCATGTCTCCCATTCTTGACTGTGTTAATCTGCTTTTCCTGGGTTGTCCTCTCTCAGGGAGAAGACTAAACACAAACCTGTGCCCCACTAACTATTCAGCCAAGAGACGTCGCCAGAAAAACATGGACAAATTCAGACTCACCTGAAGGAGTGGCCATCCTGACCTTGGGCGGATCTTTGGCTGTGGCACCTGTAGGGAAGAAAGAAGTAGCAGGTGAGGTCCTGTTGGATGAAGGAGCATGGCCAGGTTACTCCCAAGACTGGGGATGTTGGTGCCACCGTGGAACACGGGAGATGGAGAGCTTGCGGGTGTCAGCACAGTGGTTCTTCATTGTGGGATCAACAAAAACAAAATCCCACACTCATTCCCAGCACAGACCAAATTCCAGCCAACAAAAACCACAAGCAGGTGCCTTCCCTTGCCAGGGCTTTGGCAATGTTCTATGAATTTCAAGCTACCACGACTCCCAGTCTCAACTGCATTCTGCTGTGCTTTTCCAAGGCTCTGTTCTGCCTTGGAGAAGACTAAACCCCAAACTCTGAGGCACTAATTTTTTCTGCCAGAAAACCCAGGAGAAACTCAGACTCACCTGAAGGAGCAGAGACAGTGAGGCTGGCTGTGGCATTGGTGGCATCTGCAGGGGAGAAAAGGAAAGAAGCAATTAGGGCTCTTTTGGATGAAGTAGGATGGGCAGGTTTCTCCCAGTACTGGGCACGTTGCTGCCACCCTGTCACAAGGCAGATGGAGAGCTTGGGGGTGTCAGCAGGGTGGTTTTTCATGGCTGGATCAACCAGAAACATAACCCTGCCCTCATTGCCAACATGCACCAAATTCCAGCCAGCAAAGACCACAAGCAGACACCTTCCCTTGCTGGCACCTTGGCATGGGTCTGCAAGTTTCAGGCCACCAGGAGAGCCACCCTTGGCTTCAGTTATGATGTGCTTTTCCTGGGCTCTGCTGTCCCATGGAGGTAACCAAACCCCAAACTCTGTGGGAATTACTGGCTCCTCAAAAGCACTGGCCAGAAAATTCAGAGAGACTCAGACCCACCTGGAGGAATGGAAGGCATTAACATGGATATATTGGTGGCTGAGGCATATGGAGAGATGGAAGATGAAGCAGGTGAGTCCCTGGTGAGTGAAGAATCATAATCAAGTTCCTTCCAGTGGTGGGGATGTTGGTCCAGCCCTGTCAAATTGGAGATGGAGAGCAATGTGTCAATCTCAAGGCTGATCTTTTGTAGAAGGAGTAAGAAAACCAAGAATTTTTGGACATGTATTCAAAACACTTTTTTTTTTTCTAAAAATGAGTCCTGATTTTTTTGGTCACCCTGAGATGTTGTGGATTTCCCTTCACTGGCCACTTTCGAGGTCAGACATGGCTCTGAGCATCTGTTTTAAACTGTCTCTGCTTCTTTTTGGAAATTTAAGCCAGAAGAGGTGTCTAAGTCAGAAGAAATTCCTAGCAGGAACATAGGACTTCAGATATCTTCTGTGAAAGAGGAGTGAGAGTCATACCTTTTTTGTTAATTTGTTGGGTTTTTGTTGTTTTAGCACTGATAGTGCTTAGAAAGTCCTTGGCAATACTAAATATTGGTTTCTGAGGAAACCAAACACTGTTTTATATTTTTACACATGCAGGCTGGATTGTTACAGTCTCCAGATTTTTATTCCACCTGCCTGAAAGTCCCTTGTGAGTAAAATGCACACACCTGGGGCTTCCTGACACCCTACAGCACAGCAACTCTGTCTTTCTGTTGCAGTCCCATTAAATTATATAAAGCTAAATAAGTATTTCCCATTAAATTATATAAAGCTAAATAAGTATTGCGTGGTTCCGTGTGCATTTGCAAGGTGGAATTTGAAGTACTATAAAGCAGATATCCATTACAGCCAAAGAAAGTACAATCCCTCATAATTCCATACTGGAAGCCATAGATTTATAACAAGGTCTCTCAGTCTTTAATGTCAGATTTCTTTTTAAATTTGGTTCAAACTTAACTGCAAGACACTACTGCAAAACAATGATAATTTCATCGCACAAAATTCACTTCAATAAAAATAATATTAATTGTGGCATTGATTGGTTTGTATTTTTAATAAGACAACCTGATGTTATCTAATTTCAATCTGTCTTCCAATCTTTCCAAAGGGTTGATTAAACTGGCCTGTGAGTGCCATGTATAAACCCAGAGTAACAAAGTAAGACACCCTTTTTCCTACCTTCTTGGGAAGAATTTTTTTTATGCAGTTTATGTGAGATGACATCCAGAAGTGCTGCATTTAGCAGTAATAACCACAGCAGGTCCCTGGTGGCACCCATCTTGTCAAGAGATCCCAGTAAAACTGAGCGTTAGATTTTATACTCTGCACTGCTAAAAACTGGGGCTCCCAAGGTCAGCCTGGCCCATGCTCTGTCTGATTTATTGGGCAATATTTTTTATGATTACCTGATCTTTACAGAAGGATTACATAGGAGTGGTAATGTTTCCATTTCCTAGATAATTTGTGTTGCTAGGAAGAAAAGTAACTCCATGCCAGCCAAAACCAGGATATTCCTTTATTATACATTATCTTCAAGTGTATGTGCTGGCCCAGAGCTACCTTTGGATCCAGACTGGTGAATATATGTGTTTCTTTTCCTCAACCATCCCAATTTTATTTACTTATTCTTAATAGGTAATTGCTTGATTATGCAGACTGTAAGGTATTGCAGGATGAAGCAGCAGATTCACAGTAGATTTTCCGATAAATTCTTCAGCAGAGCGTGCTGGTCTCAAAAATGATTAAATTTTAGTTCTCCACTTGAAACTGTAGGTTTGTTTCCCTGCTGTTTGTACACAAAAAAACCCCACATCATAAATGGGATTAAGTCAGGAATAAAAAGTAAATTCATGCCGTTTTTTGTAACATACCCTAAGTGAACCTCAGCTGCAGGCCTCTGTTTTACCAGGGTCTTCCCTGAATCTACAGCTTTGGTCCTCAGATGCATATGCCAGCTGGATTCCCTTCAATCCCTTCAATCACAAAGTTTATAAAACAGAAAAGAAGGATGAACTGAAATCAAAGGTCCTGTTGACCTGGTTTCCTTGGCTGGTCTGTGTGAAGTCTTAATGGAGTTTAGGATGACTTGGGGGCATGGCAAGTCCTGTCTGCTGGGGTTATTTTATGCATTTCTACTCTTTCTGCTCACCTGATGAGGAGAAATAGAGCTCATCTAGAAACAGGCCAGTTGTTGGTCTAATATTCTTTTCATTACACCCCATCCAGGCTGTGTATCTCTGCTTATTTTGGCTACCAGACCAGCTACAACCAACTGCAGTAGCTGGACATAACTCAATATTCTTGCTGGTGTGTTCCAAGCCTCCTTGTGTAGAAAAGCACAGCTTGGGTCTAGAATGAGGGAAATAAAGAGTGCTCTTCCTTCAAAGGTTCACAGTGCTCAAATTGAGGAAAGAAAGACAAAAGGCCAGAGTCCAGAAACAGAATCAGAAGCTGTTAAAGCTGATTCTGAGAAGAGCAAACAAACTGGAGGACAATGGTAAATACAACTGATTGTACTCACACGTTAATAAAGAAATGGAAGCCTCAACATTGCTATTCACAGCTCCACTGCTCCTGACTGCCTGACAAGAGCAAAAACAATACCATGTGCTCAGTGGAGTGATCCCACACTGTCATTGGGAGGGGCTCACAAGGTCAATCCTGCTTTAAGATTCATGAAAAATGAGCAAGACTTGTCACAGTGGTGCCTGGTGGCAGGTTGGGAAGCAATGGGCATGAACTGAGGTACAATAAACATAAGGAAAGAGAATTCCACTGTGAGAATGGACAGCAGTGGAATAGGGTGCCCAGCAATTGTATAGATTCCTCAATTCTTCAAGATATTCACACCAACTGGACAGTCCTGAGCGGCTTCTTTTCTTTGACCCTGCTTTGAGCAAGGGGATGGACGTGAGGATCTCCAGATTGTCCAGCCATAGCTGCTTTGAGACACCGTGACCAGAAAATTTATGGATGGTATCAAGGAGTTTCAGCAACAGAGGACTGATTGTTAAATTTATCCACAATAATTAAATCTGCTAGCAAGGTTCATGAACACATGAACATGTCAGGATACTTCCTGGGTCTCACCAGTGCATTTCTGTCACTTCCAGTAAGTGTTTTTTAACTTATATGAGGACCTATGCCTTAATAACAGGCACCTTTGATTTGTAGAGGATAAAATTCCAATGTAATCTACAAAACATGCCTCAGATTACCTGTCTTATCTATTGCACACACTGAGATTAGAGCAGCAGGAAGTTTTGTGAAAAACAAAGTAATATAAAAGTCCACAAAAAAACGTGAGTTATGAGACTGCATTCCTGGTAGCAGAACATATATATGTGTGTGTGTGTGTGTGTGTGTGTGTGTGTATATATAACATCAGGAATAAGTGAAACTATAGCCTTGGCTCTTGACCACTGATTAGTGAGATAAAATACATGGGATCAAATGATCAAATGTGTCTTACTGTGGTCAAAAGCCTTGAGACACAGGAAACTTTAAGACATTTGTCCAAGAATATCAGCTTCAATTAATGCATAATTTGTTTTTTCAGAGGGCAGTTGCTTGCTGGAGCAAGTGTTCAGTAAATTATACTGTTATAGTTGGATTAAAGCCCAAATATCTTTTATGCAATTTCAATCAAAAATGAAGTAACTATTGAATTTTTCAATCACAGTTGTCATTTTTAGTGGCTCTTAGAGCTGTTAAACACTACAGAAAGCCCTGCTGTGTTCATTGATAAATCATTTTCTTTCAGTTTAACAAAGGAATAAGAAGACTTACAATAACACTTTGTGCTATAGATCCATGGACTGGTTTCCTGTCATATGCTTCTTGCAGGAGGGAGCTTGAGCAAAATCAGTCTCTCTGTATCTGCCCAGGAATGCTCTGCAGGGCATCAATTTCTCTAGCTGTCCCTATTCATTTTGTGTTGTACCAGATGGGCCATACCCCACCAGGGAAGCACCCAGCACTCAGACTTTTACTCTTAGTCTCCTTTGCTTCATCCCCACAAAAGGAAAAATGTTCAGTTTTAAGTCTAAGAAAGAGGCAAAAATAAATATCAGATGTTTTCTGAAAAGCCAAATGCAGGTGAAATCAATCTGCACACCACCCATGCCTGTGTCTGACATTTGGGTGGTGTCCTGGGTCTCACAGCCCCAAAACCCCTTGTATGAACGGACCTGCACTTCCCTTGGGACATGACACACATGCATTATAGTGAATGAATGTCCCCAACAGCCAGAACTGCCTGTATTTGAAGGGATTCTGGGAGAGAGTGTGAGAATAACTTTGGTGGATGCTCCTTATTGGGCCATATCTGCTCCTGTCTTAGTGACCCTGCAGCTGAATTCTTTCCTACTGTGTTACTCCTGATCCTCAAACCTGCCTCTTGACCTCCATCCCCTTTTTATACTCCCCTATTCAAATCACCCTTAGTTCTTTGAAGTGTTTTTAGCTGTAGTGTCCATTTAATGTTTCAGTTTCCTTTTGGAGGAAAGGAACACCTGACTGGGGGAGTCTGGGACAATTGGCTCCTGGAAAAGGTGGCGTGAGCACAGAAGGCAACTTGGCTCCAAGACTTCCAGCTCTCTTCAGTGTTTATTTGTTCACCTTCTTGCCCTGACCTTGCCTTTAGGCCAGCAGGACCAGCAGGAAGGAAAGGATGCCGCCAGTTGCCAAAGGGAGCGGCTCAAGGAAAGTCAGCTCTCCACGTGCAAAAATGCCTAAATGCAGGAAAAACCACTGATGCTCAAAAGAGAGAACCCACCAGAGGTGTTGTGCTGCTGCTGGGGGCTTTATGGTGGACGTCTAAACCTAAGGGAAGTATAGAGGAAAGGAATATGCATTATTGTAGGGGAATACAGTATGGGTAAATGAAGGTGGTATAGAATGTCATCTTATCCCTTAAAGAATTGTACCTGAACCAATTACTAAAGATGAGGAGCAGGCCTGATGATGACAGGCCACAGCTGTAGCAAATAAGAACAGTGTTATAAAAGAGTGGATTGGTGTGATCAGGAGTCAGATGACTACTGGAAGGACCAGGAACAGTCAGTGCTTAGAGGAGCTGCCTACGAGAACCATTGAGGAGGTACGAAACTCTGAGGACATGGAACCCTTGTGCTATAGTGATAATAGAACTCTTGATATATAAGACAACCCATTTCTGTCTGTGTGAAAAATATTTTTAAAGCAAGAAACAGAAAAGGATTCAGTCATTTAGCAGTTCTACAGTAATTACCTCTCATCACTATTCTGTTTATAACCTCTTGCTCAACTTTTATGATACTTTATAGCTGATACAAACTGATAAACTTCAAAGTCCTTCTCCAGAAAGATAGATAAAACTGAGCTTATATACACCATTTTGTCTAAATGCTTTTTCCTGTTCTTTTACCTTTTCAAGGATGTGTTTTTATGTCTGCCTTTAGCCAGCCTCATTATTTCTTCCTTTGTTCTCACAACTTGACAAGAATTATGTTTTTCTGAAGCCTTTTAATAACCCATGAGTTTTGAAAATGTATTGAAAACTAATTCTTTGGCCACAATATTACACCTTTGTCAAGGATTCTTGTTCATCCTATATACCTCCCAAAAATTATCAAAATTAAAAAGAAATCATCTTAAAGCAATATTCCTTCTGCTTAAATACAAAAATAAAATAAAAAAAAGCTGAATTGAGCTACTTTAAAAATAATAAACTGTATTTACTTGGAATGTTAGTGGATTAAAAGAAAACTTGTTGCTAAATTTCTATATGTATAGTGTTTAAGGACATTCAAAAGCTAAACCAGTAAGAATTCCTTTTTGTGACATGACTGTGGCGCCGTGTCTCACAGCACTTGTGTCTCAAGTCTATTTATGTGCAGAGAAACACCTGTGGTCCTTAGGGAAGAAAAAACTACATTAAATTTACATAATATTCTTTATGCTAAAGAAGCCAATCGCACCAAAGGTAGTGATTCCCAAACATGTAAGTCCACATTTCTAACCAAGAGTGGATTTGATAATTTTCCCACTTTGCCCAGCTTCTGCAAAGTCTTCCCAGAAATTCCCTGGACAGCAGATGTCTATGTGTGCTGCCCCATGCTTTGTCTCTTCTAGGAATTTTTTCTTTCAAAGCTCAAAAACCAGGAAAAAAAAGCCCTAAAGAGCCATAATGAAAAAGGCAGGATTATTGGTTTTGTGTTTTATCTGATCAAGGCCCCAGTAATTTATTACTTTTTGTATTAAAAAATGTGTGTCTTGATTTGTCATTTTAAAGTAGAACTGTTTTTTTGTTTGTATCTATCACAAATCTTTAAACTTATTAGTACTTTTTATGTTCTTCCTTGCATTAACCAAAGATCTAGAAGCATCAAGCAGTTTTATCTTAGGAATGTGCAGCTGTACTAATTAAAATCTGCACCAAAGAAAAATTACCAATGAACAAAAGAAATTTCTATCTGCAGTCCAGTACTTGGTGCAACACAATCTAGTTTTCTGAGCTGCATGTTTTATTTTCTCTGAATCATACGGGTAGCAAGATAGACAACAAAGTGCAGCATGTGCCATTTCCATTCACATTTTCGTTTTTTTCCCACCTAACTGGGCAGATAATTTCTGCCAGTGTGCTTTTTATGGTGTGAAGGATGCTCTGCGTCTGACCATGTGAGGCAGCAGTATTTGCTGAATGAGTGGGCAATGACAACTGGAAATACATCTCAGCTTACCCCCGCTTTACAAGGCATTCCATAACAATTCATAGACAGGGAAGAGAAGTTAGTTATTTTTGCCACAGGAATGAAACCAGTTTTACACATATATTGCTGGATTAAATATTGTATGATGGCAAATGTGCACTGACATTTAACTGTGAGCCAAGAGAAACCATTAAAATACTTGAATTAGCAAATGTTTAAATAAGTTATGTGCATAACTTTTCTACTATGACTAGTCTCCCAAATTCTTTGTAAACCACTGGGCAGCTAAGTGTTTGCCCTAACCGCTAGCACAATCAGGCCTCCAACACGCTTTTGGAGAAATCCATCCTGAAGATATTTGCTGAACTACTCACTGCTCGAGTGAGGCTCTCGAGTTGTAAATTTCACAATGATGGTGCATATTGAGGGCAAACATACCTCAGCTCCCACACTGGAAAACTCCCCAAAACCAAACCAGACTGTGCCACACCCTCTGCACAGCACACAGCCTGGCACAACTGGAACATGGCCAAGCAGCAGGTTTTGTCCTTTACCATTCAAAGTCAGAGATGAGGTCTGTTCAGTGGGCTCCATGCTGTGTTTGCTGTTATATAAACAAAAAAAATCACGTGAAGAACACAGCCCAGAGGTTGGCTGCACCATAATTCATGGGCAGGCACTGGCTGTCCAAGCCTGCTGGAACAAGCTGGCAAGACTTGCTTGGCTAAGCCAGGCATTTCAGCAAACATCTCTTGGTTAGAGAAGATGAATTTTGTATTGGTCTATTTATCTAAATACAATGGAAAGAACAAAAGAGGAAAAGGTGGTGGAGACATCTTAAAATGAGAGGACATAAAATACATTTTTATGGCTTTCATTGATATTCAGATATATTAGACTGACTTCAAGCTCAACAAATATGGTTCCAGAACAGATCTGATCCACAGAAATGTTCAAGGTACTCTGGAAAGATTCTGCATTGTGTTTGCAAATTAGAATTTCATACATCTCATCTCTTGCTATATCCTATCCTCATCCCTGACCTAGATGCCTTTCTTGAGGTTTTCACAGTGCTGCAGCTCTGGCTTTGGTGTTCCCTGGTCAACGTGAATACAGCAACACAATGAATCTACTCTGTCCTTCATAAGGATGGGTGAGTCATCCCTTCAAAATGAAAGAGACAATAGCCATTGACTTATTCCATTGTTCTCTTTGTAGCTGCTACCGCTACCATGTAGCAAGATTGGTGTGGCTTTGAACCAAGAACTTGAGCTAAGAATAATAATAATGTGGGCTTTAACTGAAGTGACCAGAAATAAATGTCAGTACAACGCTTTTCAAATAAGATTTGGTGGAGCACTTCAGGGAAGTGTGGTTAAAAAAAAAAAATGAGAGTAGATGCCATTTATTAATAATCATAATTTGCATTAACTAAGAGCATTTTAATGACTACACCATTTGCTCCGAAACTTAAGATTTTATATAGAATTGGAGAAGACTTATTATGCATAACCAAGGAATGGTGAGGAGAACTTCAGGACTTAATGCAAATATGACAAGTGCAAATACCTCTTTGGGGACATTGATATATTTTCTATTCATTCACCAGTATTTAATAGAGGAGGAAATTATTGAGTTGTGTGGGGTTTTGCTGCAATTTTGTAGGTTGTGGTTGCATGATAACAGAAGGTCATAATGAACCATATAATAAGCCAGCTACTCTACTGACTTAAGTCACAAATATGAAACCCTTGTGTGTCATTAAACTTCCATCCAGTTCAATCCTTAGTCCATGTTATCCCCAGCCCTCTTCCCCTTCAGGAGCCTTCCAATGAAAAATTTCCTCCTGCCATGCTGCAATTACCTCATCACAGTGGCACACGAAAAGTGAAAGGCACTGCAGTCTAATCTAAGCTTTTTTCCCTTGGGAAGTTTTTGAACCCATTTTCAGCTCCCACTCCTTGTGTGGTCCAGACCCTTCCCCAGCTCCTTTGTCCTTCTCTGGACACCCTCCAGCACCTCAATGACACTTTGCAGTGAGGGGCCCAAAACTGAACCTGGGATTTGAGGTGCCACAGCAGTGCTGGCTCCCTGTACATGCCACATGATGGCACTCAGGATTAGGTGTTACAGGCACAGGGTGTTGTGCTGCGCTGATCTCACAGCAGATCTGGCTGTATTTTCACTGGCACAACCAAGGTATCCATCTTGAGAAGACAAATTTTATGGTTCATGTGCTGTGATTAAATAAGAGAGCCTAATATTGCAGGGTGGTGTCCTGGGTTGACTATATGATGCTTTTATCCCCAATCGTCTTGTTTTGTTTATGCTGAATAATAAGTTTTGCACTTGAAGACCTGTTGCAGAGAGTGAAGGCGGGGAGAGAAGAAGCGCAGTTTGTTTTCAGACACTGCTCTCACTCCTACACATTCCTGCTCCTGCACTGTGCTGTCTGCGGATGGACAGACAGCAGGACAGAGCTCTTTTTTGTTTTTAGTTAATTTAGCTAGCTGAGGCAAAGAAGTTCCCTGGACTGTGGTTTTTTCCCTTTTCTTTGGACCTGTTTAAGCCTGTTCTGGCCTGAACACCCAGGGGAGCATCGGCACCTCACACCTGTGGCCCACCAGGCCGGGCCTGGCCTGCGACATTTCCAGCCCTGAGGGACTGATCGGAGACTGAGTGAGCTGAGGGGGCTTTCTGAGTTTGTCATCTCTTTCGGAGTGGCAAGGGCTTTTATTGTTTAATATTGTTTAGGTTTTATGGTTTAATAAACAGGTTTTTTCCGCTTTTCTCCAAGGAGGTATTTTCTCCCGGACCGGTTGGGTGAGGGGCCAATTGAATTTGTTTTTCCTACCAGAGCCCCTCTGGGGGTTCTCTCCCAAATTTGCTCTAAAACCAGGACAGGTGGCAGCCTATCTGAGGGCTGTTAAACTTTCCCTGGTCTTTTGGCTTCTTCAATGTTGAGTTAGGTCAAGCCCACCTCCTTTTCATGAAGTGAGCCTCCACCAAGGAAAGCCAGACAAGCTTGGATTTTAATCTTGAATCGTCAATTATATTACTCAGTAATATAAAATTTCTCAACCACCAAACTACTCGACAATGTGACCAGGTGTTTAGCAAGGTTTACATGATCTGGTATGGAATCACTTTCTTCATTTTCTGCTTCAAGAGGAAGCCCATCCAGAGTGAGAGCAGTGACTGAGGGGAGCCCTCATCATGGTCTGAAGCTTCCCTGTGAGGGGCAGCACCAACTCTGGTGGCCAGTGACAGGGCTCAAGGGCATGGCCTGAAGTTGTGTCAGGGAGGTTTAGTTGGATTTCAGGAAAGGTTCTTCCCTGGAGGGTGCTGGCACTGCCCAGGCTCCCCAGGGAATGGGCCCTGAGGCTGCCACAACTCCAGGAATTTGGACAACACTGCCAGGGATGCCCAGGGTGGGATTGTTGGGGTGTCTGTGCAGGGACAGGTGCTGGACTCAATGATCCCTCTGGGTCTCTTCCATATTCTGTGATAATATGAACTGCCAGGGCTGACAGCAAAAATTAAATCATGCGCAGGAAAACATCAGATGGAACAGCAGCTGAATTCATGTTCTCCTGGATGACAAATGAATTCAGCTCTGGGAAAGATGAAAAGAGCTGGACATGCTTTATCCCTCATTGTGTTATGTCCCAAACCTTAAAAAATGCTGGAAAATATTGTTCTAGATTAACAGATTTCTTGCACTCTAATACATCCAGACTCAGGTGTGTATTATTAGAACTTGTTTCTAGAACCTAAACTGCAATTTCAACATTCCATTTTACCACTAAGAAAGCAAACAACAAACAAAAAGCTTAAAAATCACAAATTTCACTCCCCACAGAACTGCTGAGGAGGGAGCATTTTTGTTATATGGGGATGACTAGTGTGAAGTGGGATTAACAGGCATGAGTCAGAGAGCACGTTCGTAAAATTTTATTCTAGAGCTTCTGGCAACCTAGCAGCATGGTTTCCTCCAGAATTCAATTGGCATTTAAAGATTCCATCTGTCAAAGGAGACAGTTTTACTCAGACCCAAGTTCATCCATTGTCTCAGGTTTCCAAAGCTCTATTGGGCCAGCAACAACAATCACACTTTCTTCGTCAGAGCTGGCCTCTCTCTTGGACCTGTGAAGACAGCCTTGGTAGCATCTGGAGGAATAGTCATAGGCCCTGCAGACCACGAGCTCACACTGCAGGTAAACCTCTGGGTTGCTCTGAATGAACTGGAAGGCATTGAATTTAACCTGAGGGTGTTTCTGAAGGGTGAGTAATACGTAGCATAGGTGGGATCTTTGTCACACCTAAAAAGAAACAAAAAAAAACCCTCTCATGAATACACACTGCAGTCAGTCATTTACATGCAATAAAACACAGGACATGAAAAGGAATTTTTAAGCATGATGAAAACAGTTCAGAAAGCTGCAAGTCACAAAACCAAAATGCCTTTTTTTGGCAGAATTGAACCGACATTGCCTTTCCTCAGCCTGTTATGATGTCTGATACCTGGTGTTTATGTGAGTCTGTGAAGGTAAATTAACCTTACCCGAGACATTTCACTATTACCTTATAATCATGAATAATAATTAATAATTAATATAAAATTTAAAATATTTAAACAACTTATAATTTAATAATTAATAATAAAATAATAGAAATGAAAATAAATGAAACTATAATAATTAAAAAGTAATAATAATCCACCATGAACTGGCCATAGCCATTTAGTCTACTTGTTATTTTAAGCTGTGGGGGTGTGTGTGGTATATTTCAGGTCAATCCATCTCCCTTTTCCCAGTAAACCCTCAATGCTTTGGTCCATTAATTAATTAAAAGCTGTCATTATTGTGTGCTATATTCACACTGTTCCATTAAACTAAAAAATAAAAAATTAATACAAGATACAGGAATTTGAAGGCAGTTTTATCTGTAATTGTAATTCATAAGAACTCACCCATTCTTGATTATAGTATAGGATTTTGTTGTAAAATTGTGGCGAGTGGGAGATGCCACACAAGTGTCCAGAAATAGCTGCAGCGATGGGTCAGAGCTGTGCAGGAAAGCTTCCAGGTACAAATTCTGGTTGATGCCAACACGGTAGGGTGAGTCATACACTGGCCTTAAGAAGCTTGAGGAGTCATAAAATGTGAGGTTGACGTCGTATCTCTCATACTGAGTTTCGTTGACTTCAAAGTTGCCGTCTGCGATGTACATCGTTTTTGCCCACGAGTTCTGGAGGCAATCTTGCAGTTGACATGCAAGAGAAGATTGCTATTTCTTGTGATTAATGTGCCAGAAGAGGACCCTCTAATAATGTTGGAATAGTTGATTGTGTCGTTGTTTCCCTGTTTGGCACATAAATATAAAGTTAATTCATATATTCAGGTACCCTACTATACATTCTGAACTTTGCTGTATCCTTACAGCAATGTGCACTGTAAAAACATTATTTTCCAGAACGGCTGACATGGAAAGGTCTGAATCTAGTAATTTCTGTTCTCAAGATAAGAATCTGTAATCTTCATGTGATATTCAGTGCCCACAATTTTGACCTAGAAAACTACTCACAATAAATGCAGACATAAACAGAATTAAATACAACCTGTACAACATTAAGTATGTGAAAGTTCAGGTCTGGCACATTATTTAAGCTGAAAATCTGGCTACATACATCATTAGTCGTGTTCAGTGAAAGCTTTGAAACCTTTGTAACTATCACACTCAGCCTGGGATCTTGAAAATGCCAAGTATTTGTACCTTTCCACACCTTATTCCTTTGGAGATTGATAATAGGCCTGTTATTCAAGGGAATGCTCTGTTAGCAGAGGCAGGAAATGCAAGTGCAAATATCCTTCAGCAGAGAGGGAGACAACCCATAATCTCCAGGACACTTCCAGTCCCTGCAGGTCCCAGGAAGCTTTCAATTTGTGCTGGTTTCCAAAGCAAATTCTCCTGTTTGAATTTTTATATCCTCCCGTTTTTGCCCACTTTGTTGAAACGTTCAGTCCTACCTCTCTGACAGTGCCACAGCGAGTGTATGGAATGTCGAATGACACAGAATTTGATGTGATGTTGGGTGTGCAAAGGGGGTCATTCAGGGTCAGGTTCCAAGCAGAGTAGCCGTGGGACTGAAGGAAGTATCTGCTCAACAACCACGTGCATGTAGTCTGGCAAAACACAGCAGCGCTAGTGGATGGCAAAGAAAATATGTTACAGGCTCAGTGAACTGATCAGAAAAGGTTGCAAGTAGTGGATTAAATAAGCACTGACTTTTGCAGAAGCAGCTGATATGGCAGAAGGAGTTCAGAATCCAAACCATGGACTTGAATCTCCACAAAAATGCTACAGATCTAATTAAAATTTTAAAAATCTAAATTAAAACACTAGATTTACAACCAGTGATTAACAAACACTAGATTAACAGCCAGTAAACGAGAAAATAATTGAAAAAGCGTGTTTCTGCTTTAAAGATGAACTTACTGGTGCTGTCATCAGCAGGAGTGGAGTGATAGTTGGCCCGAAACCCTCTGTAGGTGTATCGGGAGTTGCTGTGGAAGCGGACGCTCAGCAGGTTGGAGGACGATGTGTATGTGGGGTAATAACCAGAACAAATCTCCCAAGGAGAGGAGAGCTGTGCAGGGGCCCATCATAGATTTCCACGTAGTCAGAGAGGGCACCTGCCACCTTCCATCCTGGCAAGCAATGTGTCTGTTTAGTTTTATGCTTCGTTTTTATGTTCTTTGGTTTTTGTTTGCTTGTTGGTTTGGTTTTTTAGTCAGATTAGCTCTTCATAGCAAAGAATACATTTGATTGTATGACTGTCTAACCTTTGGAACAGAAACTACAGCCTCCACTTTCTGTGACTCAGTAAATGCCAGCCACATCTTTTACTAAATGAGCAAAAATGAACACATTTTCCCTCTCCAGATATACTAAAAGCTTTGATAAAGATCCTTGAAATCAAGTAGGTTTTTGCTTAGTAAGTCCAAGTTGTCAGTCCCATAAGTTCATCTTCCAAGTAATAAATGCCTACTTACTGAATATCTGTAAATGTAAGAGTGACACGGAAGTTGCTTTCTACTTGTATTTCCCCACACACAGTTGGCGTTGTTTGGATAATTTCTGGGGTAAAATGGGCTCTGTAAGGTACCAGATGAAGAGGAGAGCAAGCCACCACAAGAATAATGTTCTGCAGAGAAAAATACAAGGAAAAAAAAGATATTTCTGCACCATTAGGGTTGCGTTTGGAGTGTGCTCTGTGTGAAGTTTATGTCTAAATATAGAGATAGTGACTTCTATCAGCTGCAGTGGCCTCTCCATTAGGTTCATATACATCTGAATGCAGGTCAGGAGATGCTAACCATGGTGAATAGGTTTTAATGTTGATCTGCAATGCTTGCACTAGCAAGACAAATATTTTCCACAGCACTGGACACTTTTGAGGCTGGAATTGTGGAGATCAGCTGTTCCTTGAAAGAGGAACCCCCTATTACAATTGCTAATGACCAAAGGGAGGATGGAAAAAAATAAAATAATTTTGGTTTAAAAAAAAGAATGCTGATAAATATCCAATTCATAAACTTACCCAAGTCCTCCAAACCTACCTGGGGGTGGTGACAGAGTAGTGTTGGGAGCTGTAGGGAGAGAGCAGCAGGTGATAAGAAATACAAAATACACTCAGCAATTTGCCCAAGAGAAACAGCCCTCTGGGGGTCACCCCTCCCCAGAAGGGTTCCTGAAGGGACACTGCAACACCAGAGCCACAATCACTGCCTGGACACATGGCAGGTCCCTGTGTGGCTCCAAGCCCTCCCTCTCCAGCCACCAGCCCAGGGTGCAGCTGCTGTTCTGCACGTGCAACAGCTCCCACCAGCAGGGCCTTGATCTCCTCTGTTAAAGGTCAGCAGAGTGGGACAGAGTGGACCCTCAGCATGTTTGGGACCCTCAGCACGTTTGCTGGTGACACCAAACTGGGAGGAGGGGATGGTCAAGCAGAAAGTGCTGCTGCCATTCAGAGGGAGCCTGGCAGTGCAGACAGAGCAGCAGCCAGCCTCAGCTGCCAAAAGGAGTTCTCTGCACTGTGGCTGAACACATCAGCTCCCTTTATTTTGGAAAAACAAGAAGTAGCCTTTGGTGTCTGCAGCAATGAGTGTGCCAAGGATGATCAACTCCTCGGCCTACAGCACAGAGCAGGAAAATTGATGATAGCTCAGTGGCAGCACTGGGGGAGGTGGAGAGAGTCCCATTCCTGCCCACCAGGAGCAGTGTCTGGCAGCAGCTTCATGGCCATCCTCTCCTGAAAAACGCCCTTGAGCCAGGATGCCTCTAAGTGGCCCCTCTAAGAAGGTCTGGATGCCCACAAGGTGCTGAGAGCCACCAGAAGCCCTTTGTGATTGAGCTTGAGCCCCTGCCCTGGCGAGGAGCAAAGGACAGCTCCAGCCTTACCCATGGTGGTACCGAAGGCAAGAAATGAGGAGTAGTAGGCGTGGAAGCCCCTCTTGGTGACGCTGCCGTCGCTGCGGAACAGGACGGTGAGCTGGTTCCCAGAGGAGTTGAAGACACGGTGATCGTTCCGGCAAACACGGCCCAGGAGCCGGCTCTGGGGGGAGTCTCCATCAAACACCTCAATGGCATCGTAGGAGCAGCTGCTGCCCTCCAGCCTGCAGGGAGAGGATGTGGCCTCAGCTCTCTTTGCAGAGAGCAGCACGTAGGGAAAGGCATTCCGTGCTGTTCTTGTGAGCCAGAGAAGGCCTCCTGAAGGTAAGGAAAGCCCTGTACTCTCTTGAAGAAGACACCAAGGTTGTCACCTGTCAGGAAACTCCTCTGGCTGCCCTGCAGGACTTGAGCCCCTGCCCAGGGTGCTCTGAGACCTTGGCAAAATGCCCAAGACCCCTGTGCCTTTGATTTAGCCCTGGGAAGAACAATTACCAACCTTCTATGAAAAATTACAAGCCATGACAGTTTAAGTAGAATGATAGTGAATTTTATCATGGGGTGAAAAATAGATTTGTTGGGGTTTGTAGAATGTTGTTTGTTCTGGGGACAAGATGGAGGAATCTGGGTGTGTCCAGCCTTTCTCCTTCTTCTTCTTGGCCTCCATCTTCTGCTGTGATGTTGGCACTATTAGATTGGTTTAGAGTAGACGCTCACTGTCTAACATAGGTGATAGGTATTGGAAAGTAATTGTACATATTGTACATGTAATTTTTAGTATAAAAAGATCACACCACCCCGGGGGCAGGCATAGTGCCTCTGTCTGTCCTGCTGAGCAGACCTTGGCTGGACGGGAGAAAGAATTTTATAGATAGGGAACAATAAACAACCTTAAGACTGAGAAATTAAGAGCTCTGACTCCTTCTTCAACTGCCGGGCTGGGAAAAGAGACTTTCTAGCACATTTCGGGGTCACTGTGAGCAGCGAGAGATCCCGAGTGTCACCATGACAATGTGATGTAAGAGAGAAAATTCAAAGATACGGACTTCAGCTGGCTCACAGAATGACATGGCTCCTTTTTCACCTATTACCTATTGAGAACTTTGTTTCTTATGATCAACGGGCAGTGAATGTCTGTTAAGTGAATGTAAGTATTTTGAAAAACAATAAAAGCAATATGTTGCTATAATAAATCTCTCTTTTGCACCCTTCTGATTTGCACCGTGTTGCGCTCTGTAGCAACATCAGCAGGCACAAAATCCCCAAAGATTTTTCCTGGGGAAGGCAGGGAGAACCTCAAAGGAGAAGAGAAAACAATTCTTATGTCTAGTCACTGCTCCTGTTCTTGCACATGTGGAATGTGTTACGGAGATTGCTTACCCAAAGTGGTTTGGTTAACTGGACATGGGTGAAAGTTGTTTTGAGTGATTTGAGCCAAATCACTCAAAGCTGTGTCCTGGCTGTCTCAGGCAGTCAAAGGTTTTTCTTTAATATTCTTTAGTATAGTATCTCTTTAGTATAATATCTTTAGTAGTATAGTATCTTTAGTATCTCTTTAGTTATAATATAGTACTAATGTAATGTAATATAGTTTCAATCAAGCAATTTGTTCAGCATTCTGAATCATGGAGTCAGAGCACATTATCCCCTGGCTGGAGGATCACCTGTTTCTATTGTAAGAGGAGGATCTGTCTGAGCACAGCTGCAGGGCCCAGCAGCCCCATTGCCACCTCACCCCAGTGCTGGGGCAGAGGCTGCCAAGGTCCCACAGTGAGGACAAAGCCACCCCGGAGCCTGGCTGGACTCACTCCACATCCGTAAACTGGAGCTGGATCCTGCGGGCCGGGTCCCGCAGATCAATGGTCCACACGCAGTAGGAGTTGTCAGGGTAGGAGTTGGGGTATCCCGGGCTCTGGAAGGTGCCAGAGAATTCATAAAGTACGCCACCACACGAGAAGTTCCCTGAGGAAAAGAGCAGAGCCCAGGCACGGGCAGAGAGATCTTATCCCATTGCCAGAATCCATCAGAGAAGGACAAGGCCTTGACAAGGAGGCTCTGCCACAGCCCCACAGAGACCCTCCCTGCCTAGCACCCCCAAACATCACCCCTGCAGCCCCCCAGCCCAGCTCATACAGAAATCCAGGTCCATGGGGCTGGCTGTCTAATGGGACACCTGGGGAAGGAGAAAATCAGACCCCTCAACTCCTCTGGACCTAAATGTGGTCGGTGACAGAGGGGAAGTTGAGCTGGAGGCACCCAGTGCTGCAGGGAGAAATCAGCAGGGCTCACTCCCAGCATTTCTCCTGAGATAAAACCTGCTGGGGAGTCAACCCTGTCCAGAATCCAGGCTCTTTCCAGGGGTGCCCCTCAAGAGACCATGGACACCAACTGGAACACAGGGCATTTCCTCTGAACATCAGGAGACACTGTTTCTCTGCAAGGCTGACTGAGCACAGACACAGGTTGCCCACAGAGGTGGCAAATAGCCAAGAGCCCTCTGGATATGGTCTTGGGAAGCCAGCTCCGGCTGATCCTGCTTTTAGCCAGGGGGTAGGACCAGGTGTACTCCAGAGATCCCTTCCAACCTCATTATCCCGTGGTTCTGTGGTGCATAATGGAGGGCAGAAGCCAGTCCAAGCCCACAGCTCCTCTGGACATACCTGTTGTAGTCATTGGCGTGGTGGACATCGGCCTGGAGACAGTTGGTCCTGCAGGGAGAGAGCAGCAGTTGAGCGAGCCGTGCTTTGCCCAAGAGGATCATCCTGCTGGGAGTCCTCCCTCTCCAATGGGAGCCCCACTGAACCCCAGGGAAAGCCAAAGCCCACAGTCAGCACTGCAGTGAGGCAGGACTGAGACGGCTGCAGTGCCAACAGCACCAGCACTTGCCCAAGGGCATCCCCACTGCAGCACCATGAACACCAGTGCCAAACCTCTCCCACAGAAGAAGTGGCTGCTCAATCCCAAATGATTGCAAGCAATCCCACATCCCCCTGAATGTTAGGGACATTAGCCAGGGTCTGTAAGTGCAGCTTACACAGAGCATCCCAGAGAAAGAAAACCCCATGGAAAACCCATATATGAACAGTAATCTCTGGTTACCTGTTGTTGGAGGCACTGTCATTCCCGAGTCTGGAGGGAGAAAATCAGAGGATGTGAGGCATTAGAACTGTGTGGCTTACCCTACATGTATTTAATTTCATGGAAAGTTATAGAGGGACCCACGGGGAGGATGGCCTGACTAAAAGCCACCCCCCTCTGTTACTGGTGCGCCAGGGTTGGGACAGGATGGTAGCAAAGGCAAAGAAGGCTTTATTCAAAAGAACCATGCAGTTTTTATAGTGGTACAGTAGGTTCTATTCTTTTGGCTAACTAACAGAAACATCTTTCTCACACACTCTCCTTAAGAGAAACAGGAAAATAAAGTAGAAAAACAGCACCTGCAAATTGTTTATAGTCAACAGGTTATCACCTCTTTCCAGCTCCCTAAAAATTCTCACAAGCCGCTGTGAGAAATGCTTGCTGTTTCTCTCTCTCTGTCCCATGGCATCCACCCATCTTGTCACACCCTGCTCTGTGCAGGAGTGATGCCCAAACCCCACATTTCCCAGCTACAGTCTGCAAACATGAGGTTGATGCTCCCTCTGAAATCAGGCGAGTGGACCACACAACCTGCTGCTGCCTTGAGCACAGAGCAAGGGCTGGGCAGCCTACATCCCACCTCCATCCAGACTGGTTTTCTTCAGGAAAATGGCACCAAAACACAGACACCCACCTGAGCAGACGACAGAAGCAGCCCCATGGGAACAGGCACCGTACTGGTATCTGTAGGGGCAGTGCCACAGGATGTCCTCATTGCCCGTACAGTTCATCTCGGTGAACACGTAGGAGTAGGAGTCGCTCGGAGGGAAGGGGTACATGATGGCCTGAGGGAAGCCACAGCCCAGCTGCCTGCACACCACCTGGGCGTCCTGCATGTCCCACAGGTGGCCACACACCTTCTCCCAGAGTCCAAAGTAGTAGATCTCCACATTGCCTGCACACCTGTTGGGGCCGCTGCTCAGCCTCAGGTCGAGCACTTGGAGAGACACAGACCCCTTGGTCAGGCCAGTGGTGCTCTGGCTCCAGGGAAGAGCATCCCACAGCCTCCCTGGGCATGGCTGCATCCACCTGCAGCACAGCCTGGGGCTGGAAGGCCCTGCTCAGCTCCCACACTGTGGGGTGGAGAGGTTGGGGCAGGCCCGTTGCATCTCTGTGCCCAGGGCTGTGACACGAACCATGGAAGACAGACTCACCATCACCTACGGTTGGAACTGTGGAAGAGAGAAAAAAACCACAGAGAGCAAGAGAATTAGGACAAAATTCTTTGGGAGCTGTGAGTGCTTTCTACCCTTCCTCTAGTGAGTCAAGATCCTACTGAAGGGCACAAGTGACAGAAGACCTTTTTCATTCTAGCAAGGAGGCTGGTTGCTCGAGAGGAAAGCCATCCCCAAATTCCTCCATCACAGATAATTTACTTTTCATGTAGATTCCCATCCCCACCCTAAAGAAAAAGTGAGCTTTTTAATCATACTAATTTCCTCCCAACCATAAATACTGTGACAAAACCATAAATCTATCACTATTATATAAAGTACCAATCTGATAAATTCTACTTACCTCTGGTGGACAGGGTAGTTGTGGGAGGTCTTGTTGTCACTAGGGAAGAAAAAGATAAGATAGCATATGTGAAGGTCAACAAGGCAAATTTAACATGAAACTTCCTCAAACCCTGTGTCAGTCTCCAGCAATTTGCCACCAACAAACTTGAGATCCAGGAGATTTCTGTCGATTTTAGTCAACCTCAGCAGTGTATTCTCCCATAAACTATCAATGCTCTTTGGGAGCCCACCAGAACCTGCAAGTGGCCCAGAGCGTGCCTTGAAGTGGGACCAGTTTCCTCAGGTCCCCCAGCCCCTGAGCTGGGAGAGAGGGACAGGGAGCAGAATGAATCCCCCATAATCCAGAGGGAAGCCTGTAACCACTTGGATATTCACAGATCTGTGGGGCTGCATGGCATCCACTCAAGGGATCCCATCTTTCCTCAGCCTGGAGGAAAGATGGCTCAGGGGGGACCTTATTGCTCCCCACAGCTACACTGAAGGGAGGTGGCAGCCAGCTGGGCTCACTCCCTTCTCCCCCATAACAGGTCATAGCCTCAAGTCAGACTGGAGATAAGGGGAAATCTCCTCCTGGAAAGAACAGGCTGCCCAGGGCACTGCTGGAGTCACCATCCCTTGAGGGGATTTAAAGACATGTAAATGTGGCACATGTAGACATGTACATGTGTGGGGCTGCTGGCTTAATGGTTGAACTGATGATCTTAAAGGTCTTCTTCAGCTGGAACCATTCTTTGATTCTGTCTGCTGGTTTCACCTGACCTGATCAGGAGATGATGGCTCTGCTACTGATATGAGAATTGGCTGTGCAAACCTGCCTCTTTCTCCAAATCAAGCAACAAAAACCTCAACAGAAATGAAGATGACAGAAAATATCTGGGGAGGTGGTCAGAACAAGGCCAGTGGCAAGGGAGGCTGCACATCTCATTATTTTCATCGGGCACAGCTGCAGGTTAAATGGGAGTCTCCAAAAGCTCCCTGTCCCAGGTCCTGCTGACATTCCCACCACATCTAAGCTCCCTCTCATTCCCTTCCATCCCCAACACCACTGATTCCACCAACACCACGCTGCTGGTTTTGCTACCTGGGTCAGAGAAGGTTTTGCCTGCCAGGGCTGATGGAATGCCTCCAGGTGGCACCAAGAGATCAGAGGTGTCCCGCAGGACAGGGCTCTGGCACACCCAGCAAGGTGATGGATCTCTGTGCGGGTGTGCTTGGATGGGGTCACAAATCTATCACTATTATATAAAGTAACAATCTGATAAATTCTGCTTACCAGTTGTGGACTCAGTAGTTGTTGTGGGACCTCTTGTTGTCTCTAGAGAAGAAAAAATTAAGAAAAGTACAACAAGAAAAAGGTATTTCTGCACGGTTAGGGTTGCGTTTGGAGTGTGTCTGTGTGAAGTTTATGTCTAAACATAGAGACAGTGACTTCTATCAGCTGCAGTGGCCTCTCCATTAGGTTCATACACATCTGAAAGCAGGTGAGGAGATGCTAAGCACACTGAATAAGTTTTATAATGCTGATCTGCAGTGCCTGCACGAGCAAGACACAAATATTTCCCACAGCACTGGAGAGTTTTGAGGCTGGAATTGTGGAGATCAGCTGTTCCTTGAAAGAGGAACCCCCTATTACAATTGCTAATGACCAAAGGGAGGAGGAGAAAAATAAAATAATTTTGGTTTAAAAGAAAAAAGTTGATAAATATCCAATTCATAAACTTACCCAAGTCCTCCAAACCTACCTGGGGTTGGTGACACAGTTGAAGTACTGGGAGCTGTAGGGAGAGAGCAGCAGGTGATAAGAAATACAAAATACACTCAGCATTTTGCCCAAGAGAAACAGCCCTCTGGGGGTCACCCCTCCCCAGAAGGGCTCCTGAAGGGACACTGCAACACCAGAGCCACAATCACTGCCTGGACACATGGCAGGTGCCTGTGTGGCTCCAAGCCCTCCCTCTCCAGCCACCAGCCCAGGGTGCAGCAATGACTGTTCTGCACGTGCAACAGCTCCCACCAGCAGGGCCTTGATCTCCTCTGTTAAATGTCAGCAGAGTGGGACAGAGTGGACCCTCAGCATGTTTGGGACCCTCAGCATGTTTGGGACCCTCAGCACGTGTGCTGGTGACACCAATCTGGGAGGAGGGGACAGTCAAGCAGAAAGTGCTGCTGCCATTCAGAGGGAGCCTAGCAGTGCAGACAGAGCAGCAGCCAGCCTCAGCTGCCAAAAGGAGTTCTCTGCACTGTGGCTGAACACATCAGCTCCCTTTATTTTGGAAAAACAAGAAGTAGCCTTTGGTGTCTGCAGCAATGAGTGTGCCAAGGATGATCAACTCCTCGGCCTACAGCATAGAGCAGGAAAATTGATGATAGCTCAGTGGCAGCACTGGGGGAGGTGGAGAGAGTCCCATTCCTGCCCACCAGGAGCAGTGTCTGGCAGCAGCTTCATGGCCATCCTCTCCTGAAAAACGCCCTTGAGCCAGGATGCCTCTAAGTGGCCCCTCTAAGAAGGTCTGGATGCCCACAAGGTGCTGAGAGCCACCAGAAGGCCTTTGTGATTGAGCTTGAGCCCCTGCCCTGGCGAGGAGCAAAGGACAGCTCCAGCCTTACCCATGGTGGTACCGAAGGCAAGAAATGAGGAGTAGTAGGCGTGGAAGCCCCTCTTGGTGATGCTGTAGTCGCTGCGGAACAGGACGGTGAGCTGGTTCCCAGAGGAGTAGAAGACACGGTGATCGTTCCGGCAAACACGGCCCAGGAGCCGGCTCTGGGGGGAGTCTCCATCAAACACCTCAATGGCATCGAAGGAGCAGCTGCTGCCCTCCAGCCTGCAGGGACAAAATGTGGCCTCAGCTCTCTTTGCAGAGAGCAGCACGTAGGGAAAGGCATTCCGTGCTGTTCTTGTGAGCCAGAGAAGGCCTCCTGAAGATAAGGAAAGCCCTGTACTCTCTTGAAGAAGACACCAAGGTTGTCACCTGTTGGAACCCAGGAAACTCCTCTGGCTGCCCTGCAGGACCCGAGCCCCTGCCCAGGGGACTCTGAGATCTTGGCAAAATGTCCAAAACCCTTGTGCCTTTGATATAGCCCTTGGAAAGAACTATTACCAACCTTATATGAAGAATTAGAAGCCACAACAGTTTAAGTAGAACGAGAGTGAATTTATCATGGGGTGAAAAATAGATTTTTGGAGTTTTTAGAATGGGAGTTCAGGGAGCAAGATGGGGAAATCTGGCCACATCCAGCCTTTCCCATACTTCTTCTTGGCCTCCATCTTCTGTTGTGATGTTGGCACTTTTAGATTGGTTTAGAGTAGAAGCTCACTGTCTAACATAGGTGATAGGTATTGGAAAGTAATTGTACATATTGTACATGTAATTTTTAGTATAAAAAGATCACACCACCCCGGGGGCAGGGAGAGTGCCTTGGACTGTCTTGCTAAGAGCACCTTGGCTGGGCAAGAGAAAGAATTTTATAGATAAGAAACAATAAACAACCTTGAGACCAAGAAATGAAGAGTTCTGACTCCTTCATCAAACACTGGGCAGGGAAAAGAGACTTTTCTAACACATCTCGGGGTCACTCTGACCAGCTAGAGATCCTGAGAGTCACCATGACAATGTGATGGAAGAGAGAAAGTTAAAAGATACGGACTCTAGCTGGCTCACAGAATGACGTGGCTCCTTGTTCACCTACTGAGAACTTTGATTCTTTCTTATGACCAACAGGCAGTGAATGTGTCTGTCAAGTGAATGTAAATATCTTGAAAAATGATAAAAGCAACATGTTGTTGTAATAAATCTCTCTTAGACACCCTTCTGATGGAGTCTCGGTGGTTTGCACCATGTAGCGCTCTATAGCAATATCAACAGGCACAAAATCCCCAATTTTCTTTTTCCCCATTTTTCCTGGGGAAGGCAGGGAGAACCTCAAAGGAGAAGAGAAAACAATTCTTATGTCTAGTCACTGCTCCTGTTTTTGTGCATGTGGAATATGTTACGGAGATTGTTTACACAAAGTGACTTGCTTAAATGCACAGGGGTGAAAGTTGTTTTGAGTGATTAGCCAATCACTCAAAGCTGTGTCCTGGCTGTCTCAGACAGTCACGGGTTTTTCTTTAGTATTCTTTCCTGTAGTATCTCTTTAGTATAGTTATAATATAGTATTAATGTAATATAATATCGTTTCAATCAAGCAATTTGTTCAGCATTCTGAATCATGCAGTCAGAGCACATTATCCCCCGGCTGGGGGATCACCTGTTTCTATTGTAAGAGGAGGATCTGTCTGAGCACAGCTGCAGGGCCCAGCAGCCCCATTGCCACCTCACCCCAGTGCTGGGGCAGAGGCTGCCAAGGTCCCACAGTGGGGACAAAGCCACCCCAGAGCCTGGCTGGACTCACTCCACATCCGTAAACTGGAGCTGGATCCTGCGGGCCGGGTCCCGCAGATCAATGGTCCACACGCAGTAGGAGTTGTCAGGGTAGGAGTTGGGGTATCCCGGGCTCTGGAAGGTGCCAGACAATCCATAAAGTACGCCACCACAGGGGGTGTTCCCTGAGGAAAAGAGCAGAGCCCAGGCACGGGCAGAGAGATCTTATCCCATTGCCAGAATCCATCAGAGAAGGACAAGGCCTTGCCATGGAGGCTCTGCCACAGCCCCACAGAGACCCTCCCTGCCTGGCATCCCCAAACATCACCCCTGCAGCCCCCCAACCCAGCTCGTACAGAAACACAGGTCCATGGGGCTGGCTGTCCAGTGGGACACCCGGGGAAGGAGAAAATCAGACTCCTCAACTCCTCTGGACCTAAATGTAGTAGGTGACAGAGGGGAAGTTGAGCTGCAGGCACCCGGTGCTGCAGGGAGAAATCAGCAGGGCTCACTCCCAGCATTTCTCCTAAGAGATAAAACCTGCTGGGGAGTCAACCCTGTCCAGAATCCAGGCTCTTTCCAGGGGTGCCCCTCAAGAGACCATGGACACCAACTGGAACACAGGGCATTTCCTCTGAACATCAGGAGACACTGTTTCTCTGCAAGGCTGACTGAGCACCGACACAGGTTGCCCACAGAGGTGGCAAATAGCCAAGAGCCCTCTGGATATGGTCTTGGGAAGCCAGCCCTGGCTGATCCTGCTTTTAGCCAGGGGGTAGGACCAGGTGTACTCCAGAGATCCCTTCCAACCTCATCATCCCGTGGTTCTGTGGTGCATAATGGAGGGCAGAAGCCAGTCCAAGCCCACAGCTCCTCTGGACATACCTGTTGTAGTCATTGGCGTGGTGGACATCAGCCTGGAGACAGTTGGTCCTGCAGGGAGAGAGCAGCAGGTGAGCAAGCCGTGCTTTGCCCAAGAGGATCATCCTGCTGGGAGTCCTCCCTCTCCAATGGGAGCCCCACTGAACCCCAGGGAAAGCCAAAGCCCACAGTCAGCACTGCAGTGAGGCAGGACTGAGACGGCTGCAGTGCCAACAGCACCAGCACTTGCCCAAGGGCATCCCCACTGCAGCACCATGAACACCAGTGCCAAACCTCTCCCACAGAAGAAGTGGCTGCTCAATCCCAAATGATTGCAAGCAATCCCACATCTCCCTGAATGTTAGGGACATTAGCCAGGGTCTGTAAGTGCAGCTTACACAGAGCATCCCTGAGAAAGAAAACCCCATGGAAAACCCATATATGAACAGTAATCTCTGGTTACCTGTTGTTGGAGGCACTGTCATTCCCGAGTCTGGAGGGAGAAAATCAGAGGATGTGAGGCACTAGAACTGTGTGGCTTACCCTACATGTATTTAATTTCATGGAAAGTTATAGAGGGACCCACGGGGAGGATGGCCTGACTAAAAGCCACCCCCCTCTGTTACTGGTGCGCCAGGGTTGGGACAGGATGGTAGCAAAGGCAAAGAAGGCTTTATTCAAAAGAACCATGCGGTTTTTATAGTGGTACAATAGGTTCTATTCTTTTGGCTAACTAACAGAAACATCTTTCTCACACACTCTCCTTAAGAGAAACAGAAAAATAAAGTAGAAAAACAGCACCTGCAAATTGTTTATAGTCAACAGGTTATCACCTCTTTCCAGCTCCCTAAAAATTCTCACAAGCCGCTGTGAGAAATGCTTGCTGTTTCTCTCTCTCTGTCCCATGGCATCCACCCATCTTGTCACACCCTGCTCTGTGCAGGAGTGATGCCCAAACCCCACATTTCCCAGCTACAGTCTGCAAACATGAGATTGAAGCTCCCTCTGAAATCAGGTGAGTGGACCCCACAACCTGCTGCTGCCTTGAGCACAGAGCAAGGGCTGGGCAGCCTTCATCCCACCTCCATCCAGACTGGCTTTCTTCAGGAAAATGGCACCAAAACACAGACACCTACCTGAGCAGACGACAGAAGCAGCCCCATGGGAACAGGCACCGTACTGGTATCTGTAGGGGCAGTGCCACAGGATGTCCTCATTGCCCGTACAGTTCACATCAGCGATCATGTAGGAGGAGTAGGAGTTGCTCGGAGGGAAGGGGTACATGATGGCCTGAGGGAAGCCACAGCCCAGCTGCCTGCACACCACCTGGGCGTCCTGCATGTCCCACAGGTGGCCACACACCTTCTCCCAAAGTCCAAAGTAGTAGATCTCCACATTGCCTGCACACCCGTTGGGGCCGCCGCTCAGCCTCAGGTCAATCTCTTGAAGAGATACAAACCCCTTGGTCAGGCCAGTGGTGCTCTGGCTCCAGGGAAGAACATCCCACAGCCACCCTGGGCATGGCTGCATCCACCTGCAGCACAGCCCGGGGCTGGAAGGCCCTGCTCAGCTCCCACACTGTGGGGTGGAGAGGTTGGGGCAGGCACGTTGCATCCCTGTGCCCAGGGCTGTGACACGAACCATGGAAGACAGACTCACCATCAGCTATGACTGGAACTGTGGAGGAGAGCAAGCAGAGAAAAGAAACACACACAGAACAAGAATTAGGACAAAATTCTTTGGGAGTTGTGAGTGGTTTCTACCCTTCCTCTAGTGACTCAAGATCCCACTGAAGAGCACAAGTAAAAGAAGACCGTTTTCATTCTAGCAAGGAGGCTGGTTGCTGGAGAGGAAAGCCATCCCCAAATTCCCCCATCCCAGATATTTTACTTTTCATGTACATTCCCATCCCCACCCTAAAGAAAATGTGAGCTTTTTCATCATACCAATTTCTTCCCAACCATAAATACTGTGACAAAACCATAAATCTATCACTATTATGTAAAGTACCAATCTGATAAATTCTACTTACTAGTAGTGGACGGGGTAGTTGTGGGAGGTCTTGTTGTCACTACGGAAGAAAAAGATAAGATCGCATATGTGAAGGTCAAAAAGGCAAATTTAACATGAAACTTCCTCAAACCCTGTGTCACTCTCCAGCAATTTGCCACCAACAAACTCGAGATCCAGGAGATTTCTGTCGATTTTAGTCAACCTCTGCAGTGTTTTCTCCCATTAACCATCAATGCTCTTTGGGAGCCCACAAGAACCTGCAAGTGGCCCAGAGCGTGCCTTGAAGTGGGACCAGTTTTCTCAGGTCCCCCAGCCCCTGAGCTGGGAGAGAGAGACAGGGAGCAGAATGAATCCCCCATAATCCAGGGGTAAGCCTGTAACCACTTGGATATTCACAGATCTGTGGGGCTGCATGGCATCCACTCAAGGGATCCCATCTTTCCTCAGCCTGGAGGAAAGAAGGCTCAGGGTGGGACCTTATTGCTCCCCACAGCTACACTGAAGGGAGGTGGCAGCCAGCTGGGCTCACTCCCTTCTCCCCCATAACAGGTCATAGCCTCAAGTCAGACTGGAGATAAGGGGAAGTCTCTTCCTGGAAAGAACAGGCTGCCCAGGGCACTGCTGGAGTAGCCATCCCTTGAGGGGATTTAAAGACATGTAAATGTGGCACATGTAGACATGTACATGTGTGGGGCTGCTGGCTTAATGGTTGAACTGATCATCTTAAAGGTCTTCTTCAGCTGGAACAATTCTTTGATTCTGTCTGCTGGTTTCACCTGACCTGATCAGGAGATGATGGCTCTGCTACTGATATGAGAATAGGCTGTGAAAACCTGCCTCTTTCTCCAAATCAAGCAACAAAAACCTCAACAGGAAATGAAGATGACATAAAATATCTGGGGAGGTGGTCAGAACAAGGCCAGTGGCAAGGGAGGCTGCACATCTCATTATTTTCATTGGGCACAGCTGCAGGTTAAATGGGAGTCTCCAAAAGCTCCCTGTCCCAGGTCCTGCTGACATTCCCACCACATCTAAGCTCCCTCTCATTCCCTTCCATCCCCAACACCACTGATTCCACCAACACCACGCTGCTGGTTTTGCTACCTGGGTCAGAGAAGGTTTTGCCTGCCAGGGCTGATGGAACGCCTCCAGGTGGCACCAAGAGATCAGAGGTGTCCCGCAGGACAGGGCTCTGGCACACCCAGCAAGGTGATGGATCTCTGTGCGGGTGTGCTTGGATGGGGTCACAAATCTATCACTATTATATAAAGTAACAATCTGATAAATTCTGCTTACCAGTTGTGGACTCAGTAGTTGTTGTGGGACCTCTTGTTGTCTCTAGAGAAGAAAAAATTAAGAAAAGTACAACAAGAAAAAGGTATTTCTGCACGGTTAGGGTTGCGTTTGGAGTGCGTCTGTGTGAAGTTTATGTCTAAACATAGAGACAGTGACTTCTATCAGCTGCAGTGGCCTCTCCATTAGGTTCATACACATCTGAAAGCAGGTGAGGAGATGCTAAGCACACTGAATAAGTTTTATAATGCTGATCTGCAGTGCCTGCACTAGCAAGACACAAATATTTCCCACAGCACTGGAGAGTTTTGAGGCTGGAATTGTGGAGATCAGCTGTTCCTTGAAAGAGGAACCCCCTATTACAATTGCTAATGACCAAAGGGAGGAGGAGAAAAATAAAATAATTTTGGTTTAAAAGAAAAAAGTTGATAAATATCCAATTCATAAACTTACCCAAGTCCTCCAAACCTACCTGAGGTTGGTGACACAGTTGAAGTACTGGGAGCTGTAGGGAGAGAGCAGCAGGTGATAAGAAATACAAAATACACTCAGCAATTTGCCCAAGAGAAACAGCCCTCTGGGGGTCACCCCTCCCCAGAAGGGCTCCTGAAGGGACACTGCAACACCAGAGCCACAATCACTGCCTGGACACATGGCAGGTCCCTGTGTGGCTCCAAGCCCTCCCTCTCCAGCCACCAGCCCAGGGTGCAGCTGCTGTTCTGCACGTGCAACAGCTCCCACCAGCAGGGCCTTGATCTCCTCTGTTCAAGGTCAGCAGAGTGGGACAGAGTGGACCCTCAGCATGTTTGGGACCCTCAGCATGTTTGGGACCCTCAGCACGTTTGCTGGTGACACCAAACTGGGAGGAGGGGACAGTCAAGCAGAAAGTGCTGCTGCCATTCAGAGGGAGCCTGGCAGTGCAGACAGAGCAGCAGCCAGCCTCAGCTGCCAAAAGGAGTTCTCTGCACTGTGGCTGAACACATCAGCTCCCTTTATTTTGGAAAAACAAGAAGTAGCCTTTGGTGTCTGCAGCAATGAGTGTGCCAAGGATGATCAACTCCTCGGCCTACAGCATAGAGCAGGAAAATTGATGATAGCTCAGTGGCAGCACTGGGGGAGGTGGAGAGAGTCCCATTCCTGCCCACCAGGAGCAGTGTCTGGCAGCAGCTTCATGGCCATCCTCTCCTGAAAAACACCCTTGAGCCAGGATGCCTCTAAGTGGCCCCTCTAAGAAGGTCTGGATGCCCACAAGGTGCTGAGAGCCACCAGAAGCCCTTTGTGATTGAGCTTGAGCCCCTGCCCTGGTGAGGAGCAAAGGACAGCTCCAGCCTTACCCATGGTGGTACCGAAGGCAAGAAATGAGGAGTAGTAGGCGTGGAAGCCCCTCCTGGTGACGCTGCCGTCGCTGCGGAACAGGACGGTGAGCTGGTTCCCAGAGGAGTAGAAGACACGGTGATCGTTCCGGCAAACACGGCCCAGGAGCCGGCTCTGGGGGGAGTCTCCATCAAACACCTCAATGGCATCGTAGGAGCAGCTGCTGCCCTCCAGCCTGCAGGGAGAGGATGTGGCCTCAGCTCTCTTTGCAGAGAGCAGCACGTAGGGAAAGGCATCCTGTGCTGTTCTTGTGAGCCAGAGAAGGCCTCCTGAAGATAAGGAAAGCCCTGTATCTCTCTAGAGGAAGACACCAAGGTTGTCACCTGTCAGGAAACTCCTCTGGCTGCCCTGCAGGACTTGAGCCCCTGCCCAGGGGACTCTGAGATCTTGGCAAAATGTCCAAAACCCTTGTGCCTTTGATTTAGCCCTTGGAAAGAACTATTACCAACCTTATATGAAGAATTAGAAGCCACAACAGTTTAAGTAGAACGAGAGTGAATTTATCATGGGGTGAAAAATAGATTTTTGGAGTTTTTAGAATGGGAGTTCAGGGAGCAAGATGGGGAAATCTGGCCACATCCAGCCTTTCCCATACTTCTTCTTGGCCTCCATCTTCTGTTGTGATGTTGGCACTTTTAGATTGGTTTAGAGTAGAAGCTCACTGTCTAACATAGGTGATAGGTATTGGAAAGTAATTGTACATATTGTACATGTAATTTTTAGTATAAAAAGATCACACCACCCCGGGGGCAGGGAGAGTGCCTTGGACTGTCTTGCTAAGAGCACCTTGGCTGGGCAAGAGAAAGAATTTTATAGATAAGAAACAATAAACAACCTTGAGACCAAGAAATGAAGAGTTCTGACTCCTTCATCAAACACTGGGCAGGGAAAAGAGACTTTTCTAACACATCTCGGGGTCACTCTGACCAGCTAGAGATCCTGAGAGTCACCATGACAATGTGATGGAAGAGAGAAAGTTAAAAGATACGGACTCTAGCTGGCTCACAGAATGACGTGGCTCCTTGTTCACCTACTGAGAACTTTGATTCTTTCTTATGACCAACAGGCAGTGAATGTGTCTGTCAAGTGAATGTAAATATCTTGAAAAATGATAAAAACAACATGTTGTTGTAATAAATCTCTCTTAGACACCCTTCTGATGGAGTCTCGGTGGTTTGCACCATGTAGCGCTCTATAGCAATATCAACAGGCACAAAATCCCCAATTTTCTTTTTCCCCATTTTTCCTGGGGAAGGCAGGGAGAACCTCAAAGGAGAAGAGAAAACAATTCTTATGTCTAGTCACTGCTCCTGTTTTTGTGCATGTGGAATATGTTATGGAGATTGTTTACACAAAGTGATTTGCTTAAATGAACAGGGGTGAAAGTTGTTTTGAGTGATTAGCCAATCACTCAAAGCTGTGTCCTGGCTGTCTCAGACAGTCACGGGTTTTTCTTTAGTATTCTTTCCTATAGTATCTCTTTAGTATAGTTATAATATAGTATTAATGTAATATAATATAGTTTCAAACAAGCAATTTGTTCAGCATTCTGAATCATGGAGTCAGAGCACATTATCCCCTGGCTGGAGGATCACCTGTTTCTATTGTAAGAGGAGGATCTGTCTGAGCACAGCTGCAGGGCCCAGCAGCCCCATTGCCACCTCACCCCAGTGCTGGGGCAGAGGCTGCCAAGGTCCCACAGTGGGGACAAAGCCACCCCAGAGCCTGGCTGGACTCACTCCACATCCGTAAACTGGAGCTGGATCCTGCGGGCCGGGTCCCCCAGATCAATGGTCCACACGCAGTAGGAGTTGTCAGGGTAGGAGTTGGGGTATCCCGGGCTCTGGAAGTTGCCAGACAATCCATAAAGTCCGCCACCACAGGGGGTGTTCCCTGAGGAAAAGAGCAGAGCCCAGGCACGGGCAGAGAGATCTTATCCCATTGCCAGAATCCATCAGAGAAGGACAAGGCCTTGCCATGGAGGCTCTGCCACAGCCCCACAGAGACCCTCCCTGCCTGGCATCCCCAAACATCACCCCTGCAGCCCCCCAGCCCAGCTCATACAGAAACACAGGTCCATGGGGCTGGCTGTCTAATGGGACACCTGGGGAAGGAGAAAATCAGACCCCTCAACTCCTCTGGACCTAAATGTAGTAGGTGACAGAGGGGAAGTTGAGCTGCAGGCACCCAGTGCTGCAGGGAGAAATCAGCAGGGCTCACTCCCAGCATTTCTCCTAAGAGATAAAACCTGCTGGGGAGTCAACCCTGTCCAGAAGCCAGGCTCTTTCCAGGGGTGCCCCTCAAGTGACCATGGACACCAACTGGAACACAGGGCATTTCCTCTGAACATCAGGAGACACTGTTTCTCTGCAAGGCTGACTGAGCACCGACACAGGTTGCCCACAGAGGTGGCAAATAGCCAAGAGCCCTCTGGATATGGTCTTGGGAAGCCAGCTCCGGCTGATCCTGCTTTTAGCCAGGGGGTAGGACCAGGTGTACTCCAGAGATCCCTTCCAACCTCATCATCCCGTGGTTCTGTGGTGCATAATGGAGGGCAGAAGCCAGTCCAAGCCCACAGCTCCTCTGGACATACCTGTTGTAGTCATTGGCGTGGTGGACATCAGTCTGGAGACAGTTGGTCCTGCAGGGAGAGAGCAGCAGGTGAGCCAGCCGTGCTTTGCCCAAGAGGATCATCCTGCTGGGAGTCCTCCCTCTCCAATGGGAGCCCCACTGAACCCCAGGGAAAGCCAAAGCCCACAGTCAGCACTGCAGTGAGGCAGGACTGAGACGGCTGCAGTGCCAACAGCACCAGCACTTGCCCAAGGGCATCCCCACTGCAGCACCATGAACACCAGTGCCAAACCTCTCCCACAGAAGAAGTGGCTGCTCAGTCCCAAATGATTGCAAACAATCCCACATCCCCCTGAATGTTAGGGACATTAGCCAGGGTCTGTAAGTGCAGCTTACACAGAGCATCCCAGAGAAAGAAAACCCCATGGAAAACCCATATATGAACAGTAATCTCTGGTTACCTGTTGTTGGAGGCACTGTCATTCCCGAGTCTGGAGGGAGAAAATCAGAGGATGTGAGGCATTAGAACTGTGTGGCTTACCCTACATGTATTTAATTTCATGGAAAGTTATAGAGAGACCCACGGGGAGGATGGCCTGACTAAAAGCCACCCCCCTCTGTTACTGGTGCACCAGGGTTGCGACAGGATGGTAGCAAAGGCAAAGAAGGCTTTATTCAAAAGAACCATGCAGTTTTTATAGTGGTACAATAGGTTCTATTCTTTTGGCTAACTAAAAGAAACATCTTTCTCACACACTCTCCTTAAGAGAAACAGAAAAATAAAGTAGAAAAACAGCACCTGCAAATTGTTTATAGTCAACAGGTTATCACCTCTTTCCAGCTCCCTAAAAATTCTCACAAGCCGCTGTGAGAAATGCTTGCTGTTTCTCTCTCTCTGTCCCATGGCATCCACCCATTTTGTCACACCCTGCTCTGTGCAGGAGTGATGCCCAAACCCCACATTTCCCAGCTACAGTCTGCAAACATGAGATTGATGCTCCCTCTGAAATCAGGCGAGTGGACCCCACAACCTGCTGCTGCCTTGAGCACTGAGCAAGGGCTGGGCAGCCTACATCCCACCTCCATCCAGACTGGCTTTCTTCAGGAAAATGGCACCAAAACACAGACACCCACCTGAGCAGACGACAGAAGCAGCCCCATGGGAACAGGCACCGTACTGGTATCTGTAGGGGCAGTGCCACAGGATGTCCTCATTGCCCGTACAGTTCATCTCGGTGAACACGTAGGAGTAGGAGTCGCTCGGAGGGAAGGGGTACATGATGGCCTGAGGGAAGCCACAGCCCAGCTGCCTGCACACCACCTGGGCGTCCTGCATGTCCCACAGGTGGCCACACACCTTCTCCCAGAGTCCAAAGTAGTAGATCTCCACATTGCCTGCACACCTGTTGGGGCCGCTGCTCAGCCTCAGGTCGAGCACTTGGAGAGACACAAACCCCTTGGTCAGGCCAGTGGTGCTCTGGCTCCAGGGAAGAGCATCCCACAGCCTCCCTGGGCATGGCTGCATCCACCTGCAGCACAGCCCGGGGCTGGAAGGCCCTGCTCAGCTCCCACACTGTGGGGTGGAGAGGTTGGGGCAGGCACGTTGCATCCCTGTGCCCAGGGCTGTGACACGAACCATGGAAGACAGACTCACCATCACCTACGGTTGGAACTGTGGAAGAGAGAAAAAAACCACAGAGAGCAAGAGAATTAGGACAAAATTCTTTGGGAGCTGTGAGTGCTTTCTACCCTTCCTCTAGTGAGTCAAGATCCTACTGAAGGGCACAAGTGACAGAAGACCTTTTTCATTCTAGCAAAGAAGACTGGTTGCTGGAGAGGAAAGCCATCCCCAAATTCCTCCATCCCAGATAATTTACTTTTCATGTACATTCCCATACCCACCCTAAAGAAAAAGTGAGCTTTTTAATCATACTAATTTCTTCCCAACCATAAATACTGTGACAAAACCATAAATCTATCACTATTATATAAAGTACCAATCTGATAAATTCTACTTACTTCTCGTGGACAGGGTAGTTGTGGGAGGTCTTGTTGTCACTAGGGAAGAAAAAGATAAGATAGCGTATGTGAAGGTCAACAGGGCAAATTTAACATGAAACTTCCTCAAACCCTGTGTCAGTCCAGCAATTTGCCACCAACAAACTTGAGATCCAGAAGATTTCTGTCGATTTTAGTCAACCTCAGCAGTGTTTTCCCCCATTTACCATCAATGCTCTTTGGGAGCCTACCAGAACCTGCAAGTGGCCCAGAGCGTGCCTTGAAGTGGGACCAGTTTTCTCAGGTCCCCCAGCCCCTGAGCTGGGAGAGAGGGACAGGGAGCAGAATGAATCCCCCATAATCCAGGGGGAAGCCTGTAACCACTTGGATATTCACAGATCTGTGGGGCTGCATGGCATCCACTCAAGGGATCCCATCTTTCCTCAGCCTGGAGGAAAGAAGGCTCGGGGGGGACCTTATTGCTCCCCACAGCTACACTGAAGGGAGGTGGCAGCCAGCTGGGCTCACTCCCTTCTCCCCCATAACAGGTCATAGCCTCAAGTCAGACTGGAGATAAGGGGAAATCTCCTCCTGGAAAGAACAGGCTGCCCAGGGCACTGCTGGAGTCACCATCCCTTGAGGGGATTTAAAGACATGTAAATGTGGCACATGTAGACATGTACATGTGGGGGGCTGCTGGCTTAATGGTTGAACTGATGATCTTAAAGGTCTTCTTCAGCTGGAACCATTTTTTGATTCTGTCTGCTGGTTTCACCTGACCTGATCAGGAGATGATGGCTCTGCTACTGATATGAGAATAGGCTGTGAAAACCTGCCTCTTTCTCCAAATCAAGCAAGGAAAACCTCAACAGAAATGAAGATGACATAAAATATCTGGGGAGGTGGTCAGAACAAGGCCAGTTACAAGGGAGGCTGCACATCTCATTATTTTCATCGGGCACAGCTGCAGGTTAAATGGGAGTCTCCAAAAGCTCCCTGTCCCAGCTCCTGCTGACATTCCCACCACATCTAAGCTCCCTCTCATTCCCTTCCATCCCCAACACCACTGATTCCACCAACACCACGCTGCTGGTTTCACTACCTGGGTCAGAGAAGGTTTTGCCTGCCAGGGCTGATGGAACGCCTCCAGGTGGCACCAAGAGATCAGAGGTGTCCCGCAGGACAGGGCTCTGGCACACCCAACAAGGTGATGGATCTCTGTCCCGGTGTGCTTGGACAGGGTCACAAATTTATCACTATTATATAAAGTAACAATCTGATAAATTCTGCTTACCAGTTGTGGACTCAGTAGTTGTTGTGGGATCTCTTGTTGTCTCTAGAGAAGAAAAAAATAAGATAGCATGTGGGAACTCGGCACATCACTCTGGATGTCCGGAGTTGCCGAGAGAATCCTTGCGGGGCTCGGAAATCCTGGAATGTTGTCAAGAGCAGCTGGTGGCTTGACTTTGACCCTTCTTGGGATGCACTGCCTGTGTGTGAGGACACGGGAGTCACTCAGATTTAAACAGTGCAGGAATGATAAGTTCACAGCGTGAGATATAGATTTTAGGGTTTTGGTACAGGGGGGTTAGGGAGACAAGATGGAGGAATTGGGGTGTGTCTCGTGGTTCTTCTTCCTTCTTCCTGTCATCCATTTTCTGTGGTGATGTTGGCAATTTTGGATTGGTTCATGGTGAAGGTGCACTTGCTAATAAGGGTGATAGGTATTGGGAATAAAAGGTAAATATGTTATATGTAGTTTTTACTATAAAAAGACACAACCGCCCCGTGGGTGGTCAGAGTGCCCTAGGCTGCCTTGCTGTTCGGATCTCAGCTGGGAAGAAAGAAAATTCTCTAGATAAGAAATAATAAAGAACCTGAAAACGGAAAAGCGAAGAGTCCAGTCTCGATCTTGGGAGCCCGGGCTGCCTCCGGACCATCCCACGAGTCTCGGGGCAGAGACAGAAGAGCCAAAACCCGACAATAGCATATGTGAAGGTCAACAAGGCAAATTTAACATGAAACTTCCTCAAACCCTGTTTCAGTCTTCAGCAATTTGCCACCAACAAACTTGAGATCCAGAAGATTTCTGTCGATTTTAGTCAGCCTCCGCAGTGTTTTCTCCCATAAACCATCAATGCTCTTTGGGAGCCCACCAGAACCTGCAAGTGGCCCAGAGCGTGCCTTGAAGTGGGACCAGTTTTCTCAGGTCCCCCAGCCCCTGAGCTGGGAGAGAGGGACAGGGAGCAGAATGAATCCCCCATAATCCAGGGGGAAGCCTGTAACCACTTGGATATTCACAGATCTGTGGGGCTGCATGGCATCCACTCAAGGGATCCCATCTTTCCTCAGCCTGGAGGAAAGATGGCTCAGGGGGGACCTTATTGCTCCCCACAGCTACACTGAAGGGAGGTGGCAGCCAGCTGGGCTCACTCCCTTCTCCCCCATAACAGGTCATAGCCTCAAGTCAGACTGGAGATAAGGGGAAATCTCCTCCTGGAAAGAACAGGCTGCCCAGGGCACTGCTGGAGTCACCATCCCTTGAGGGGATTTAAAGACATGTAAATGTGGCACATGTAGACATGTACATGTGTGGGGCTGCTGGCTTAATGGTTGAACTGATGATCTTAAAGGTCTTCTTCAGCTGGAACCATTCTTTGATTCTGTCTGCTGGTTTCACCTGACCTGATCAGGAGATGATGGCTCTGCTACTGATATGAGAATTGGCTGTGCAAACCTGCCTCTTTCTCCAAATCAAGCAAGGAAAACCTCAACAGAAATGAAGATGACATAAAATATCTGGGGAGGTGGTCAGAACAAGGCCAGTTACAAGGGAGGCTGCACATCTCATTATTTTCATCGGGCACAGCTGCAGGTTAAATGGGAGTCTCCAAAAGCTCCCTGTCCCAGCTCCTGCTGACATTCCCACCACATCTAAGCTCCCTCTCATTCCCTTCCATCCCCAACACCACTGATTCCACCAACACCACGCTGCTGGTTTCACTACCTGGATCAGAGAAGGTTTTGCCTGCCAGGGCTGATGGAACACCTCCAGGTGACACCAAGAGATCAGAGGTGTCCCGCAGGACAGGGCTCTGGCACACCCAGCAAGGTGATGGATCTCTGTCCAGGTGTGCTTGGATGGGGTCACAAATCTATCACTATTATATAAAGTAACAATCTGATAAATTCTGCTTACCAGTTGTGGATTCAGTAGTTGTTGTGGGACCTCCTGTTGTCCCTAGAGAAGAAAAAAATTCAGAAAAATACAAGAAAAAAAAGGCATTTCTGCACCATTAGGGTTGCGTTTGGAGTGTGTCTGTGTGAAGTTTATGTCTAAACATAGAGACAGTGACTTGTATCAGCTACAGTGGCCTCTCCATTAGGTTCATATACATCTGAAAGCAGGTGAGGAGATGCTAAGCACACTGAATAAGTTTTATAATGCTGATCTGCAGTGCCTGCACTAGCAAGACACAAATATTTTCCACAGGACTGGAGAGTTTTGAGGCTGGAATTGTGGAGATCAGCTGTTCCTTGAAAGAGGAACCCCCTATTACAATTGCTAATGACCAAAGGGAGGAGGAGAAAAATAAAATAAATTTTGGTTTAAAAGAAAAAAGTTGATAAATATCCAATTCATAAACTTACCCAAGTCCTCCAAACCTACCTGGGGTTGGTGACACAGTTGAAGTACTGGGAGCTGTAGGAAGAGAGAGCAGCAGGTGATAAGAAATACAAAATACACTCAGCAATTTGCCCAAGAGAAACAGCCCTCTGGGGGTCACCCCTCCCCAGAAGGGCTCCTGAAGGGACACTGCAACACCAGAGCCACAATCACTGCCTGGACACATGGCAGGTCCCTGTGTGGCTCCAAGCCCTCCCTCTCCAGCCACCAGCCCAGGGTGCAGCTGGTGTTCTGCACGTGCAACAGCTCCCACCAGCAGGGCCTGGATCTCCTCTGTTAAAGGTCAGAAGGGTGGGACAGAGTGGACCCTCAGCATGTTTGGGACCCTCAGCATGTTTGGGACCCTCAGCACGCTTGCTGGTGACACCAAACTGGGAGGAGGGGATGGTCAAGCAGAAAGTGCTGCTGCCATTCAGAGGGAGCCTGGCAGTGCAGACAGAGCAGAAGCCAGCCTCAGCTGCCAAAGGGAGTTCTCTGCACTGTGGCTGAACACATCAGCTCCCTTTATTTTGGAAAAACAAGAAGTAGCCTTTGGTCTCTGCAGCAATGAGTGTGCCAAGGATGATCAACTCCTCGGCCTACAGCACAGAGCAGGAAAATTGATGATAGCTCAGTGGCAGCACTGGGGGAGGTGGAGAGAGTCCCATTCCTGCCCACCAGGAGCAGTGTCTGGCAGCAGCTTCATGGCCATCCTCTCCTGAAAAACGCCCTTGAGCCAGGATGCCTCTAAGTGGCCCCTCTAAGAAGGTCTGGATGCCCACAAGGTGCTGAGAGCCACCAGAAGCCCTTTGTGATTGAGCTTGAGCCCCTGCCCTGGCGAGGAGCAAAGGACAGCTCCAGCCTTACCCATGGTGGTACCGAAGGCAAGAAATGAGGAGTAGTAGGCGTGGAAGCCCCTCCTGGTGACGCTGTAGTCGCTGCGGAACAGGACGGTGAGCTGGTTCCCAGAGGAGTTGAAGACACGGTGATCGTTCCGGCAAACACGGCCCAGGAGCCGGCTCTGGGGGGAGTCTCCATCAAACACCTCAATGGCATCGTAGGAGCAGCTGCTGCCCTCCAGCCTGCAGGGAGAGGATGTGGCCTCAGCTCTCTTTGCAGAGAGCAGCACGTAGGGAAAGGCATTCCGTGCTGTTCTTGTGAGCCAGAGAAGGCCTCCTGAAGATAAGGAAAGCCCTGTACTCTCTTGAGAAAGACACCAAGGTTGTCACCTGTTGGAACCCAGGAAACTCCTCTGGCTGCCCTGCAGGACTTGAGCCCCTGCCCAGGGTGCTCTGAGACCTTGGCAAAATGCCCAAGACCCCTGTGCCTTTGATTTAGCCCTGGGAAGAACAATTACCAACCTTCTATGAAAAATTACAAGCCATGACAGTTTAAGTAGAATGATAGTGAATTTATCATGGGGTGAAAAATAGATTTGTTGGGGTTTGTAGAATGTTGTTTGTTCTGGGGACAAGATGGAGGAATCTGGGTGTGTCCAGCCTTTCTCCTTCTTCTTCTTGGCCTCCATCTTCTGCTGTGATGTTGGCACTATTAGATTGGTTTAGAGTAGACGCTCACTGTTTAACATAGGTGATAGGTATTGGAAAGTAATTGTACATATTGTACATGTAATTTTTAGTATAAAAAGATCACACCACCCCGGGGGCAGGCATAGTGCCTCTGTCTGTCCTGCTGAGCAGACCTTGGCTGGACGGGAGAAAGAATTTTATAGATAAGGAACAATAAACAACCTTAAGACTGAGAAATTAAGAGCTCTGACTCCTTCTTCAACTGCCGGGCTGGGAAAAGAGACTTTCTAGCACATTTCGGGGTCACTGTGAGCAGTGAGAGATCCCGAGTGTCACCATGACAATGTGATGTAAGAGAGACAGTTCAAAGATACGGACTTCAGCTGGCTCACAGAATGACATGGCTCCTTTTTCACCTATTACCTATTGAGAACTTTGTTTCTTATGATCAACGGGCAGTTAATGTCTGTTAAGTGAATGTAAGTATTTTGAAAAACTATAAAAGCAATATGTTGTTATAATAAATCTCTCTTTTGCACCCTTCTGATTTGCACCGCGTTGTGCTCTGTAGCAACATCAGCAGGCACAAAATCCCCAAAGATTTTTCCTGGGGAAGGCAGGGAGAACCTCAAAGGAGAAGAGAAAACAATTCTTATGTCTAGTCACTGCTCCTGTTCTTGCACATGTGGAATGTGTTACGGAGATTGCTTACCCAAAGTGGTTTGGTTAACTGGACATGGGTGAAAGTTGTTTTGAGTGATTTGAGCCAAATCACTCAAAGCTGTGTCCTGGCTGTCTCAGGCAGTCACAGGTTTTTCTTTAATATTCTTTAGTATAGTATCTCTTTAGTATAATATCTTTAGTAGTATAGTATCTTTAGTATCTCTTTAGTTATAATATAGTACTAATGTAATGTAATATAGTTTCAATCAAGCAATTTGTTCAGCATTCTGAATCATGGAGTCAGAGCACATTATCCCCTGGCCTGTTTCTACTATAAGAAGAGGATCTGTCTGAGCACAGCTGCAGGGCCCAGCAGGCCCCATTGCCACCTCACCCCAGTGCTGGGGCAGAGGCTGCCAAGGTCCCACAGTGGGGACAAAGCCACCCCAGAGCCTGGCTGGACTCACTCCACATCTGTAAACTGGAGCTGGATCCTGCGGGCCAGGTCCCGCAGATCAATGGTCCACACGCAGTAGGAGTTGTCAGGGTAGGAGTTGGGGTATCCCGGGCTCTGGAAGGTGCCAGACAATCCATAAAGTACGCCACCACAGGGGGTGTTCCCTGAGGAAAAGAGCAGAGCCCAGGCACGGGCAGAGAGATCTTATCACATTGCCAGAATCCATCAGAGAAGGACAAGGCCTTGCCAAGGAGGCTCTGCCACAGCCCCACAGAGACCCTCCCTGCCTGGCACCCCCAAACATCACCCCTGCAGCCCCCCAGCCCAGCTCATACAGAAATCCAGGTCCATGGGGCTGGCTGTCTAATGGGACACCTGGGGAAGGAGAAAATCAGACCCCTCAACTCCTCTGGACCGAAATGTAGTAGGTGACAGAGGGGAAGTTGAGCTGCAGGCACCCGGTGCTGCAGGGAGAAATCAGCAGGTCTCACTCCCAGCATTTCTCCTAAGAGATAAAACCTGCTGGGGGTCAACCCTGTCCAGAAGCCAGGGTCTTTCCAGGGGTGCCCCTCAAGAGACCATGGACACCAACTGGAACACAGGGCATTTCCTCTGAACATCAGGAGACACTGTTTCTCTGCAAGGCTGACTGAGCACAGACACAGGTTGCCCACAGAGGTGGCAAATAGCCAAGAGCCCTCTGGATATGGTCTTGGGAAGCCAGCTCCGGCTGATCCTGCTTTTAGCCAGGGGGTAGGACCAGATGTACTCCGGAGATCCCTTCCAACCTCATCATCCCATGGTTCTGTGGTGCATAATGGAGGGCAGAAGCCAGTCCAAGCCCACAGCTCCTCTGGACATACCTGTTGTAGTCATTGGCGTGGTGGACATCAGCCTGGAGACAGTTGGTCCTGCAGGGAGAGAGCAGCAGGTGAGCCAGCCGTGCTTTGCCCAAGAGGATCATCCTGCTGGGAGTCCTCCCTCTCCAATGGGAACCCCACTGAACCCCAGGCAAAGCCAAAGCCCACAGTCAGCACTGCAGTGAGGCAGGACTGAGACGGCTGCAGTGCCAACAGCACCAGCACTTGCCCAAGGGCATCCCCACTGCAGCACCATGAACACCAGTGCCAAACCTCTCCCACAGAAAAAGTGGCTGCTCAATCCCACATGATCGCAAGCAATCCCACATCTCCCTGAATGTTAGGGACATTAGCCAGCATCTGTAAGTGCAGCTTACACAGAGAATCCCAGAGAAAGAAAACCCCATGGAAAACCCATATATGAACAGTAATCTCTGGTTACCTGTTGTTGGAGGCACTGTCATTCCCGAGTCTGGAGGGAGAAAATCAGAGGATGTGAGGCACTAGAACTGCTTGGCTTGCCCTACATGTATTTAATTTCATGGAAAGTTATGGAGGGACCCATGGGAAGGATGGCCTGACTAAAAACCACCTCTCTCTGTCACACCCTGCTCTGTGCAGGAATGATGCCCAAACCCCAGATTTCCCAGCTGCAGTCTGCAAACATGAGATTGATGCGCCCTCTCAAACACCCCCTCTGCATAGACACGTGGAACCACGCCCTGCTGCTGCCCTGAGCACGGAGCAAGGGCTGAGCAGCCTTCATCCCACCTCCATCCAGACTGGCTTTCTTCAGGAGAATGGCACCAAAACACAGACACCCACCTGAGCAGACGACAGAAGCAGCCCCATGGTAACAGGCACTGTACTGGTATCTGTAGGGGCACTGCCACAGGATGTCCTCATTGCCCGTACAGTTCACATCAGCGATCACGTAGGAGGAGTAGGAGTCGCTCGGAGGGAAGGGGTACATGACGGCCTGAGGGAAGCCACAGCCCAGCTGCCTGCACACCACCTGGGCGTCCTGCATGTCCCACAGGTGGCCACACACCTTATCCCAGAATCCAAAATTGTAGATCTCCACATTGCCTGCACACCTGTTGGGGCCGCTGCTCAGCCTCAGGTCAATCTCTTGAAGAGACACAAACCCCTTGGTCAGGCCAGTGGTGCTCTGGCTCCAGGGAATGACATCCCACAGCCACCCTGGGCATGGCTGCATCCACCTGCAGCATGCCCCGGGGCTGGAAGGCCCTGCTCAGCTCCCACACTGTGGGGTGGAGAGGCTGGGGCAGCTGGGGTAGGGATGTCCCATCCCTGTGCCCAGGCCTGTGACACGAACCATGGCAGACAGACTCACCTTCAACTATGACTGGAAGTGTGGATGAGAACAAGCAGAGAAAAAAACCACACAGAGAGCAAGAGAATTAGGACAAAGTTCTTTGGGAGTTGTGAGTGCTTTCTACCCTTCCACTAGTGAGTCAAGATCCCACTGAAGGGCCCAAGTGACACAAGATCTTTCTCATTCTAGCAAGGAGGCTGGTTGCTGGAGGGCAAAGCCATCCCCAAATTCCTCCATCCCAGATAATTTACTTTTCATGTACATTCCTATCCCCACCCTAAAGAAAATGTGAGGTTTTTAATCATACTGATTTCTTCCCAACCATAAATACTGTGACAAAACCATAAATCTATCACTATTATATAAAGTGTTATTTGTAAGACAGATAATTCATGCTATAGAAATAGATATATCCGTATAAAATATTAGTAGAGCTTAAACCCATGTTTGTAAAACCACCCTGGCCGCGAACAAAATCCTATAACTGATTCCTGGACAGCGCTAAGATCAAATCAGATTTTTTTCCGTATGAATAGAACGGCTCTGAGCCACGATGTCTGCAATCGCCCTGGTCGGGAACAGAGTTATTCACATTGTAACTAGCTCCCGGATAGGCTCTGGGACAATACCAGAACCGTTATCATATGAAGGACACAGGCTGGAGCCATCAGAGAGGATTTCCTCTGACACCTTCACCTGGGAGATATCATCTGGAATTTCGTGGGTGATGATCAATGGGACATCGCTAGGAAGATCATGAGGTCATGCACCTGGACTGATTAAATCGAACACTCAGGACATGGCATCATCTACTACATGTGAAAGACTCTTCTTCCTGGGCAATCAGACATCGTCTAGGCTTTGAACATTCTCTTTGTCTGTTTCTACACATGTATGGATCCAATTTACATGCAAAGAGACACAAAGAACTATGTGGTCATTTCTGCCTCAGTCAGAATAAACTGTATATAAGCTGGCTGCTGAAAGCACTCAGGGTTTACCTTCTGGGGAACCGCTGTCTCTCTGTCAGCAGGAACCCAAGGGCACCCAGCGGCTGCACCCAGGGCTGACGCTAACTTGGCTATGGTGGGATTTCGAAATTTTCTATTGCTGTTAATTGACCTAATAAATCTTTGTTGATTTTTTTAATAAAATTGGCTACAGATTTGATCATTTATAACATAAAGTAACAATCTGATAAATTCTACTTACTAGTCGTGGACTCAGTAGTTGTTGTGGGACGTCTTCTTGTCACTAGAGAAGAAAAAATTAAGAAAAATACAAGAAGAAAAAGGTATTTATGCACCGTTAGGGTTGCGTTTGGAGTGCGTCTGTGTGAAGTTTATGTCTAAACATAGAGACAGTGACTTCTATCAGCTGCAGTGGCCTCTCCATTAGGTTCATATACATCTGAAAGCAGGTGAGGAGATGCTAAGCACGCTGCATAAGTTTTATAATGCTGATCTGCAGTGCCTGCACTAGCACGACACAAATATTTTCCACAGCACTGGAGAGTTTTGAGGCTGGAATTGTGGAGATCAGCTGTTCCTTGAAAGAGGAACCCACTATTACAATTGCTAATGACCAAAGGGAGGAGGAGAAAAATAAAATAATTTTGGTTTAAAAGAAAAAAGTTGATAAATATCCAATTCATAAACGTACTTAAGTTCTCCAAACCTACCTGTGGTTGGTGACACAGTTGAAGTACTGGGAGCTGTAGGGAGAGAGCAGCAGGTGATAAGAAATACAAAATACACTCAGCATTTTGCCCAAGAGAAACAGCCCTCTGGGGGTCACCCCTCCCCAGAAGGGCTCCTGAAGGGACACTGCAACACCAGAGCCACAATCACTGCCTGGACACATGGCAGGTGCCTGTGTGGCTCCAAGCCCTCCCTCTCCAGCCACCAGCCCAGGGTGCAGCTGGTGTTCTGCACGTGCAACAGCTCCCACCAGCAGGGCCTTGATCTCCTCTGTTCAAGGTCAGCAGAGTGGGACAGAGTGGACCCTCAGCATGTTTGGGACCCTCAGCATGTTTGGGACCCTCAGCATGTTTGGGACCCTCAGCATGTTTGCTGGTGATGCCAAACTGGGAGGAGGGGATGGTCAAGCAGAAAGTGCTGCTGCCATTCAGAGGGAGCCTGGCAGTGCAGACAGAGCAGAAGCCAGCCTCAGCTGCCAAAGGGAGTTCTCTGCACTGTGGCTGAACACATCAGCTCCCTTTATTTTGGAAAAACAAGAAGTAGCCTTTGGTCTCTGCAGCAATGAGTGTGCCAAGGATGATCAACTCCTCGGCCTACAGCACAGAGCAGGAAAATTGATGATAGCTCAGTGGCAGCACTGGGGGAGGTGGAGAGAGTCCCATTCCTGCCCACCAGGAGCAGTGTCTGGCAGCAGCTTCATGGCCATCCTCTCCTGAAAAACGCCCTTGAGCCAGGATGCCTCTAAGTGGCTCCTCTAAGAGGGTCTGGATGCCCACAAGGTGCTGAGAGCCACCAGAAGCCCTTTGTGATTGAGCTTGAGCCCCTGCCCTGGCGAGGAGCAAAGAACAGCTCCAGCCTTACCCATGGTGGTACTGAAGGCAAGAAATGAGGAGTAGTAGGCGTGGAAGCCCCTCTTGGTGACGCTGCCGTCGCTGCGGAACAGGACGGTGAGCTGGTTCCCAGAGGAGGTGAAGACACGGTGATCGTTCCGGCAAACACGGCCCAGGAGCCGGCTCTGGGGGGAGTCTCCATCAAACACCTCAATGGCATCGTAGGTGCAGCTGCTGCCCTCCAGCCTGCAGGGAGAAAATGTGGCCTCAGCTCTCTTTGCAGAGAGCAGCATGAAGGGAAAGGCATTCCGTGCTGTTCTTGTGAGCCAGAGAAGGCCTCTGGAAGAAAAGGAAAGCCCTGTACTCTCTTGAAGAAGACACCAAGGTTGTCACCTGTTGGAACCCAGGAAACTCCTCTGGCTGCCCTGCAGGACTCGAGCCCCTGCCCAGGGGACTCTGAGACCTTGGCACAGAGCCCAAGACCCCAGTGCCTTTGATTGAGCCCATGGAAAAAACAATTACCAACCTTATATGAAAAATTACAAGCCATGACATTTTAAGTAGAACAAGAGTGAATTTATCATGGGGTGAAAAATAGATTTCTGGAGTTTTTAGAATGGGAGTTCAGGGAGCAAGATGGAGGAATCTGGCCACATCCAGCCTTTCTCCTTCTTCTTCTTCTTGGCCTCCATCTTCTGCTGTGGTGTCGGCACTTTTAGATTGGTTTAGAGTAGAAGCTCACTGTCTAACAAAGGTGATGGGTATTGGAAAGTAATTGTAAATATTGTACATGTAATTTTTAGTATAAAAAGATAACACAGCCCTGGGGGCAGGGAGAGTGCCTTGGACTGTCTTGCTGAGAGCACCTTGGCTGGACGGGAAAAAGAATTGTATAGATAGGGAACAATAAGCAACCTTGACACCAAGAAATTAAGAGCTCTGACTCCTTCTTCAACTGCGGGTCTGGGAAAAGAGACTTTCTAAAACATCTCGGGGTCAATGTGAGCAGTGAGAGATCCTGAGAGTCACCATGACAATGTGATGTAAGGGAGAAAGTTAAAAGACACAGACTCTAGCTGGCTCACAGAATGATGTGGCTCCTTGTTCACCTATTGAGAACTTTGATTCTTTCTTATGACCAATGGGCAGTGAATGTGTCTGTCAAGTGAATGTAAATATCTTGAAAAATGATAAAAGCAACATGTTGCTGTAATGAATCTCTCTTAGACACCCTTCTGATGGAGTCTCGGTGGTTTGCGACGTGTTGCGCTCTATAGCAACATCAGCAGGCACAAAATCCCCAAGGGTTTTTCCTGGGGAAGGCAGGGAGAACCTCAAAGGAGAAGAGAAAACAATTCTTATGTCTAGTCACTGCTCCTGTTCTTGCACATGTGGAATGTGTTATGGAGATTGCATACCCAAAGTGGTTTGGTTAACTGGACATGGGTGAAAGTTGTTTTGAGTGATTTGAGCCAAATCACTCAAAGCTGTGTCCTGGCTGTCTCAGGCAGTCACAGGTTTTTATTTAATATTCTTAAGTATAGTATCTCTTTAGTATAATAACTTTAGTAGTATAGTATCTTTAGTATCCCTTTAGTTATAATATAGTACTAATGTAATGTAATATAGTTTCAATCAAGCAATTTGTTCAGCATTCTGAATCATGGAGTCAGAGCACGTTATCCCCTGGCCTGTTTCTATTGTAAGAGGAGGATCTGTCTGAGCACAGCTGCAGGGCCCAGCAGGCCCCATTGCCACCTCACCCCAGTGCTGGGGCAGAGGCTGCCAAGGTCCCACAGTGGGGACAAAGCCACCCCAGAGCCTGGCTGGACTCACTCCACATCCGTAAACTGGAGCTCGATCCTGCGGGCCGGGTCCCCCAGATCAATGGTCCACACGCAGTAGGAGTTGTCAGGGTAGGAGTTGGGGTATCCCGGGCTCTGGAAGGTGCCAGACAATCCATAAAGTACGCCACTACAGGGGATGTTCCCTGAGGAAAAGAGCAGAGCCCAGGCACGGGCAGAGAGATCTTATCCCATTGCCAGAATCCATCAGAGAAGGACAAGGCCTTGCCATGGAGGCTCTGCCACAGCCCCACAGAGACCCTCCCTGCCTGGCACCCCCAAACATCACCCCTGCAGCCCCCCAGCCCAGCTCATACAGAAACCCAGGTGCATGGGGCTGGCTGTCCTGTGGGACACCTGGGGAAGGAGAAAATCAGACCCCCCAATTCCTCTGGACCTAAATGTGGTCGGTGACAGAGGGGAAGTTGAGCTGGAGGCACCCAGTGCTGCAGGGAGAAATCAGCAGGGCTCACTCCCAGCATTTCTCCTGAGATAAAACCTGCTGGGGGTCAACCCTGTCCAGAAGCCAGGCTCTTTCCAGGGGTGCCCCCCAAGAGACCATGGACACCAACTGGAACACAGGGCATTTCCTCTGAACATCAGGAGACACTGTTTCTCTGCAAGGCTGACTGAGCACCGACACAGGTTGCCCACAGAGGTGGCAAATAGCCAAGAGCCCTCTGGATATGGTCTTGGGAAGCCAGCTCTGGCTGATCCTGCTTTTAGCCAGGGGGTAGGACCAGGTGTACTCCAGAGATCCCAGAGATCCCTTCCAACCTCATCATCCCGTGGTTCTGGGATGCATAATGGAGGGCAGAAGCCAGTCCAAGCCCACAGCTCCTCTGGACATACCTGTTGTAGTCCATGGCATGGGGAACATCAGCCTGGAGACAGCTGACTTGGCTGTGGTAGGATTTCGAAATTTTCTATTTTTGTTAATTGACCAAATATATCTTTGTTGATTTTTTTTATAAAATTTGCTACCGATTTGATAATTTATAACATAAAGTGACAATCTGATAAATTCTACTTACCAGTCGTGGACTCAGTAGTTGTTGAAGGATGTCTTGTTGTCCCTAGAGAAGAAAAAGATAAGATAGCATATGTGAAGGTCAACAGGGCAAATTTAACATGAAACTTCCTCAAACCCTGTTTCAATCTTGAGCAGTTTGTAGGAACAAACTTGAGATCCACGAGATTTCTGTCAATTTTAGTCAACCTCCGCAGTGTTTTCTCCCATTAACCATCAACACTCTTTGGGAGCCCACCAGAACCTGCAAGTGGCCCAGAGCGTGCCTTGAAGTGGGACCAGTTTCCTCAGGTCCCCCAGCCCCTGAGCTGGGAGAGAGGGACAGGGAGCAGAATGAATCCCCCATAATCCAGGGAGAAGCGTGTAACCACTTGGATATTCACAGATCTGTGGGGCTGCATGGCATCCACTCAAGGGATCCCATCTTTCCTCAGCCTGGAGGAAAGAAGGCTCAGGGGGAACCTTATTGCTCCCCACAGCTACACTGAAGGTAGGTGGCAGCCAGCTGGGCTCACTCCCTTCTCCCCCATAACAGGTCACAGCCTCAAGTCAGACTGGAGATAGGGGGAAATCTCTTCCTGGAAAGAACAGGCTGCCCAGGGCACTGCTGGAGTCACCATCCCTTGAGGGGATTTAAAGACATGTAAATGTGGCACATGTAGACATGTACATGTGTGGGGCTGCTGGCTTAATGGTTGAACTGATCATCTTAAAGGTCTTCTTCAGCTGGAACCATTCTTTGATTCTGTCTGCTGGTTTCACCTGACCTGATCAGGAGATGATGGCTCTGCTACTGATATGAGAATAGGCTGTGAAATCTGCCTCTTTCTCCAAATCAAGCAACAAAAACCTCAACAGAAATGAAGATGACATAAAATATCTGGGGAGGTGGTCAGAACAAGGCCAGTGGCAAGGGAGGCTGCACATCTCATTATTTTCATCGGGCACAGCTGCAGGTTAAATGGGAGTCTCCAAAAGCTCCCTGTCCCAGGTCCTGCTGAAATTCCCACCACATCTAAGCTCCCTCTCATTCCCTTCCATCCGCAACACCACTGATTCCACCAACACCACGCTGCTGGTTTCACTACCTGGATCAGAGAAGGTTTTGCCTGCCAGGGCTGATGGAACGCCTCCAGGTGACACCAAGAGATCAGAGGTGTTCCGCAGGACAGGGCTCTGGCACACCCAGCAAGGTGATGGATCTCTGTCCCGGTGTGCTTGGATGGGGTCACAAATCTATCACTATTATATAAAGTAACAATCTGATAAATTCTGCTTACCAGTTGTGGATTCAGTAGTTGTTATGGGACCTCCTGTTGTCCCTAGAGAAGAAAAAAATTCAGAAAAATACAAGAAAAAAAAGGCATTTCTGCACCATTAGGGTTGCGTTTGGAGTGTGTCTGTGTGAAGTTTATGTCTAAACATAGAGACAGTGACTTGTATCAGCTACAGTGGCCTCTCCATTAGGTTCATACACATCTGAAAGCAGGTGAGGAGATGCTAAGCACACTGAATAAGTTTTATAATGCTGATCTGCAGTGCCTGCACAAGCAAGACACAAATATTTTCCACAGGACTGGAGAGTTTTGAGGCTGGAATTGTGGAGATCAGCTGTTCCTTGAAAGAGGAACCCCCTATTACAATTGCTAATGACCAAAGGGAGGAGGAGAAAAATAAAATAAATTTTGGTTTAAAAGAAAAAAGTTGATAAATATCCAATTCATAAACTTACCCAAGTCCTCCAAACCTACCTGAGGTTGGTGACACAGTTGAAGTACTGGGAGCTGTAGGGAGAGAGCAGCAGGTGATAAGAAATACAAAATACACTCAGCATTTTGCCCAAGCGAAACAGCGAGCAGAGTGGGACAGAGTGGACCCTCAGCATATTTGGGACCCTCAGCACGTTTGGGACCCTCAGCACGTTTGCTGGTGACACCAAACTGGGAGGAGGGGACAGTAAAGCAGAAAGTGCTGCTGTCATTCAGAGGGAGCCTGGCAGTGCAGACAGAGCAGCAGCCAGCCTCAGCTGCCAAAAGGAGTTCTCTGCACTGTGGCTGAACACATCAGCTCCCTTTATATTGGAAAAACAAGAAGTAGCCTTTGGTTTCTGCAGCAATGAGTGTGCCAAGGATGATCAACTCCTCGGCCTACAGCATAGAGCAGGAAAATTGATGATAGCTCAGTGGCAGCACTGGGGGAGGTGGAGAGAGTCCCATTCCTGCCCACCAGGAGCAGTGTCTGGCAGCAGTTTCATGACCACCCTCTCCTGAAAACCACCATTGAGCCAGGATGCCTCTAAGTGGCCCCTCTAAGAGGGTCTGGATGCCCACAAGGTGCTGAGAGCCACCAGAAGGCCTTTGTGATTGAGCTTGAGCCCCTGCCCTGGCGAGGAGCAAAGGACAGCTCCAGCCTTACCCATGGTGGTACCGAAGGCAAGAAATGAGGAGTAGTAGGCGTGGAAGCCCCTCTTGGTGACGCTGCCGTCACTGCGGAACAGGACGGTGAGCTGGTTCCCAGAGGAGTAGAAGACACGGTGATCGTTCCGGCAAACACGGCCCAGGAGCCGGCTCTGGGGGGAGTCTCCATCAAACACCTCAATGGCATCGTAGGAGCAGCTGCTGCCCTCCAGCCTGCAGGGAGAGGATGTGGCCTCAGCTCTCTTTGCAGAGAGCAGCACGTAGGGAAAGGCATCCTGTGCTGTTCTTGTGAGCCAGAGAAGGCCTCCTGAAGATAAGGAAAGCCCTGTACTCTCTTGAGAAAGACACCAAGGTTGTCACCTGTTGGAACCCAGGAAACTCCTCTGGCTGCCCTGCAGGACTTGAGCCCCTGACCAGGGAGCTCAGAGACCTTGGCAAAGAGCCCAAGACCCCTGTGCCTTTGATCGAGCCCGTGGAAAAAGCAATTACCAACCTTATATGAAGAATTACAAGCCATGACAGTTTATGTAGAATGACAGTGAATTTATCATGGGGTGAAAAATAGATTTGTTGGGGTTTTTAGAAAGTTGTTTGTTCTGGGGACAAGATGGAGGGATCTGGGTGTGTCCAGCCTTTCTCCTTCTTCTTCTTGGCCTCCATCTTCTGCTGTGGTGTTGGCAATTTAGATTTGTTTAGAGTAGAAGCTCACTGTCTTACACAGGTGATAGGTATTAGAAAGTAATTGTACATATTGTACATGTAATTTTTAGTATAAAAAGATCACACCACCCCGGGGGCAGGCAAAGTGCCTCTGTCTGTCCTGCTGAGCAGACCTTGGCTGGACGGGAGAAATGATTTTATAGATAAGGAACAATAAACAACCTTAAGACTGAGAAATGAAGAGTTCTGACTCCTTCTTCAACTGCCGGGCTGGGAAAAGAGACTTTCTAGCACATTTCGGGGTCACTGTGAGCAGCGAGAGATCCCGAGTGTCACCATGACAATGTGATGTAAGGGAGAAAGTTAAAACATACGGATTTCAGCTGGCTCAGAGAATGGCGTGGCTCCTTGTTCACCTATTGAGAACTTTGTTTCTTTCCTATGATCAACAGGCAGTGAATGTCTGTTAAGTGAATGTAAGTATTTTGAAAAACGATAAAAGCAATATGTTGCTATAATAAATCTCTCTTTTGCACCCTTCTGATTTGCACCGTGTTGCGCTCTGTAGCAACATCAGCAGGCACAAAATCCCCAAAGATTTTTCCTGGGGAAGGCAGGGAGAACCTCAAAGGAGAAGAGAAAACAATTCTTATGTCTAGTCACTGCTCCTGTTCTTGCACATGTGCAATGTGTTATGAAGATTATTTACCCAAAGTGGTTTGGTTGACTGGACATGGATGAAAGTTGTTTTGAGTGATTTGAGCCAAATCACTCAAAGCTGTGTCCTGGCTGTCTCAGACAGTCACAGGTTTTTCTTTAATATTCTTAAGTATAGTATCTCTTTAGTATAATATCTTTAGTAGTATAGTATCTTTAGTATCTCTTTAGTTATAATATAGTATTAATGTAATGTAAGATAGTTTTAATGAAGCAATTTGTTCAGCATTCTGAATCATGGAGTCAGAGCACATTATCCCCTGGCCTGTTTCTACTATAAGAAGAGGATCTGTCTGAGCACAGCTGCAGGGCCCAGCAGCCCCATTGCCACCTCACCCCAGTGCTGGGGCAGAGGCTGCCGAGGTCCCACAGTGGGGACAAAGCCACCCCAGAGCCTGGCTGGACTCACTCCACATCCGTAAACTGGAGCTCGATCCTGCGGGCCGGGTCCCGCAGCCGGATGCGCCACACGCAGTAGGAGTTGTCAGGGTAGGAGTTGGGGTATCCCGGGCTCTGGAAGGTGCCAGACAATCCCTGCAGTAAGCCACCACACGAGAAGTTCCCTGAGGAAAAGAGCAGAGCCCAGGCACGGGCAGAGAGATCTTATCCCATTGCCAGAATCCATCAGAGAAGGACAAGGCCTTGCCATGGAGGCTCTGCCACAGCCCCACAGAGACCCTCCCTGCCTGGCATCCCCAAACATCACCCCTGCAGCCCCCCAACCCAGCTCGTACAGAAACCCAGGTGCATGGGGCTGGCTGTCCTGTGGGACACCTGGGGAAGGAGAAAATCAGACCCCTCAACTCCTCTGGACCGAAATGTAGTAGGTGACAGAGGGGAAGTTGAGCTGGAGGCACCCAGTGCTGCAGGGAGAAATCAGCAGGGCTCACTCCCAGCATTTCTCCTGAGATAAAACCTGCTGGGGGTCAACCCTGTCCAGAAGCCAGGCTCTTTCCAGGGGTGCCCCTCAAGAGACCATGGACACCAACTGGAACACAGGGCATTTCCTCTGAACATCAGGAGACACTGTTTCTCTGCAAGGCTGACTGAGCACCGACACAGGTTGCCCACAGAGGTGGCAAATAGCCAAGAGCCCTCTGGATATGGTCTTGGGAAGCCAGCCCTGGCTGATCCTGCTTTTAGCCAGGGGGTAGGACCAGATGTACTCCAGAGATCCCTTCCAACCTCATCATCCCGTAGTTCTGTGGTGCATAATGGAGGGCAGAAGCCAGTCCAAGCCCACAGCTCCTCTGGACATACCTGTTGTAGTCATTGGCGTGGTGGACATCAGCCTGGAGGCAGTTGGTCCTGCAGGGAGAGAGCAGCAGGTGAGCAAGCCGTGCTTTGCCCAAGAGGATCATCCTGCTGGGAGTCCTCCCTCTCCAATGGGAGCCCCACTGAACCCCAGGGAAAGCCAAAGCCCACAGTCAGCACTGCAGTGAGGCAGGACTGAGACGGCTGCAGTGCCAACAGCACCAGCACTTGCCCAAGGGCATCCCCACTGCAGCACCATGAACACCAGTGCCAAACCTCTCCCACAGAAGAAGTGGCTGCTCAATCCCAAATGATTGCAAGCAATCCCACATCCCCCTGAATGTTAGGGACATTAGCCAGGGTCTGTAGTGCAGCTTACACAGAGCATCCCAGAGAAAGAAAACCCCATGGAAAACCCATATATGAACAGTAATCTCTGGTTACCTGTTGCTGGAGTCACACTTATTCCCGAGTCTGGAAGGAGAAAATCAGAGGATGTGAGGCACTAGAACTGCTTGGCTTGCCCTACATGTATTTAATTTCATGGAAAGTTATGGAGGGACCCATGGGAAGGATGGCCTGACTAAAAACCACCCCTCTCTGTCACACCCTGCTCTGTGCAGGAATGATGCCCAAACCCCAGATTTCCCAGCTACAGTCTGCAAACATGAGATTGATGCTCCCTCTGAAATCAGGTGAGTGGACCCCACAACCTGCTGCTGCCTTGAGCACAGAGCAAGGGCTGGGCAGCCTTCATCCCACCTCCATCCAGACTGGCTTTCTTCAGGAGAATGGCACCAAAACACAGACACCCACCTGAGCAGACGACAGAAGCAGCTCCACGGTAACAGGCACTGTACTGGTATTTGTAGGGGCACTGCCACAGGAGGTCCTCATTGCCCGTACAGTTCACATCAGCGATCATGTCGGAGGAGTAGGAGTTGCTCGGAGGGAAGGGGTACATGACGGCCTGAGGGAAGCCACAGCCCAGCTGCCTGCACACCACCTGGGCATCCTGCATGTCCCACAGGTCTCCACACACCATCTCCCAGAGTCCAAAGTTGTAGATCTCCACATTGCCTGCACACCCATTGGGGCCGCTGCTCAGCCTCAGTTGGATCCCTTGGAGAGACACAGACCCCTTGGTCAGGCCAGTGGTGCTCTGGCTCCAGGGAAGGACATCCCACAGCCTCCCTGGGCATGGCTGCATCCACCTGCAGCACAGCGCGGGGCTGGAAGGCCCTGCTCAGCTCCCACACTGTGGGGTGGAGAGGTTGGGGCAGGCACGTTGCATCCCTGTGCCCAGGGCTGTGACACAAACCATGGAAGACAGACTCACCATCAGCTATGATTGGAACTGTGGAGGAGAAAAGCAGAGGAAAAAAAAACACACAGAGAGCAAGAGAATTAGGACAAAATTCTTTGGGAGTTGTGAGTGCTTTCTACCCTTCCTCTAGTGAGTCAAGATCCCACTGAAGGGCACAAGTGACAGAAGACTTTTTTCATTCTAGCAAGGAGGCTGGTTGCTGGAGAGGAAAGCCATCCCCAAATTCCTCCATCCCAGATAATTTACTTTTCATGTACATTCCCATACCCACCCTAAAGAAAAAGTGAGCTTTTTAATCATACTAATTTCCTCCCAACCATAAATACTGTGACAAAACCATAAATCTATCACTATTATATAAAGTACCTATCTGATAAATTCTACTTACCAGTCATGGACTCAGTAGTTGTTGTGGGATCTCTTGTTGTTGCTAGAGAAGAAAAAGATAAGATAGCATATGCGAAGGTGAACAAGGCAAATTTAACATGAAACTTCCTCAAACCCTGTTTCAGTCTCAAGCAGTTTGCAGGCCACAAACTTGAGATCCAGGAGATTTCTGTTGATTTATTCAACCTCAGCAGTGTTTTCTCCCATTAACCATCAACACTCTTTGGGAGCCCACCAGAGTCTGCAAGTGGCCCAGAGCGTGCCTTGAAGTGGGATGTCACATCTCCCAGCCCCTGAGCTGGGAGAGGGGGACAGGGAGCACAATGAATCCCGCATAATCCAGGGGGAAATTGTACACCACTTGGATATTCACAGATCTGTGGGGCTGGATGGCTTTTTACACCTGAAAGAGGAAGGGGTGGAAAGATTGCAGCTGTGGCAACACTGTTTGGTGTTTTTCCTTCCCTGCATAGAGGACACAGCAGCAGCTGCTGAAAAAGAAAGGTTCTGTCTCTGCCAGCACCAGGGTGGCACCCAGCTCAGTCATGAGGTCTCACCTGGAAAGGGGGAAAGTGGTTTTGGAATAGAAAAAGCCTATTTCACCCTGTTTGAAATATCCCCCCTCCCATCACACCCACCAATATTTGTATTGGTCCCCAAAGGCATGGAAGTGGCTGGGCAGTTCATTGACTCTGCAACCAAATCAAATTACACTCCTAACAGGAATTGGCCTCTGGGACATTAGACTAACAAAAATTACAGTAATTTACATTATAATCTAATCAAATACAAACCCCACGGTTTGTACACCTCACCCTCTTTAAAATAAATATGTATATAGTCCTGAAATACTTATTAGTCTTTAAATCCATTATCCCAATATAAAGGACAGGAAATGTTATAATTGGCTTTGGAGTATATTAATTTTAATTTCCTTTACTAGGGTCTTTACAAAAAAAGATGGGAAAAAAATGAAATTCATTAAGCATTTTTGATAACATTGGTTTGCTCAGCTCATAGGTTTGACCTGCTCATGGTTTTCAAAAGAGCTGAGCCATGCTGGTAAATCCTCTTTTACCATTAAATCCCAATGTTAGCCCAAGGTGAAAGAAAGCTACAAAGGTGATTGGAAGTGAGGCTCTTTACCTGCATCCACCTGAATGTGAAGAATTACCATCAGCACCCAGGGCAAGATCCTGGTGGCAGCCATCTCCTTGGAGCTGCTGGAGCAGGAGGACACCAGAATTTATAGGCAGAGTCCCCAGAGGGTGCAGCTCAGCAGCCCAACCTCTCCTTTCTGCAGCTCAATATCACATTCCCCTCTGCTCTCACTTCCCCGACTTCCATCCCCACATGTTTGATTTGTAAACCAATATTTACAGCTTCCTGGTTCTGCAGCAGGACAACACCTGGCATCTGACCCAGGGAAAGCAGAGATCAAAAGGGGCTGCAGTAGCTGCTGGTTTTCCATCCCATCCCTCCTTGGCTGTGGAGTTCTCTTGCTGTCACTTATGTAATGTGTCCCTTTACTTGAGCTGTAACTGATCCAAAGCTGCTTTTTAGGCTGTTGCAAAATGTGCTTTTCTTTTTGTGACTGAACACATGGAAGGGTGGGACTACAGTGGGAATAACCCTTTGTACCCTGTCCTAGAAGATGTCACAAAAACATGCAGTAAAAGTGAGTGCAATCTTCTTTCTCTGTTCATCCCTCAGTGTGCTCTAGCCTCACCAGGGCAGCAAGAGTCAGGATGTTTAAGCTCTGCAAGTTCATCAAAAGTAATTTTTCGGCTTTTGACACAAACCCAAGCCAAACTTCAGTGGTCATACACTGATCATTGTTAAACTGCACAAAACCTTCCCAGAGAACAAGGGCTCTAAGTCTGGGTATAGGGGCAAATATAGAAAACAAGTGAAAATTCATCCCAAATTCTCTATTTCTGAAGCTCTTAAGAGCTTGGCAGAACTCTTTACACAGTTGTCCCCCAAGATTTACAACAGATTTAAGGTAATAGAAAAGTAAGGGCACCCAATGGAACTTAAAATGGATTTTTACAAAGATAAAGTATCTTGGGTCATGATGAAGTTTCAGTGGATCCAAGTGCTCATCAAGGAACCCACATTTGCACAGCAAATTTGGCAATATTTGAACACTATTAAAACCTGAGAATCACAGAGCTACTTAGCCTGGAAGAGCCCCTGGTCCAAGCCTCAATTCAAAGCAAGGTTGCATTTAAAGTTCAATTGATCTTTAAAAAGTTTCAGGGCCTTAGTAAGTTGTGTAACTCAAAATTCTGCATTTTCTTTTCTAGAGAGAATGTGCAGAAACTTCTAGTAGATAAGAATGTGACATCCTGGTTGTTCCTGCTGTTAGTTTTTGATTTATTACTGATTGGCAAACAAACTACTTCTCAGAAACTCAGGAACAGGTTTCTTGTGCCTCCTGAACCATGCAATGCAACAGTTCTGGACAGCAAATGACCAACCTCACACAGCACAGGAGAGCCAAAGGAAGCTCAAAAGGAGAAAGGAGGCACAAACTCCATTGAGAGGAAGGGGGAAGAAATGAAAGGATTAGCTTGTTGGACATGCAAACAGTTTGTGGACTCTGTAAACACAGGGAGATTTTATTCTCATGGTTTTGCAAGGCAGTGGAGGAAGTGGTCTTTGTAGGGACTGGAGGAGGTGAGGGTTGGGGCTTGGTAAACACCGTGGGGCAGCTGCTGCAGACCTGGAGAGATGAAAGAAAAATACAACCAGAGTCAAACCATTCAAAAATCAACAAAAATGGTGCTATTGAACACAAAAAGAGAGCGTGTGAGATAACCCCACACTCAGGGTGACTGGTGCACGCAGATCCCAGTGACAATCACCACTGCATGGCCATCCCACCCCAGGAATGGCATTCTCTGGGGAGACCAGCACCTCAGTTCCTTAGATAAAAAGGAAGTGTGGTGGTTTGCCTTTGCCTGGCTGCAAGACACCCACCCAGCCTCTCTCTCATTCCTCCTGCTCAACAGGGCAGAAGAAAATAGGGTGAAGAAGTTCATGGCTTGAGATAACGATGGGGAAATCACTTATTGTCACATGGAAAACAGATTCAGCTTATAGAAATATAACTTGATTGCCAATTAAAATAGACTTGTAAAGTGAGAAACACATATAACTTAAACAACACCTTCCCCACTCTCTCTTCTGCCAGGCTCAAGGTCACTTCTTCATTCCACTGCTCAGCTCTCACTAACTCCTTCAAATTCAATTGATACCATAACTTCTCTTCTAGCATCAGTGATGCTTCTCCCCTACACCAGGGCATGGCAAGGGCCAGAAAGCAGGTACCAATCTCTCATCCCAAGCTGAAATAGCCCCCATGGCACACAGTTCCCTGCTCCCTGTCTACTCTCCCCATCTGTTCACTTTCCTTGCGCCTCTGTGCAAAGCTTTGTTTGCACAAGTGACACCAAAGCAAATTGTAAGGCAGGAATGGTTTCATTGCATCAGGAAATCAGGATTTATGATTGAGTTATGTTTGCTTGGGATGGGGAAGATGAAATGATTTAATCTGGCACTGGACACAGCCTTGCTGCCCGGCCGTGGGAGCTGCATTTCCTTCCTGATAGGCCTCCTGCCATCCCTCTGCTGCACTTGGTTCCATTTCTCACTGGCCAGTAAGTTACAGAAGTGTCCCTTAAACACAGTGGTGCATCTGGCAAGGGGAGAAAACGGGGTCAAATTGACTTTTCCTGTAGAAGGCTTGCTGGCACTGCTGTCCCTGTCATACCCAGCTGCTTGGCTCAGCCCTACAGCCATCCCACTGGCCCTCCAGAGATTCCCTCTGCACACCTTCAGTTCTCCTGCTGTTCTCCTCATTATCCAGCTATGCCTGTGCTCACCATGGATGTCTGAGAGCCTGTGCACAGCTGGAACAGAACCAATTCAAGGTCTTGGTTGCAAGGTGCCAGCAGAGAAGCCACCACTGCAGACAAACACTCAGACACTGAGCTCCCCCTGCATGGCTGTGGGGTCTCCTCCCTTCATTCCTCTTGCACCCTCTCTCTACTGGTTTGCTGTTCCTTTCCCAGCCCACTCCTCTCTGCTCCCCTCCTGTCTCTGTCACCCCCAAGAGGAAATAAATGCATTTGGATCCACACCAGCAGCTCACAGGAGGACAGAGAGGGTTTGGCCAAACAGCTCCTGCCTGGTGAGTTATGGGTGAGAGCATCCAGACAAGCATTTTGGAGAGCTGCAGTCCTGCATCCCTCAATTCAGCTCTTACAATCTGTGACATTCCAGAGCAGTAACCATGCTCCAGCCAGGAGCAGAGTTGAAAAATAGGGAGAAAAAAGGCTCAGCACAAATTCAGGCTGAATTCAGCAAAGAATTGCATTTGACCAAAATACTGAAGTGTAAAAGTTTCTGTTCTGAAGCTGTCATAACAAAGTGTTTCAAGTAAAGTCATAGAAAATTGAACCACTCCACTATTTAAAGCTTGAAGAGCCTGAGACACAGTTCCTTTGAGCCAGTGAAAGATTGCAGCTGAAACATTTATTGGAGAAGCAGCTCTGCTATTTTTGAGTTGCTCTCCCGTGTTTGGAAGAGATGTTGGAGAAATTGGGATTATTTGGGAAAAGCAGATGAAAGGACACTTGTGTCTTGTGTCATTTTCTGCTGCTTTGGTTGCACCTCATCTGCTTCCAACACTCCTCCCTCTCCCAGACCTCCACTGGCTCCAACCCACCCCAATTAATGAGCACCAACCTCTTGGAACGCAACAAAATTTGTTTATCAAATATGAGGTAAGAGAAATCATTGACCTTACAGTAAGAGGACATGGTGCAGAACAGGAACCCTCTGATCCCTGTTTGCTTTCTGGTAGCAAATACCCCAATATTTTACACAACATATCAGAGCACAACATATTCCTTTGTATGAACATAAAGTCACCACTCCTTAAACCAACACACTCAGGTCTGCAGCTGTTAAGATCAATAAAGGATCAACATCAATGGAAAAATAAATGAAAAAATATCATTTCTGAGAATATCCTTGTCATTAGGATGTCTTAATACCCAATATCTACACAAAGAGCTACTGCAACAGAGACAATAATGAGACCTAGAGCAGGAACTAGGACTGAGGTTTCCACACTTCCAAGCAACCTTTAAAACTGCAGAAAGCTGCTCCTCACCCTGCAATTCTCCATGCCTGGCACCACAGAGGTAGGAGCAGAGACCTCTCCCACCCTGGCCACCTGGCAACCAAGTGTTTAGGTTGGTTTTCTGGGATGAGAGTGATGGATTTCACCTGGGGCATTTCTTTGCTGAACAGAATAACTCTTAAGCCATTTTAAGATGGGAACCACCCCTGCTCAGAGAGAAAATATCTTCTGCTTTCCTCTTTTAAGTACCCTCATCTGGCACTCTCTGATATCTGCCACCATTTCTGACCCTTTTGACAGTTGCTAAATGTCCCAGTCTCGATAATTAAATTTAAATACCTCCAAGGTTTGTGGCAACTGATGCCAGCAAGAGATAAGGGAAGGGCAGTTCAGCTCCTATCTATTCCAGATCTCCCCTAGATCTTGCTTTATGTTTGTTGAACAAATTTGATCTGTTACCCAACAAACCGCAGAAACTGAAAAATGCTCTGCTGTGATTTTCAGGAGGAGGGTGGGTCTGAAAGATTTTATTGTTTGCTGAACCAAGAAAGGAAAATAATTAGTGGAATGATCCATTAAACCACAATCCCATGAAATTTCACTGAAGAGTAAAAATGTTGCCATAAACTTAAGGATAACCAGAAGAACTTGACAGTTTTCACAGCTCAAAAATTCACATTTGTTTGTAACTAAGAGCCCCAGACCCAAAGTTGGTGTTCATGCTCACAACCTGTCACATATTTACTCCCAAAATGCTAAAACATTTTGTTTTGTCATTAAATAAAGTTTAACGCTGCTATCAAACAAATATTGACAATCTTCCCACGTAGTCACCCCCCGCATAAAGAAACAGTGCTATGTATTATTAACACATACTTTTGCCTATACATCTTGGCCAGCTTCCTAAACAATCTATCCCACCTGGTTTTGAATTTAGGACAATGGTTTCATTAATTCAACTGGGCTGATTGCTGCTGGTTATAAACCTTGCGGCGCTGCCTCCTATTCCCAATATGGCCAGAAATTGCATCAAACACCTCTGCCACTCTGACAAAATAAATAAGACCACAGCCAGACTAAAAAAACATCAAAGCCAAGGGCATTTGTGTTTAAAAGGAGAGACTGTATCCATAAAGTCATTTAAAGGACAAAAAGGACAAAAATGTCCTTCATGAGGGGAACAGCTGTTTGACCAGCACAGACACGGGACTGAGTTGTGCAGTTGCATTTGGAGGCAAAACTGACTTCCAACACCAAATGGCAGAAATTCAGACATTTAAGGCAGATTCCTGGGAGCCTCCCACTCAGAGATCCAAGCAGGTCCCTGCTCTGAGGGGCCAGGCAGGAGCTGCAGCCTGGCACTGATGCTCCAGTGGAGGCAGCCCCAGCTCTCCCTGCCCTGCCACAGGAGCTTTGGAATCACATCAAGGCTCTTTTCTCCCTTAGGTTTCTGTGCCATTTCCCATTCCTTGCTCTTCAGAGCCACTGCCCAGTGTCTGGAAATCATTTTCTGTGGCCATTGTTGTAAATAAAACAATTCTATTTCTTTGCTGAAGCAGATTCTCCTGGAAACACAATTTCCCTGCTGTGGCTGAGGTTTGGCAAGGATCTGATCCAGAAACAGAAAATGCCCTCAAGTGGATCCCAAACAGATTGAAAAACTGCAAGAATTACAACCTCCACTTTATAAAATACATACAGGCAGCCCATCACAATAATGAAGTGCGAGGCAAAATTTGGAGGCAAAATCCTCTCGAAAAACCACATTTCTTATCCACAGCCAGCCCTGCCACCTTCCTCAGTGCACCAGCCATCTGCTCAGCATCCTGCTGAACTACTTCACTTTCAATGACACCTGAAACAACAGGGCACCTTCTCCATATTCCCATTCAGGATCTGCCACAGAATGGCTCAAACAACAGAAAAAGGAAAAATTCCTTTCATAATAAACACAAGGCTGTGTCACTGCTGTAAGCTCAGCACTGGCTGTCCATCTTGTTGGCTTTCTGAGTAGTGCCCACTTCCACAGGAGAACCTAAATACTCTTCTCTTGGACATGGGCTCACCTTGGAAATCCTCTGTTAACCCTTCTGAGTCCCTGTGGGCCAGGAGAAATTCAGTCAAAGAAAACAGACTTAAGGAAAATTAATTGTCAGAGATCAGATTTTAATGTGGGTATCTCAAAATCCAGAGGCTAACCTTATCTGCATTTTTGTTAAAAATATTAATACTTTTTTTAAGTGCAAATGTTTGGTAGGTTGCTGTAACTTTTTTGTCCTGTAATGAGTACAAGTTTCAGGTTTTAGTAATAGCAACATTGTTAATGCAATATAATTTGTGTATCTCATTTTGGATCAAGGGGTTTGCACAGGCAATTATTATATTTGAATGTAATGAATAATGGTTGATACTAAATAGCAGGATCTACAATTACATAACAGGTGGCTAATAGCATGTTATAGTCACATGAAAGTTATATTAAATTGATGTAAAGATTTGCCTGTGGTAACACCAGGATATGATGATAGACATCTGGATTGGGGTAGATGAAATAATCAATCCTTTCAATTTCAATTTTAGGAATAAAGCTCCTACCACTTCTTTTTAAGCAAATCTGAAACACTTCAGTGATGATGAGAAAGTACTGATGTCTTATTTAATCTTCAGGCTGCAATTTCAAACCTCCCCAGCCTGAAACCAGAGCTAAAAAATGGATATAATCCTATACAACATCACTCCATGCTAGTTACAGATAAGTGTATCTTCTGAGTCTCTTTACTCTCTCCATCTGCTGCAAGTGATGCTGTGGCCAGGCTGGGCACCTCAGAAAGGATCTGGACCAGCTGAAAAGATGTGTCCAGTAATGAGGACAAGGATAGAGAATGCAACCTGAAAGAGAATAGAACAACCCCTGAGGACAGCTGTCCTCTGTCTTCAGGACAATTGTGCCAAGAGTGGAGCTGCAGCACCAGGATTTGGTAACAAAGCAAATGACACTGTGAGCATCTTTGGGTTGGGGTTTGATGTTATTGTTTCTTTTTTTCTCCTGGGCAGAGCCTTTGGCTTTTAATTGAAAAGGAAGAAAAATCCTGGTCTGTTCTCCAGGCAATAAAGGCAGCCCTTTGCAGGAGTGAAAGGGTTTTCAGCTCTCAGTGCTCACAGGAGCTCACTGCACAGGCTGGAACTGATCCTAGTGGAGCTTTTCCTTTTGCACAGCCCTACCTTCTCTGTGGAAGTGCTTTTTTGTTAAACAAACTTTAAAACCCTTTAGCTGAGGATAAATAAAAGCAAAATTATTGGACTGCAAAACAAACCCAAGATGTGTGTCATAGCTTCAGTCTATCATTATCCTTTACATAGCTGTTCATGCAAATGTAACATTTTCATGGCTGTAAACCCTTCTCTGTTGCATGAGTAAAATATTGATCTCCCACTAACCACACTGGTGAAATGAAACAATCTTTTGCCAGCTTCTCTTCTAAAGGAAGGTTTCCTTTCAGGATCCCAACCTCCAAGTCAAATGCTGATTGAGATGTGAGGAAATTTATTCCTGTTAGTTACAGTTGGGTTTTATTACAGGTTTGTTTTGCACCAGAGTGGCAGCTAGAGCTGTTTTTCTGTTATATTTGCCTGTTTCTGGTTGATTTGCAGATTGGTGGGTTGGTTTCTTTTTCTTACAAGTGCAAAGAACTTTCAAACAGTCACAGCATGCTGAAACATTCTGCTTTTCCAAATCAGACAGTCGACTCTCCTTCCTTGCCAGACTCATGAACTCACCAGAGATGAGATGCAGACAAAATCTACTTTTCCTTGCCAAAACTGCCCAGTTCCTTGGAAGATTGGAATAAATTTTTATGAGAACAGCTTTCAGCACTTCTTTCTGTCATACACCAAGTTCAGGCTTCCATGGACATCTTCCTTTCCCCCTGCATCCCCCTCCTCCTGCAGGAGGTCACCCAAATCACAGTGGCATGTCCTGACTCGGCTCCCACAGAGACTGGGATGAGTTTTTAGCTTCAATTCGCCCTCTTGTGGACTCACCTGTCCATAGGTTCCTATGAGCAGGTTGTCCTCAGAAGCTGTGGCTGCCTCTGGGTCCCTGGCAGTGCCCAGGGCCAAGTTGGATGGGGCTTGGAGCAGCCTGGGACAGTGGAAGGTGTCCCTGCCCGTGGGACTAGATGGTATTTAAGGTCCCTTTTAACCCAAGTCATTCTCTAATTCTATGAAAAATACTTTTTTTTTCCCTGGAGGACAGCAGCTGTGGGGCCAGGCCGGAGGGCTGCTGCTTCTCTCCCAGCTTTGGGAAAGGGGTTGTCCAGGCACACACAGCAAATCCTACAGTCACTGCATGGACACAGCCTGAATCACCATCAATAACAGCCCACAAACGTATTTTCCTCTGTGGAGGGGTGGTCTGCACCATTAGCTCCATTTCAGAGGGCAAAGGAAGATTCCACTGCACTGCTGTTACCACAGTTCATCTCCCTCCAATATTCACATGGCAAACTTTCTGAAAATCACTGTGGTCTCTGCATAAACACTGAACAGAAAAGGAATGAACAGAAAAAATATTTAATTTTCTTCTCCAGCATGTTATGCAGTATTTTCAAGCTCCTAAATTGAGTTCTTTACCACATTAAGTAAATTTGACTCGTATGTTTTAGCTCTGACTCATTTTCCTTCTAATCAGTTGCTAATTATTACCCACTTCCTCAGAAAGTTTATGGGGACAAATGCTGCAGTACCATGACTACTAAACAAAACCCTGAAAATTGGAGGAAAACTTCTCAGTAGATGTAGAAAGGTTAAATTGATGTTTCTTTCTTTACTTTCTCTGCCCACTTAGTAAATTTACATATGCACTGGTTTTAGCAGCAGTTTATGCAATAAACAATCCTTAACTGATCTAGTTATTGCATATTTACAGAGAAATGGTACAAAGAGGCTGAACTGGCTTAAATGCTTAAATCCTGGGGCCAGAGTGTCCAGCTCTGAGTTCCCTGCCAGCATCTTGCACAAGAGATGGGGTTTGGGGATTGAGGGGACCTGAAAAGGACTCACACCATGACCCACCATCACACAGAACTGAATTCTCTCTGCTCTCATCATTCCCTGCCCTGGGTTGGTGACTTCTGCCTTCATCACTTCTATTTCTCCTGGGCATTTGCAGCTGCAGCTCTAATCAGTTTAATAGATAATCAGTACAGTTAATTCTGCAGTGCTTTTCTGACGTACAATAAGAACCTGTCTATAATCTAATCATGCCTTACTAACATCCCTCTCACCATAGTTTGGAAATACGTGGTTTTAGAAATATCTTCAGCTACCTTAGCATGAATACAAAATAGTTCTATGTAAGGAGGGGAAAAATAAAAGAAAAAAAATAAGTTCTCTGGCAATGAAATGACAGGATTTTACTTCTTGGCATCTAAGGCACAGAAACCAGACAATTGTTAGTCATGACCATTTTTTAGAGCTCAAGACCTTTCCCTTATGGAATAAGTTCTTGCATTTCAAAACCACCTCCAAGTGTAGCACACGTAGCCATCTATTCAGCATCACACACAGCAACTCCAGTTTCCATTTCAGAGGCTCCAAAATACTGAAAATCAAGCCAGAATGTCCAATTTCCCTGATATAGCATCCAACACTTCATAAAACTTCCAGGAAACTGATATTTAAACAAACTGTGCCAAAGCTATTCTGTACAAAGTATTTTCAAGTGCATTTTGGAAAGAACTGAAGTCTGCTGAAGCAACAAAGAATAGAAACAATTCCAGATCTATAACCCCACAATACATCAAAAGTACATGGTAATCAATTGTATTTAAAGAAAAACTTTGCTTCCATATCTCTGCTAATCGGTAATCTTAGTTCAAATATTTAATAATCATTTGGAGAATACTTTGATTGTAAGAAACCATCTGAGTAGCTGCATGGTTGGATAAAAGGAAAGTAAATTCTAAATATTTTCCATATGATATTCATGTGGTTACCAATATCCACTGCACAGAAATTAATCACAAATTAAGAAAAGGTAAAAGAGAAAACCACTTTCAAACTGAATGGCTGCAGTATGAGGCCATCTCACTTCCCACTGGATAGAGCTCAGGGCTAGAATTCTGTTTAAATATTTCACTAATCCCAGTGACCCAGGAAAACCATTTGTAGAATTTCATTTTCTTCTTTCCTAATGCCCGCACAAAGAAAATTAATGAGTTTGCATGTTAAGAGACCACAACAACAAGCAACAGCAACAAAGAGAATCAATCAGCTCTGCAAATTGTGCAAGCGCTTGTTTTGAAATAAAAAGGCAGATGAAAAATAACTTTGGTTTTAAATACAATTTCCTGGCTTTGGGGCTTTAGTTTAATTTTTGCTAGTTGGGTTAGGTGGAGTACTAGAGAAGGCAGGTGATTTTTAAACTCATTTCACCACTCTGTGTTACACAGGGCACAAACGGACTGCAAAACGTGTCACCACTTCAGCTGTGAGCTGGAGCACTGATCAACATCAGCAAGATGAACTTGCAGGGCAAAGATGTTACAAAACAGTTCTGCAAGATCATTGTTTGGATTTTTGGGGCTAGAAAGTATTGCAGACTGGCAGTGCTTGGCACTGCAGTGTTTGGGCAGATTTTCACACGTGTGATTTTCCACAGCCATGGCACAAGGTGACAATGAGGTGTTCCATCCTGTCATGAGTCAATACTGCACTGAAAGGCACACTGCAATTGATTAATGCCACACACTGTGTAAAATTACTGTGATCCAGGTGAGTAAGGGCAGGCACTGGCAGCTGGGGATGGAGGGGCTCCTCAAATTGGGACAAACTGAAACAGAGCTGAAATCCAGCTGGGAGGAGAAGGAGCCCTGTCAGGAATCCAGCTCTCGAGGATTTATTGCTGCATTTGGGTGGAATACAGCCCTTTCTTTAAAAACCATCAACTGCCAGCTACCCAGCTGGAGAGGTTTACTAAAACATTCTTTTTCTAAAACAGCCTGTTGAGGAATGACAGTCACCAAAACTTGTCTACAGCCCTTGGATTTATTCTCTGAAATGCATGTTACAACAGAGGAAAGAAAAGGCTGCTTAGCCTATTATTTACCCAATAAGTAATTACCTTGTAATTAGGTGTAGCTGACTGTTCTCCTTCACAGCAAGACAAACCCACTCACCACCCCCAAGCTTCAAGGGCATCAATAAACATATGTATGAAGATTAATGCCTGTTAGAGGAATGCCCTATATCCCAGAGTCAAAACCAGGTCCATACACACACCAGCACTCCAGATTTGGATAAACCAGGCCTGTTTTAAAGAGCTTAAGGCCAGGTCTAAATGGTTACAGATATCCTGATATCTGAACCAGAATGGTATGAGATTTGTGATCTACCATGTGGCAATTTCTACAGTGGGCAGAGATTCCAGGCATTGGTGGAGTTGTAATTAAAACAGTAAGGAAAATGCAGAAACATCTGGAAGACATAGGCAATATGACAAATTCAACCCAGCCTTGCTGAGGAGAACAGATTGCACAAAAGCACAAACACAAGGCACATACTGAAAAATAAGTCATGTGATTAAATGATGATTAAAAGGAGACCACCAGGACATCCTCCCAGGCAGATGTGCCATGCAAAGAAAACCACTCCATAAGGAGAAGCAAAATGAGTCACTCACAAGAGGTACTGTTGAATTCTTTTAATAACACTAGGAAAAATATCATAGTATTAAAGTCCTGCACGGGGTCCTCGGGAGGTTATTTGGGTTGGGATTCCTTTTGTGTTTATAAACCAAACTTTATTTCCCAATTGTGTTTTCTTTTAGGCTGACTACTCCTTTACAATGGCATTTCCAGTTAAAACACAGCTAACCTATAAATACCTGAATGCCACAACACACATTGTGTGCGTGGGTTGTGTTTTGTTTAAGTCTTAGAGGAAATGACAGGAAATCTACTCAACACAGGGAAGCAAACGTCGATTCATTAAGCGGGGGAATGTAAAAGCCAGTAAAGAATACATTGCATACATAATACAGAAGGAAAAAAAAAATTATCATCTGGAGTATGTGAAATTACACTGATTTTGCACCTTAAACCTAGTAGAAGTTACTCTGTTGGCCAATACTAATCCACTGAACAAGCAGAATGTTGGTCAGAAGTCTAACGTTTTCCTGTACCAGCACAGAGAGAATACAAGCAGTCCATTGCTGTTAAAAGAAAACATGAAATCCAGCTCATGTTTCTGGTTAGGGGTCGATTTCCTCGGGAACTACTGTGAGCATCACATCTTCGTTGCCCCTGCGCACCACCATGTGCAAGGTACTGTCCTTTTTAATGATGTCACTGACATCACTGGCTGAGCTTATGGACTGCCCATTGATGCTGATGATCACATCATTGTCCTTCAGGCCACCACTGAAAACACAAAGCAGCAATGGGTTATTAGAGTTGCAGTTTTATTTCTAGGGGAAAAAAAAGATTTCTGGATTATTATTATTATTATTCTTTCCCACCCAACAGCAGACATGGCAGCCATGAGGAAAGCAATCAGGATTTATATTTATGAAGCAGTGAAGGTTACAATGAAGTGCAGAAACCTCAGGATTTGATGGATGTACAAGTTTGATGAATCCCATATTTCACTGCCTTCAAAGGGGGATTCGCTGTTGCAAATAGCAGTTAATTCTGCAATAAAGATCCTAGGTGTTGATATCTGTCTTCTAAAATAATTGCAGCAAAGAAGATTGATTTTAGAGGGGAGATTTCCCAAGCTTTTGTTCCTGAATACAAAGAGAAGCAACCCAAGTGGCACTGTGTGCTAATGAGGGGTTTCAGCCCCTGTTCTCCATACAGAGCTTATTGGCAGCCACTTCACCCAGCCTGAGCAGGGTAACACATGTAACTATCTAGTCTGGTCACCAAAAATCAGTTGTGTCCTTCCTCTGCTGCCCATAACAGCCAAAATCCCTTTTTCTGACCTCCAAATCTGAACCTTCCTGACTCAAAGCAAGCCAGGGCAGAACCAGGGCTGTGTCTCTCCCCAGGCTTGGCTGGAGCTGCTGCCAGCACCAAGAACTGCCTGGTGAGGGATGCCACAGACCACAACATCTTGCCCAGTCTTGCACAACGATCTGGCTGCAAGGGATGGAAAAATTAACCAAGACAGATCAGACATGATTCAACCCTTCAGAAGCATAATCCTTCACAAAACCACAGACCACTCATCGGCCTCTTCCACCCACAGAAGGCGCCTGACACCAGTGTCTCCTGCAAGCAGGGTGCCCTTGGCCAATGTTTGCAACAAATCTGGTAGTCTACAGGAGGAATGGCTGAAAACATATCCCTGGAGGAGGTCATTGCATGGTTTTGCATGCAGCCTCTCCATGTGACTCACAGCCAGGACGGGTCACTGCAGCTCTGCCCCGGTGTCCCACCAGCACATCTGTGGCACCATGATATTTTCTGAAAAGTCCCTTCGCCAGGATTTCTTCTCCTGGGAAGATGAGAAGCCTCAGCTTCTCTGTGTTTTGTTCCTCTGGAATGTGGTCTGGAGATTGTTTATCCAAACATGTGAATTGTTTTTAATTAAGGACCAATCACCATCAGCTGTGTCAGACTCTGAGTCTGCCACGAGCCTTCATTATCATTCTTGCTTAGCCTTCTGATGTATCCTTTTTCTTTAGTACAGTTTTAATATAATTCCAATATAATATAATATAATATAATATAGTCAACCTTCTGAGAGCATGGAGTCAAATTCTCATCTCTCACCTCATGCTGGGGACCTCACAACACCACAGATCTACACAACGTGTGCTGGTCAGATCAGAAGAAGGAAACCTCTGGGCCAGGGGACTGGGAATGGGGGACAGAGCCAGCTGGGCTGCATTTTAACTGCCAGGCCATACTTCCATACTTTGGATGGAGCACCTTGATTTGTGTCTCCTTCACATTAAGTTACATTACCTCACATTTCTTCTCCCTCTCCAAAGTCCCTTTCCCACTCTCTGCTATCACCCACACTCCTAAAAAGACTTTTCAGCACCTTCAGGTTGAACCTGAACACCAAGGCAGCAACTCCAGCCCCACACTGGAGAAGCCAAATCATTCCTACACATTCCTTCACACTGCAGACACTGACAAGTACCATCTACAAACACAGCAGTAGTTCAGAGAGCACACTGGACAGCGATCACTGTTATCTTACACCCAAACTGCCCCAAAAAACACCATCCAGCCATCCTTGCAGTCTTCCTGAGAGGCAGTGTATTCCTGCCCCAAGCAGCTTCCTGCCCACATGCCTTTGGTGCCACATAAGGCTCTTTGCTGCCACAAAGATTTACTCCTCTCTCAAACGATCCCTAGTTTCAGAAAATGAATAAGGTTTCCCATTTCCTGCCCTGGATTACTGAGCAGTTTCCTATCAGGCAAACCCTGAGAGAAAAGTGTCTCCAGCAAAAGGCAGCCAGAGCAGTGCCAGTGACCACAGCCCAGCTGCCAGGCAGTGGCACCAACCAGCAGGGCCAGCTTCTGAGCAAATCCTGAGGAACAGCAACAAAAAAAAAAGTCAGTTCTCCAAACCCAAAAGCCCTTCCAGTAATGTGACTGCTGACAAAGCTCTCACATGGAAGAGTGCCTGCTGCCAAGAGAGGATTTCAGCCCCGAGGTGTGCCAGGGGAGCTGGTGGGTTTGGCCAACGCTGAGGTGGACATTTAAAGTGGACCCAAAAACTTCTCAGTTGCTCTCCTGCAGTGGCCAGCAGGGCCACGGAGAGTGTGCAGGAACAAAAGTCTCTATTCAGCACTGGCACTGGTACAGCAGATGCCTTGGAAGCAACTGCTGAGAAAAAGGAAAAAGGAGTTTTCACACCCCCTGAATGCCTTCCCTTTGGGCCTGGAAGGCTGACAGGGCTTCCCTGCAATGCCCTGATACAGTTACAGTATTGCCCATCAGGGACCAGAATGAAACCACAAACCCATTCCCAGCAGACAAGCTAACAGCAATCAGATGGTCACAGCCCTGCTCATTGAGCATAATGAAGAGAGCCAGTTAAGCAGGGAACAGCCTCCCTCGTTACCCCCTTGAGTCAGTGGCAGTGGTTTTGAGAAAAAAGCACTTCAACCTACGCTTCAGCTGGTGTTTCTGGAATGACTTCAATGACATAGGCCCCAGAGACAACATCAGGGAAGTCTTTATGGCGATCCTTCAGCTCTCTAGCTTTGCTGAAAAATGAAGAAATAGCAAAAAAAAATATTTTGTCAAGACAGGAAAAAACCCCCCCACGCATTTTGCTGAAGTCACTTAACACGAGTTGAGGTGTTTTACACACATTGGCATGCCACTTCAGCATTCATTTTAACCCTTAGATGCACATTTCAGAAATTATTCCATTTTTTTGCATGCATGCATGCAGCTTTTTAATGTCTATTTCTGGTAAAGGCAATCATTTTAATAGATACAGACAATAAGAGTTCAAACATTTCAAAGCTTCAGAACTAGCAGATCATAGAATCACAAAGTGGTTTGGGTTGGAAGGGACCTTAAAGCCCATCCAGTCCCCACCCCAGCCATGGCAGGGACACCTTCCTTTATTCCAGGGTGCTCCAAGCCCTGTCCAACCTGGCCTTGGACATTCCAGGGATCCAGGGGCAGCCACAGCTGCTCTGGGCACCCTGTGCCAGGGCCTGCCCACCCTCACAGGGAAGACTTTTTTCCTAATATCTCATCTAAACCCACTCTCTGTCAGTTTGAAGCCATTCCCCCTCATCCTGTCACTGCAAGCCCTCTATGAATAGTCCCTCTCCATCTTTCTGTCAGGCTGCCTTCAGGTCACAATTAGGTTAAAGCTCCTCTACTCCAGGCTGAACAATCCCAATTCTCTCAGCCTTTCCTCATGGGAGAGCTGCTCCATCCCTCTGATCATCTGTGGGGCCTCCTCTGGACTGGCTCCAGCAGGTCCATGACCTTCCTGTGCTGGGGACCCCAGAGCTGGATGCACAACTCCAGCTGGGGTCTCCTCAGAGCAGATTAGAGGGACAGAATCACCTCCTGCAACCCCAAACACCTAAAAAACCCCAAACCCGTGTGTTTCAATGCTCTGTTCCACCTGTGGATCCTGCACAAGGGAAAACTCCTGGTTATCTTTACAGGACATGGCATTACCTGCTCATGAATCTCTTATAGTCTGAGCATGAATAAGCAAGTCCACACAAAAGCTTCATTTGACATTAAGTGAAGAGTTTAATGAAAATAACTTTATAGAAATGTAGGAGCGCACGTGGCTGACGTAAGCCATGAACACATACAACAACATGGATACAGCCCCAGCACAGAGCCACAGTCACTAGCTACTCTCTTCTGAAGCATTAAGGAGAAGAAAAAGCCAGGAGCTGTTTAAAGGCCAGCTCACAGGAGAGTCTAGAGGAGAGTCCCACAGGTGACAGCCGCAGAGCAGGAGCTGGCCAGGGCTGGCTGGGTTTGTCACCAGCACACATCCAAATCCACGTCCCCAGCTGGATCCAAGTGCATGCAGAGACCACGCTGGGGAAAGGTGAGGAGCCACCCTGGGTACTTACCTGGGGGTTAGTGACATCATTCGTATGCCAATGTATTTCTTTTTGGTTACAGCTTTTCCTGCAAAAAGGAAAATGTGAATCAGTTGCCCTGACCTAAAGAGCCTCTGGCTTTCAAAACTTTATCTTCCACTTGTCCATTCTGTCACTATATGAAACAACACGAGTGCACACGCTGCTGCTCTCAAGGTGAAAAAAGGGAAGTTTGTTTTCTGGCTCCAACATTTATAGATTTCCAAAAGTGGATTGGAGGGTGACAGTGCCACCTCTCCAATGACACTGGACAATCCAACAGTCTATCAAACTTCTCTTCTTCCATAAAAGAATGCAAAACAATGAGTTATTTACAGGAAGTGTGTGAGAAAGTTCGTTACAAGAATGTAAACATCAGAAGGCTTAGAGAATGTTAAAAAAATCAAAGCGACAGTTCAGACTTTTGATTTTTTTTTCCCTATTTTTTACGTGCTTGGCTTGCTTGATGGTAGCACACGTTTTATAATTATGGATAACTTGAGTTTATGGTTAAATTTACTTTTTGCTTTTGTGTTTACTTACAGGTGGCATTTTTATTTTGATTGTCTGAGATATTATGCGTTTATTGAGTTAGGAATAATTTTTTGTGTGTTTTTAATTTAGTTCTATTTTTGACACTTATTTTTGCAGTTTGGTTTAATTGCTTATTGTTTTGGTGCTTTTTATTAGTTTTATTTTTGGGGATATGGGCATTTATATGGTGGACTTTTACAAGTAGTTTTTTATTTTGCTAGCAATGGTTTTTTACTCTTCAGCAGCTTAAATTGCCTTTTTTTTTACACTGCTAGTTAGCATTTTTTAATTTTTTTAGCCATTCTTACAGAGTGTTTGCTACTATTTATGAATTAATGTAGAGGTAGAGTTTGGGCTTTGGTTTTTTTTTTTAATCTTAATGCCAGCCAGGCTGCTGGCTTTCTGGTTTATCACTGTTTCCACAGAATGGTTTGGGTTGGATGGGACCTAAACCCTCTTTCCAACCCCCTGCCATGGGCAGTGATGCCACCCACTAGGGCAGGTTATTTTCTGGTTTTCCTCCTCCCAAGTACTGTACCTTTAGCTTGTCTGTCATGGGATTCAGTTAGGAACTTCTTTATTTTATCGGATGGGATAGCAAATGAGATTCCTGCCGTAACTTTTAACGTGTTAATTCCAATGACTTCACCATCCTGAAGAAAAAAAAACAAACAAAAAAAGGCCATTATTAGCAAATATGGAACACCTCAAAGAGAAATGGATCATTTCTTCCAAGGAGTCACAAAGACAAATTCACATTTTGTAGCTGCTCTTACATTTTCCTAAAGTTTTAAGTGTGATTTTTTTGTGTCTATTGATAAAACAATACTTAGGAATTTTGGAAAAATCAATGTGATTATTCATGTTGCTGCAGAAGAGATACAACTGGGCAATTCTCATGCTTGCAGCAGATGAGCAACACATTCTGCAGCTATCCTGTGTTTATTTCAGCAAGCATCATATAATGCATGGCACCAACTGCTCCTGCGCCACTATTACATTATAACATAAAGAAAAACAGTTTGCTAAAATCAAAAGTTTTCCTGGCAATACAACTCCAAGAGCTTTGGATGAAACATCTCTGATGTCATCTCTTTTGAAACTGCAGCAGTTTCATTCCCTGGTTCATCCCAGACAAAAACTCTCTAACTACAGGTAGTTTTAAGTGAAGATTAAGTGTGACTGAATGCGTGCTGTGAATTGAGTGGGGAAAAAAATTGCCAAATCTCCTCCAAGGCAGAAACTCTGAGTAGTTCTGAGTTTCAGTCTGTGCCGTGCCTCCTGAGGACTCAAGCCCATGTACCCTCAGGAGACCTGAGAGCTCTCACACCGTTTTGCAACCTGCTTCAGTTCATTCTACAGTATTGGCAAATAAACCCTAATATCCTGAAAATATGTGGATTTTTTTGGTGTGATTCAAAATGAAAGTGTAGATACATTTTGGAAATATTTAGCTGAGTTTCTGTGTGAAAAGAAAATAATTGCCAGCTGCAGGGTAAACAGCAAGGGCAAACACCTCACTGTAAAATGTGTTTTTCCCTTTTTGCAAGGCTTGAGCAAAAAAAACATTACACTTGTTTGAAACTATGCAAACCATAAACATCCTAAATATTGAAATCCAAATGTAGCCTTTTGCCAATGTAAACACAGACAACTGATTAGTAAGAACCATGTGAATTTTGTGTAGTCAGCCAGATATCAAAAGCTGCAAATCCCACATCTGGTGGGGGGAGTTTGGATTTTTTGTGTTGGGTGGGGTATACTGTTGTTTGGGTTTTTTGTTTGTTTTTTTTTTTAATTAAACAGCAATAAGCTTGACATTAAGCTAACTTAGAGAAACTCTTACCAGATTTACTAGGGGTCCTCCAGAGTTCCCGTACTGAAAATAAACATAAGAACACATTTTAGTATTCATCTCCTTATTTGTTGCAAGCAAAATATAAAAGAAATTTTTGCAATATTTCTGTAGTACTGTTTCCATTGTCTAGTAAATTCATGCAATAGAACAGTCTTTAACAGCCAAACCCATAAACTACACTTTAACATCACCATTTTAGCTGAGCTTTGCAAATACTTCGTTTTTCTTCTCCTGCCAGAGTAAGTTAAGAAAGCCAAGGTTTTCCTTTTGTTTTCTTAGTGCCACACTAAACTGAGAGGATTTTAGGACAGCTCTGGGAGCTGTTAGTGAAGATTTCTTACAAGGCCAAGATCTGAAGTACAAAACCTATTGTTTTGCCTTAATTCAGAAACAAACTTGAACCCTTAAACGAAGCTTGGCACCCTTTTCAGAAAACAAGATGGATTTCGAAAAGATATTTATTTGCCAGAGAATATTGCCTCCTCCCTTGCAATCTGTAAGGATTTTCAAGTGAAGGCAGATATTGTGCCTGGTGTGGCTCCTCGGGGGGATTTCTACGCAACAACCGAGCGCTGCTGCGGCGCAGATGTCCACATTCACAGGGAGAGAAACACTCCCTGCTCCTCAGGAGGGCATCACAGGAGGGATTTGTGCTGGGGAGAGGTGAGGGCTGAGGGCAGCAGCCCGGAGGGGACGCACATTGATGATGGCATCTGTCTGGATGTAGTCCATGTCGGAGTTGCGGAGCCCCAGCTCCTTGCCCCCGCGCTGCGTGGTGCTGACGATGCCCGTGGTCACCGTGTTCTGCAGGGAAAAGGGGCTGCCAATGGCCACCACAAACTCCCCCGGCCTCAGGTCTGCAGACTGGCCAAGCAGAAGAACTGGCAATTTACCCTGCACAAAAAGAAAAGAAAGAAAAAGAAAATTCGAATGTTAAGACACTGCTCCGCTGGCAGAACGAATGTTACGGAAGGATGAATGCATTCACAGGGTAGAGGGAAAAAGAGAGGCTTTTATCCCTCAAGGATTTTGATCTGTTTTCTTTGAGTATTTTGTGTGTGGGTTGGTACAGAAACATCCAGTGTGGGCTCTTTACACTGGAGAACTTTTTCCACAACAGGTACCCATTAAATCAAGAACAATTAAAAGACCAAAGGAATATTTATGCTCTGCTGTACAAAGCAAACATCTGATGATACTAGAAATGAGCCACATCCAACACTTCTTGAAATAATTAGCAAACAGCTGCTGAAGTAAAAATATGATATTGTTTGAGAGTGAACACTAAAGAATCATGAAAGCAACAAGAGTATTAAGCATGCATGTGTGCAGTTAAAAGCATTTTATACTCTCACAAGACACCAGCTAATGATTCATCTTCATCTTTCTTTCAATGAAGTATCTCTTCTAAATAATTATATTCCCTCCTACATCCAGTGATGTCTTCCTCTGAAGATGTTAGGATTTAAGGACCTGATGTGATTTTTCTGTTATGAGAGTAGAGGATACCATTATACTTTCCTTTCAAGATCTTATCTCTAAACACAATAAATATTACATAGTTGAAGACATTCCCACTAAAACATTCTTAAAATCCAGCAAACACTGCATTGTACAGCAATTAAAAATAAAAAAGGGGAGGGGAGGTTGGATCCACACCCTTGTTAATGAATCAAGGGTGTTCTGAAACAGATGATATTTCAAATAAATACTTTTTTTATTCATCACCTGCCTGTACAATACACATTGAGTGCCATTTCTTCCTTTTTTCACACTTTAAAAAGTCAATCTCTACACTTACAGTGATGTGACACGTTTTTAAATATTTTTGTTTTATCTGTTGTCTAAATTATCCTGGCCCTCCCCAGGTAATTTAACCATATATTTAACCCATGATATTTAACCATGGCACTAAACTATTTCTATTAGCAGCAATGAACATATATAAGTACAGGTTTAGACTTAGGATTTGGAGGATTAGGTTACTGAACCCAAAAATCAAAACAGAATTCTGGAGGCATTTATCTTTTGCTTGGCAAAGCTAACTTGAACCTAGCTTTCCTCTAAGCTTGACCTACTTCAAGTTTTGGCAAAAAGGGAAAATATTGCATGTTTAATTTGGAAACTCATTGCTGGCTCTGGTTTTGTTACCAGCAGTTTTAAAGCCTGACTCAATAACTCATCCATAGGGACAAAAATTCAGTGTTATAAACTAACCCAAATTCCCATCACTTTGTATTTTTCACCTACAGTTTATTTCAAACATCCTAAGAGACAGACAATGTCTGCAAAGTAGAAAGCAAGAAAACAATGGCATCAGTTATCACTATATGCTGCTGCAAATTCAGGAGTTATGGTTTTAATGTTTAACAAGGCTGGTCTTGTGTATCCTTTATCCAGCTTTGTTACAATCCCACCAGGGAAGTTTTACTCAGATGAGCAGATTGTTTCAATAAAATTCATTGCCAGCTCCCAGACTGGGCAAGATGCATTATGGAAACTTATCTTTCAGTCTCCAGACAGCAAGAAAATAATTAAACCAACAGAGTGAGCTGGGAGAGCAACAGAATAGGCAGCACAGAAAGCAGAAAGCATTTCCATGTCTATTTGCATTCAGAGGAGAGTTATCACAACCAGCAATGCCCTATGAATGAATAATAATGATAAAATACAGTCCTTATCAGTGCCACAGCCACAGATGAACCCAGCTGTGGCTTAGCTCTGGGAAGGATCCAGCAGCTCTGCCCAGTGTCCCCATCACTGCTGCAGCAGAGAAGCAGCAGCAGGAGCATCCCAGGGCAGCCCCTGACCCCAGGCACAGCTCCAGGGGATGAGTCCAGGGCAGGGGAATCAGGCAGTTGTGCTCAGCTAACACAAACAGCCCCATCTGGGTCATGTTTGGACACAGGGAGCACCCTGGCCCTTCCTCCTCTCAGTAGATGCTATTGAGCTTACGTAGCACGTGTTTGCAAGATGTCATTGGTCAAAACCAGCATCTTCTTCTGGCACTGCTTTTCCTTCTTAAAAAAACAAAACAAAAACAAAAACCAAAAAAACATACAAAAGACAAAAAGGGTCTTTTGTTTGTATCCCAGTGCACTGAACACAGATACTTTGCAGAAAAAGAGGACATTTATCAGCAAATGAAACAGAGAGACAAGCAAAAGAAAACAGAATACTTTTCATGTTTCATTACTAGGAAAAAAAAAAAAAGAAAGGCTGGTCGTGTACAAAGTTAAAATATTTATACAAAGTTCCTGAGTTGTAACAACAGTCACAAAGCCAAAATTGCATCTGGCAGCAGAGAGAAAGTACAGGAACGGCCTGTGACTAATACAATTGTGATTGTGCTGAGTTTTCAGGGCTGTGCCTATACTAGCCAGGCTTCAGTTCAAGCTCTGATGCTGTATGGATTGGCTGCAGGTCACCCCTGTGATTCAACATGCCTTCTGGAAAGTCTGGCTAACCTTTCCCATGCTAGAAACAAAAATCCGTTGCAAAAACCTCCTGCACACATTATGAAACACAGCCATGGAAAACGTGTCCTGTGTTCCTTGTGATTTCCTGGTGTGGGGCAGAACTGACACACTGAAGGCACTGCATGTAAATACATGAGTGCCCCTACAAAACAGTGCCATGAATAATTGGGTATGATGAATATATGTGTTGTCATGGCTGTAAATTTGGGGGGGTTCTCTCTAAACTAGCTTAAAACACTGCCACACTCAGAATTGAATTTTCCGTTATAAAAAAACCAAAACAAATTCAAGTGCTTATTTGCATTGTGCACGTGGTTTTGAAATGAACCCAGTATAAAACCTATGAAAATCCCGTGGTGGAGTGGGGAAAAAAGATCCTTTTGCAGCCCAGGAGGAGCCCTGGCAGTGCCAGGCAGGCAGTGCTGTACCAGGATGGTGTCAGAACACCCCCTGTGCCCTCACACCCTGCCAGTGGCAGGCTCATCCCCAGGAAGTTCAGGAATCCTGGTAAAATGAGTGTGAGTTCAGGGCTCTTAATAGCTATACTTAATAAATGTGCATTCTTCAATCTTTACATAATGTCTGATGGCCCTCGGGATGACATAAACACCACTCCAACTCGTGATTCTCCTGCTTTGACTACAGATTTGCCAGTGCAGTTAATTAAAAGTGCCAGGCAAAGGACCATGCCTTGCAGCACAAGCAGCAGGGAGCCAGGAACACCCAGGCCCAGCTCTCCCAGTGACTCACTGCACGGCTTTGGGCAACATAGAACACCTTTTCTACCCCTGTCTTTTCTAACTCTTCCTTTGATGAAGCCTTGGGGCTCTGCTGGATCCATGTTTACTCAATAAAACAAATCTGCAGGCAGGCATTCTGCAAGCACACAGAAATAGGACCAAACATGCAAACCCCTAAGTGGCACATGACTCACTGTTTACACCCAGGCAGAGAAGGAGCCATTAATTAGGGTTAATATTTTAAGACTTTCACATCCCAAAGGGCTTCAGACGTTTTTATATATGGATTTGACTCCAACCCTGGATAAACACAACTCCCACGACATGGAGAGCTGCACACCAACACAAGAAATGGCTCCAGCCACAATAGGACACAGCTACTGTGGCATGAGGAGAGGTAGAGATCAGCACCATCAGCCAGAGGGACTCAGAGAAACACGGAATCATTTAGGTTGGAAAATGTCACACACACCTTTTATGAAAAATCCTTTCCTTAGGATTTTTCCTCCTGAGAAGCTGATAGGCCTCAGGAACAGAATGCAAACAATGGTTATCTGCTGCTGTGGAATGCAACAGGTGGATCTGTGTCTCATGTGGTTGTTTCTAATTAATGGCCAATCACAGTCCAGCTGGCTCAGACTTTCTGGTCAGTCACAAGCCTTTGTTATCATTCTTTCTTTTTCTATTCTTAGCCAGCCTTCTGATGAAATCCTTTCTTCCATTCTTTTAGTATAGTTTTAATACAATATATATCATAAAATAATAAATCAGCCTTCTGAAACATGGAGTCAGATCCTTGTCTCTTCCCTCATTCTCAGACCCCTGTGAACACCATCACAGGAAAAGGCCTCTGAGATTACGGAGCCCAACCACTGAGCCAGCACTGCCAAGGCCACCACTAATGTGTGTCCCCAAGTGCTGCATCCACTTGGCTTTTATATTCCTCCAGGAATGGGGACTCCAACACTGCCCTTCCATGAGGAAATTGTTCCCAAAATCCACCCTGAGCTGCCCTGGCCCAACCTGAGGCCGTTCCCTCTGCTCCTGTCCCTGTTCCCTGGAGCAGAGCCCAAGCCCCCGGCTGTGCCCTCCTGGCAGGAGCTGTGCAGAGCCACAAGGGCCCCCTGAGCCTCCTTTGCTCCAGGCTCAGCCCCTTCCCAGCTCCCTCTGAGCCTCCAGACCCTTCCCCAGCTCTGTTCCCTTCCCTGGACACCCTCCAGCCCCTCCATGTCCTTCCTGCAGTGAGAGACCACAGCTGACCCCAGGATTCAAGGTGCAGCCCCAGCAGGGCCAGCACAGATGTTCCCCTGGTGTTCTTTTAACAGCACAACTTGAATCAGATAAAAGAAGTGAAATCTGGACAAAACAGCTCCAAAACTAAAAGAGGAGGGAGCACAAAACCGCCACCAGCCACTGCCACGGAGAAATGGAAACCAGGAGACAGACGGCCATAAGCAGGAGGTGTTTTGGTTTGAACTTTTTCATCCATGAAATAAGTGAATGTGTCTCCATGCTGGCACAGAAAGCAAGTAAATCCCTCCTCTGTTCTGTAATCCCCTTCATTTGTAGGTGGAAAGTCAGGAATTTGCAGGAAACACTTTGCAGTTCAATAAACGGATGAAGAGGAGACAAAAGTTCTGAGTTCAACTTGTGTTAACCAGCGACAGATCTCCTTCATGCTTCTTATTTTTAGGTGGGAAAAGCACAGATGAACACTAATTCAGCTCTGAGTGTAACTCTGGCAAAACATGTAACTGTCCTGGGAATTGCATTTCTGTTCTGACTAATTCAACTTTCGGAATACGTTATGGCAAAACAAAAACACCAGTTATGAGCACATAAAAATATAGAATATCATCTACAATCTAGAAACTGCTTGACAGTGAGTCAAAGAAAACAAAAAACCCAGGCTGAAAGCATTACTAGCCTCCAAAAGTATTTCATCTATAGTTAGAAAAGCAAAACTGAGTCTCCTTATCTAAATATGGAGCATGGGAAGCTTGCAGGAAAAAAAAAAAAAGAAGAAAAGGATGAAGTGTTGTTTTGATACGTCACCAGCTTTTCAATTGCCTGGCAAGAGATTGCTGTTCTCCCTTTAAAATAAAACACAAATGAAATTACAATTAAATAAAATAAAAATAGCAATTAAAAATATGCTGGTGCTGGCAGACCCACCCTGGAGATGTATTTTGCTGCATGGGAAGCTGGACCAGCACATTGTCCCCACAGTGGGGGCTACTAGAAGCTGAAGATGGCAGGAAACCACTGCTGCCTAAACTGATGAATAAACTGGAGTTAAGATCCAAGCTTTTTACAAGATATTTCGTTCCTATGGGTCCTGAACACTTCTGGAAGCAATATGTGGGCTTCCTCAGGCTCCCAAGAGGAAACAGCGTATTACCCAGCCACAGATTTCAAAGTGAAATAGCATTTCAGAAAAGCCACTTACATCTGGTGTCCAAGTAGTTTGTTTCTTCAAAATGTGGGCTATTAAAATATTGATGCATAAACAGGGAAGTTTGCTTTCCTGCCTCCTCCAGTTTGTACACACAGGGGAAAACCAAATCCCCTCTGACCACAAAGATACAGACACTCATTGCCTCAGGAAACCACCAGGGCAGCCAGGGCAGGAGGTCTTGTTGATTTAAAAGTGTCAAACAGAGTGTTTATTAGAAAGATGCAGGAGAAACCTTAAGCTGAAGGTTTCAGCTGAAGGGCTGAAATGTCGCCACAAATTAGAGATGGGTCACAACCCCGCTGCTGCTGCACCCTGCAGATGCCAAATCCTGTCTGGGCTAAAGAGACAGGAACTGGCCACACTGAGGAGCAAAAATCTTCAGGACTTGGCCTGTGTTGCCTGTGTGATTTCAGGGTCAGTGTCTCATGGCTGGATTTTGGGCACGTAGAAAGAAAAAACACCTCAAAATAAAGCCATCCACCCTGCTCCCCCCTTCAGTGCCAACCCACAGGCATCATTTTTGTGGACAGAGCTCAATTTCCAGGGCTGAAAAGGGTCTCCAGGCAAAAGCCACCTCCACCTTCCACTGCTGTGGGCCGCCAGTTCCCATTTGGGTTGGGCTCTTCTATAATTCTGCCCCCCCGTTAATGTTGTTCATTAAACCACCCCGAAATTTCCTCCCCTCCTGCTGGTGTTTATTTTTCAGCAGCTGTATCACACATTCTGATTTAACAAGGTAGTTATTTGCCTTGAGATGAATCCCACAATGCAGCTCTGCCAGCAAAAAAGCATCTGCTCCCTTTGGGGTGTTGTGCAACAGTTTTGATGGGTTTCACACTCGCTGCAGTGTCACACGTGCCACGCAGGACAGATCATTAATTTCACCAGTCCCTGCCTATGCTGCCAAAATCCAGCTTTTTCTAGGGAAGCCTTATAAATTTTGCATGTTCATATCCAAATTGTCTGCAACTGCGCTGCTCCTTTCTAGTGATGTGGTCTCCTCCTTGCATTTGGAAGGATATTTAGGTTGGATTCATGGCTACCACATTGATTCCAATCTTACTTCCTACTTTCAGCACTCCAGCAAACTGCTCTGTGTCACCACAGACATGAGAAACACTGGTGCTCTCTTTTATAGACTGTAAAAACAAGCACATTTTAGGACTGGAACAACTGCTCCAAAGTTTCTGTTCCTCATTGACTGCAAGATGTTTTTCCACGGAGAAGAATTTAATCAGGGAAACGGTTCATCCTCACCGCTGCCCAGATTTTACCACCCTCTTTCATTTCCTACTGCACTCAGCAAAGCCAAATTAGTTCTAGTAATGTCTCTGACCAGATGTTCACACCTTAGAGGGAAACAACATCCAGGCTGCTGCAAAATCTGAACAGCTGTAGGAATACCAGCTGACAGCCTGATCCCAGCTCTGTTCCTAATCAGAGCATTCTGCACCCTTCAGATCCTGCCTTAACATGCCACACATAAAAAAGAAGAAAAAACCCTTCTGCATCTTTGATGTCGCCTTCAAATAATTTATTCCAATTCAAGAGCTTCACTTCTTACTTCAGAATAATTCTTAAGAATGCTTTTCATGCCATTTACAGATTTTTAAGGGGTCATTTGTACCACCCTGTTGACTTCTTTAGCCAGCAAATACGTTTCAAATTCAACAAATTATTACCCCTGTGATTTTAAAATCCTTCATGCATCTGAATGAGTGCAAGGCATTCCAGTACAAAAAGGAAAGCTCAAACTGAGCTTGAAAGGGCATATAAAAATGCCCCATAAAAGTTCAATCTGAGAATAAATTTCTCAGATTGACCACGTTTCCATTTTAACTTTTTTTTTGGTGAACACATAAAACATTGTTTTGAATTCTCAAATGCAAAGCAACACCTGTCCTGTGAACAGAGACGCCTCAGGCCTCACCTTGGATTGGGATTTCCCAGTGCCATGTCACCAGAGCTGGCTGGAAAGCTGGGTCTCCCATCCCTTTAAATTTCCCCCCAGTCTTCTCAAAATTATCCTGAGCTGCAATGGGAGAAGCCAGGAGGAGAACACCACCCAAGGCACTGCCTTGTACAGCTGATAAGATGCTTCCAAGGGCAGCTCAGACCAATTCCAGCCCTGTTGAGCAGCACTTTCCACCCCAAGCCCATCTGGATGAGTTACCTTTTTCCCAAACTGCTTCCAGGCTCTCCCTTCCCCCAAGCAGCTTCCCAGAACAACTAGGAGCCATTTCCTCCTTGATAATGTTATATATTAAATAACATTCAAGCCCATAACATTCAATAACGTTCAAGCCCATGCCTGCTCTTTTCCTGAGTCCTCACAAACTGCCCATCACACCAGTTCAGTGTCTCCTCTCTGCCCCCTCTCTCCTCTGGGGTTCAGCTTCCTGCTGCTCCAATCCTCTCCTTTTCACCGTGGCTGCTCTCCCCTCCACCTTGTACTTCCAATTTTAAAGCACTTTTCCAGCTGCCCTTCACTCCCTGCCTCATCCTGCTCATCCCAGTGCTGCCAGTGCTCGTGCTGGGGATGTGTCCCTCTGCTTCTTGCTGCTTTTTCTTATTTTAAGATAAAAATGAGAAAACAAGCAGCGCCATGAAAACAGAGAGAAAAAACAACACAGCAGAAACATTATTGATACTGTTTGGTTTTTCTGCCTGGTTGCTGTTCAGAAGCTTTTAAAAAAGAAGAAGATTTGAAGTTCTGGAGGTGGCAAGGGAGCGGCAGGAGCGCTCCATCCCTCGGGTCATCCAAGGGTTCTGCGTTAGGCGCCTGGCTTAGTCATGAACTCTGGCACAAACACTCCTGACCTCGCTGGGGAATAGCCCTGAACTAAAACAACGCTGCAAGATCTACACATTTGTGAGTCATGTGTTTCAAATGAAGCATTCCTGCCCCTTAAACTTGGAGGTCATCAACTGACAGAGCAAACGAGGGGAGCCAACGTGAGCAGCACCCCGAAGAGCCACGTCTGGCTCCATTACACAGCATTTCCACACAATATCCTTCTTGCTACGCGTGCAGAACCTCCTGACAGCTTTTCTGCTGTGGCAGGAGGCACAGCAACGCTGACAGAGGAACATTTGATACGGAGGGAGATCATAGATGGGAAGCTGCTCAGAAAACCACTTGCAGTGTAAGAACATCTTTCCAAGCTGGCTTTGATTTCCATGCACAAGACGCTCCCCAAGGTATTTTCCACTTTAGTATCTGCATCAGCAAGAGACAGATGTGTCCTCTAAAAGCCATTTGTGACTTAAATATAGGCACTCAAGACAGAGTAGCACAAGCAAAACACCCCCATTTCTTCTCTGAGACAGAGTTATATCAGATAAGGTGCGTGCAAACCAGCCAGCAAACTGGGGTGTTGTTTTTTATCGTGAGGATGCATAAAAAATGCTATGTAATACTTTCACTACACTCAGAGGTGACAAAATTACCACTGCCACCCACAAACTTGGCTTTTACAAATGTGTGTCCACCTAGTTCATACATTCTCAAAACCCCAGCCCAGTAAACAGCTTGTTTTTCCTCCCAACCTGAAAATCAGCAACACCTTTTGGAAAGGAGGATGTTAAATTAGAGGAACAAAATGTGTCTTGCTTTAGCAACTCACCTGAGAATCTATTTTAATTAGTGCAATATCTGATTTTTCATCAACATCTTTAATTTTGGCTTCATAGGTCTCCCCGTTCTTCAGCTCCACCTTCACCCTGTTCTTGTTGGTGACCACGTGGGCGTTGGTGACGATCAGCCCATCCTCAGAGACAATGAACCCTGAGCCACTGGCAACAGGAACCTCCCTCTTGGAAAAAGGAAGTCTAAAAGACAAGGGAAGTAAAACATTTATTGCTGCAAAAAAAGATGAAAGGTCACAAATAATTCCAAATAACACACAGCCAAAAAGGAGTTTGGTGAGTTCTTAATGTTTTGAGGTATCTGCTGTTACTCCCATTAAGAAGATAAAGCACATCCATTACTTTAGCTAATTATTTTTCCATGACTCTTAAATTATCCTTAATTCTTAAGCATGACAAATATTTATTATCTCAAAACCCCTTTGCTATTTCATACCATCGATCAACATTTCTGTCACGCTGGCAGCTGTTTTCAAGAATTAAATAAAAATGAAAAAAAAAAAAGAAATAAAACCAAGACTGGGCATCTTGTTTACTTGCGAAATAATTCAATGTGAACCACAGCAGGGGCGATCTTCTCCACCACATCTGCAATAAAGTTGTATTTGTGCCTCAGGCTGTTGGGATGTTCTTGGCCTGAAATAGAAACAGAGGACGTGTCATGAGTTCTTCAAGCGACTGCAGGAGGGCCATTGCAAAACACCTGAATTAAAAAAAGCTCTGGGTGGGTATCTCTCCCTTCCTTAAAAGTCGTCTGCAGCATGACCTCGGCCCTAGATTCCCTCCCTGCTTCTGTGCACAGAGGTGGAGTTTTTGAGCCATGGAACCTCCTGGTGTGGAGTGCACCCCACTGGGCCCATCCCTCTGACCCCTCTGTGGTGCCCAGGGATGGGGCACAGGGCTCATTCCCTGCCTGTGAAAGGGATTTTGTACTCAGATGCCTCCCTTGCTGCCCTCCTTTTCTGGATGGTCTGCTGAGCCTGGATGGTCTCCCCAGATGAAACAAACCAGCTCTGTTCCTCTGCCAAAATACGCCTTCTTGGAGGGTTCTGAAGTCTCGGGCTGCTGCGTTTGTAAAATGCCAAGGACACAGAGGTCCTGACCCAGTGTGAGCCCTCGGCAGCTGCTGAGAAAGTTTAACTTGGGTACAAGGTTGGGCTTCCTTTCCCACCAGTGTCCCCACACAGCCTGACCCTGCCTGGCCCCTGCACATGGAATAACCTTCCACACCCTCCACACAACCCCGCTCAAGGCATCCTCCCCAGCCTGAGCTCCACCAGCTCCATGGATCCCACCCTGCTCTGGAGCCACTGAGCCACCCCCAGGGCTGTGGAATAGATAGGACGACACAATGGGACCACAAAGCTCTGCATTCCTGGGCAGTGCTGCAACAAAAGCTCATGGTCACTGAGTATTCAGCAGGGGCCAGTGGGATTTTCAAATGCCACTGGGTACCCAACTCCCACTGCGGCCAACAGAAAACCTGTCTGCACCAAGAGAGGTTTAAAAATCTCTGGGAAAAACTCACAATTTAGACACAGCTTCTCCTCCTCAAGCAGTTCAGGGGCAAAACATTGCTTTGTAAAATTGGGAGCAGCTATGCAAATCGGGAACACCCCAAAGAGTTATTTTGTATTCCTTCAGAGGTGAGAAACACCCTTTGTTTTCATTTCAGTTTTATCTGGCGCATCCATCTCCTGCTATACATGCACAAGCCAAGCCTGGAACAGGCTTTCAGAGGAGTATTAATGTGTTGTGCTGCTCCCATCCATCTTTGCCATTTGGCTTCTAAATCCATGTGGAGATTAAAGCAATAAGCAGCTTGTGGATGCTGTAAGTGCCTTTGACGGTGTAAGAGGACGATTTATTTCAGAATCATAGAAGGACTATCCCATAAACCTATCCCAATACCAAAACCCCAAATGCCCTTTGCTGTTGGAAAAACCAGAGAGGAAAGCCATGCAGATCTTCAAGCACACACTGGAGGCAGTAATGGTTTGGGAACAAAATGCCCCTGCTTTTAACACTAACCAGACACTGCTTTGGTTCAGGGGTGAGCATGTTCCAGGTGGCTTCCCAGTGCCAGCAGCACACGCTGTCCCTCGGGAGAGGGGTGCATGCTCCACCCTAACACCCTCTGTCACTCAGGGACAGGTTTTTTTCCTTATTTGTACCCCGTGAAACATCTCAAGGGCTTTTAAATGCAGCCAGTGACAAGCAGCAGCCGCAGCAGCAGCCACAAAACCCGCTGTGCTGTTTCACAAGCGTTTATCTGCTTTATGGAGCAGCAACATCGATCAGGAAACTTTTGTCCTCACCTCACTGTTTTCCTCAAGAGTGTTCAGTGCTTTCTGATTTACACATGAGCTGCTACCCTTGGGCTTTCACCCCACAGAGGCATAAGGGCTTGCTGATTGAGAAATATCAATTTACCAAACGATTTATACTCCCGACTAGAAATATTCAGCATCAAACAAGTCGTGTCATTGCTGTAAAGCTGACAATTATCACAGGGACAGTTCTGGGAAGCTGCTGCAATAAGAAATGCAGCCTGGAATTATCCACTTGCATTAAATAGGTGCTTGGACAGATTATCAGGTGGGATTAACATGGTGCTGGGCTAAAACTCCACAGGGCACTGCTGCAGCCATGGATATGCTTTTTGATCACTGCTTATAAAATGATTTCATCTCAGCTGCAATGCTGTAGACATCCAAAGGTCACATCCTGCCCTTGGGAAAGAAAAAAAAGCTCCACGGATGAGGGAACTACACAGGCAAAGCACAGCTTTTTTTTCATGCCTTCAATCTTTTTTGCTTTTAGCTATTGAAGGACAAAAAGGATGCCCAGGCTGTACATGGTGAGACTGCTAATACCTCATCTCAGAGCTGCCTTCCCTTGCAACTGGAGCCTACAAAAGCCAGGATTTCAGAGGCAACAGTATTTTGTCCATGATCCACCCCGTCATGCAGTCCCAAACTAAACTGCAGAGTGAAAAGAAAAAGTTCAGAGTTTCCTACTTTTGAAAAAGTTAGATAATAAATACTAATTCATGGCATACTGACCCAAAAAAGCTCCCAGCAGCTGGCCACGCCTGCCTATTGCTTATGTATTAGGAATTCCTGCATTGTGTAACACAGTTTTGCAACTGCTCTTGAACCACTGCCCATTTAAATGGAAAACATACCTTTTTAAAGCAAAAAAACAACAGTCAAAGCACTGATCTTGATGGATTCATCGATGAAAGTTAATGAAAAAAATCCTGTAAACTCGTCTTTACCATCAACATAAAATCTGAAGGCTGTAGTAGAAATATTGATACATTGAAAATTTCTATTTTCACTGAGATAAAGAATAATGGAGGGCAAAAAAAAAAAAAAAAAGCCGATTTCTATTTGGGATTGCTGAGCTGGCACATGGGGAGCTGAGAGCTGCACTGATCCTTCCTACAAGAAACCACCTCTGTGTGAAATGCTACCTAACATTTGAACCCAGGCACAAAGGACCACGTGGAAACTTAAATGGCCATAAAAACACCAACATTACAAGTTTAATATGGGCAGATTCTCATTCCTCAACCACCACAGGGCTCTTTCCAGCAGTGAAACTGAGAACTTCACCAGGTATATTTTCCTCTTCTCTCTTACACATCTATTTTCCAGCTGCACCAATAGCTCAGGGCCTTTTGGTAACAAATATATGTTTTTGTTTTTGGTTTGGGGGGGATTTTTTTGGTGGGGGTGGTGGTGTTTTGGTTTGTTTCTAGATCATTGAGAGTTGGGCTTGAATAAAGCTCAAGTTCCTAAATACCTTCAGGCTCTGATGTTCAAATCTTCCCAGACTGCTCCTCTTTCTATTTATATGCTGTGATTATTGTGTTTTGTAATGTTTTTATTGAACTATTGCACAATGCCCTAAAATGCCCACGAGCACGGCTAAGAAACCTTTATTAATTACATTATAAAGATGATTGTTGTGAATTCAGTTAATGACAAATATATATATATATATAAATAGGTCATAGCATGAAAAATTCCCAAGGCAACCAAATTTTTCAAGGACTTCAAAGGGTGTGCTGGCTGCCAGCCCTGAAATGAGAAGGCAAATCTCTGCCAACTGGCATTAGCAGGGCTAATAATCAGTAAACAGACTGCTAGGAGAGCAAGACAGAGTACCAAGCCATGAAAAAAAGCACACCCAGCTGTAAACAACTGAAGTAATTTGGTTTCATAAAGAGGAGCCAAAAAGCAAATTAAGATCTGGGTTCTGGTTAGGTCATTACTCAAAGTGGCATCGATGCAATGATGCTCGCAGCTCACACATGCTGCTTTTGGAAGTTATTTTGAGCTGAACTGAGGAGATGCTTTGGAGATAGAAATCTCACCAAAGTAACCTCTCCCCTTCTGCTGGGAGAGCTGTCTGCTGCTCTGGAAGGGCTGATCCTGGCATTGAGAAGAGAGCAGGTCTTCAAACAAAGCTTTGGGCACATCTCAGACAGACATGGGGCTTTTCCCCACTCAGTTTTCACCCCTTTTCCAAAAAGGGGGTTCAGCACTCCCCACTGACTGAGGAGCAAAATAATTATCCCATTGGACAGGATTTTTTTTGTCTTATAGACATGGTGAAAGGGGGAAAAAGGCACATCCCAGAAACTCTCTGGGCTGCCCTCACTGAAGGGCTGCAGATCCTTGGATAACTAAAGATATTAAACTGCCCAGGCTGCTGAAAATAGGTGAGATGATTTCCTCCTGCACTCACCACTTGTTTAGGCACACACAAGGGTTTGAAAGCATGGCTTGGGATTCTCTGCAGAACGAAACCAAAAGAGCTGCAGCACTCACGAAAGCTCCGGGCTGCCAGAACCGGTGACTGCTGACACAAACCACAAACCAAGTTTTGCTTGGAGAACTTCCACCCTTCCCAAATAAAACTCCAGCCACTGGTGTTTGTACAAACTTCCATTCATGCCATAAAAACCTCCAAACCTCGGACTATGGAGACAAAAAAACTCCAGCAAAGGTGCTCAGCTCACCAAAAACAGGGGGATCAGCAAGCCCTGCTGGAGAGACAAGGAAAACGTGTGGGAATCTGCTGCCACACTTTCTTTTTTTAAATTACAGAAAGCTGCAAGCCTAAATATTCCACTTCCTATTCAAGGATAAGTTGTGTAATTCACCAAAAAAAGGGTATTACACAATGACAACACTAAGAAAATAAGGAACAACACTCGACGTGTCACAGGCAATTTGCTCAAGAGCAACTCTTAGGTCATTGGAGGGAATTTTGAGAGGTCTAAACCACAGCACCTTGTTGGTACAGATGCTATTGCATCAGTTATTTTTCCCCTGTATAATCCATGCAGAAACTCAAGACACCTCACAGATTTCTGGGAGGAAAGTCTGCATTACTGTGATGTCCCTAAAAGCAAAAAATACTTTCATAGCCCTAAATAATGGTAGAATAAAATGCTTGAAATCTCTCCAAACAGTAAACTGCACAAATCTGGTCTTCATTTAAAATATTTCCTGCAGCAAGAACCACTGCAAGATTAAAGTGAGGACTTTAAGTGAAATTCTTATTTGGCATAAATGCACACGTGCAAAGGAAAACTAAAGTCCATTTTCATCACCATAATATTTAGATGATCAATTCCTTCTTGGCAGTGTTCAACAAGGACTTTGTATTTTCCCTGCTAATCCAAACGCAGAAACTCATTCATTTTAATCACTGATTTTAAACAAACCCCAAAGATCTGCCAAGCTAAACAAAACAGGGAATCTACACAAAGTTCATAGAACAGAACAGCTCCCAAATTAATGGTAACACAGGACAGATTTCAGAGCAATGTGTGGTCACTCATAGAACAAAAGAACATTTGAGTAACAAAATAAAGGTGAAAAACTTCACGTTTTAATTGATATTCTACTCATTCACTACTGGCTACAAATTAATGTTTGCCCTGAGAAGAGCTTGGAAGGGAGAGGTATTGAGAATCCAGTTGTAGGAATAAGTAAAAGCAGATGTTGGCAACCCAAGAATGTTACCAATATCTGATATCCCATCCCTGGAAGTGTCCAAGAACAGGCTGAACAGGACTTGGAGCATCCTGGGACAGGGGGAGGTGTCCCTGCCCATGGCAGGGGTGGAATGGGATGAGCTTTAAGGTCCCTTCCCAGCCAGACTGCACTGTAAGAGTTATCAAGCTATACGGAGAGAATGGCAAAAAGAGTTCTTGTGTATTTATAAAGCAACAACAAAAAGTATTTGAAGATAATGGAATTGCAAAGCAAAGCCTTCAGAGAGCTTTGGTCCAGCCTCTCCAGTCCAGCTTCTTTCTTAGTGGGAATCAGACCTCTGTGGCATCCAGTACACCAAGGCTGTTCAGGATGTTCTTGCCACTGAAAATGGTCAATGGGCAAACTCCTCTTGTAACATGCTCACAGCTTTCTTTGAGGAAATTCCTATATAATTTCAGATTTACACTTTCATTTTTAGCCAAACAGGGACTTCTCCTACCACTTATCTACAAGGCAGAGTCAGTGGGAAGGTAATCAGGCACAGAACATCTTTGTTACAGCTCAGCTGCTGCATTACTGTAGATCACAGGACTGGAAGGTTCTGCAGAGAAAGAATGCCCTGGATGGGTGCATCCTGGTCCAAGCTGTGTTACTCAGTCTCCATGCAACTTGCAAAAAGCAATTTGTGCTTTAGTGCCTTAGATTTAGCTCTAAAATGGGCATAACCCTATTTTATCTGATTGGAACAATCTCAGGCCTTAGCAACCCTTGCAGAACCTCACAGGGAGAAAATATGTATATAAAAACTCCCAGGAATGCCAGAAATTCCTTTATAAACCAAGTGCACTGGCTTGAGTGCAAAACAGGCTCACAGTTACAGCAGCAAGGAGCAAAAACCACCAGACTTTTGAGCTGAGGAGGCTCAAAGGCAACTGGGTGTCAGGCAGGAATCCAGAGAGGAGAGACAGCTCCATCTAAAACAACAGGAAACTGCAATTCCTTCTGTAAACAGCAGTGGTGAGGTGGGAGGAAACCCAGCTTGGGCATAAACAGGGAAGGGAAGGGGAAAATGAAAAAAAGGGGAAAGGAAAAAAAGGAAAAAAAAGGAAAAAAGGGGAAAAAAAAGGAAAAAGGAAAAAAAAGGGGGGAAGGAGAGGAGAGGAGAGGAGAGGAGAGGAGAGGAGAGGAGAGGAGAGGAGAGGAGAGGAGAGGAGAGGAGAGGAGAGGAGAGGAAAGGAAAAGGAAAAGGAAAAGGAAAAGGAAAAGGAAAAGGAAAAAGGAAAAGGAAAGGAAAAGGAAAAGGAAAGGAAAAGGAAAGGAAAAGGAAAGGGAAAGGAAAGGAAAAGGAAAGGAAAAGGAAAGGAAAGGAAAGGAAAGGAAAGGAAAGGAAAGGAAAGGAAAGGAAAGGAAAGGAAAGGAAAGGAAAGGAAAGGAAAGGAAAGGAAAGGAAAGGAAAGGAAAGGAAAGGAAAGGAAAGGAAAGGAAAGGAAAGGAAAGGAAAGGAAAGGAAAGGAAAAGGCAGCCCTGGGAGCAGGAACACGTTGTTCCTGCAGCAGCATTGCCATATTAACACAATGCTGAGGGGGCCTCAGCCAGGATGATCGATTAATTAATTAATCCCAATTAATTGGGAGCCAGAAGCCCTCTGACAATGGCACAGAGCTCTGGTGGCCATGCCAGCAGTGCCCTGCATGGGCAGGAGCACCATGAGCAGGGAGATGCTCAGGAATAAAGGTGAAGAACGATTCAGAGCAAGGGCAAAGGGTGCTGAGCTGGAAAATATAATTTAAAAAATGTAATTCCAGCAGCCCTGTCTGAGCTGGAAGCACTAAGAAATGTAAGTCAGGTAGTTATGGAAAAGAGTCTGCCTCATTTCCTGCAGACAGAGGAACAGAATATTTCAGCCAACAGGTTAAAGCAGACAATTCTCTTCTCTGCAGAAGGCTGAAAATACAACAGATGAGTCAGGAATAATTTCTCCTCTCCTTTTTTTCAGCCCTGCTCGGTTTGTGTCCCTTCCAAGCTGGGTCATCACCCAGTTTTACCTCCCAACTCCAACTGACTACAGGCAGAAAACCAGCAAAATAACCTCAAAACTCCCATTAAGTACCAAGGACGTGGTAATTCCTATATCCCACGTGTAACCAGCAGCTGCCCAATCTTGAGAGTTCCTCCTGAAATTATAAACCCATTAAGATCTCATTTTAAGTATGTGAGAAACTTTCACACTGCATCTTCAGAAGAAATCCCTGGTTAAGAGAGACTTAGCTTTAACTTCCAGGAACCCTGGTATGAAGACACCAGGGAATAAAAAACAAGTTCTTGTTTTCATGCTTCTTAAACTTCTCTCTGGCCTAAAAAAAAACCTCTTAAGGGGAAAGCCTATAAAAAGCTTTTCTGCAGCTGGAGATTGATTTCACCACTTTGCTGAGGCAGGACTTGGGAGTGACATGGAATTGATACAAATAAGGGTCAAATCTATAGGAAAAAATAGATAAAAACCTCTCAGAACAGTAATAAAACAGACACCACTCCTACTCTGGGGTGCTGTAATTGAACAGCACTTGATCCCAGCATAATTACATTGCAAAAGCCCCAATAGCCTGAAAAATCTGTCAGCCTTTGGCAGCATTTTCTACATCTGTCTCAAGAATCACTCCAAGACCACCCAGATTTGTTGTAATGTGGACATCAGAAATCAGTGAGTGGCTGGGAAATGAAGCTGGAGTGATGTGGGTGCTCCTCCTGCCTACCTGGGGAGCTGCAGGGAGGGGGTGGCACTGCCCCTGTCACAGAGCCCCTGTCACAGAGCCCCTGTCACACTGCCCCTGTCACACAGCCCTGCTGCTCCTGGAGCTCCCCACGATCTAAAGGACAGCAGGGCTCGATTTCACTCTCTCAAATATGCATTTTCCAAAGATATTTGGAGTCCTGATTATTATATTCACTGCTCCCCTGCCAACAGCAGCTATTTAAATATCGATATTCTCATCCCCACACCTGTCCTGCTTTATTTTATGGACCATCTGAGTATTTTTCATATTTACAAGTGGCTTCTGCTTGCCCGCTTTTCAGTGTCTGAATACAAAAGAAAACAAGGGTTAGCCAAGTTTACCTTCATAGATTGAGGTCTACACAGAGATAGAGGAAGGGCAGACACTCCAAACAGCGCCTGTGCTGTCCTGGAAAAAAGGAGTGAATCATCCCTTCACCACCACAACTGTTGAAGCATGAGATTCCTGGGGGGCTGTGTTTGTTTTGGGGCTGGGATGGTGGGAGGGGAGAGACTTGTTTGGGTTTCTCTTCCTCCCTGGTGCTTGGTGCACGCACTCCTTCCCTCCTGCAGGAGGGCTTGCTGCAGAGCAGATCGACAGATCATCGATGCTGCTGGCAGGGCAAAGCCAAAGCTGCAGCCTGAGAGTTTGAGAAATAGAGTCATGGAAAAGAAAAGTAATGGAAAATGGAGCAGCAACGCTGGCAAGGTGCAGAAAACTGAGCAGGGACTCATGAAAGCTCAGTTTGCTCTCAGCTCTGACCTTGAGCGAAGCTCTTTATCTTTCCCTGCCCTAGATTCACTATCTGTGAAATGGGGCAATGGCAGTGGCCTCTGGGAAAATATTGAGAGCTCCAAAAGTTACCCTCTGCTACAGAAAATATTTCAAATTTTAGCCCACTGGGTAACTTCTGTGCACGGCTGCCAGATTTACTAAGCATTATTTTATCCATCAGTTGTCTGGCAACAAAAATCCCAGTGCTACCAGAAACATTTCAAGCGCCACAGCTCAGTCTCACTGGGGTTTCCAGCAGCAGTTCTGCAAAAGGGGATGTAGGAATTATTCACTGCACATCCCTCTCCCGTGTCTCACCAAAAAAAAAGGCTTTACAACAGTGAGGAGATGGAAAGACTGAGAAACCCTGATGGGGAAAAAGTGACAGAGACAAGAATGAGGTTTGGTTAACCAATACCACACAGAGTTTTGATGGCATTGCTTGCAGTGACAGGGCCAGGTACCAGCCTGCAGGAAAATGCATCTGCTCACACATGGAACACACATTTGCTTTGTTTTCCCACTTTTTTCCTCCAGAAACAAGCTCCTGGCAGAGCACTTGTAACAAATTGCACAAGCCAGCTGACCTCCATCCCTGTGCTTCCCCTTGGTGCCTGATATTAACCCAGAAATTCAAGAGCTGCTCTGCCTGCCTGCATAATTCACCTCCAGCTGCTAAAATGTGGCAGCAAAGATCTTCTCAGTTCATTAAACTTTAAAATAACTACTCACCTGTGTCTCATCTCACAAGTTTAAGATATTATAACTCTCCTGTTACCTACAGATAAAAGGTCAACATCCATTAGTAAAAGATCAATTATTTTATAGCCCTTTGATACAAGGGAGTGGAGGCTTATTTTTTACTTATATTCTTCTCTTTGAAGCAGAGCAACTAATTTGGAAATCCCAATGACCTGCACGCAGAAGGCAAAATAAAATCTTTTATTCTACATCCTGAGCACAGCCTCCAAAATAATGTCAGGTATTCACTTGGGCCCAGTTACAAAGGCAGTGGGACTCAGTGCCAAGCCCAGCCAGGGATCCTGGAGGCCCCAGCAGCTCCTGGGAGTGAGGAATGGCTGTATTTACAGCACAAGTTCCACAGAACCCCAGCTTCTATTTCTGACGTTGCTTCCTTTCACTCCAAGCACACGTAAACTCACATTTGAAAAATATTTTCCAGCTTCTCCTGTTTCTTGGACGGCAGAGCCCGAGAGCTGCTCAGGATCTGCTGCCTCCCTCGCATCCTAACAACACTCCTGCTGCTTACTCATGGCCCCAAGTATTCCTGCCCAGTCCACAGGTACCTTTAAATATCAAAGCCCAGAAGATGAAAGGATTGAATCTTTCCTTGTTCCAAATCTGTGTTTACTGACTTGACTGTTTGAAGTCTGGAGACTGCAAAATTACTGCCTGCTCCCCAGGAAGGAAATCTGGATGTGGAGAGGAGAAAAGGTGAGCTGCCTCTGACAAACCACTTCTTACAGTTGCCTCCTCTCCGAGCTGAATACTTGGCTTTGCAAAAGCTTTTTAATCCCACACTTGGGAATTGGGGCTCTTCTGGAAAGATGTTGCTACTTATTTCCATTGCCTTCAGCTGCCTCTTCATTCCCTCCCTCCCTCCCTTCTCCTGCTGCTGCAAAATAGACTGAGGAGAAGTTGGGAAAGAATGATGTTCAGACCACCCAAACAGCAGCTGAGTGAGGGGATGACATTGAGCAGCACTGGAATGGCCATTTGTGCACTCAGACCCTACAAACCTGCTCCTCCTGGGTCACTTTTAATAGACTTGGCACGTGCCAGGTTAACCTGCCAAAGTCTCCCAACACTTCTTCAGCACACAAATAACAATAATAAAACCACCACCGTGTGCCTGTTATTATCTTCAGGGAAGCAGCTGAAAGCCTTGCTCATAACAACAGTATCAGCTTCCCTCTTGATAAAATATCTGGCAGAGCTCCCAACATTCACAGGTTTCCCAGCTGAGTTTCTGCCCTGGTTATCCGTCCCTTCCCGCCAGGCTCAGCACTGCCAGGCACAGGGATGCAGGGCAGGTCCCTCTCCCCTTTCCCTGCACAGGGATGCAGTTTCCCCTTTCTCCTTTCTCCTTTCTCCTTTCCTGGATGGGCAGGCACAGGGATGCAGGCAGGTCCCTCTCCTGCCCATCAGGGCACAGGGATGCAGGCAGGTCCCTCTCCCCTTTCCCTGCACAGGGATGCAGGCAGGTCCCTCTCCCCTTTCCCTGCACAGGGATGCAGTTTCCCCTTACTTTCCCCTTTCTCCTTTTTCCTTTCCCCTTTCTCCTCTCCTGGATGGGCAGGCACAGGGATGCAAGGCAGGCCCCTCTCCTGCCCATCCCCTGAGCCCTCAGCTCACTCTTAGGCTGCTCTGGAAGGACTCGGTTAATGACAAATGGGTTATTGACCACTGAGGTCCTTTTCTCCTGCCAGATAATGACACTGAGACACTTGGATGCCTGGTGCATTTCAAAACACAAAGTCAAGCCACTTTTGCAAGAAACTGATTTTTTTTTTTTTTTTGCTTCCCTCTTGCTAAGTGTAGAATGTGAAACCAGGTGATGGGGCAGCAAAGCCTGTATCTCAGTGGTGCACAGCTTTCTAGACTGAGCTACCCCTCACCTCTGCCTTCTCCCCAGGCAGTCCAGCTGTAATGTCCTGCTTAATGCAAGCCATGAGAGCTCCCATCAAACCCCAGATGTGACATCATGGTGAGAGCACGCCTGGGACAGATGTCAGAGCCACCTGTGACAGATGCCAGCGAGCTGAGGGCTGCTGAGCTCACTGAGATACCACATTAGACATGGTAAACCCAACAAAAATGTGAAAACATATAAAACCAGCTCAAAGATATGAAAACATATAAAACCAGGCAGAAAGTAGTTAGAAATGGAGAGCAACCACAAGGAATGTTCTTCTAGATGAGGAAAGGACAAATCCAGGTTAGTTTATGTTTTACAGTGTGGAGAGGAGGGCGCACTGTCCCGGAACGCCTGCCAACACTTGTGGGAAAAACGAGCAAGGGAATAAAGCCTGGCTGAAGTTGTGTGCTGAGCCCTCTTCCCTTGGTCAGCAGCAGGGATTTAAGGCCACCAAAAACATATTTGCAGAAGAAAAAAGAAAACATCCTCCCAGCATGCTGAACCTCACCACTGGACACCGAGGTCTCGTGGCAGTGACCTCGCTCCTGGGCGTGGGATGCTCTGACACAGCCACAGATTCTGCCCAGGGCACATTCACCTCTTTGTGCTTGGTATCAGCACACACAGAGCTGCAGCAGCACGGGCTCTGCAGGCCTGAGCACCCTCTGATGGAGAGGGAAGATTTCTTTAGATCCTCTGATGGAAAGGGAAGATTTCTTTGGTGGCAGCTGCAGCTCAGGGCTGGGGCACAGCAGGAGGGGGTGGCGCTCGTTCTGCTGCCACAGCACAGCTGGACACTGCTGGGGAGGGCTGGAGCTTTTTAAGGCTCATTTTGCATAGGGAATCATCCCCCTCTGCACACAGACCCACAGCAAACTGCTCCTGTCTCTACTGCTTCCCTTTAAACACCGCTGGTACTTGAAGAGATTCCCTGGGAATCGCTGATCAGCACTGGGAGCAGACTGTAGGAGATGAAAATTGAAAATGACAGAAAGTTTTACTTTATTTTAAGCAATATACACAACATTGTACTTGGCCAGCTACTGAAGTAGTGTGAAGTTTAAAAACAACAACAAAAAGCACTTTACAAACACTTTCTTTATGTTCCCATTCCTTTGTTTCCCAAGGCTGTTGCATTGTATTGACCGAATTATTTACATGGGTGTGTTACTATGAAAAAAAGGGCTCGAGATAACTCAGTCTTTAGGTAGAAAAAGCACTCCTGATGATGAACTCAAAATAAAATTAAAAATTAACTGCATTAGGGAGCCAAATATTAGGCAATGCTTTTTCAAAACATTGATTCAAGCACTTTACAGCCTACTCTCCATCCCTTTCTATTTCAGGTTCTCTACATATGAAAAAAAAAGCTTTGCTGGTAGCAATGTTTGCTCTCATCCAGGGATAAACATGTGCTATTGGTTGGCTTCTCCAGCACTTTCGTTTTGTTCCAGAGGTACAACAGGGCAAAATGATTGTCTGGAATTACTCCTGATGGATCCACAACAGCAGCAGAGCTTTCCCAGACAGGGACTCTGCGCAGCCCGTGCATTTTCTGTACCCCCCACCAGAGGCACGTATTGCTCCCAGCTCAAACACAGCCCCAATTCTGCAAACGTTCCGCAGAAAAGGCTGAGAAAACAATATTGGTTTCATGAATCGAGAATAAAAATCACAAAGCATTGTCCTACGCTGGGCACCAGGAAACTGCGGGGTGAAAAGTTTGATTGTCTCCAGTGATGACAGCAAATGCCAGCAACGTGCCACGGAGCACAACACAGCTCTGACACCGAGGGGACAGCCAGGGGTACAAAACATTGATTGTGCTGACACCAGAGCTGTGAGCTTGATCTGCAGGCTGAACACACAGCCGCTATACATCAGAGTGTTTTTCTGCAGGAGAGATGATGGCCAAGTGCAGAAAAAGATGTGTTTTAAAAGAAAAGAAGTCCAGAAATGATACAACTTATACCCAAATAATTAATCCTCACTAAAAAGTGACCACCACTTCAGAAATAAAGGCTTAATTCATGCTAATTTTTACACGTTACCCCCTAATGGTGCTAAACGGCTCGGAAGGGATACAGAGCCTCGGCTTACGGGGTTTAATCCAGCCCGTATTAGGGGCTGCATCTTGTGACGATCATCCTGTGCTTATCCCAGCTCGGCTTTGCCCCGCTCGGTGTCACATCCCACCGCACCGAACGCTGCTGCTCCGGCTGCTCAGGCACCGCTTCGCACCCCGGCAATGCCTCTTTACACCCTTTCCAAATAATTCACACCCGTCCTGCACACAATTCTAATTACCTTCGGTCCGACTACGCTGACAACTAAAGAACGCTGAAGGAGAAACGCCACGCGTTGTTACCTATCGGCGTCCACCTCCATCCTCAAAAAACCTCAATAAAAACAAACGCAAAAGTCTAGGCTGAGCTTAACACGCTGTTAACAGGCTTCTCCCTTTCCAGCAAGTCTTTTATTAATCAGAGCGCATTTACTAAGCCGGGCCAAGGCAGGCAGCAGCCTGCTCAGCCCACCCCTTTGCTCCATCGCATCCAAGCGGCTCCTGCATTCCTGCCTTTATTCCCCGGGGCATTTCCCTGTGACAAAGCGCCGGCTCGGGGAGCGCGCTCGACTTATTCCTCCAAACTTTGCCGGGCCCCGCAGCCGTACCCGCTGCTTAGGGTTTGCACCAGTTTCCCCCAGTTTCGAACCCAGCATCACCCCTGGGCGGGGTGCGAGATAAGTTTAAATCGGGTACAGGGTTTTTTCAGCCCCCTGCACTTGGCAGCCGCTGCCAAACCGGTTTCTTGCTGAGCCAAGCCCCGTCTCCGGCTCCTCCCGGGGAACCGCATCCCGACCGGGCGTGAGGATGCCGGGGCCGAACCTCCGCGCATCCCCCGCATCCCCCCGCGCATCCTCACCCTGCCCGCAGGCTCCGCGCTGGATGGCGATGATGGGCGGCTGCCGGAGGCGCTCTGCGCGGCGGCTGGCGGCCCGCAGCTGGCAGTGGCTGGCGTAGGTGACCGCATCGCTGCCGCACACGGGCTCGCTGCTGGTGCACTGGCAGCGCCCCGCGGCCGCCCGCTTGCGCACGGTGGCCGAGGCGGGCACGGCGCCGGGCGGCAGCACGCACTGCAGCCCCTCTCCGCAGGGCGGCCCCGCGCCCCCGCACGCCTCGCCCTCCTCGGCCCCGCACACGCGGCAGCAGCCGCAGGCGTCGGGCACGGGCCCGCCGGGACAGGCCGCGGGCAGCGCCGGGCAGCGGGAGCGGTCGCAGCGCTCGGGACAGGCGGGCGGCGGCGCGGCCAGCAGCGACGGCAGCGCCGAGGGCAGCAGGGCCGCCAGCAGCAGCGTCCAGCCCCGCAGCAGCGGCATCGCGGCGGCTCCGGGGCGGCGAGCGCGGCGAGCGCGGTGAGCGCGGCGGGGGCCGGGCGGCCGCTTTAAGGGAGAGGCGGCGGGGCGGGACCGGAGCGCGGGCACGGCCCCCACCCGGGCTGGGACACCCCACACCGCCCCCCCGGGACAGAGACACCCCCCCCGGGACAGAGACAGTGCCCCCTGGGACAGCGATATCCTCTCGGGACAGCGACAGCCCCCCCGGGACAGCGACATCCCTCCGGACAGAGACAGCCTCCCGGGACAGAGACACTCCGAGGGGAAAAACCACCCCCAGTGGGAAAGCTCCAGGTCCTGCCATCCTCTCTCCATGGAAGGTTGTGTCTCTTTGTATCTCCACCTTTGATAGTGGTTGTTCTGGAGAGGAAAGGTGTACAGTTGTTGTTTTAACGTGTCAGACAGCGACATCCCCGTCGGGACAGAGACATGCCCCCGGGGACAGCCGGAGGTCCGGCGCTGCGGGGAAACTCGGCGGTGAAAGCCCCGAGACCGCGGCCGGCAATGATTAAGATCGGGGGGAAAGGCTGATAAGGCGCTCCTGAGAACCAGGGGAAGGGGATGTGAACGCTTCCCCACCTCGGGCATTACGGGAAAACAATCCAAAGTAAGCGCCGATAAAGCTTCCGGCTGATAAGGGGATGAGGTGGAAGGTGTGAAGGGATACATCCATTCTATGGAAATGTACGCAAATATCAGGCAATTTATACCAATATCAACTCCCCGCCGGGAATGGGCGGAATTCCCGTGAGATCCCCGGCTGGGAAGGGCGCGGGAGGCGCTGCCCGGTACCCCGGGGATGGGAGGAAGGGATGGGAGGAAAGATGCTCCCGAACTTTCTGCTCGGCCCCGCGCTTCGCCCGACACGCTCAGAGCCGCAGGGCGAGGTGGATACCAGCAATTAGCAGAAGGTTAATCAACCGAAATAATAATAGGGGGGAAAAAGAAAAGAAAAAAAAGGAGTTTTCCGCCATCTCAGGCAGGCTGATCCCATTTATCCGGCAGCTGGGCACCGGCCAGAACCTATGGACAGCGGCGCCTCTGCCATCTGCTCTTCGGGCACATACAAGGAGGTTTAATCACAACCAAGTGCCCTCCGAGGGACAGGGCATCCCTGCCAAAGCTGAGAGGGAACGGTTTAACAGAGCTGGGAACTAAGCAAAGCCAATATTTTTTTTTTTAATTACAAGCCGATTAAACTTTTGAACTGACTCCCAATCTATAATTATTCCAGTGTACCTTTATCAGGCGCCGATAACCAAGCAGCTAATGAACTTTACAAGCCATTAGGCGAGAGGAAATGCTGTTAACTGTTCGATGAGCTGCGACCAAGGAGTTGAACTTGTCAGCAACTACATTAACACAAAATAATTCAAAATATTTTCTCCTAAGAAAAGTTTTACAGCGAGCCATTTGAGCTTCCCAAGCACCAGAATTCCAGTTGTCCCAGGGAACACCATAAAAACTTATCAAACTGCGTGCAAAACTTACTAAACTGATGGTTAGTACCTGAAGCTTGGAAACCAAGTATATTCCAGTGTTCCCAGTTAAAGTTCCAGTGTAAACTATTTATAGCTGCAATTTTCCAGTAACTTTTGTGCTCTGCAAGAAAAGAGATTTAAGGAGAATCCCCCGATTTCAGAAGTGACCCAGGCAGTAAAATCGAACAATTCACAGAAAATTGTCTTAGTATTGAAACAATTTGTGTTAACAAGTCTAAGAAAAAGCTCAAAAATATTTACAAGTTAAAAATCTATTAAATATATGTACATACACACACACACACACACACATATATATATATGGATAGATATCATGGCTAAATGTTTCCAAGTAACTAATTATCCATTGCTTATCGACTACTTGTAATAGGCTTTGGGGTTTTATAAGGTTGGGGGGTTTTTTGTTTGCTTTGGGTTTTGCCCCTTTTAAAATAAAGAAAAGTCTTTAAGGAAAGGTGATGAGCTTTAAGCAAGAAAGAAAGAAACAAACAACAACCCCCAGCAAACAAAAACCAAACCCAAATTCATTAAAAAAAAACCTAACCAGAAAAAAAAAAAAAAACACAAAAAAAACCCCAAAAAACAAATAAACAAAGAAACTAAAAAACCAGTGGGTTCAGGAAAGATCTCATGAACTCCTATTTGATTTGGAAGCAGGAACAAAATATCCAAATAAAAGTGAATTATTGTGGGGTTTCATCCTCCCCAGCCCAGAAAGGCTCTCTGCTCTCCACTCACATTGCTGTGGTCAGATAACTTACTGCCCAAAGCCACTGGAGCCTTATCTCCCCAGGCAGGAAAAAAAAAAAAAAAAGGGAAAACTCCAGGGAAAGCTCCAGGTTGTCATCCTCTCTCCATGGATGGTTGTGTCTCTTTTTATTTTCACCTTTGATAGTGGTTGTTCCAGAGAGCAAAGGCATACAATTGTATTTTTAACACATCAGCCAGCACTATCAACTTCAAACTCTTTTTGGTTAAGAATGTAAATCTTCTACTGAGTATTAAAAATATAATATTTTATGATATTATAGTTGTCATGTAGGTGCACAAAATCTGAATATAAATGTCTTGCTTTCCAGAATAACCGAGCTAAGTCTTTGGGGAGGTTAATAAATTAGCTCACTGAAAAATAGATTTGTTAATTGTCTATCTGATCTGTGCAGAAGTGCCTTAGACCTGAGAGGTGCTGCAATTATTATTTCTCCTCCACCTGTCACAGAAGAGTTCCCCAAGCCAGCAGACATTGACCAGAAAGGCCAAAACCGTGGTCTGAAAAACACTCCCGAGTCTCAGAAGTAAAACATCTCCACTTTTCACACGGAACTGGGTGACAGGAGGCTCCACCTAGAGATCACACAGCAGAAATTCCCCTAGAGGTGTGGAAGCGTGGGCACTGCGGTCAGGGCTCCGGGGATGCTGTGCCAGCCCGCCCTGCCCTGCAATGTCACCCTGGGAGCACACAAGGAGGAACAAAGGGCACACCTGGGCAGAGAAAAAAGGGTAAGGTCTGAGTCGAGAAGGGTCCTGGCCAAGGATGAGGATGAAGGAGCTTTGGGAAGGCTGGAATGCTGATAGTCTGAGCACACTCCAACTTTGCAGAAAGCTCTTCCAGCTTTATTCTCTTTGCTTCATTATTATCATAATTTTGCTTCATGCCTTAATGGCTTCCTCTCAGATTTTTGGGGGGAAAAGTGTAACATAGCTACTCCCACCTCCCAAAAACCCAGGACTTCTCCACTTTAACAAGAGAAATCTTACAAAAACTGAAAGGAAAAACCAAACCTTTGTAAAAACTACATTCATTGCTACATACAGAAAAAAATGCTTTGAAAGAGAATGGCTTCGAACCAGGGAATTTAAAACTCCACTTCTTTCCCTGATATAATCTAGCCCTGGTGCTCGACAAGTATGAACTGCTGGCATAATTTACAAACGAAACGAACCATCGGGGTGTCTTTTGTAAAGCCTGACACGAAGCCAAACCTGAGCTGCCCCAGGAAACAATGGCTAATCTGCAGCGAGCGTCTCTGCGGTCAGGTGGCATTTCCTTCTTGGCGGAGGGCAGAGCTACCAGCAGGAGCGCACGTAGGACACTGCAGGCTGTGAAACAACCCCGAAACTTGGGCATTTACAGTAAAAAAAACCACTGCCCCACGAACTGCCACCCCTCTGAAGGGGCACAGCGCACAACCAGGTGGGGACGGCGGAATCTGGGGCACTGGGGCCAGGCTGGGTTTCAGAGAACCCAGAAAAATCCATGTTACATTTGCTTCCCCTGGGATGTTTTTTATCAGTATCCCTTGAGAGCAGAGGTGACTCAAGCGCCCCGAATGCAGAGTGGTTTAAATTCTTGCAAGATGCGTTCACTGTGCATCCTGATATGCAAAATTCCCCTCGTTTGAAATGCAAATCCCTAATTACAGTGTCAAAAGTGACACTTTGAAGGGCAGCGTTCAACAACTGCTGGGCCATTAGCAGTGCCTTCACAAATGAGCACCAGTTTCTTTGCCTCAGAGCTTGCACCGAAAATCTCAAGTGAAAAATCCAGACAGACACAACTCCCAGGGCAGGATTCAGGTTTCAGTTCTCCAGAGAGCTGCATTCAGTATTTCACTATTTCACTTCACCTCAGAAGGGCTGTAGCAGCTTGGAGCATCAAATAATTTGGAGGCTGTTCTACAAAGTTCAGATCACTACTAAGACATTAAATGAAACATTAAAAGGTAAAGCTACACAATGCACAGAGGGCTTCACTGCTTTTATTTCAACTTTTCGACTGAAATTCCCTCTCCAATATTTCCCCTTCCTTCATTTCTTCCCTCTCTCTGACCTCTATTTAAAATGGAATTGTTAAAAAGACAGTAATATTTCTCTTCCACACCTTCAGAGCGTCCATATAAGGTGCACTCTGTAATTTCTCCATCCATTATAATACTTACTATAAAACCTAAAAAAAAAAGAGCAAAAATAAAAATAACAACAACAAAAAAACCCCAACAGGCCAGTGACTTACCAACTGGAGTCTCTAGATCAGTTTTTTAAGTATGAAATACACTTTAAAAGCAAATTAGTACTAGATTTGACTGATTTTTAAAGCTGGAGTGTGACCCCTAGGTGGTGCTGACATCCTGATATTCCACAAGGTTAAGGAATATTCCATTTATTAAACTGTATCCTAACACATCACCCCTCAGCAGCTGCCCCCAGGAATGCGCACTGCAGTCAGCAGTTCCATTTTCTGTAAGTATTTTATTTTAACACAGTGAGTTTAAATCTGTGGCCATACAGAGTAAATTGATTTCCTCTGCAGTGCAGGGACAGGGCGCACAGCCAGGTGGTGGCAGTGGAATCTGGGTAATTGGGGCCAGTCTGAATTTCAGGGAAGCATCTCTGAGAGAGAACCCTTCTGATCCATCTGTGTAAAGACAGAAAAATCCATGTTACAATGGTTTTTTAATCAATATCCCTTGCATAACATGTAAAACTTCCACAGAAGAAACTGAGATTAGCACAAGAAAACCAGCTCAGTCTGTTCAATTTCATTCTTAGACTACACAACCTGATTAGATTTGAAGAATTAGGGATGTTATGGCTGGATAAAGGAGAATCTGATCTCTTACGTGCTGAAAAAGACTATATTGCTCTGATCAAACGCTTGTCTTGGTGCAAAGAAACTCAACCAGATGTTATTTTAAGTTACCCAAACTGATTTATTGACAATTTAAATGTGACATATTTACAGCACTGTTTCTAAAATAATTTAACAATTTTCATAGATTTATAAAAGTACTGATAAATAGGAGACCCTGACAGTGACCAACCACAAATATTTCCCTATGCTACTGAACTACAACAGTAGTTCATTTCTTTTTTCATTTTTCTCTTTTTCCCCTCTTTTTCTAAGTCCCAAAATGGAGCTGCTTTACCTCCACCCAAGGTGTAAAATTGCCAATACCAAAATACAATAAAATGACCATGCAGTGTGAAAGCTGTACCAGAGCAAGTGATTTCAGATGTTAGACTACAGTAAAAATATTACAATGCAAAGTGTCTTCCACACAGAATGTACTTGTGAAAAAATAAGCTTTTAAAGAGCTAATGGTTTCTTTTTATAGAAATTAAAACCTACAATACTAGTACAGACATTTACAGTAATTTTCAATTCTGTGCTAGTTTTCACATATATCTAAAGTCAAACAAAACCAGTAATTTACAGACACCACTGCCTTAAGACAGTGGTTAGTTAGCTTATGGATAAAAAAAAAAAATAAACCAAAACCAAAAGAAGGTGCTGATATAATTTAAGGTTTTGAATTTCATTATATTCCATTCTTATATGACACCAATTATTCTGTCCTGGGATCAACAAATTGCTGTGGTAAAGCCATCCATATCTCTCAAGCAGGAAGTCAGTTTGGAAGTTGGAGAGAAGATGGACTTGCCTGATATGTATCTTAGGTTCCAGCAGACAAAGAAAGTCTCACAAAGCTGGACAACTGGGATCACAGTAAGCAGCAGCATGAGATATTTGTGGGGTTGGGATTAAAGCAAATGTTTTTTCCCAAAAATGATGAAAAGTACACACCACCTAATCCAATACTTGAAATGTAAAGGTTCTCCTCGCTGGCATCACTGATGCCCCATAACACAATGTACACAAACAACAAATACTCACTTTTTAAGAACACATATTGCACAGCAGTGGGTGCAACACCAGAACACTGGTACCCCTGGCATAAATCTTGATTTAAAGAGCTGTTTCAAGCTATGCTATCCAGAGCAACTCCAAGCCAACGCTCAAACCCAGTAAGAATGGTCTGTGTACATCACTAACCCAAAAGTGTTTCAACAATGTGAGAGAAAACACAGGCACTTCAGATTCTTAGTGCACCAAAAGTTATAGGCCACGATTGCAGGACTAGGAACAGTTCAGTACCAATAACAACACAAGTAAAGGAGCTCTTCCACTGATCAATACAGAAACAAGAACTGCTCACAAAGCACTGGGAAGGAAATCATTCTCAAAACAGTAACCAAACAATACATTTAAACATTTAAGAAAACATAATTGCTGCAAAGCCTAATGTTACACAACATAAACCCTACTTAGTTAAAAAGATCTAAAGTGTCCAAATTCCAAAGTCCAAATTCTCTTCTCCCCCCCTCCAAAACACCAATACATGCAGTCCGTGGAAATCCAAATGTGCAAAAAGTTATAACCCACCTTTAGGAGTGCATCAAAAATAGGCTGACTATTCAAAATATTATTTTAGTGGAAATTTTACAGCACCGTAACTAGAATTCCAAGGGAGTTCAGAATTCTTGTTCTGATAACAAATCAGTTGACACTGTTGATCTTAAAGAACAGAAGAAACATTTTGTGCATTTCCTGGTATCTGGAAGTCACGGAGAGAAAAAATTCTCATATATGCCTAAAATCTTACTGTAGTTTAAGATGAAATTAAATAATCACATTTGTTGGCAACAAGTTCTCCAAAACAGAGCATTAGTTGCAAATTTAGTAAACCTGCCAGATTAGGAATTAGCAGTTGCTGGTACCTTGCTTACTTGCAGAAGTACTTTTTTTGTTTGTTTAATGCATTTTGGGTTGGTTTTTTTTCCTAAACTGTGCAGTTTGGCCCCTCCCTGGTAAGTGATTTACTATCAGGCTTTGAGAAAATGCCTAAGGTCCATCTCTGACCTTCAGCTGAAAGGCAACACACAAACACATTATATATACCCATGTGTGCACAGGAACACACACACACATATATATAACAGCAGTGCTCCGGTTTGTATTTTTTTGTTTGGTTTTTTTTTTTTTTTTTTTTTTTTTGTTCTCATTTCCTGGAATTTTCTTTGGTTCAAAGTCCGAGCAAGGAAATTAAAGGACCGAACAAATGGATCATTCTCCAAACGCTTCCATCCCTACACATCACTAACTGGAAGGCTTGCATCATCCAGATCCACAAGGCCAGGATCCTGTTCCTGAGTGCCATTTTTGCTCCGGGGTTCCCAGGGACCCCGGTCAGTCACTTTGGAAGTTGATTCTCTTGGAGCGACAGCCTGGATCTTGTAGCTCCTTGGCTTGGCCTTGGTAAAAGACTCGTGAAATCCTCGTTTCTCCAAGGCAGGGGGTTTGGGGTGAGGGGCTGGGGCCAGAGGGCTGCTGTGAGGGGCTGTGGAATGTGAGCTGGCTGCACGGACAGCATGGCCGGGCTCGGCAGAAGGCTCGGGATGCTCCTGGAAAAAGAAGGGAATGTGTCAGATGAAGTGGCTGATGTCACGTTGGAAAGATGCAGTTTCAGATTTCACACTCATGAAAAAAAAAAAAAAAATACAAATATCGAGACAGAAAATACACAAAGCGAAGCATCAGCCACGGCAGCAGGAGGCAGGTGCTTTGTGAGGCTCTGCTTTACTGAGTGTGAGCTCACAGCAACATCAGCTGCTGCATTCAATGAAATGAAATTCTTAAATCAAGCACAGCAGCTCTGTAGACTTTAGTCCAGCAATTTAGGCTCCTCATTTTACTGTAATGTTAAATAACCTCTTGAAGATGCACACTTTAAAGGCCACTGAAAGTCACGCCTTTCCAAAAGGAAAATGTATTCAGACCTATTCATATAAATCAAGCACTCATATTATGGATCCTGAAGTAGTGCATATTTTACTGTTCCCTGTTCTTGGAACACCAAGTCTCCCCAATTTCTCACAAGGACCAAACAAAAATTTTAAGCTATCAAGACTATATAAAAATTTCCAAAGTTAATGACCTAGAAAAGAAACTGATACTTAAGCTACTCCTTCCATGCAAGTTATTGTTTTGTGTTTATTATCATTATTCTGCTGACCTTTACATAACTATTAAAATATCTTCCACCATTTACTTACTGACAAAAACAAGTCCCCAGACTACCCAGGAATGATTTAGTTGTCTGAAGAACAGGCATGGAATGCCATTTGGATGTCCTGGGATAGCCTGACCTCCTGAACAGGAACAAGAAGTTCCTTGGGCTCTGCACTGCATCCATCAGTTCTGTCAGGATGCCTCAAATCCCTGAGCAGGGCTGGGTTTGAAATGCTCTGATCCAAATGCTGTGTAATGTTGCAGTGAACTGTGTGTGCATTAGGAGCTGCAGCTGCTGCCAGTTCTGCCATCACCAGTGTTAGTCCAGGAACTAAAGGAATCTGCCAGCCCATGTGCACACACAAATCAAGGCATTTCTCAAGCACATTTGTTAGCAAAAAAAAATAAACCCCAAACCCATCACAGATGTGTGTCCAAGATGCAAATATAAATCTTCAATTAAATACTTATTTTTTCCACTGCAGTTTTTCAAGTTTCTTTTAGAATTTATGACATTCTCATGACATATAAATTCATAAATTTAACGAAAATGGATTTTGCCAAATACTACCATATTTCTTTTTATAAATGAACTTAATGCTATTAATATTATTTTTGGACTTGAGTTTGGTTCAATTTCACTAAAGTATTTCACATCATTTACATTGCCTTATTTCATACCTGACTTGATACTCCACTTAAAGGAAAAAAGTTTGCTTTAAGAGAACTTATCATTCACTGATTTACCTATTGTTCTTATTATTAATAATTTTACTTCACCAAACAGGACAAAAAGGGATATTAGGACAAGACCTCTAATTTTTTCCTAAGATGTCCTGAAGGATACTCAGATTTTACTACCCACACTGGCTGTAATTTCACAGTTAAGAGACTGTGCTGCTGCACTGCTCCTAAGGTGCCCTGCTTTGAACAGGGTATGGATTATACATTATTATATAATGCTTCTATGTTTGAACTAATCATTTCATGCAGAGATCTCATAAGCCATGCAGATCAGGCTACTTTAGAGCCTTCCAAATCCTAGAGTTACAACGTGCATGTTCTGTGTGCACTCATCTGTATTAGTTTGTGGGCAGCTTCCATTTAATCTCACTTTGGCGCAGTTTCAAAACAAATGTAAAGTAAAATGGAAATATGAACTCTCATGCAAATTAGCTTTAGTGCTTTCCTATTATGGTTAAATATTCACTGTGCTTTGACGTATAAGCAGCGGTTTTGGTGTTTTTCATTTCCAATCATTTTAGAAGCAAGAAAAAACAGTGCAAACCTGTGAGCGAACGATATTATTGATGAGTTAGTTTTCAGTAATGGGAATGACAACAGGTAGCATTATTTTTTAGTTTGTTTTATAGTGCAAATTAGTGTCTAGTCCTAGCCCTCTGTTAAGAAGGCGAGTTTCCATGAGAGCCCACATACGTGCTGCATTCACCAGTTCTTGATGTATACCTCTGTATACAAGGATTCGACAGCCTTCTGGCCTGCCGCATCTGGAACACAGTGCAAAGCTAAGATTAGAGTCACCTGGACTTGGGAGAGAGGACAACACAGGGAACAAGAAGTGATGCTGACAGTCATAGCTACATTGCTTAGTTAGCCCCACAAGGAAAAAAAGACACAGTAAAAAAAAAGCATACAGAAAGAAAAGTTACCTGCGTGATTTCATTGCCCCCACAAAGAGAAAATTTATATCAGGAAGTTTTATTTAAAAGCATGAAGCAGCTACCAAAAATTGGTTGGGAGCTTAGGCTGAAGGGAGCTTAGCTTATGAGAAGCATGGTATCAATGCAAATTTGTAGTCAAAAGACAGGTTTGAATTATCAGATCTCAGATTATGGGGGTAATGAAGTATCCAGTTTATTACAAAACATCCCAGAGACAGAAAATGAAAAACACAGCATGCAATACCTGAACTGTGAAGTATTCCTGGTGCTACATCTGGGCATACTTGGAGACACTGTGACACCAGAGTAACTCCCACTACTTTCCACAAGTTAATGACCTTTGTGCTAAACAACTAATACAGCTGAAATGCTAGTAGGTATGAAATGCTGGCACCCACAGGGCTTCAGAAGTATTAACACTTGTCACAGTGCCCCAGTTCAGTACTGCAAGATGCTGTTCTCACTGCATTTCCAACAGCAAGAACGAATTCATGTGAGCACAGACCTTAGTTTAAATTTTCATCTGTATCTGCATATACAATCAACTATCAGCAATGGAGAATGACAATTCAGCGGTGAGGGTTGTTACAAAGAAATTAGGATATTGTCATTTGATTGCAAAACACAGCAACTAGCAGAAACACCTCACAGGAATTAGAAAGTTTTAATTTAACTCCCAAAGTAGTAATAGTGACAGATCATACTGGACTTCTCCAGGTTAACACTAGATTATCTACGTGTTCAAGACAAACAATGCACAGAAAGTCACAGGTAGGACTAAAAAAAGTGCTCCATTAAAAACACAAAGTATTTGATGTTTGAAAGTTCATGCAAAGAGGCCATGTTACTACAGGACAGGAGAGAGGGAAGGCAGAAGGAAGAGGCAGGACTGAGTGGCACAAGTGAACAGGAGCTGGTGGCAGCCCCTCTGAGGTGCAGGGTGACGTACGGAAGCCGCCGATCTGCCCGGTCCCCGCTGCGCCACGATGGCCCCAGAAATGGCCTTGATCCAGCTGTGCATGTCCTCGGGGCTGTCTGCCTGCAGCCAACAACAACACCATGGTCAACAGCAGCCTCAGCCTGCCCACTGCCCCACCAGCTGCAGCACAAGCTAACCCTGCTGCTCAGTGTGCTACTGAAACACAGGGGGACCTCATTTCTTACAAGCGGACTGTCACAGATATCTTTTATGGAAAATCCTTTCCTTAGGATTTTTTCTCCTGAGAAGCTGAGAGGCCTCAAGAACAAAATGTAACCAATGGTTATCTGCTGCTGTGGAATGCAACAGGTGCATCTGGGATTGGTCTCATGTGGTTGTTTCTAATTAATGGCCAATCACAGCCCAGCTGGCTCAAACTCTCATCATTCTTTCTCTGTTCTTAGCTAGCCTTCTGATGAAATCCTTTCTTCTATTCTTTTTAGGATAGTTTTAATATAATATATATAATAAAATAATAAATCAAGCCTTCTGAAACATGAAGTCAGATCCTTGTCTCTTCCCTCGTCCTCGGACCCCCGTGAACACGGTCACAGCAAACTTTATTTCTTAACCCAAACATTTCTTACTCTGAAGTTATAAAATGTATACCACTACATAAAGCAATAAATAAAATATCCTGAAGATCACATTCCCCCTGAAAATCATGCCATGGTTAAAGTGGAGAAGTGCTGCTATTTCACTTTTAAAGTATATTTAACTCTGGCAGTCTCTTGGGTTTGCCCGAAGTTTAAAAAAAGAAATTACCTGCACATAAAAGGTTCGAGAAGTTGTTACAATTTCAAAGAGATTGTCTCTCATCATTATATCACTGCAAATGAAATACAAAAATACTTCAAAAGCAAGTACAACTTTCCCACTGTATTTTAACAAGACTGTAGAACTGGCAGAGAATCAGAGCATTTGCTGTCTGACTTTTGCATTTCTTTATCACTCTACTTTTTTTTTCACTAATTTTAGCCCTAAGACACTTTAGTTTACCAGTGGCACATGTGCTACTACATGTATTTTTAATTGGAACATTTAAAATCATATAACATTAAGTCTAAATATATTTATCATACATTTTTAATTGGAACATTCTAAATCATGTGTTAAAAAATATCATTCTAGTCAAATTTATATAAGTGGTCTGCTAAAGAAGAAACAGAAAAATCAGTATCTTTCAAGTGCTACAAGAGCAATTATTCTTTAGTATATTGACATTTGGTAGGAGGGAAACAGCAGGGTGAGGAGTGCTTTCAGCCAGATTCATCCATCCAACATGAGTTAATGTCCTCTAAATGTTTAGAGATTATGTAAGCAGAGTAGAGACTCCTGAAATTGCTGCCTCAGACCAGACAGCACCCACACATCTCTAATTCTTGGTTCCATGATATTCCCTTCTTCTGCCCTTGTGCAAATTTGCAAGTTTGAAACACACATTAATACAGAACCCTCAAAAACCCCATTTAATGCACAAAACAATGTGCTGACCCATAAAGAAGGAACACCCCACATGCACACATCGAGTTAAATTATTGAATAGTTCTCCAAGGAGCAGCCTGGCCATGACCAAGCAGGGAATTCCATCCCATGTAATGACATCAGTGCTTCTCTCCTCACCTCTGTTTGCATTCCTGAACTTTATGGACCTCCTTAAGTGGTATAACCCTGAGAGGTTCCTTTTCCTGAAAAAAAGAAAGATGTTTTAGTACAGTGGATCTAACAACTAGAACAGAAAGCCAGAGGCCAGGACAGCAGCAAAATAAGACTTACAAAAGTAAGACTTCCAAGGCACTCACTATGAAAAAAGTGGTGTCAACCAAAATTTCATTTGTTTTTGTAAGTATTAAACCAACCATGGCACTTGCAATGAAGAGGAGGACAAATCAAGAAGCAAAGCCTCCCAAAACATTAATTCCATACTATAATGAAGAGAACCATGCTGTCCTCTTCCCCTTACCAGATCAGACAACTGACCCTGGCCTCAAGCAGCTCATTTCATTAAAATTTTGATTGCATTAATCTGCTATGAAATGCCACCATAGAAGATGTTATGTTAACTGGACTGCATGACAGGGCTTTAAGTAAGATTACCTGTATCCTATACTTAATACAATTAAAAGGACTACAAAGAAACCAGTCCTTAACACCTGTAAAAGAGCAAGCACTCTCAAAGCATTCAGAAATTCTGTTACCACAACAAAAATAAGTGTTAAAGTTTCACATAACAGGAAAAAAGTGAGAACATTCAAACAGAAACACTTTCACTTTTCCCATGACAACATAATGTCACACACACTATTATTTTCTAGTGGCTGTTGCAGTAAACTACAAACAAACAACAACTTATTTTACCTCCTACTGTGATTTCTTTAAGCCAAGTTACAATGGATTGCTTCAGCTGGCTACAGCTTCCAGATAAAACAAAAGCTTTCAGCCCTGGAATGACTTCCTCTACCATTTCTGAAGCACATACTTAGGAGATTTATGCTGAGCAAGCAGCAAATGTCACCCAAATGTAACCATGTTCCAAGAGCAGTTTCCATTAGATCATTTTGCTAATGTATAAAGTTTAAAACCCAATGTTTTCAGTTATTGTGCTCCTTGTAACTCTTCTCTGCTGTTCTTAGATTCAATCATCCATTAAAATGCATTTTCAAAGTAATACATAAACTGTGAAGATCAACTCTGGAGTACAGACACCTCTTGGAGGGAAAAGCCCAGCTCAGAAATGATCATTTTCTGAGTCTCATACTGCCTGTATTCCACTGTGCTCCTGTGGACTGGCAGGGGCTCAAGGAACAGGATGAAACACTAAAAGTGAGAGTATTTCTACCATCCTTCTATTCCACTCTCCCACAGCACAGTTCTTCACTGGGTTAGAACTTGTTTGTGAGCAATCTGAGCTCAGATTTGTTTTTCAAATAAAAATAGAGGGTTTCTTATAGGCGGTGAGTCAGAATTGTTCTGCTGACAGCTTAACAAAGATAATGATGCAAGATCAAACCCCTGCTGCTGCTGCAGACACCCTCATTAGACATGAAATCAAAGTTAACCTCAGAAACAGCCTGAAATTTGGGTTCTTCACATTTTACATCTTAGGTTTGGCCTGTAAACTCAACTCTCCTTAATTTATAATACTCTACAACTCAGGTTTCATTCCTTAGGTACAGATTTTCTTACATTTAATCTGTTTTCCCAAAAAAGGAATCCCACACTTTACTGTCTTCAGAACCAGTCATTTAATCTTTAAATGAAGCCTGAGGGCATGTAACATCTGGTCAAAATGAGCCAAAAACTTAAGAGTGACAGGGGAAGAAAGGTCATGAAGCTAAAAGAAACGCTGCAAATGTTGCTGTTGAGCAGAAAATCAAAAGGTTTTTGTCCATCTTGCCTGCCCTGGTGAAACAAATGTGTGGGAGAAGACCCCCATCATATGGATGATCAAGTGTAATTCTAACTTTAAATGAAGAATTGTAAGATTACAGTTTTGTTTCTCTCACAGTGATCAGCTATTTCAACACCACAATTAATTTTATAAGAGTGTAAAATGACAAAGTACTAATACAAGAATCAGGGTGACTGCAGAGTAGGTTTTACTATTGTTCTTCAGTGCCCTACAGGTAGGTTCCCAAACAGACTGAACAGTTGCCCCATTAATTTTTTTTGTTCATCCCACTCACGAAAAGTTATTACAGTACAGATTCAAGGGCTGCAGGAGGAGCAGAGCACATTTCTCAAACACAAGCATATTCCTTATAACTCTCACTGGAAAATAACATAGAACTGGAAACTTACCAGTTCAGACTTGAAATATCCTATTGTATTTTCATCTAATTGAAAGTATCTTCTCTTCCAGTTCTTCATCTGTTAAGGGAAAAGAAATAAATATTTATGTATTTTACATATATAAACATATATACATATATATAAAACATATATAAATATATACATATATATAAAATAGACTTACATGTCATGTATTATGAATATATTGAATTATATTTACCATTCTAGCTTTTATCTATAGTATAATATTGTGCAATTCCTATTTATTCATAACTATTCCTTTGGAATAATGTTTTCATTACAGTTTATTATAATAAAAAAATTGCATCTTTAGTGTCCCCCAAGATAATTATGGATGACTTTGACCAATTAATAATTTTTTTGGAAAAAAATTTAAAAATTAAAAATTCTTAAAGCTACTATTTTCTAAGATTTCTTCAAACTGTAGAAACTCAGCAGCAGAACTATTCTATAGGAAAAACTGGAAGACAATACATCACAGGTTTCTAGTTTATTTTTAACTAAAAAAGGGATGTCACAAAAGGAAGCTTCATAATCCAAGATAAAAAGAGTCTGAGAACTCAAAGATGTGTATCTTGCTTAATCTGAACTATCTGTGCCTTCTTCTAACAAGGCATCACATGAACAGCTCCACTTGTGCTAATCAGTCTGATAAGAAACACAATTCTTCCTCTGAACTGAAAAATCAGCTTTTTTTTTTGACTGATTTAAAAAGCAGGCACTGAACTTCTGTCCCAATTTAGATGTTTTTAGTAAGCAAAATAAGGATCTCTACAGAATGTAGAACAGGAGAATTCTCAGCTGCATGCACCAACCATCACATGGAAGTCTGGGCACACACTTTGCATCTCTAAAATATCCACAACAACACAACAGTAAAGAAAGTCATGAAAAGAAGCAACACAGATAAAAATTAAGTGCTACTAGAGGATAAATTTTATCTTTAATTAATCCTTATTACTGTCAGTAGTAATAAAATCAATGTCATTTGCCTTTTGTTTTTACTAATACTTACCACTGCTCCTTGTTTGACACAGTAACCAGCTTTGATAATGGCATTATCTGGGGGATGCTTAGCAGCAAAATAAGGAAGGTGACTTTGTGACCTCTTCAAATAATTCCTGTCAGCCCCTTCACTGCCCTCACTGACTTCTTCTTTCTAGAAAAAACACAGGAAAGTTCAGAATACTCTCAAGTTTTTATTTTTCTAAAGGTTAAGGAATAGCTAAAGTAGTTACAATAGGAAATAACTTTATAATCGCATGCTCACAAATCTCATTTCCAATTTGAAAGAACAAAATATTTCCAGAGACAGCTGAGATTCCCCAAGGGCTGAGTCCCTGTAAGCTGCTCTAACAAACTAAACCAAGAATGTGCTGAGTACTTTCAAATAATATTGACAAACACTCAGTAAAAAAATGGTACAGATTTAAACTCATGCATGTACTTGGTAACGTGGGCAAAACACTAAAGGTGGCTACAGCAAACAGAAAGTTATTTCTAGGACTACAAGACATCAGAATTCACCAAATTTTTAAAGCATTTTGGGAGCATATATATAATTTACATGATATTCATCTCATCTGTAACTATTTTCATCTCAGGAAACTTTCAGCAACAGATTCAGTTCTATCTTTAGCACTGCACAGATTCTACTTCCATAAGCTTGTTCAGCCTCTCAAACTTTTTTCCCCCACTTCTCCTTACAACTTTTTTCCCCTTTTTTCTGTTAAACGGGCAGAACTTCATCACTGTTAACACCAACAATTAATTTTATGCAGACAAAAATATTATTATTATTATACTAACACGTACGTCTGAGCAAAAAAAGATTCAGTACTCAAGCAAATCTTTAAAATCTTATATAAAGGGAATAAAATCCTCAAAGCCTCCACTCAGTATGAATAAAAGGTGCATATAAAAGTACAGCTTTTGTGTAAAATATTAATATTTTGTGTAAAATATTAACCCACTTGTTTGGAGGGCATTACCTGGGTGGGTGTAATGATGGGAACACCACCAACAATTTCTGTCCTGTAAGAGACTTGCTTCTTTCCACCTGGGCTTTCAGCTTGACGATTTGCATTTTCCATTTGGCAGAGAGGATCAGACTGCTTTGGTACCTGCAGTTAGAATGTGAGAATTGACATCAGTTTCATTGAAAAAAATAAAGCTCTGAGCATTACTCAGAATTTTGAGGTATTTTCAGCAGGATTTAACAAATGGTCACTAAAAGGCTAAAAATAGCTTACACAAAAATTTGTTTTAATGACAATGCTTTAGTGCTCCAGAGGAAAGTGGTGCCAATAAAGACATTTCAGTGGATGAAATCAGTTGCAAGCTTTGCCATAAAGTGCATCACTTAAACTTCACAAAGCACTGAGAACTGGTTCTTTGTTTTTCAGCTGCTTTCAGTTTTAGTAAGAAAGCAGAGACGCCCCAGTGCCTGCAGAGGCAGCACAGCAAGGCCATAAACACTGTGACTTTGGTCACACAGGGTGTCTGACCAGTGTGACATTTGTCCTCACATGTACCTGGCATGAAGATTGTGTTACTGCCCCCATTAATCTTACATATATTGCTAAATTCTGGCCAAAGTGACCCTGCCTACCTAACTATCAGTAACTATCAGATAATTCTCTCAAATGTGGAACTAAGGCCATCAAAACTCCACAATAATTTGATTTCCTCATAAATGTTTAGATCTAAAAAGTTTACTCAGTTTTCTGAGTAAACTTGTTTAACCTAAGAAATGCACTGACTACAAGACCTTTTTCATTTCTAATGAAAAAGAGATTTCTCCTTCAATTCTTCTCCTTCAATTTTTTCCTTCACCTCTAATATTAATATAGCACATCTGAAGTGACTTCAACAAGAAGAGATCAAGTCTCACACCCAAATACCCCACCCAGCAACCTACTGGGTATTTACAGAGGACATCCAAACTCCTTCAGAAAGAAGGACACACAAATTGTCCATCCAAGACTGTGACACATTCAAAACTTGGAACTGAACTGATCTAGACAAGAAAGCAAAGCTACTTTATAGTCTGTGATTCAAGTTCCTGTGCCCAGGAGTGCTCATTTTACAAAATGCAGCCTGCAGAGAAGTACAGACAGTGCTGAGAGCAGATGTCAGCCTAGGACAGTGTCCTGCTGGTCACCCCTCTGCCAGGGACTCCATCCCCAGCCAAGTCCAGCACTGAAGGATAACTCACTCATGAGCCTCAGCCTTTGAAAAGCAGGGGTTTGTAGCTACAGCTTTGTGGGGAAGTGCTTCAGCTGTCACAAACTCCTACAGAAAATGCTGCAGACCAGCCCACAACCACCTCCTCACACAAAGGCACTTTCAAACAGCACTCAAAAATGGGTACACAGTGTGCTAGGCTGCAGAGGCTCAGTTATTCTGACATTATCAGCACTCAAGAGGACTAAAACATGCAATGAATCTTGGAGGATTACAATCTGCAGCAAGTAATGCTCATTTAAAATAATTGAGTGATCTTAATTATTTGATTCAATAACTGGGCGTACTTAATACTGTACTTGAGCTGTTCAAAGGCTTCTTCCTTCAAAGACAAAACACTAATGATTTCACCAGCCATTTCAAATGCAAGCTAAACAGATGATAAACAGCAATCACTCTAAATTGATGCAATCATTTATTGATTTATTCACTTAATTTCTTCAACTGGGAACAGCTCAGGCCTGGTTGTGGTGCATCCTCCTTATGAAGAACAAGTGAAAAGGCTTTGTGCTTCTGTTTTTTTTTTTTTTTTAATTTACTATTAGCAGTAGCATTTTTATAACTCCGAAGAATGGGCTGTATTAAAACAGTGCAAAGAACTCATGTAAACATCCACAGATAACCCAAAAATGAGAAAGTCACTGACAACAAACACAAAAGTGTGCACCCATGCTCAGAACCCCTTCTTTGTCCGCGTGTGATCTCAGAAGTGTTCCTTGTCATCACTTCCCCAAAACTGGAGAAAACAAAACCATAACTTCTGCCTCCTGAAAAGACTGAGATAACACGTGGGAGTTTCTATCATGAGATAACAATTTGTCCTGGTACAACCCAGAGAAGTAATTTAACATTTACCAGAAGAACCATCAATGTTTCTTTGCATGGATGTTACTCAAAATCAGGAGAGAGCCTTTGGAGCTTGATCAATATTTTCATGATGCTTTAAGAAATAACTTTTGACAGCAGGTAAAAGTATGTGTATCTTATCATTGCTTGCTAGTGTCTTCTGGATATTTCAAATAATATTAAGTATACAAAGTTAATTTTAAATTATTGGAAAATAATTCTAATCTATAATTAAAACTATAATCTTTTGTCCAATTTTCAAAAAGAAATTAAACTCAAATTTAGGGGGAGTTTTGTACAGTTTCTCCAAGTACTGCAAAGTCAAGCCAAGACTTGTCTGTGGTGATAGAAACTGGAGGCAAAGGTTACATTTAAGCACCTTGAGACAGTCACCATTTGAAAGCACTGCTAAATATCAACTCAACCACTTACTGTGATTTTGGTAGCTTTGTTCAGAACATTTACCCATTCAACTAGGTCCTGCTGATCATTGGCTTGTAGAAAGTATTTTCTCATCCCTGCATTCATAACTGTTAAAAACCATTATGAAAAGTTAACAACACTGAAATTTAAGAGCAAACTTAATAGCATTATGAAAAGATTTGATTTCAGATGAAAATTCCATTTAAAGTATTTAAGTGCTCTGCTGTGTTTCCTTTTAGAAAGTCATCTTAAGGCACATAAATCCACTTGATTGTTTTATTCTAAAAAAACAGTAATTTAAGCTCTCCACTTAAATGGCATGACACAAACTTTGAGAATTGATTTTCCTGTTTTGAATTTTATCAAAATATTCTACAGTTCCATTTCCTCTTTCTCAATTTCCCCATGCAACAAGTCTTTTACCTGGGGACTTCTACAATTCCTCCTTTTAATCCTCTGCCCAGAATCTGTTATCCTTTGTGACATTACAAACATAACTGTGGTCACTCATTTACTTTTTAAAAAAATGTTGTAATTGCTGGGAAAATCAGTATTAATTAATAAATATATGATGCACAGGACCAAACAACTTAAAGACAGCTACAACACAGACATTATTTTACTTTAGTGACTTGGCAGAGAAACATATTTTAATGAGTTTATATCTCTACCTCACAGCCCCTGGCATCCTTCATCCAAAAAGGACAAACACATTTCAGTGTAACAGCAAAAAAAAAAAATCATGGCTAATTCTTGAAATAGGTTTTATGGTGATTAAAACCATCTGAATATAAAAACAGTATATTTGTATTTTTCCTCTACAAAGTACGAAAACTCTTCAATAAATTAGAGATATTAAGCCAGCATCATGGATCATTAAGGTGTTTTAGAGCTGGCCCACTGACCGGAGAAACTTTACAAGTGCTGAGGACAAAGCCCTCCACAGATGTGCAGAGGAATCTGGAATCTGTAGATGGCACTGAACTGACACACCAGGTACTTGCCTAAAACCAGGAGGAGCTTTAGGATTATCTAAAGCTTCAGTAAATTTTAAACTAATTTAAACCTAGAAGGCACCCCAAGAATTTTTTTTTGTGCAGCACTAGAAGTTGAAATTTGACTTAAGAGCATTGGCTGAGAGTATTTTTAGATCAATTAAATCAACTCTTTTATCAGGAAAACAGATTTCAATAGTTAAATTTCTTGTCTTCCCAGATGACAGGCAGACCACAGTTCTGAAAACAACTGTCATTACTTATTAATGCCTCAAAAATTTCAGACATCCGAAAAAACAGCTCTCACCTACTCCTCATTAAGCTGCAATATGAAAAAACACAAAAACACCTTCTGAGGAAGCCAACATTTCCATCATGCTAAAGAAGAAAGTGAATACAAGGTGTTTTTTAAACACTCCCAGCTGTAGCTGGTAGCAGAACTGCAGAACATTCTCCTTGTTCCAAATGTCTGAAGAAGACACTCGATGCACACAGCACAAGCCAAACTCACCAAAACAGAACTCTGCCTTTGGCCTCAGCTTAGTTGCATCGCTAACCTAGAACGGAAATTAAGATAATAAATGTCAAAAAATACACATCAGATATCACAAGTTTTATTCTCTTTCAAGGGGGTAAATTCAAAGATTAGCAGCACAGCAAGGTGGTTAGGCATAATGATAAAGAGAACTAAAACCAAACAAAAATGAAAGACAAACAAGGAAGGTGGGAAAATGCAGTATTGACAACAAAAATGCAAAGGAAGAACAAGAAATGAGCAGACAGACAAGAAAAGGTCAAGGATTTTTCTCCATTTATTTGTTAATGCAGTATCTGCTACAAATTTCACCACAGAAACTTTCTTATTTCACAGTTCCCTTTCAGACATATTTAGAACTTACTATATACACAGTCTAAAGGACTAAATATTTTTTAGAAATTTTTCTATCCTGTCTATTAAAAGTCATTATTACTTGCAAGGTATCACACCCAAAAACATCTTCCCCTTCATACATGACCTGGTTTTTCTCCAAGACTAATGAGAATTCAAATACTCATAAAGAACTGAAATTTCAATTTTATGAGCACAAAGAGCTGCTGCTTGAAATCACTAAACAAACTTAGACAACACAGTAATTAATCTGTTTTTATTTTAACCTGAACCTATTGAAGTGTTTTAACATTTAATTCAGGAGTATCACAGAAGAAAAAGGAGTAAGTGGCATTTAAATTTGTCTGAAGTTGAGGCCCTGGGTAGTTACCACCAAGAATTTAATGTGTCTCACATATTAATTATCTTACCTTTGAAATATAGGTAAGTTTAATGGCCCCAACAGGTGGAGATCCAGAGGGAAGATTCTGAAACAAATCACATATGTTACAAAGTGAAACTAGTTTATTCTCATGCCACAATCAGTGTTTATGCATAAAAAGCAAGTAATCCCACAAACAAAAAGAAAATCCTACATATTTTTATAGACAATGCACAATGTATGCTTGAAACAGGATCTAAACTACTTGTTTATTATACACACATCTGTTAACTAAAAACAGAAAGACTGCTAGAAACAATACAAATAGTAATTGTTTCAGAGGTTTATGTATTTTACTAGAGGAAAAAGGATTCTTGTGGCTCTGCATCCAGGAAATCCGGAAAGAATACTTTTTCCTTAACAGATGTTGCAGTCTCTTGTACTTTGACCAGGGCAGGAGGAAGGGACAAGAAGTGACATTCATCTATTATGTCAGATACATCAAAGGCCATCTCACATATTTTCCAATCACTTCAGGGATTTAGAAAGGCCTTCACATATTTACAAGAACTCTGCAGTTCTTCAAAATTACTGCAGTGGGAGAAAATCAAGAAGTTTCAATTCTTCTCTTGCAAGAAACCCTTTCATTTGTGCATGTAAAATAAAAGGCCTAACCTAGGCCTGGGTGTGCACTGCAAATATCATTAAGTCCTAAAACATCTGAGGAACTGCAATTTCTACAGCACTTCAAGATTTTGTCCACATGCCCTGAATTGCTTCTTTTCACTCAGATCAAATGTTTGAAGTCTGTGTTACTTGAAGAAATTCTTTTTCTCCTCAGTGAGAACTGCTAAATGCTTCAGTCACAAGTCACATCCATGAGCTGCACCTCATTTACATTTTGTTTTTTCTGGTTCCTTTGAACAGCAGACTGATGCTTTTTAACTCTGCTGCTCCTGGCAGAAGGGTACATGGATATTCCTCTGGCAGGAGCTGTCAGCTGACCTGGATCCTGTGCTCTCACTGTCTCTGTGCCCAAACCTTCAGCAATTATCTGCTCTTCCCTCTGCTAGGAAACGCAGGGATGCAGGCACATTGTAAAAGTAGCTCTTATCTAAAGGCTGCTCTCCATCCCAATGGATACAAGCTGTCCTCACTCATACACCATCCATGCTGGACTGCAATTGCAGGGTTTATTAAAAACTGCTTTTCAGTGACTGATTTTGTTGAGGGAAAGGAGTATGTAATGCAAGGAAAACCACACACTGCCACATAAGGTTAAAGGTGAATTAAACACCAGGGTGTGTGATTTGCCTCATCTGGTTATATTAACCTGATTTACAATTATTTCATTTACACAATAATTTTTTTCCCCCAGCTTCCAGGTCCATGATACTAAACCTCACTTATCTTTTACGAATTTGTTAGAAAATCCAAAATTGAGACAAACCAGGAAACCCCTGGCAGGAGCAGCTCACCTGTGGGTTATCCATGTACCACACCAGGTTGTCCTCCTGTGTGTCCAGGATGAAGTACCGCCGCAGGAATTTCCCACTATTCTCATTTTCCTCAATGTCTAAGAAACCACAGATGCGATTCTGGCGATCCACATAAGGCATTTCTGACCCTGGACATCACACTGCATGACAAAAAGCACAGGAGGTAAGCAAAGTTCCTTATTGCTAATTTTAAGACTGCTCAGTGCATGACATTTTCAGCAGTTTCAATCAGTAGCTTCAAGAAGTTTCCACGGAAGGGTAAGTGAAGCATTGCTGCTCCCCACACCACCACCACTGCATTTTCAGACAGGACTTTTATCCTTTGCAGTGTGCATTTAGCAGATCCAACAGCCCAAGTGTAAAGTTACAAGTGGGAAGCAGCAGATGAGCATCAAGGCTTTGACAAGATCACTGAAAAATAAAGGTTCTCCTTCACAACGTGCACAAAATTGAGACAGCAGTGGGGTTACACTTCCTCCTTTGACACTGCCTCTCACGGCCAAGAAAGAACCTTTGTCAGGAGCTCCATTGCTCAACACAATTTTTCATATCTAGCTTATGCAAATGCAATAAAAAAGCTTTTAGAAACATTGCTCTCATTTTTCTTCTCTCCTACAAAAAGCACTTCACGTATAGCTCTGTCTAAGATCTTTTCATTCTTATACATTAAATAGGAAAAATGAAGCTGTCTGTGCACCGAGATGTGAACACCCTCTGCTCGTGGTACTGAGGTCTGAGTGCACCAGGCTTCCATTTTGGCTTTTGGGGTCTTTTTTTTTTTCTTTTTAAATTTGTTCTGCATTAAAATTTAAATTACATCTGTATTGTGCCCACCTATTACCCTTTTACCATTCACCTTTTATGGATCTGCCTTTTGCATCACAGGTTTTGCTTCCTTTTATTTTATGGGACAGTCATTTTACTTTAAGAGCCAGTCTTGTAAGACCAAAGACAAATTTGCATACTCATCTAAAAATAATAAAAATCAGGTTGATGCCAATCTTTCCCAGGGCAGGGAAAAAATGATTCAGTCTTCACATTTTGTTACAAAATTCAGAAATAGTACATATCCAAAAATACTAATGTAAGACACAGAAGGTTGAAGCACTTCACATTTTTCATAATTTTCCAGCTTTTCCAGCTTTAACTGTAATGTGGAAGCTTCATTTTAGTATTTCTTTAAACTCTTTACATTTAATATTTGAGGTCACTTGATTTAAATACACTTACGTACACATACAATGGGACAGACACCTGATAATTATTTGTAGCTAGCTACTGATACACCACACCAAAACATGAGACAGTTTTTCAAGTACTGTTTTGGGGAGAGAATCAGTGTTTATTTTAGGGACTCATATTTACATTTTTGGGGGGGGGGGATCAATATACAAACATGTAAATGCATCATTCTATTTACAGCTGTCATTTTATATTACTAATTAGAACACAGGCCAATTTTTGACTCAATCACTTTGAGAAGTAGTTTTAAAAAGTCACTAGCAACAATGGTTTAAATATGCAAAAGTTTATTCTTCAATGAAGTAAGAAAATTTACAAAGGTAATCTAAATTTTCTTGGTGTGCTCCTCACAATTTAAATATCACAGAACTAAGTCAAGTTCTGTAACCAAGTTATATTTATAGGACCACAAAAATAAGCACTTGAGCACTCAGGACAATATCATTATTTTAACAAACATTCATCAGTAATTCAGTGGAGGCTCTTGGGATCACTTCACAACATCTCCCTATAAACACAGGGCAAGCTCAAGGGGAGCTGTTCTCTAAATTACACCTCTAATCTGGCAGAACTTGGCATCACACCTTGTTTGCATTTAAACGAATATAAAAATTGCCATTTATCAGTATTGCCCTAATTTGTACCAGGTGGTTTTTCAACAAAATCATCCAGCATTTCCAAGACACCCTTTAGGCTTCACATCAACAGTTTATGAAGCCCAGAAAAGCCCTGTGCCTAAAAAAAAGCAAATATTGGTGGCTGGTTTCCTGTCTGAGCAGACTTAAAGCTGTGTTCTCCGCAGATGTGAAGAAAATCAAACAAGGAAAACTTGTTTTTCAAACAAGATCCGGATTGATTAAGAATCCTTGAATAAAACCAACTGAATTTTCAAAGCACTTTCCCCCCATAAGAGAATCTATGTTTTGGAAAACCTTTCAAGGAAAATGAAAGGAGGATGCTCATAATGCTCCATTATGGACATACAATTAGCTAAAGCTGAACTACTCCAATACTTGAATTTTTTTTTTCCAGGGCAAAAGACAAAACTCAGAAGCTTTTTCTTATTTGTCAGTAAACTAATTCTCAAAGAAGAAAAAAACGCCCCAAACATAAATTAATAAAGATTCTTTATTTCAAAAAACTACCAGCTAATTTCTAGCCTACAAAATGATACTATTTGCACCTACTCTATGCTCTAATGAAAATACAGCATTAAGTAACATTAATGTAAAAATGTAAATTGCATAACTGCTATTTTCTTCAAATTAGTTTAAAATTCCTCATGGGATTACAGACCTCTACAAGACTGATGGCCTTAAAGAAGAGACAAAAAACCCCAACCCTTTAACTTCATAATAAATTGAAATCTAACATAGTGTCACATAACTGTTTTCCATTTTCAAAAGCCTGCTTCCACCCATTACACCTTGGCAAGATTCCCCTGTAAATTAATAGCAATTCTATTCAACCTTCATTAATGAACCACAATTTGCAATGCACATTTAAAAAAATAAAACCAATTTGTGCCTTTCTTCCAGTTACTAAAGGGACTGAACACATGACAAAGCCACCACCATGATCCCCTTCCTGACAACTCTGGACAGAGCCAAAAGGCATTGATGGAATTGCCACGATTCAGACAAGGAATTGCAGAACTCTAATTCCTCAGCATAGGAAATATGGCTGGAAGACCACCAGCCTAAGAGTTCATCAGAACTTCAACTTAAAAATGTCTTCAGAACACAGATCGTGTCTTGCAGAGATGAGATTTTCCATTACATATTTGAAGCAATTATGAAACAAAAATCTCCCAGTCTGTACATTTTACAGCATTACTACCTGCACCCTTAGTCATTTTCTGCAGCAGAACCTGCAGCACAGAACAGTGTGTTCAATCTCCTAGAATCAAGCATTATAAAAATATCATGATTTCTTAGGAAGGCTGAAGGCATCAAACCTGTTACAGATCACATACAACTTCATTTTATTTTGCCTTCCCTCCCTGCAGTGGAGATGTGGGTCAATGACATTGTGCTACTTCAGGAAAAACATCCCAGTGGCCCATTTCCTCCTGGTTCTTGCCACAATCTTCCATAAACAAAGATGTTCTTGAAAACCCATTTTGTGGTGTATAGTAACACTCTGTAAGAACTCCCAGCTCCTTGAAATTCTTTCCTGGAGGGCTGTGTTATAATGCAAACAGGAGGTGTCATTTATTTTTGAAGCCTTACATCCCTCTTTCCAGCAGCAGGGTACTAATTTAGGAGTTCCATACCTCACCAGCCCAGCTTCTCTCAGATTTCCCCTCTCCCTGCTCCTTTCCTCTGAGGTACAACACACGCTGACATTCCCCAACATTTATATCCCACACTGAGGGCTGCCTGGCCTCCTGGGCACCACTATAAATAAAAATCCCAGATCACCTTCCCCAGCCTCACTGTAAATGCATGACTGCACAAGCAGGACCTGCAGAGGCACACGAGCATCTCCTCTGCACCATTTATAACACACAGCTCCAACTCTCCCACATTAATTCCTATTTTTAGCTTCCCACCAGCACCTGTTCTTGAGTTCACCTCCATTACAGATTGCTTGCAGCCTTCTTATCTTCAAGTACAAAGTCTAGACAAGACTGAAGTGAGGTGCCAGATAACGTTCCTATGGCCCAGTCTCTCCCTTGACCTTATTTCCACAGGTAGGTACAAACCATGGACCACTGGCTGACTAAAGCAAGTGGAATTTTGTCTTCATAAAAAAATCAGGCTTTGCACTATGACAGGAGAGCTTGATTAAAAAATACAAGAAGGGTACTTAATACCTCTTTATTGTACATGTCTTTTCCCCAAGCTTTGGGTAATATTTTATTACTTTTATTTCATTATTTTGGGTAATATTTTATTACTTTTATTTCCTTAATTTAGATGAACAGTCCTACTTCCTGCTTTTTAATGTTTAGAACTTTGGATTTAACTCACCCCAGGAGATGACTTTGGGGTTCTTTTTCTATCAGCTAGGAAGATTAAGAAACATCCATTACCTACTTACTCATCCCTATGAAATGAAGAACAACATTCATACACCTCCACTTGATAAATATAAAATGATGCCATGAGTCATGCCCAGCCCTCCTCCCCAGCTCCCTTTTTAAGCTCTGCTGTTTACAGCAGCTCCAGCAGCACAAAGGGAAGGTAAAGCAGCATCCCCAGCCATCTCCAGTCTTTCCTGCAGTTCCAGGGACAGCTTCATTAGTGAGGGCTCCTGGCTTTTGCCTAGGCAATTACTCTCAGCTTCCTGCTGTAAATCAGCTGCTCTCCAGCTGGTCATCTCTTTTACTGACCACTTAGTGCCTCCCCAGGGGAAGGGATGAGTTCAGACTGTCCTGCTTATCCCCTGAAGAACACTGCAGTGAAAGCTTTCCTTCTTGTGTACATCCAGGGCAAGGAAAGGGAGCAGGGAGGGGGAAATTCCAAGCCTGAGACAAGCAGCTCAGAGCAGCCTCTGAAAACAAGTCAGATAAATCTTCTAGAGACAGTAGTTCAAACCTCTTTTTATTTCCTTCAAAACCTTCCAGCATAGGCAGCCCACCAGAGAGACTATGAGACAATACTGTAAATCCCTGCTCACCTTTCATACAGCTTCCAAAGTACCAAAAACATAACAAAAAACCCCACAAACAACTAATCCAGGAGCTGGAGAGCTTGACTTGGCTGCAATTCTTTTGACAACAAAAGATAATTCAGGATTGATGGATTTAAAATTACAAGCCCAGTGTTTCAATTTCTCAAAGATCCTCCACTGCCTCATTTTTGTCCTGGAGGGCATAGCAGACATTGGATACTTCTGTTAACAGGATTTGCCAGCAGCCTCTGACACTGTGATCAACTTTTTAACTACATCTAAAAATGATAACTGGAAGTCTCCAGGATACACTGCCCCTTAAATTCAGATTCCCATTCTAAAGCAGTCAAAAAGAAGGAAAAACCAGCTGCAAAAGGCCAGTATTCAACTGGAAAACAATTCCTAAGCAGAAATCAATTTTCCAAATTAAAAAACCTTTAGCACAAGTGGCATTGACCTCTCCTATCCCTGACCAAACTATGAGGAATGTCATAAAATACATCCCTCCCCAGCACTTAATCCAACTTCCAAGCAGACCACAAAATAGAAAAATCCTGGTTGCAGCGATGAATCAGCTAACAAAACCAGCAGCCTTATCTTGAACTTCAGTCTTATCCAGTGGTGATTCTGTGTTCAAAATGCTGAGCTGCTGTTTTCCAGGAACACTTGTTAAATCAGGGCAAGCCAACCACTCCCATCTCTTCCAGTGCACCTCAGCAAGTCAAAGGATTCATTTTACTCAATACCATCCTCTAATGTTACTTTCACCTCAGGAAAAAAAAAAAAAAAAAAATCAGTATGTTCTAGGGAAATCTGGAGTTCTATGGAAAATGTTCTGGAGTTATCTGAATCCATCATCCCCTGGCCCATTTCAAATACTGATCTACAAGTTCCACGATAGAACACGCTGGTACTTCCTCAAAAATTTCTGCACAAACTTCTCTTAAGTGATGTTTCCTGTTCTGAACTGAACTGTTTTCCTCCATTTTAAGGTATTTGCAATAGCAGCCAAAGGCTTTGGGATATGATGGAATGAGGAAATGCACTGCACAGGATGCAAAACTCCTCTTTGTCGCTGATATTTTAAGTCAAAACAACAACAACAAAAAAAACCAACCTCACCTATTAATGGTTTTTGCCCAGCTAAAACAATTATTTTAATTGTCCCTCTAAATGCACTGAGCTAACACAAATAAAGGGAAGCATCCTGTGCAACAAGGCCATTATGAAAAAACACTCTTTAAATTAATCCATTAATAACTTATGAGTGATGACCAGTTTACAAGGCAATGAAGTAAAATAACAAAGCTGAAAGACAGTGACAGAATATGCTCAATAATACCAAGTCTTTACAACAGTCAGATGTAATTTTCATCACTTTATATTAAGCCTCTGGATAATACAGTTACTCAAAATGGGATATGACCAGAGATAAACACAATAAAAGAAAACAAAATATAGTTACTCTAATTCACTTTGACTTATATCTCACACAAGCCTCAAAACAAGCTAATTAATTTCAGTTACATACTAGTAAAAAACCTTAAAAATGCATGTTCAGAGTTGATTCATATTTACTTTTTTAACAGACTTTTCAAAATTTTAAATAAATGCTGCCTACAAAACTCCAAATATGAAAATTAGGTCCTTGTTCTCAAAGATGCTTACATGCTCAGTCTATAAAGTGTCCATTCACGACAACCAAAATAAATTAAAAATTAAGCAGGAAATAACCACATTACTTATTAGGATTACTTATTATTACTAGTTAGTCATTAGAAAAAACCCTGTTTAATTTCAATAATAAACTAATAACTGTTTGATCCAGGCCAACCACTCCAAGCACTTGAATTCCACACACTCCCAGCTATTTCAAATTCCCATCTGAATCAAACTACAAATCCTGGTGAAGCTTATTTGACTTTAGGAAGTTCAATACAAAAGAGAAGGTGAGGCTGGTTGAATAATGAATTTTGCCATTTTTGAGCCAGTCTTGCTGATTTTCACTCAGGATTCTGGGTATAAACTCAGCAGTACAAATAAACACATCTTCTTCCTGGGAAGTATGTAAGAAATGGAAAGGCCAGCTGCTTAGGAAATTAGCAATACCTTCAGTTTTCACAGAATACTCTTATGTTGTTAAAAAAAGGGCTGGAAATAACTGATTTTTCAGTTCATTTCAATATCAAACAATGAAAAGAACACTATCAGGTGAATATTTGATTTGACCTCTTTTAGAGATATAAAAGGATTTAATGAAATGAGAGCACACAAAGCAAGTAACTGTTTATCAATTTTGATTTTGTAGATCTAATTTAGCAAATTCAATGCAGAATAAAGAAAAATGCAATGGGTTCACCTACATTAAAACTTTGTTAAAGAAAAAAAATCATTGCTGTTTAATTTTCACCTCATTTATTTTAATATTTACAGTACAGACCGCGTTCATTTCATTGTATAATCCACCACGTGGGTCAAAATTCCCTCTACTGCATAGATTTGCTATTTCCTCCAGAATCCAGCTCACTTGTCAGTTATATCAGAACTACACAAGGATTTCCAGAGATTAGGACTAATCTCAAAGCTCCCCAGTAAGTGCAAGTGCAGTGAAAGCTCTTTAGGAAGAACAGGGCTTTGTCTGTCTCACGGAACAGACAGACAAATGTGCATTTACAGATGCACAGCTCCTGTTTACCAAGGTGGGAGGGGAAAATTAAGCTCATCAAATGGCAAAGTTTTTGGGACATTACCCTCCCCCTCTGTTTTTTTATACAGCTTAAATGAAGAAAATCAAACCCCACGCTGGCATGTGCAATAGAAGTCTCACCCAACACGCAGATAAACCCCACAAAGTGGAAGTTGCTCTGTTTGTAGCACAGTGCCGCTTCACTTGAATCTCATCACTCACTGTGACTTCTCACAGAATTCATTTCCAGCAGCATTCCTCCTTGGAAGCAAGCCCTGAGCACAGGGAATTGTCCCCATGGCAGGTACAGCCCCAGCTGTGGCCTTCTGCCTCACCTTCCTCCTCATTTGTGGCATGACACAAATACCAGTTACTGCCCAGCTGCCGCTCTGCACGGACAAAGGTGTTGCTCAAAAACTCAGTTTTGGTGTGCAGGGAGAATAACAGTCCTCCACCCACAGAATAATCCCAAAAGTACCAAGCAGGCTCCTGGCATTTTGTGGGATTTCTGTCTGACGTACACACAGTGAGGCAGAAAAACCCCAGAAGAATCCCAAATCTGTGCACATCCAGCAGAGCCTGGAAATCCTGGATGTATCATCAGCATGCATCAGGCTGGTTTTCAGCCTCTCACAAAAATTGGACATCCTGAAGGAATCATGCTCCTCCACCCAAAAATCAGGGCACCAGTACAAAGTAGGAAGATAAATTACACAATAGATAAATTACAGCATCTAAATAAATAGATAAATTACATAAATAGATAAATTATAGCATCTACAGTGAACTTGATTTAAGGAAGAAACACAAGAAAAAGGTTAATGCTAAAAAAAAAAAAAAAAATCAAGATAACCAAGCCCCAAAGTCCTGAATCAGCAGGCACACTTTTAACATCCTTTAAGTGACCCAACCTTCCAGCACTGCTGCACACACAGGCATGGTCTACCAGACATAGGAATAACTTGCCAGCTGAATTATTAGCCCAGCCCAAGTTCCCATTTGTCATTTTCAGCCTCTCTAAAGAGTTAACCAACATATTGAACATCTTTTGAAGTGCAGTTTTAAGAGGACTGCTCACTCTTACAACAAACCTGGCATGTAACTGTTTTAGTGCTTAACAGAAGAACACTTAATTAAGTCACTAGTCTGAAACAAGTTCCAACAGATTTTCTTGGACATGGGATGTAAATGTGGTGGGTACCAAAGCACCCAGGGAGAGCATACACATCAAAACAATTACATATTAAATGAATTAATTTATCACCTATCTGTCAGTATACAGAGACTGTTCCTGGGAGTGTTGACTCTCAACAACAAAAACATGTTTGCAAAGCTTGGTAATTGCTGTCTAGCCTACATTTTCAATTTATAGCAATGACAGTGCCCTATTTTCATCAGAATGATTTTAAATTCAAAATACTTTTAACTCTGTAACATGAATAAAGACACTGCTCACTAGAGGTGGCTGCAAATTTTTTTCCCTTTGGGGGAGTGGAGAGGCAGAAAAGCTCAACCTCTTTCACATGAAAAGTCAGTAAATCAGGCCCAATTTAAGAGATTCTGCTTTCCATGCCAGCAGAAAAAATGAGCTAAATTGATATCCAAAACATCTGGATGCAACGGCTAGCTAGAATTAAAAGTATCTTCAAGAAGAGAACAGCCAACAAAGGAACACAGAGAGCTTTAGTACTGTCTCCTGTGTGGCAGAACCATAACATAAAAGATTTACATGTTTGTGTGGGTATTTTAAGCATTGTTTTAAAATTCTGTTAAACAAACAAGGAGCCATGCAGCGCTCCTTAAAGTTTTAAGGACTTGCTTTCTCTAAGTGACACCAGAGATTTCCAGTCAAAGCCTTTTTTCCACTGTATTTTTCTGGTTTTGCTCCTCCTGCCCGGAGCTTACCCCTAGTTTTTTATCTTGGGCAGTGTCTTCAGCCTCTCCAGGGAGCTCCCCATGCCACATCCAGCCTGACCTGCCCTGACCACTCCTGTGATGCAGATGCTGCTCAGCAGCACTCTCAGCATGAGAATGGAGGGACACAGCAGCAGCTTGTCCCAGGCCACACAGGAAGCTTTTTGGCAAAACAGTGAGCTGAACCTGTTTCCCAAGTCCCAGAGCAGCAACCTCACTATTGAACCACCTTTCTTCTACATAAAATACCTGAAACTATTCAGATTTTAAGGCAAAGGCATATGTTCAAACCTGAAAACTGTTTAAACTGTTGAATGCCACAAATGTCTACCAGACCTGCAACTCCCTACTTGTGCAGATAACATCTGCTAAGAGTAAGTGGCTCATACAGTTCTGCACCAGAAAGCTTAATAAGTTCCTTCTCCAAGATTAAAGAAACACCTACACATTCTAGATGCTTCTGCAAGTCCCTGGAGGGAGAAAATGCTGCTTAGTGCTGAGACAATGAACCAGCTTCCTTCCTCAACAGCAACAAAACCCTGCTGCTTTACCTAGCGCTGAGAGGAAAGTGTTATTTATAGAACTGAGCCCTATACCAACACGTACCTAAATACTTCTCACTGTTAGGGTACAGCATGCATCAAGCTGACCTTAGACCTATATATTTTCAAAGTCCTAATGTGAAAGATTTCAAGAGCAGGAAAAAATTTGAAGCAGTTAGGTCATATCCCCCCCATTCCAATTCATTTCAGTGATTCTCTGCATTGAAGTGTAACTTCAAAACCTGAACCATTCTTGTCACTCAGAGCCCTTCAGCAGGTGACTTTTTTAAAGCTGTTACATTATTTTCATATGTCAAATAAGCTCACTAGGATTATGATATTTAGGTTTCTTATGTAAGTTTATAAATTACTGACAGCAATGCTTCTAGCCATGCTCCATTGCCTTTAGTTTCAAAACCAAAAGAATACATGTACTGACTGTTGTGTTTCTTTATATATAATTTCCTGATGAATTCTTAAGCACTTGTTCCATGTAGTAAAAATGTTTTATGCTAAAGCCAGTTTCCCATTTTAAATTCCTGTTTTGGCACTGAAATAACTTACTATTCTGTATTTTCATGCAATTATACAACTGCACAAAGGTTCACTTGGCTGCAAACCCCAGTAAGTATTTTCTAAGACTGTTCCTATTCTTCGTAATTATCAGTGAAAAAAAAAACCCTGCCAAAACCCATCTTGCAAGACAGATAAATGCTCTCATATCACAAGCTATTGTTTGTCTAAACACTGATGCAGAGCTGGATTCATGCAAAAGCACAGCAGAGCATGCAAGGAAAATTCTCATTAGAACATGTACTCACTCCCCAACACTGCTGGTTTGCTGCACTTTGGAGGAACTGCATTTACCATGATAACTGTCAGCTTAAATAACCAGGAACAGTCAGTAATAAAGACATCAATGGAATTCTAAATCTACTAAAATAGATTAAGAATTTTGCAGGCCTGGCACTTTGGGCTACATCCAACCCTGCACTGGAGACTGTGTTACAAGCAGAGACCTGTTCTCATTTCAGTAATGTCCTCAAGTTCTTTCTAATCTGTTACAGTCAATAAAAACTGACTTCTGCATTTCCTCTCTTCTACACCAACTCTCTGACATGCTGTCAGCCTTTATTTGAGCTGAGATAGCTCTGCTGCCTTCTGGAACAAGCCCCAGCTACCTGCAAAAAATGCCTTTTCCTGCACTCAGGTCTCTTCCTCCTGCACATGCCTTCTGTGTTCCCCGTGTGTGTGTGTCTGTCTTCTGTCACTCAGCTACTACTCCTGAGGAAAAATAAATACAGGAGGAGAGGAGGAGGAGGAGGAGGAGGAGGGAAAGCATGAAGATGCTGCCTGCCTATTTTCTTTATACTTTTTATACTATTTTCTTTATATATAATGATTCTTCTTTGCCTATCCTCTGATTTGTATGAAAGCATCTGCTCCTCTGAAACATCTCAGCACTGCACTGCACTTGCCAGCGACCCACTGTGAATCTTCTGCTTTAATTTCACCCTTGAAATGCAGAGCTATGCAATGGAACATGAGGCCAAATGTAGTTTTAAAGCAGAGAAATAGCTCAAGAAAATAGATGCCTTTAGAATTTATGAATTTGGAATTAAATCTTCTACACTCACAAAACCAAATCACAACATTTGATAACTGCAGATAGAACTCAGTGAGTCACACAAAGGTTTGTATTTTATGCAAAGCTGACTCCAGCAGTGTGGCACTCAGTGATGCCCAGGACACATCAAACCCCCAGGTATTATTTCTTGAATTATCAATTTCTGCATCAGTGCTTATCTATTCCTGAATTAAAAGACTCTCCTCCAAATATCAGCCAGGCCCAGCATCTCTCCCTACCACAAAGAGATTTCAGCCCACTTTGAACACTTGACAAAGGGGAAAATTGCACTTCTACACTTCTGTGCTTCCTAAACCTGACAGCTTCATGTATTGTTACTGCTGTGACTCTCCCAACTAAAAATAACAAGCAGGAGGAAACAAGACTGAATGGACCTCAAATGCAAGTTCACTGTTCCATAAGGCAGAGTAACCCATGAGAGAGCAACCACTCCAAGTAACCACACACACTCCAGCTCAGTTAGGATTGTGTTTGTGCTGCATCAAAATGAATGCAGCCCAAATATAAAAATAAGATAAAGACAACAAAACAAAAGCAAAAAAACCCCTGTTGCTTTGGTTTTAACAGTGAGAAGCCACTCCTCACACATCACAGGCCCCAAAACTGCAGGAGCAAATACGGCTCTGTCCTGCAGGGTCATGTATGGGATTGGGTAAGGAGAAGAGAAAATTCATCTTTACAGACATTACAGCCTCTATTAGGAAAGCAAGGAATTTGTCAGAAGGCATCAAAGAAGTTGATGCTGTTCAGCTTGTTCTATGCCTGGTAGTCTCTTTAAAAGTACTCTGCTTTGAGAAGAAGGTGAAGCATGGAGAGATGGAGCTCTTAAAAATCTAAAAAAAATTCTTAAAAGATTCTACCTCTCAGCTTTACTCAGGTAAGACCACTCGGCTGATGCCTAATTCAGGACCTCAGTGTAACAAGTAACTGTTCTGCTCGATTATAAACACAACACACTGCTTAGTGAAAATCAGACATCTTTCTTACAGAAGGCCCCAAAGCAGCAGCCTGCCAGAGAGAAAACTGCTGTCCTCTCCACGCTACTTTGCAAACATTTGATGCAACAACGTAATGCCTTTTACGAAGGTCATGCATTAGTTCCTCCCAAGGGAAGCTGCACAACACGTATAGAATTTAAGCCTGCAAAACACATAGAGAATTTCAGCCTGCACAACACATAGAGAATTTAAGCCCGTGTTAAATTCAGCAGCATGTCAAATGCCTGTCTGGAATTTTACAGGTGATAAAAACCGCGCATATAGCACCAGTGGTTACAGTTTAACATTCATTTATAGTCAAGTTATCCATTTAAAGACACTCTGGCTCACCAAATAACCAGCCCCGGTTACAGCTAAGCTAGACCACGGCTCGGAGCGTGCCAGGAGCCTCCCCGCACATCTCTCTCCAAAGCCAAAGCCAAACCCCAAACGGGCACTGCCCGCTGGATGTCGGAGCCCCCCGAGCTCTGCTGGGCACACCGGGCACTGCCCCAGCCCCCGAGCTCTGCCGGGCACACCGGGCACTGCCCCAGCCCCCGAGCTCTGCCGGGCACACCAGGACTGCCCCAGCCCCCGAGCTCTGCCGGGCACACCGGGCACTGCCCCAGCTCCCCGAGCTCTGCCGGGCACTGCCCCAGCCCCCCGAGCTCTGCTGGGCACACCGGGCACTGCCCCAGCCCCCGAGCTCTGCCGGGCTCACGGGGCACTGCCCCAGCCCCCGAGCTCTGCCGGGCACTGCCCCAGCCCCCGAGCTCTGCCGGGCACACCGGGCACTGCCCCAGCCCCCGAGCTCTGCCGGGCACACCGGGCACTGCCCCAGCCCCCGAGCTCTGCCGGGCTCACGGGGCACTGCCCGCTGGCTGCCGCAGCCCCCCGAGCTCTGCCGGTGTTCCCGGAGCTGCAGCGAGCCGCGCGGGCGGCCCGGAGCCCTCCCGCCCCCGGCTGCGGGCTGTGCCCGGTACCATCGCTGCTGCCCGGCGTGCCCGCACAGCCGAGCGGCGGAGCCGAGCAGAACCGTGACGAGCAATGAGATCACCGCTCCTCTCACCTCCGGGGCCGTGCCAGCGCCCTGCCCGCGCCACCGGGGCAGCCCGCACCGCGGCGGAGCCCCCGCGCCGCCGAGCGCCTTCCAGGGAAAGCGGAAAGGAAAAAAGGAGGGAGAGGCGGCAGGACAGTGCCCTGCGCGGTCACACACCGGGCAGGCGCGGAAGGAAGGGCATCACCCGGGGCGGGACGAGCCCCACCCCGGGCTGAGGCACTTACTGGAGTGGTGGCAGTGCGGGAGCCCCGTGAGGAGAGCCGGGCGCTCCCCGGGCCCGCTCCCGGCCCCGCGCCCGCGCCCCGCACCGGGAACGGGCTGATCCCGCCGCCTCCGTCCGCGCCGCCGGCACCGCACTGCGCCTGCGCCACCGCGCTATCACCCGCGCCTCCCGCGGCCTGATGGGACATGTAGTGCGGCGTGGGGGGGGGGGGAGGGGCGGGGCGCGGGGCATGATGGGAGTTGTAGTTCAAGTACTGAGGGTTTAATGGCGTGTTTGATGGGGAGGTCACAGCAGGGAGGGAAATGTTGTATATTGTGGAGAAATTCTTCCCTTTGAGCGTGAGGAGGCCCTGGCCCAGAGAAGCTGTGGCTGCTCCATCCTTGGAAGTGTCTAAGGCCAGGTTGGCACAGCCTGGGATAGTGGAAGGTGTCTCTGGCCATGGATGGGCTTTGAGTCCCCTCCTACCCAAACTGATTTGTGATCTATGGTTCTGTGAACTGCCATTCACCAGCCACAGGCACAGGATATCTAACAGGCCAAGTGCCAGGTTCTGCACCTGGGATAGGTCAGCCCTGGGTGTCTGGACAGATTCTGGAATGACACTGGAGAGCAAGGCCCTGGCAAAGGACTGGGGGGTCCTGGCTGGCGGCAGATTGAACATGAGGCAGCAGCGCCCCTAGAAAACAGCACAGTTGGCTTCCCTTACTCAAGGGCATCCTGGACATAACAAGCTTTAAGGATGTAGTAAATCAAGATGTTGATATATTACTTTGCTAACGTGGCAAAAAACTCGAGGTCTGTGTATCCCACAGCTGAACTATCTTCACCTCAGGTGCTGCCTCCCAGCCTTTTGCCATCATTCTTAGCAGCAAATGACAATTTCCCCAAATGATGTTTAACCAGTTTTACCAGGAAGTTACTTCTTTTCTAAGCAGATATTAAATTTATACTAAAAAACTTTTTGTTTTCTGAAATAGCAACGCAGATATTTTTTTTTCCTTGCTTAAAGCAGTGATATCTCTAATTATGGGAATCATTTGAACTCTGCCGCTGCCTGTAAATGCATCTTTGTTTCAAGCTGGCATGTAACAACCCCACTTCACAGCGAGACAAAAGCTGTAATCAGAGCACAACAATAAAAGCTGAAGTCAGCTGCAAACAATGCTGCACCATCCCCATGGCAACTTTTCCCTATCAAACCCCGGGGAGGTCACACACTCTGCAGCTGCACCAGCCAGAAGCTGCTCAGTTTGGACTTCATTCACGATTATTCCTACATTTTTTGGGTCGTTTTTCACTTAACAGAGTTAACACAAGACAATTAGCAGTGGGCAGCACCACGTCTCTCCCCCACTAAAGTTCCAAAATGACATTTCTCATCCTGACAGAACTGTAGCAGCTATTAAATGACTGCAGGGTGTGTCCTGCCATCCCACTGCACGTGGAAGAGCCTTTTACAAAATTGTACACAATTTCTGGACTCAAAAATCCATGCAGTCAAAAGCCATTCCGCACCACATGGAAACTGCAGCAGCCTGCAGTCTGATATGCCTTAACTTGCAAATATTTTCTCCAGCCTCCCACACAAGGTTTGAATAACCATGGATTCTGACAGGAGGACTCAGGAAAGGCTAAAAAGATGGTTACATTTAAAAGGAGGAGTGTATTTTATTGGAATTTGGTAGCAAACCTCATGTTGTACTTTACCATAGTTTCTATCATGGAACAGTGCTGCAACTTTGCTTTTAGGATGGCCTAATTCTCCCAATTTAGTGAGGAGACAATCAGGTATATAAGGAACTGTCTTTACTTAAACTGAGACACAAACACTCTAAAATAGCCACATTCTGTCAACTGTGCTGTTCACACAAGTATTTTCCTGAAATTCACATGTGGAGAACCAAAAGATGAAGAGTTGTGAATCTTTGATGTCCAAGACATAAATACAGTTATCCCTAATGCCCCAACTTAAAGCAAAACTTGCTTTCAGTAGAAAGCTTTTCTTACTTCTGGTGTTATGAGCTGTAGTGGTGCAGAGGCCACTCAAAGCTCAGCTGAAACAGCTCAATATTTTCAGTATTCCTCTCTGTGGAATGTGCAAATGCAACAGTTGAAAGTGATTGTGATGACAAACAGGTAAACTTTGGCTGTGAGGTGACTGGGTGGCCCAGGGACTCTCCTGTTCTGCACTACAAAGTCAGCACACGCAGATTACAAAGGACAGAATCTATATTTTACCCCTTGTCTAAAAATATTCAAGCACAAGGTCTGCACTGGCTTCTTCTCCATGCAATGCCACTTGACTTCAGTGTAGAAGTTGGTCCAGAGCCCAGGATATTCCAGCAGAACTATGAGACAGACACTTATTTCCTCTCCAGTTGTCTCTATTCATAGTTTTCAAATGCTGGCAGGTATCCCCACAAAAGTCTTCATGGCTGGGGAAAAAAATGTTGGCAGAACCCTGCTGTGCCAGTCCTTTACCTGCTTGTGATTCTCCTCACTGAAACAGGTTTGGACATCAGTTCCTGCTGGGATTTCAGTTACCCAGAATACAGACTGTAATAAATAACATTTGGTGAGTGACCTGCAGCAATATGCACCATTAAGAGCAAGTGTTTATTTCACAAGGTGTAGAAACTCCCAGAGGAACAGCAGTACCTGAGGAGCAGCATGTATCTATCCATATAAATGCAAACACACAAATAGATATATGCAAATCACATACATATCTTGTAAATATAAATACATGACTTGCATGTCTTGGCAAAGGAGCAGAAATATCCAAAAATTCCAAAATACAACTTTCTAATTGTACTTTCATGATGGATAATTTTACCCAGCAGAGGAAGTTCAGCAACTTTATAGATATGCAGAAATAAAGAGCTATGAACAAAACCTCACTTCATTGCTCTAAAGAAATGAATTCGGCCTGGGACAAAAAGGTTTTGTGAAAACTAACAGTTAGGTTGCCGTGGAAAACAGGAAAAAAGCCTGGCCAGTGAATTACTGAGTGCAGAGCAAAATGCTGTCACTATATTCTGTTTTTATGGGTTCAATATTGCAAATTCCATCCACATGCAGTATGCCTCCTGTGCACTATTTTAAGAGGGGTGTTGCTGACCTCAATGGGGCTGCCTTTCATAGAGGCTGTGACCAGGCAAGGTCATTACTCTGCTGACACCTTCAGTGTTAGCATCCAAGGAAAGCTTTTCAGTCATTAAATTCCATCCCAGAGGATGAATGTCTGAGTTTACTGCAGTGGCATGGGGCTAATTAGGTAGTATTTATTACCTAATTAAATTATTTGCCATAATGGAGAGAGAGAGACCAAAAATTCTCCAAGGCTGCAGCCAGAGTGACCTGGGGAAGAGCAGCCCTTGCTGTTTCAGGGTTTCCAGTTCTGAGCAAGACAATTTCTGAGAAATGAGGTTTTCCTGCCCAACTCAGGAGTAAACCCTTGTGTGTGGCCAGTTTTTGAATCTGGAGAAGGTGACACTGATTCCTGAGCCAGCCTAACAGGTAATGAAGGAAAAACATCCTCTCCAGGCCTGCAGGTGATCAGCTGAAGCACTGCAGAAGGTTTCCCTGCAGTCAGTGCCTTTCAGCAGAGCTCTGCATGTCATGGGCACCTTGAGGGCAGCACAGACAAAACCTCCCTGTGCCTCCCATGGGAGGAAAGGAGCAGCAGCTTCAAAATCCCTGCACGTAGGAGCAGATAGTTTCATTCAAAAGCTGCTTTAAAGCATATTTGCAATATGCGTTTTAAGGCTAAAACTTCATCTCTTCTGATGAAATGATGTTGACAGAGCTTGGGAATTTAATCTCACGTGGAGGTTGAATTCGTTCAGCTGCCAGTTGCTGGGTCTTGCTATTAATTTGATGTTGAAGTAGAAAAGCATCCTGGTGTAGCTGCTGTGGATAAGCACTGGTACACAGTGATGAAGTAATTTCCCAGCCTTTTAAATACTCTGTTTCCCTGAAAGCTGTATTTAAACACTTGGAGTTCGTTAGGAGTTTAATATTCTTATGTTGCAGTTGTTTTCCTCATTCCTATGTGCATAGCATTATACTAAAATACATATGGTGATTCCTCATTTTCCACCAAAGAGTGAATTTTTATTTTGCTTCCATCTTTCTACATATAAAGTTTATCAGCAAAAAAATTTTCCCTTTTTTCCCCTTTTGTGTATTTTAACCTAAAACCATTCCGCATTAAAAAAAAAAAAAGTGAATTGTCTTTAAAATACAGTGTCCCTGCAATAAAAAGATTGAAATGCTTTCATTTCATTTCAAAGCTTAAAAGATGAGAGCTTAATCTTCTTCAGAAAAGGGCGTATTCTGCACTGCAATGTATGCAAAGCGCCCGGGGGGCTTTCAGCTCACCCTGCTGCTGCAGTCAGGTCAGGACAGTGCCTTGCTGCTGTCATGGGGCAGGATGGGAGGCAGAGGCTCACTATTTTCTGTGCTTTATTTGTTTAATATTTCACTCTGCACCGTGTTACAGAGGTAATTTACATTTATATTAGCCACTACAGTGCGGAGTAAAGCTGGGGGTTGAAGCTGCTCTCATTTGTGCTTTTACCAGGAGCTATAACATTATACTTTGCTGCAAGTCCCAGTCCTCAAAGGGCTGGGGTTGAAGATTGTACTGGCTGTGCCTTTTAAATTGTTATAAGCCATGATTTGAGCTGTATTTCACAGGAACTACTACAGCAGGAACAACCTGAACCAGGGGAAGAAAAGCATTTGCAGGGCAGCAGTGACCTGGCCTGAGCTGGCTTTGGGGCACAGGAGATCCCTGCAGCCTCTCCTGTCCTCAGTGACCACCAGAAGGGATGGGCCCCAAAATCCTGCACTAAATCAATTAATCAGACATGTTTTTACCCTTTGGATTTCCTCCCCTGTCTCTCTGGTGGGGAGTGAGCTGTGTGGGGCTTGGTTGGTGGCTGGGGTTAAACCACGACAGAGTGAAAGGAAGAAAAGTTTTATTCAGTTATAGAAAGATCCCAAATATCCCAAAGAGCCTTGCCCTTGGCACACCCTTCTGGCTTAGCCGTGGCTGGCATTGCCCAGGCTGGGGAATCCCTTGGTGATGGCACTCTGGGTTTCTCCCTGGGCACAGCAGTGTCCCAGATGGTGACAGTCCCACTGCTGGTGCCACCAGCCCTCAACCCCTCCCTGGTACCCCCTGTAGATGTTCCCCATGGGGATGCCCACACAAGGAGGGCATCCTGTTTTTCAGGGTTTTTCACAGGAGGAACAGCTCTGCAGGTGGAGATCCAAGCAGAAATGTGGTGTTTTACATCAGAGGAGGAATTACAGGGATTCTCAGTGCAAGGTAAAAACTGCCACAGGCCTGTGGCACACAGGACAGCACCAGCACAACCTCAGCTGATAATTTCAGATGGGGTTAACATTTTTCCCAGCCCACTCTTGCCCTGGCAGGTGCTGTGCCAGTTCAGGTATCACCTGGAACTCTGAGCTGGCACAGAGGCAGCGTTCAAGCCCAAAACTGGCACAAGATCCAGAGAAAACACCTTGGCTCATCCACTGGCATGTGATTGTGTCACCCACACAGCCATTAAAAAAATGTTCAAAAGCTGGAGTGTATGGAGGCTCTGGTTAAGAGCTAGCATTATAACTTTTAAGCTCATAAAAGAAAGTAAGCTATCAATAAATATTTATTAAAAATATAAGGCTATCCCTATAAAATCCAGCATATTACATTATACAACTTGAAAGAGATAACCAAAAAAAAAACCAACCCCAAACTCAAACCCCAACTCTGTGCCTACATTTAGAAAGGAAAATATAAATACTTGTTATAACTTCAGAGTATGTAGAAGGAATGCAGAAACCTTTGAATGTTTAGATTTAGGAAATATGTGAAAGAATGAGGCTCTGGAGACATTCCCAAATGGCTTTTTAGTCTGTTGGTGTCCATTCCCAGGTTGTTCCTTGAGTGCTGTTCTACGTCTCCTTCAGAGAAATTATTTTGTGATCTCTTAGAATGGTTTCTGATCAGAAAAACTGAGCTCCCTTCAGCCCTAATAATTCCTGTTTCTTGGGTGGAATGCCTGTCACCCTTTTTGGGCAATCCCCATTTTTCCTATTTCATGGTTTCTGAAGAGCTCCCAGGAACTCCCAGCATGATTTTTTTTATACCTCCATTTGTGCCATCCCAAAACCTCTGCTGCCTTCTGTAATGTTCCTTTTTATTTATGTTGAAGGAAAGATTAAAACTGATCATTGGTATTAAAACAGCTCAAAATTTGATCTCACACTTGACCAAATTTTGGTGTTTGTAACTTCCAACTGCTCTGATTTTTATTGTGGGAAGCCCCAGCCTTTGCACATGGTGCACATTAACCAGTGGGTTACTGCTTGTAAATCCATTGAGAATATTATGTCATCAAAAGCTACCCAAACTGGGTTTTACCAATTTAAGAATTTATTCCATTCTCTCTTGTATTTATACATTTTTTTAGTCAGTGTAAGAATAAGGCTTTCTTAGTATGTTCTTATGGTAATAGATGCAGTTATGACCTGATCTATAAAATCCCCTTCTGCCGACAGTTCCTATCCATAATCCACCCTGGATTTATCACTGATGGGGCCAAACCTGGACCCAGAACCAGGAAATTCCCAGGAAAACACAGAACCAACTGCAGGCCTGCTGAGGTGGGGAGCAGGATTTTACATGGAGATAGCAGCCCCTGTGCCTGGGGCACAGCCAGGGCCTGCCCCAGGGCATCAAGGCAATCCTGGCCTCTCCTTTGGTCCCCAAGGATGCTTTAGGAGACAACAAGTTTCCTCTGGACCCCTTTTTCCAAGCCCTGTTGCCATCAAGGAGTGCACTCAGGGCTGCCCATGGCTGAAATTGAACTGCTGCTGAAAATTATTTCACTGACAATGTGCTGCAGATATTGCTCCAGCTTGTCTGGTTTTCAGCATTTCCTTGCTCTCCACAGAGTTTCCACTCCTGCTAAAACCAGCTCCACAGGTTGTGGCGGTAGCTTGGAGGGGTTGTGTAAACAGCAGCCCTGCCAGGTCAGCTGCACCTCTGCTCAGCCGGTGACAGCGCTGGCTCTGCTCCCTGCCACCTGGCATCCCCAGGGACACAGATGTTGGCAGCTGTTCTCCTGCCAAATGCTGCCTTTGCCATCCAGCTACTGTGCTCATCCGGACGTAAAATTTATCTGTGTTAGCCTGGTGGCTTTATATTTCAAAGGTAGAGATATATGTTATATCCATATGTTTCCATGGTAAGGGGGTTGGGTTTCTGTTTCTCCTGATACCTGGAATGACACTTCTAGAAGGTGCATTGGGCTCTTCTGTGGCATTTCAGATTTTTTAAATTATTATTCTGTAGATAGCTAAGCTACAAAATGCATAATTTTTCTTTTTTAGTGCAATTTGGATATTAATGATGAAAAGATTACTGCTTCTGTCAATCCTGCTTTATCTTGGGGAAAAAACCCACAGAACTGACTTTTCCTTTAGATCATTCTGTAAGTTCATCACACCTTAGAAACCTTTACAAATGCCTATAGTGGCATGTGCCTGACTGGGAATAACTTCACTTCTAGGAAAAATTCCTCTGCAGATGTTAAATAATGTCTTATGAACAACTAACACAAGGATTAATTAAGTTTAGAAAGGACAGACATAGAGCTGATGCAGTGTTAAAAAAATGAAATAAATATTTGAAGGCAATTAAGAGGCATAGTTTCCTTTTTACAGGGATTAATTGAGCTACAGTTTTGTTAAAAGCATCCTTCAGTTTTGTTAAAAGCAATACAAACCCAATAGAATTATCTCATGGTCCTGTTTTAATTAATTATTAACCAGAAAGAGTAATCAAAATCATCAAATAAATTAATCTCTCTCCATTAAAAGCATATCAGGGTGGTTTGCAGTGGCAAACCACAGCCAGATTGGACATTTCCAGGGGAAATAAGAGTGGCCAAAAAAAGGAAAAAAAAGAGCAGCTGTTTTTTTGTGGCTGGGAGAGAACAGAGGAGAACCTTTGCTGGGGAAAGCCCCAGGCTGTGCTGGGCACAAACCTGCCCTTTAGGGAAGAGCCCTGCAGGGTTCCCTCATGTAGTTGCAAGTTTATCTCTGGGTGCATACATTGTTTTACAGCTTTAGGGATATATTTTGTTTTATTTGTAGGATACAGGTTTTGGATTTTAAAAAATCCTCAAATCTTAACAGCAAATTGTTCCCCTGTTTGGAGTTAAAGTATTTTTTTTTCCTTTTGCACGTTTTTCCTTTGAGAAGTCAGGAACTGTATTTTCTGGAATTTCAGTGCTGTTTCTCCTGGGTGAGGGCTGGGAGCAGGAGGTGGCTCCTGGATCTGCAGAAGTGGTGGAACTCACAGTGAGGGGAACCCCCAGGAGCAGTGCCTGTCTGCTGGAGAAGCATCCTCCTCCCGTGGGGTTATGGAGCCATCCCAGCAGCTCCTGACTCCTGTGTCCTTAATTTGAGTTCTTTAAATGAAGAGGCTCCTGTGAATGGTAAAAAATTGCAGTTTGGGAAATCAAGGACCAGTGGGCCATGATAGGAAGCCAATTCAGTCCGCAAAATATGAGAGCCACGATAAGGAAGAACAAAGGACAAAAGGAAAAAAAGGCAGAAATCATGGCTAGCAATTCTATGAGTAACCCACTCACTCCTCTGCAATGATTAAACATTAAACTCCCACAAGCTAAGCAAACAAAAAAAAAAATCCTCTAAATTCCCCCAAGGCTTTTGTCTTTGTAGCAAGGTTTGAACTTGAGGGTAAGTGCAGCTGCATCCTGAGTTGAGCTGAGCTGTCTCTGCCCTGGAGGTGCTCTCTGGGTGAGGTGTCTGCACAGGGGTGTCTGTAGAGAGGTGTCTGTTTTGGGGTGTCCCTGGCCAGGCTGGCTTCAGGTTGGGGTGATGAGCACTCTGGGCATAAAGCTCCTACACCATCCCTACAGATGCAGCAGTGTCAGATTTTCTGTCCCTCTGCTCCACCTTACCTGTGTGAGTTCAAGGAGGCAGAATTGCACCTCTTTACTTTCCCTGTAAAGGAATAATCTGTGTTTGCCTCTCCTTAGCTGTTAAAACCACAGCAGCTTGTCCTCCTTTAGCTCAACTTCATTCACCAGGCAGAACCCCAGCACATGCAGACTGCCTGTAGCCCCAAATTTGCCTTTTGCTACTTATCGCCTCTCTGCAACTTTAATTGTCCCAACTAACTTCAAAAAGCAGAAGGAGATTTTAAAATCATCCCAGCTGACAAAGCAGGGAACTCAATTTACTTTTGCAGAGCCGCCTTGCCAAAACAAAGACCGCAAAAGCTGCGCTCTCCTAGGTGGACTCAACCACTCAACCACTCAACTTTATCAAAGACAGGAACGGAGCAGCAGCTTCCCACACGGCTCTCTGGAGCCCAGCTTCCCTGGGGAATGCAGCACAAGCCTGCACAGGCACGCCAGGGCGAGCAGCACACAAACAAATCTTCCTTTGCAGGGTCCCACAGCGCTCTTGCTTAACGCAAAGCTCGGCTTTCCACCTCCACTCTGCTGGAGGTAAACGGGGTCAGCATGCTGCTGAGGTGGGGATTCAGGGGGATTTTTAGCCTGTGGACAGCACAGGATGGTAGGGGGTGAATTTGAGGTAGTGTTATCCCAGGGGGTAGCTGGAGAAAGGGGATTGAATTCTCCAGTTGCTGGCAATGAGACTTTCCCACTGGAGCATCTCCCCCGCTGTCTGGGCTGCAGTGAATGCCAGGAGGGTTTGTGGAGGAGCTATGATATGATTCCAAGAGAGCTACAACATAGTTTTGGGTATGTAAAGTAGGCAAACAGAGGTGCCCTGGCTGCACACTTGTTCACAAACACACCAGCTTTGTGAAAACACCAGGATTCATCCAGACACACTGAAGGTCAGAGGTGAAAAAAGGATTCCTGTTTGCTAAATTTGAAAACAGCCCTCTCCTGCAGCTCAACTCTGTACACCGTCTCTTGGAAGGGAGTGAGGCATCTGAAATCAAAATTGGAAGTATGCTATCCTGGATGATTATTTATTCAAAGCTCTGGCCAAAACAATGAGACACTCGCAGTCTATGCCTGGCTAAAATAAACGGGGCTGTATCCTGGCGGGGCTGTTCCTCAGCAGAACCAAAGGTAGGGCTGGGAAATTGCATCTGGTTTTGTTATCATGTCTAATAAGTTAATTCAGCCATGTGAAAGGCTGAAAGACTTAAAATATATGTTAGGGGATTTTTTAATATTTGCAATAGGCTATGTTTGTAGCTGGGGAATATGATACAGTGAATGAGAGGTGACATATTAAACTCAGCTGCTTCAACAAATGCACGTGTAAATAACGCTGGTGGATTAAGGACTTTGTTTTAAGGAGTACAAATGTAGACCTCTAAGGGAGTTAAAGAGTTTAACAGAGAAAAACTAAACTAAAATGGTAAAATTGGAGAGGAAAGGACAAGAAAGGAGAAGGAAAAACAAACAAAAATGAAAGGAAATTATGGAGTAGACAAAAAAAAACAGAGGAGATCACAAGGAAGAAAACAAAAACAGAGACTGGCCTGTCCCCTTTGAGATGGTGATTGTGAAATGAAAAAGCTTCACTGGAACCCAAAGTGGTCACTTGGGTTCATCTCCCCTGGAGGAGCCTGCAAAGGCAGCACGGCGTACCCAGAGATAGGAAAACGGTGAGTGCTGCTGCTGCTGCTGGGTAATCTGTTTTCTTTCATCTGATGAAGGTCATGACTTTGATATTTTCCACCAGACTGGCCCGATTTGGGTGTCGGGCTGTTTGTTTGTTTACAGATGGAGAAATGTTTCCGACATCTGTCTGCATTCTCCCAGCAGCTACCTCATGTTTCTTGCAACTTCCCAGCCTTGCCCACGGCCTGTTCTTGGAAGGTTAGTTTAGTTTGTGTTGGTTAAAACACTCTTTAGCTGAACTCACTTAACACAACACCACACTGAGGACTGTCTTAGCCTTTATGTAATGTTTTGCTAATTTTAACAAACAGGCTGAGTGGTTGGAGCCGCTGGGGTTGCTGAAGAGCCATGAAGAGATTACTCAGTCAGATATTTCTGGAAACGTCTAGATTTCTAGAAATACAGATGAAATCATCCCGAGATCAGAGCACAGCTGTGCAGAGAAGAGGCAACTCATTTATCACCCCCATTGTCAAGCCCAAATTAGTCCAACACTGGTTGGAGAAGTGATGTGGTCACTTGGTTTTACAGCAGCTTGAGCAGAGAGCTGTGAAATGGGCACAAGCTGAAATCCCCTGGAGCTGGGGATTAATGAGTCCCCTGAGCCCTTGGAGCAGCTCCTGTCTCATCCCTGTGTGCATCACACGGCAGGGTCAACCTGCATCTCATTTCCTGGGACATCCCTTGGGCTTACCTGGTGCAGGAAACCAAAACAGTTTGGGAAATACACAGAAACCACAGAGTCAGTGCCTCGAGTGGAAACCTTGTGAGAAGCCAAGCTGTTCTCTGTGCAGCCAAGTAATCAGGCTTACAGAGTTGTGTCTGGCCCTTATTCCCACCCCCTGTGGGGCTTCCAGCTCCTTCCCACGTCCTCCTGGCCATCCCCTGGGGCGAGCCAGGGCTGGGGGTCAGCTGCCCAGTGGGCAGGACGGCAGCCAAGGGCCACGTGTCCTCTCCTCCAGTGTCCCCACACACGTCCCTCCTTCCCTACCCCCGCTGATTTTTATCATATGGGCAGCCACATCCTTGGGTTTCTTAGGCTCTTTCAGATTTGATTTTAATTAACCAGCAGGCTCTGAATTCTGACAAAAAGTACTTTAGCCTTAACTCTGCTTTAAAATTGACTTCTGTCTAAGAAGATGTGAAAATCAATGTTTGTGAACTTGGAGCTTATTACCTGTGCAGTTTATCTACTAATAGCTATCCCTAAATGTTTCACACTTCCTACAGTATATCAATGTTATAATTGTGCAACTAATTGAACAGGGCTTTCATAGGAACAGTTTACAGTTAAACACTCAACCAACCATTACCTAAAGCTTTTACAGAAATGATTACCATAAATTTCCTTTCAAAATTGTGATTTAGTGCAAACACGCTGCCATTTTTTTTAGCAAGAAGAAAAAATAAACTTTATGCTGTAGAAATGTGCACATGGTCGTTGGCAGACTGGTTCCTGACCTCAGAATTACTATGAAACATGTATTTTAAATACTGAGAAAGTAGAGAGTAAATGTATTTACAGGAATGAAAGGCTGACCAGAATGATAAATGAATCAGGCTTAATCAGAAACAAACAGTGACCTATTCATAGCTCCTTCAAAAAGGCAAGAATTTTGCAGATGTTGTTGGGTCAAGTTATATAAAAAGACAGTTTATAACGAGCAGAATGTGTGTGCTGAAGTCAAGGGAAGTCTTCACAGACACATGTTTTTCCCATAGCTACGTGACTTTATTCCCCAGCGGCGTGGTTTCATTTTGATACATGCTCCTTTTCATCTCTGACCAGGGCTCCATCCCCGTGGTGGAGGGATTGCTGGGGAGTTCAGTGAGAGCTTGGAGAGACATGAGAAACTGGACTTTTAGGCTTAATTCCCTTGAGACATCCCAATCCATGTTGGTGGGAGCTGTGCCCAGTGCCGATCAAAACCTGTGCCGTGGGCAGCACGGGGGTGGTGCTGCAGTGCCCAGATCTTGGGCAAGGTCAAACATTGCTGGGACGCATCCATCAGTGCCCCTGGGGTGCTCACGAGTGTGTGGGAAACGCTTTCTTGGACAGCAGCTCGGGCTCCCATGGGCAAGGCTTCTCCTGGCTGCGAGTGAGGTTTTGAGAGCCTGGTGTTTAGAGTCCAGCAGGACTAAGGAGCTCTTCAAGAGCTGGAGACCATTTTTCTCCCGTCTCAAGTGGTGGGAGAGTCAGGCAAAGGGCAGCAATTCAGCCAGCAGAGGAGCTGGGGGAGAGCCAAGATGAGCTTTTAAAGGGCTCATGAGTTGACACTGATTTGCCTTTGAAAACCCTGAGCATCTGCACTGAAGCCCAGAAGACCAGAACCCATTCACTGGCCTGGAGCCCAACACACGCTGCATTAAACCATATTTCATTTCTTCTAAATAAATAATCAGCCTCCTTTATGGCACCATAATATATCTGAGGTAGTGTCTCTGCTGCTATTGAAGTAGAAGAAGAGGGGAAGGAGATTGATAGCCAACGTTTCATGTGATGAAAGGCAGAATTAATCATAACCCAAGTACAGGATGGCACTGCTGCATCAGTTCTGGCCTGAGCCTGCCTCTCTGTGTATCACCTTGTTGCACAATGTTTCATAAAACACAGAAATGTTGAAATAGAGTCATCCTGGAAAGAACTGTTTATACCCAAATTGTGGATCTGGTGGCATTGAACAAGATCCCTTGCCTTGAATTAGGCTGTGTTTTGTCCCCTCTGTGGCTGCAGGAAAAGTCAGATCTGCAGGGTCCAGAGGCTGCCAAAAGTTGTGCACTGAAATTTAAAGTGCAGGAGTGGGGTAGAACAAAGGAACATAGGCTGGAGGGTCAGAAAGGGCACAGGGTAGTCTGTAAACCCAGAAGGATTTAAAAAAACATTTGCACAACTGATCTAAAATAAGCTCATTCATGGTTCATGTAAAATTAGAACCCTCTTGGAAAATATTATTCAATCAAACAGAATTTAGAAAACATGTGTGGATCTGCAGGAAATTTGAGAGGTGAACACCCCCAAACTTTCTCTTCCTATAATCTAGAGCCAGGTTTTGCCATCTAAGCCCATGCCTTAGTGGAAATTGCCAATTTTTAGCAAGAACCTGCAGGTGATGGAAACAAGCTGCTGATTGAATTTACCCTTCCAGTGAGCATGACAGGAGGAGAGGCTGCAGTTGCTTATTTTCATTCTGTGACAAACATGATTAATGGGCTAAATGGTTAAGTCCTGGTCCAGTTTCACCACCTCCACCAGGTGCAAAAATCACTTAATCAAGGGAGGAAACACCAGGACTGACTCAAGAAGATGAGCATGTGTGGCATGGCTTGGAAGGAGTGCTAGCCATGTTTCACCACCTACACCCAGACCTGAACCAGGATCCATATTGGAGGAGTCAATTTGGTTTTTAGTAATTTAAGATTCTCAGATGACTCCTGGCTGAGCATTTGGCTTGGAGAAACATCTGCAATTTCATGGCTGTGAACTTTTAGCAAAAAGACATTTTCTTTTTAAATGAGGAAGGGGTAGCTCTAAGCACTTTGTTTTCCTGCTGTGAAGCAGACAGTTTTTATCTCTACCTGCAATCTAAGCTTTGCAGACGGGGTGAAAAGAGACTCCCCTGTAACTATTCAAAAGTCCCAGACGCACAGAGAACCACAGACATCTTCTCTTAAATAACTTCTTGCAAAAGCTGTGCAGGCGATTCGCAGGTCTTCACAGGAACTCAGTGTTTTGCTGGGGAGCATAATCTTTTCTAATACTGTTAATTTTAATAAGCCCTTTCTTGTCTGGTGGTTAAACCACAGGTCTACAAGTCACAACACAGGCGTGTCGTTCCTGCTCTTCCTTGGCCTCCTGTCTCACCTCCAGCGAGACACAATTGCTTTGTTACATTTTTCTGAACCTTGAGCCCTAAAACAGTGAGATACTTGCCCATCCGTGTTGCTTCTCTGAAATAACATTTGCAGAGCACTTTGGGTTGTCAGAGGACAGACATTATTTATTAGTGTAATTTCTGATTTGGGCTACGCCCACGCAACCTGCTCGTTCATGTGGAACGGCGTCATTTCTCTGACTTCCTTTCTGTGCAAAGGCTCGGTGTTATCTGCGTTAGGAAGTGTGATTAAGGAAAGAACTATGCTTCTTTTTAAAGGTTTTTTTTTAGATAGATCAACTTAACATGTGCTTTTCCCTTCACAGAAGTGATTCTAGTTTTTGTTCTCTGAGCCAAAAACCCCGCGACGGTGAGCTACAATCCTGAGATAACAGTGAACATTTTCTATGATGGCTTGAGTCCACGTGCCACCAACATTTTCCTTGAGGTGCTAAGCCTCTCCTTTCAACACCACCGTCAGTAAAATTCAAGGGAACTCCAATAGTTCAGAACTGAACCTTGGCTGGAACAATTCTTGTGGAGGCTGTACATGCTCGGGCATCACTTGTAGGAAGGACCGGTGTTGACTTACAAATATTTTATTTACAGAATCTGTGCTAATGAACTCTCTAGCTAGCTGTGACCCTGGAAACACTCTGCAGCTTCTAGAAAGTGCAAAGTGAGTTAATGCTCATGTGTGGACGTGAGGATCAATGGGTAAAGGCTGAAGAAATCCAGCAAAACCCCATGTCAGCAGCCTGTTGAATCAGCTCTTTAAACAAGCTGCTGGATGTTGATGTAGGGTTTTGAAGTCTTATGTGCTGACAGGCCCTTGTATTTGCCTACTGATGGCAAAGGCATTATATTTCTCATCAGCTGCACAGCAATAATTGGAGACAGCATTTTTGTCACAGGCTCAATAGGTGTTGCAACAAGCCTGATGTGTTGCCTCTGTGTCTGTCACCACATTTTAAAATTCACGGACTATGCCTAACTTTTTTTTTTGCCCTGATATGCCATATCAGAGTCCAAGCTGTTTTATGACCAGTAAGCATTTACTTACCAGAAATACCACATCAGCATCCAGACATAGCAGGAATAACTGTGGTTGAGCTCTTCCTTTCCCAAATGCCCGTTGCAGAAGGACTGTGTCACTCTGGATTTTGGGTGAGCTGGTCAGCACCCATCTGTGTGCCTGATTCTCTGAAGAGATAACTAATCAAATTCAGGCAAAATCCTGTGATGTGTGTGGGAAAACCAATGGCCAGATATTCCTTGTGTCAACTGGCAATTGCAATTCAGGTTGGGAGATTGTAGCCTGCCCCTGGTTATGTGCAGCCTTTTTCGAGTATAAACAGAGAAAAAGTCCTCTGAGATATTCAGGAGGAGTGAAAATACTGAGTCTTATGTCAAGGTCTGCACAACACATTTGATTTCCCTCCCATTTTTGCTGTTAGTTGAAATGAATGTGATGCTCTGGAGTTTTGATCCAGAATCATGGAGTTCTGTGAAATTGCTTGATGCAGGTTAAAGCAGGATGTGTTTCTGTGAAAGTAAAGAGATCCCATGTAGGGGTGGCCATCCCTACAGCAGCAGTGGAACACAGGCTGGAGAGGACCAGGCAAACACTTTCTCTGACATCCCAAGTGAGAGATGCCCGCTTCAAAGCTGGACCTGGTGGTTCCAGTGCTCACACCCCACCCAGGCTTGGCCCTGCAAATGCAAATTATTAAATGTTTGGGTGAGAAGGAAGATCAATTCTGCTTCAAAATCTCCTCCACACTGCCTTGGTGTTCAGTTCTGAGGGCACTTTCCAAGCTGCTCCTGGGCCAGCCCAGCCCTGGAAGCACAGCTTTTGTCTGAGTGAGAGCTGAGGCTGAGCTTGGTGAAGCACCAGCAGTTCTGGAAACCCCCAAGCAGCAGCAGCTAGGCAGCACAACCTGTGTGCTGCAAAAAAAACCCCTATTCACCACCATCCCAAATATTATTAATCAGCCCACAGTTTGCTCAGACAGGAAATTGTTACCGACCACTTTAATTTTACTAAACAAATGAAACCACCCCATTACTCATTCAAATCTAATAAACCGCAGCACACAGAGGAGGAAGTGAGCGCTTCAGAATGGCTTGGAGAAAAGTTCTCACTTTGTTTTGCCATTTAATTAAAGCCAGGCTCTTTACAGGAAAGGGCATAATTAAATGGCAGCATGTGTACCATGATAATCTCCTCCATTGGCATCTCAACATGCAGCTGGCTACTGAAGGCAGACAGACTCTTTGTGCCAGAGCCTCACCTGCTCCTCAGGAAGAAAATACACTGGGTACCAGCACAGCTCTCCTCTTCATACCTAGCTGGATGATGCAGGGCTTCATTAGGAAGGTGCCAATGAAATAAATTTCCTTATTGCTTAATGCCTGCAGATGTGCAGAAAGCAACTTCCTGAAGATGGGCCCTGCAAATCACCTGGCAGCCGTCGATTTTATCAATGCCTTGGCATTTCCCGATCATCAGGTCTTTAAAACATAAACAAAATAGTCCAGCTTTAATATTTGCAGTCCTAGCACTAGTTCAATATGTGATGTGATTTGTGTGCATATGTAAATATTGTCGGTGCAGGCAGAAGGCAAAGCATGAATGTACTTGTACCACAGAGAGGGATTGCTGTAATTGTTTGCCTTTCTTCTCAACATCAAATTACTGCTTTAAATGAAGGGAATTTCACAAACAGGCAGAAATGCCATTTTTGCTATGGGAATTCTACTTACTCCAGCTGCATGATGAAGTTTCACCTGAGAGAAGAGCTCATAAATGGGAATTATTCCTTTGCTGTGTTTTGGCTCCCAAAAGATGATTAAAGACGAAAAACACAGATAATCTCAATAAAGGGCAAATATCACAAAGAAACTTAACACCCAACGTGTTTATGTAGCACTGCAAAGGCCATGAAGGCGTTTTCAAGCACACACGTGTTTGTTCCTGTCTGTACAACACCCCTTCCTTGGGACTGTTGGCGTTTGGCACCTCCACACTCAGAGGATGGACAGTGTTTACTGGAAGGTCCTTGCCAATTTCTTTGGTGTCTCACCTGCTTTGCCCTAGACAATCCTTAATCCAATGCAAACAGGACTAAAGTCAACAGGAAGATGTATTAAAGAAGCCTGCATACTTAATAAATCCCCTATTAGTCACCATCAGAGTGAACTGATGTGTGATAAATCCTTTTTGTGCTCCAGTCCCATGCAAGGACCATGTTATCCACATGAAACCAGCCCCTCTTCCCTTCCCCATCACAGATGTGCTGCAAAATCTGCAGCAATCAATCTGCTCTCCTTCCCATTCTTCAAAATGTTCTCCCTACCACTCTCATTAGTCTTACTTAATTTGTTTTGCTCTGTGGAAGGAATTACAGATTTGCCATCCTAGAGAACAGCTGACATTTTTACAGGAAAAGAAGTACGTGATTCATACTTTTCCAGAAATCTGCACATTACATATGAAGCACATTAGGACCTTCTGAGAAGCAGGAAAAATCCTGAGACTTGTACTTGTATTGTTCCTGTTTGTCTGCTTTATGTACCTGTGCAAACAGCACAACAAATCTCACAGGCAGCAAGGAAAAATTGCTGTGCCCTCTTGTGCATCATCATTCAGCTGAAAGTGGCTGCACCTGGAGGAGAAAATGGCTTTAAACATTGCCATTTTGTAATGGCATTTTCCAGTGGTGCAGAGGACTGTGGAAGATCCAAGGAGGTGGAATTTTGGGAGCTATAGGATAGAGGCCTTCTTTCTAAGCCAGAACATGCACAGGAAATTCAAAATGCAATTCTGATTCCGTGTTTGATTTCAGTCATCCCTTTCTGCTTGTTGGTTTGGTTTTGTGGGATTTTTTTCTCTTTCTTTTGTAGAAGCAGCATCCTCAGCTTCTGTTATCAGGAGCCATGGGGGGAAATGCTGTGATGAAACCAGACTGTCACAACAAGGGTCCTGAGGAAAGCTGGCAAGAAATGCTGTGGAAAGGTGCCATGGTTGAGGGGACATTCAGCTCCATCCTCTTGTCATTTTGAGAGGTGAACTTGCACATCTTGTACAGAGCAGAAAAAACCTCTGAGGTACTGGAAAAAATATTAATAATTCAATCCAGTGAGTGTTTTATGTCAGTGAACACAGTCTCAGGAGGAAGAGCTGGATGTTTTTAATAATGTACTCCTCAGAAATCTTCAGAAACTCAAGAAATTATTTATGAAGTGCATGTGAGGACAACAGTGGTCTATCCACTAAACTAAAAATGTCTCTCCTTCTGTCCTCTACTTTTTAGCATCACTCACAGGTACCTTATATCCCAAAAGATGTACCACAAAAACTATTTTATATGTGCAACAGGGAAGCAGAAGCTTTGCAGAGCAGAGATTGTTTCTCACACCCCTCTGGCCTTAATCAGAGCAGAACTTCAAGGCACATTTTAGGATGCAATTCCCTGCCCGGAGTGCTGCATCCAGCTCTGAGCCCTCACCCAGGAAGGTCCTGGACCTGCTGGAGCCAGCCCAGAGGAGAGCAAGGAGGTGATCAGAGGATGGAGCAGCTCTGCTGGGAGGAAAGGCTGAGAGAATTGGGATTGCTCAGCCTGGAGAAGAGAACACTCCAGGGAGATCTTAGAGCCTAAAGTGCTGAGAGGGGCTCCAAGAGAGCTGCAGAGGGACTTGGGACAAGGTCATGGGGTGACAAGACAAGGGAGAATGACTTCCTACTGCCAGAGGGCAGGGATAGATGGGATTTTGGGAAGGAATTGTTCCCTGTGAGGGTGGGAGGCCCTGGCACAGGGTGCCCAGAGCAGCTGTGGCTGCCCCTGGATCCCTGGCAGTGCCCAAGGCCAGGCTGGATGGAGCTTGGAGCAGCCTGGGACAGTGCGAGGTGTCCCTGCCCATGGCTGGGGATGGAACTTTAACTAAATTCCCTTCCAACCCAAACCATTCTGTGATTCCATGATTACAAAAAGCAGCAATCGGAGATTCAAGGAACAACCTCCCACATTTTCTGTGCCTGTTCTGGAAGCGATCCCTGCAGCCCCTGCAGGCTGAGGCACTGGCAGGATTCATCCCTCAGGCCCCTCCCGCTGCAGGAGCTCCTCCAGAGCCGCCGGTCCCGCCCGATGCCACCCTCGGCCCCTGTCCCTGCCCACAGCACTGCTGGGACAGCGGCATTTCCTGCTCTGGAGCTGCACATTCCCATTGCTTCCTCGGGAAGAACAGCCCCGGAGTGAGCAAACTGCAGCCCTGAGGGGGAGGCTGCTCCGCAGGGCCTTGCCCTTGGCTCCGCGCAGCTCTGGAAGTCCCCGGCTCGCGGTGCCACCGAGGCGGCTCCTCGCTGGATTTTCCCTGCAGATCCCACTCCAGAGAGGTGGGACAGGACCAGCCCTCCTCTCCAGGGCTAATTTCCCTCCATGCAGGCTTTTGTGACGTGCCTGGGCTGCGGGAGGCTTTGGAATGACAAATTCCCTGCAGGAGCTCCCCAGCAGCACAGGTAGCCACTTGCCAGTAAAAAACCCCTCTCGTACAAGTGCTGAGGTTCCTCTTTCTCCCCCAGCACCTTCCCAGAAGTTATATAAAATGATGATATAGCTTTGTTAAACAAAAAAATCCCCCAAAACACTGAGCCCTAATTTTCTGAGCATTTTTAGAATGCTTTCCAGTGTACCTCATCCTTCATATTTGCTCCAGCCACTGTTTAAACAGTTTGTGTTTGCTCAGGCAAGGAGATTTATATCCCGTATCAGTAAATAAACCTGTCACTGTGTGCTTTCCTACAGATACTCCTACCTGATGATTGCAAAACACAGCAGGCAGGAGAAGATGACATGTGCACAAAGAAAACTGGTGTCTTTAAGGAAAAAGAGCAGGAGTTACATTTCTGCTTTGGTGTATGGAAGCAGACACACAGGCAGTCGTGGATTTAGCCCAGGATTTAGATTTAGAAGTGTCTCTCTGAGCAAAAATGATGTCCAAGCTGGATGATAAAATATGAATCCAGAAAGTCTGTGGGTTAGATTTCACTGGGCTTTGGCTGGAGCTGCTGGATTGAGGAGCTCTGTCTCCTCTGGCTTAGACATTACATAGCAGAGCTTGTAATTTTTCATCTCCTCTGGAATGCAATTTTGCAAGAAATACCGATTCTAACTACTAGGTGGAAAGGAATTTTTTTATAAAATAAACTTTTACCTTGTCCACCTGTGTTCAGAGTAGGTCAGAGAGTGGAAGGAAGGTGCCCCCCTATCCAGGAGAGAGGTACTGAGGGGAGCTGGGCTGCACACAGACCTGGCAGTGGCATTTCAAATCCTTCCATCTGAAAATAGGGGCTGGTAAGGTTTAAATCACAAACACACAATAAAACCCACTTGAAACAAGTCCATGTAAACGAAGGGATTGAAAAACAGCTCTGTATCTCTGTCCTATTTCCCTTTCCAGGAAGGAACATCTCTTGGGTAACCTAAAAACAAAACAAAGTAGCAGAAAACTTTACTTAACCTCCAGCCAATTTCCTATCCGGACTAAATTTAGCAGGTTGGATTTTGTTTGGGGGATGTGCCTCCAGCACAGTAAATTCACAGGGATTGCCATTCCCCTAAAGCAGCTCATGCAGTGCTCTGGTTAAAAGTGGCTGAGTTAATTCCACATCACAGCATAAATTTTTAACATGAAATGTCACTTTTGGTTTAAACAGGGCAGCGCAGGGGTCTGGTGGAGCTGTGGCTGAATTCTGCTCCCTGGAAAAGCCCAGCAGCAAACACACAGCAGAAAACCCACACAGCAAACAGCTGCTGGAGCTGCCTTCCAGCCACCTCTGCCTCTCAGAGAGCACAGGAGGATAAAAACTTGCTCATGAAAGCTCCTCCACGCGTGTTTTGAAACAGACAGTCCTTAATTGAAGGAAGATCAAGTCAGGGACCAGCCCAAAACACTTAGATTATTTTTCCATGAGTCAAGGGTTATACTCAAAACAAAAATTAGCCTACAAATACCAAGGCCAGGCTGGTGCACTGAGCATTTCCCAGCACAGGTCACTGCTGCCAGCCTCCTGCTACAGAGAAAAAACCATCTGACAAATGACTTGGAAAGTTTCTGAAACTTTATTCACTCTGTCTGTCTGTCTTTGCCTTGCTAAAACCTTTCGTTTCAGGGCCTGCAATTATTTGCACTGCTGTCAGCTTGAGGTGTAGAAATTGTGGAAGGAGCATAAAAGGACAACAAATACATTTAGAAAGTCTCTAAAACTGACAGAAAGAGTTTCTGCTGTGTGTGTTTGGGGAAGCTGGAGACCAGGATGAGGTGCTTCTCTTACCTAACTGAGAATTGCATCTTCTTTGTGGGGAGAATCTTTCCAGGGTAAGGAGATACCAGGTTACCAAACTGCCAGAAAAACCATGACTAAGTGTCTGCTGCTCACATCAATCCTGAGATGCTGGAGGACGAAGAGGAAAGGAAGAAATAATTTTTAAGCAAGTGAATTAAAAAAAAAAACTTGTACAAATAAAAAGCACCACCTTTATTAAAGTGGTGCTTGAAGTTAATGTTTGAGCAGACACTGTCTTTGATCCCATCAAAGTGAAATGATTGAAAGGGAATGGCAAATGCCCTGGCAGGCTGGCTGGAAAGGTGATTTCAGGATACTTCCCTGCACCACATCCCCCAGACCCACCAGAGCCCCTGTTCCAGCCCCTGCCCAGCCTCAGCTCTGTGCATGCAGAGCTCCTGGGGCTGGTTGGTTTTCCAGCCTGGCATCCACGGTCCCTGTTTTGTTACAGGGCAGAAGCTGAATGTTTGAAATGACATAAAAAACCTTTTTGTGCTCATAAATGCAGGGGCAGAGGCTGCAGCCGTGTTTTCCTGCTGTGCTGGGAGCAGCAGCACCTGGCACAGCACTGGGAAGGGGCATCTTGCTCCTGACAGGTCTGTGGTTTTTTATTTTCTTTTTTTTTTCCTTGTTTGTGAGCAGAAAGTAAAATTAAACTGCATAAACCACCCTTGTTAAACTAGACCCTTATTTTCTCCATGAACTAAAACGTGCATTTGAGATTTTACTACTCACGCTAATGAACTGGATGTAAATGAAAAGAAAGCTGTCTTACACACAATTTAGCCTTCTGTAATCATTAACACTCTTTCCTAAGTCCATGGTTGATTCACTTTGACATTTTTTGTGGGATTTACAAACCCATTTAGCCTCTGTTGGACAAATGAGACTGTGCCAGATGCAAGACAGGGCTGAAGATGATTTAAGATTGTTTCCACTCTCACAGCAGCAGTTTCTCCTTCTGTCTCTAGCATTAACAAATAAACACAATTACAGGCAGAGGAAGAACAAAAAGTTGCTTACTAGCATGAAACAAAGCAGAAAACTTTTAGGAAGAGAAAAGGAAAAAATAGTTTTGCAGTAAGGGTTGTATTTTTCATCTGGTGACACTCAGCTCTGGCAGAGATCTGGGGAAGCTGATTCAGGGCTGGTTTGCAGAGCTCAGTGCAGGTTTTGTCAATGCCTTTAAAAAAAAACCCTATGAATAATGAATAATACATAACCAAGCTTTTGTTGAGTAATTATTAATAGGAAACACACCATTTGAGATAAAGGAGACTCTTAGCTGGCAGAAGGTGGTAGGGATCACCATAACACTGAAGTTGGCCATCCGTGGGGTTTATTGGCACTCAGCAGAAAAGGAAATGTATTTCCCTGCTATTTCCCTGAATAGTTGAGAGTGGAGCCAATCGCCATCAGCAGAAGGCAGGAGAAAAAAAAATCTGTTTCTGAAGCAACTTCCCATGTTTTCAACCAGTATTTTCCATAAGCTGCCTTTTGGTGATGCATTTAAAAGTGATGTAAATGCTCTGATTGCAAAGAGTATACATGTATTAAAGAGGCACAATAATAAGCATAAATAATAATAAACATAAATATATACATATATAGACATTTATATATATATATATATATATATATATATATTTATGGGTTGGCTGAAGAGAGCCACTGCCATGGTTTCTGGATGAAATGGAAGAGAAAAACTAATTATTTGCTTCTTCAAGTAGCTGTGCATTTGTGGGCCCTGGAAGCACAGGTACTGCTTTGCAAAGGGCTCATTGCAAATGAGAAATGAGCTCCAGCTCCATCATATCTCCTCCCCCATGCTGTGAGAGGTCACAGTTGGCTGAGCTCCATTGTAGCTCCTCTCAGAAAGTGGGGAAGGAGTTCAGAAGTTGTTTTTCCCACCAAAAATAAAAAAAAAAAGAAAAAGAAAGAAAAGAACAATTGTACACCATTTCCATTTTCTGAAGAGGAAATGGTGATTTGTCTCAGCCATGCTATTGCCTGGGAATTCAGCAGCCTTTGGTATTAAAGGAGTTAAGCAGCAGGTTTGCCTTGAATCTTGAGGAAAACATGTTTGAATTGCTTTTTTCCATGGTAAATAAGCATGAGTCCTTCCTAGCACTTCTGTGTTTGAGGTGCACCCTGCCCCTGCCTTGGCTGGTTTTTGCTGAATCCCACCTCAGCCCTCACCCAAATAATGTGCCACACCTGAAAGGTGAACCCACGCTGGAAAATCCCAGCTTAAGGAAAACAAGTAAGAAATGCACTGAAATGCTCTGAAATTCCATCTCCTGAGCAGACACGAGTTCCAAGGCACCAATTAATTGTGTTCTGTGGGCTCCCTCACCCTGTGGGTCAGGGTGGAAAGCCAGATGAGGATCCAGCCAATGGATTTTTCACTGTGACCTTTTAAATCCTCCCAACAGCATGGGTGCCACTGGAGAAGCCCCAGATCCTCTTCTGTTGTGAACCAAACCATACTGCAAAATTTCCCTCTGGGTCTCATGTCCAAACACAAACCTTTTCTGTCTCCTCAGCACGAAATTCTGTATCCCAGCTGTGCTTTGGGGCAATCTTTCCCATATTTTCTATTTTTTCATACGTGAGACCTGCTGGTTTCCCTCCCTGCAGAGGATGGAGCTTGTCTGGGCACGTCCCAGGCTGACTGGGGAAGGAGGCTGGGCTGCCTGTGGCACTCGGATGGTTTGAGATAATCAATTCCTCACACAGGCACCAGTTTTTAATGGGCTGCTTTCTGGAAACTTCTGATTCAGAGCTCCAGAGCTGTCAATAACTCATTCTGATCATTTATTTGCATGTCAAATAAATAAAATGATGAAGGAACCCCAGGTGGAGGCGGCATCTGAGCAGAACAGGGGGGCACTTTTGAACTTTTGATGTTCATTTCCCTCTGTCCTTCTTCTCTAAGGGGGCAGTTCAGAGGAGATGAATCTTCAGTCCTCAAACTCATATAAAATCAGATTATTAATAAATTATGCTCACTGGGTGAGAGTGAGATGAGAATCATGGCAAACCTGATGGTGACATTCAGTATCACAACTTTAAAAAGCTGTTTTCAACAGCACACTGCAGGGTGCAGTTGCCAGCAAGAAGACAGAACATGCAGACACCTCATTTTTGCAGGGTTTTCCACTCTGCATCAGCCATGTGATGACAGAAGTGGTTCTTTTAACTATTTATTTAAGGCTTTATTATAATGCTCATGCCAGAGGGCCCTGGATTAAGATGAATTGCAAGTTTTAATCATGTAATTTCATTGTTTTTGTGGACCTGCCTTGGCGCTCGCTTGTGGACAACTGCTGGCTTTACAAAGAAAACTGTGTGAAAAGTCTGTCTTTTTCACTGCACTAACAATGGACAAACCCCCAGCTCGCAGGAGCAATGCACATCCACTGTTCTGCACATTGTTCATGCTCTGAAAAGGAAGAGGAACGGGGCTGGGCTCCTCCAGAAATGAGACAGAAATGCCATTGAGGTCTCATTTCCTGCGCGGGGCTGGCGAGAGCTGGGCTAGAGCTGGGTCGTGGTTTGTAGGAGCTGCTGCATCCTCCTGAAATCACTCACCCAGGCTGAAAAGGGCTAAGAAAGGGTCTGCTTTTAATCAGTTTAACATTCTGAGCTGGGGACAGTCCCTGTGGGTGGGGAGCAGAGATCCCCTCATCTCCACCCAGTGAGGAGCGGGAGCGAAGCCTCAGGGACATCTCAGCATCCAGAGCAGCCCCAGCGTGTCTGGGCATCCAGAGACCACCCCTGACCTGTCCAGTGATGCTCAGCAGGGCCCTGGCCACCAGCAGCACCACATAATGCCCAGCTGAGCTTCAAACCCGCTGAAGTAATTGTTTAAAGTAGTCACAGCCAAGCAGAGTGGAAAATGTTAGAGCTGTTTTAGGCGCTGGTTGTACACACTGCCGCTCACACTCATTAATCAAACTCCAAAAATGATGGATGCCTTCAAATGTTGTTGCTTGTGAGTGAAAGTTATGGGGCTCTGGTTGTTTGACACTGGTTTTGTGCCATTTGAGGGTTTTTGGGTGGTACATGATGATCCAGCAGCTTCCAGGGTGTGGGGCTTTCAAACCCATTCTTGCTCCCTGCTAAAAATCATGGATTTGTGAAAAAAAAAAAAAAAAAATTGCAGTTTTTGGGCATATATTGGGTGGCTTTTATGGGACAAGAAATCATTGGTAGCTTCTTCTTCCCCCTGTGTGCTTGATTGGAGCACGGAGAGGCAGCTTCATCTCTTCATGGCTGCAAGAATATCAGTGAAATTTGAAACACCAGGTGCACTGCAAAACCCCTCTTCATTTCCAGGAGCTATCCTGGGAGAACAACTTTTCAACCAAAAGAAAACATTCTGAACAATATTTTAGTTTATATGTATATTTTAAATATATACTCTGGCCTTTTCTGGGAAATTAATTTCCTCATCTCATCTTCCTCCTCCATCCCTTTCACCTGAAGTGATGGACACCATGAAAGACATTTCTTGATCCCAGATGTGTTCCATTTCCTGCAGCTGAAATTGAAATCATTGCCCTCTTCATAAATACCTGCCAGGGATGGAGATGCACTACTTAAGAACTTTCTGCACTGCTTTGGTTTGAAACAAATCAATCAGAAGGATTTGAGGAGGTAGCCAGCATTTTCTAATTTGTTTCTACTGGCAGAAGTGCTGCAGTGAGGCTACATCCAAACAAATTTGGTGGCAGCATCTGCTTTATAATGACCTAAATGTCTAAATCTAACTTTAGAAAGTGACTTGCAGCAGGTTCAAGCAAGGCTTCCAGAGTTTTTATTTTCACTCCTTTAAGTGAAGAGCTGGCCCATGGGGTTTGTGATTTTGGGATCCCTGGAGGGATCCTAAGCCCAGCAGAGTCCCCAACATGTCCAGAGGAGCCCATCGGTGCTGTTTGTGCTGGACCACAAAGGGTTGGACACACCAAGAGATGGCCCTGGAGCCAGAGAGGATCTGTTGCAGTACCCCACTTGACAGCACTGGATTAAAATGGGCAAATTTGGGTGTTTAACAGAAAAATTTCAGCTGTTTTATGGTCCAGATCCTGCCTCTGGGCAGTCTTTTAACTGAGCTTTAGTGCACAGGACTCCTCTGTTTAGCCTGGATGCAAAAATCATATATATATATATATTTTTATATATATGATTTTTGCATCCAGGCTAAATAGATGTTGAAAAAGAAAAAGCTTTATTATGCTGTATCATACACACATTAAAAAAATATAAATGCAGAAACAATGCCACATTTTGGAGCTGCACCAGAAAATTCTCTCTTTAGGGGTATTTTAAATAGTTAAGATGCTATTCTGGAATGAAATTAGTCACATTTAATCCTAATAAAATATAAGAACAGTGTCCAGAGATGTAAGGGATTGTTACTGTATGTGATGTGAAGAAACAATTAAGTTGCATGTAAATGCCTCCTGTCCCGTGTAGCTTTGGCCTTTCAGGTATTTTATTGCAGGATTTTCTTTTCTCTAAAAGTTAGTGGCAAAAACACATCTCAGGTCAAAATAGTAAATAGTGAATCACCCACAAATTCAGCTCATTTCCTACCTCTCACTGAAAAAATGTTGATTCCAGGCATGGGAGCAGAGCTGTGAGCCAAACAGTAATTTCTTTATGGTGTGGATGACTCAGAGGAAAGAATGCCTCATGGGGATAGCAGGAGAAAAAACTAAAGAACAAGGAAAAAAAGTAAACTTTCTTTAAAGAAACAGGCAATCAAGTGAAGGGCAAAAGGTCAGAAAAAGCCCTCAGCTGTTTCTGTGATGCTCCTGTGATCCTCTCAGTGCAGCTGCTCTGCCCTGGAACGCCAGGTTTGTCCCCAAGGCTGGGGCAGCCCTGGGGTGACACCAGGGCCAGGCTGAGCCCAGCCCCATCCCTGGGTTCAGAGCCCCAAATCCAATCCAAACCAGGAGTTTCACACCATCCTGCCAGGCACTGGAACAGGAGTTTTCTTCCCAGCACTGCTCCTGGTGCAAAGCCCTGGGAGCTGGTCCTGCACTGGATCTCTGCTGGGAGAATGATGCAGAGCCAGCCAGCCACCTCTGTTTTTGAGGAGGGGTTTCAATGTTTTCAATGTTCAATCCCTCTTTAGTAACTCTACTTAATATTTAGAGTCAGAGTTATTAACTCTACTTAAGGATTTTGGGACCTCCAGCAACTCTTTTGTTCGTCACTCTTTCCTTATTCACAAATGTGAATAAAAGCAGTTTAACCCCCTCCATAAGTTGCTTTGTGATCTCTTGATGGGCCTTTAATTATTACAAATATTCCTTGCCCTCCCTGGGAAGTGTCTCCTCCCCCAGGCACATTTAGCCAGTGGGGTGAATTGATATTCATCAAGCACATTTCATGAAGGCTGATTGAGAAATGGAACAGAATTTCAGCTCAGCTTTCAGCAGCAATATCTCATCTCATTGCCATTCCTTTTCTTTTTTTTTTTCCACAGTGATAATGAATGATTAATTTCAACAAGCATTGCTATCTACATTTACATAATTATTTATGTGCAATTAAAACATCTTGCCTGCTGTTCCAGAGTCAATATCACGTGGCCAGGAGCACAAAACAAGATAAGGAGGCAACATGAAAATGTAGGGTAGCTCGTCCCTGTGGGGTAACCATGTGCTGCTTTAATGTCACATATTTAAAGCCATGCTCAGGACCAATTAATTTCAGTCTGTGAAGACTAAGAAAATTATTTGTGTTATCTCAGTACAGATCATTACCCTCTCCCACGCATTTTAGGAGCTTTCAAAAAAAAAATGTGATTCAGGTTCCAGCACGATATAATTTGAGGCCTGAGGCAAATTTCCTCTTCAGCACCTTTCCTTCATGGGGATGCTGCAGCAAATGGCCTGACATTTATGTACTATGATTCCTATAAGAAATAAAGTAGATTTCTCTGATTTTCCATGAACACTTAAAATCTGAAATAGAAACGTGCCTTTTGGAACAATTATTTAAGAGCTAGTTCTTGTCAGTGTAAGAAAATGCATTAAAAATTAAAGTTTCTATTAAAAAAAAACCTTGAATTGGAATTGAATTAACTTCTTTCCACTCGAATTCACTTCCTCACCTGCTAAAATATAGTAGAACTGTTTCAGGAGTTGGATTTATCCCAAGAAGTTTTTTTCCAGAAGGTGAAGTTCACAGAGTGTAAATAATCTGCAGGAAGAAAAGACTTGTTAACAACAGATTGGCATAAATTATTTATTCCCTGTTAGCAGGCCAGGCAGAGCTGGGCCCTGTGACAGTTTCCAACCACAGCAGGTTGGGAAGCACTAGGTGGGGGAGTCAGAGCTTCCACAAACACTTGGGAATAATGAGACTGTAAATCCGGAGTGACCTTTGCTGCTGGGGTGGGATGGAGATCAAAGGGCTGAGATTTCCCTCTGCTGCTCAGGGCTGGGACATCTGAGCCACACCTGGCCCTGAGCAGCTTCTGACAGAGCACAGGTGAGAGCCAGGTCCTTTCCCTGGCTCTGGGCTGTGCTGTTTGTATTTGGGTGTGGGGTGGTGATGGCCCAGAAGGAGCAGGATAACAAAGCTGTCGCTTCAGAGGGCACTGCAGCCACCCCCTGGTGCCCCTTGTGCCACCCTTGGTGCCCCCAGCAGCTCTGGCAGCTCTCTGCCCCTCACTGTGCTGCATTACAGCTCGCTGGAACGCCTTGAGTCGAGTCCAGCAGGCTGCTTATCAAACGTCCTTATCAAAAGGATAAATGCAATAAGTCCATTAGCCTTCCTAACTAGAAACACACCAACCTCCCTCACTTTTTGTGTTTTCTTTCAACGTGAGAAATAATTTCTCTGTTGTACAGATCTGCCTGATTAACAGGGAGAGAAATGGCAGGTTATTTACTCATTGGAAGGCAAACAGCTGGCGTAGGGACACCCACACCATGACTTCCCATGGGCTGTGAGGATTTTGGGACCTCCAGCAGCTGGAGGATGAGTGCAGACCATGGCTCCCCCATTTGGGCATGGGGAGGATGGAGGGAATTGTGGAACAGAGGTTCTGAAACAAGCTCAGGCTGCAGGAGATGGAACACCAGGAGCCCTGTGCTCCACACCCAGCACTCCCTGCCCAGGATGCCACCTGAACCCCAACAGGTTCTCCAAGCCAGAGGATGGAAATTGTCCCTGGCTATCCATAGGGAAAAACCCTGCCAGGGACAAGGTACACGTGGAGGAGGCTGCTCTGAAGGTGACCAAACATGTGGAGGGATCCACTGCCAGGGCTGTTTGTGATGACAGCTGGGGGGAAGGAAAAGCTCCAGGTTTTCCAGTGGAAAAGGAGACGTCAGGCGGCGCGGCCTCAGGAGCTGGGAAAGGCCAGCAGGAACAGCTGAGATCTCCTGGTTTCACTCAACACTTGATGTGGAAATTGGAAAACTGGGTTTGGGAAGGACAAGACGATCAGTGCCAGTGGTAACCAACACATCAGGAGTCCGAGAGAAAGGGGAGCCCCTGCAGAGGGGGATCAGGAGGTGCCCAGCAGGCTGAGGGTGGTGGTGCAGATGTGTCCTGCTGAATTAAACACCTGTTCTGGGCTTCTCTGTGATCCCAGCAGCCCACACTTGGTGCCTCCAGCACTGCAGGGGATGGTGGGACACCAACATCCCCAAAACCAGCAGAACAACAGCAAGGGGAGATGGGATGAGGGAAGGAGCCAACTTTGCCTCAGCCCTCACTGAGGCCCCTCTGAGAGATCAATGAGCAGCTCCATCACAGTTAAAGTTTTGCAGGCTACTCTTTCATTTCGAGTTAATTAACAGTAATGAGAATATTACATGGATTGGGGGGTGGCTCTTGTTTAGCAGAGCATGGACTTTGTCTATCAGGACTATTCTCATTTTACTGACTGTCAGATCCTCATTAGATATTAAAACCAGAAACCTGCAGGGGAAAAGCCCTTCATCACATTTCTACTAAGTCGCTGTTTGTGTTGTGTAGGCCATGGTGCTCTCTAATTATTTCTAACTTTCATTAAATTTGAGGTTCCTTTCTTATTAAAACATAATTAACTGGATGGGATTGGAGAGAAACTGTGCTTAATATCAAAAAATTGAAGATGGAAGAGCTTAGGAACAAAAGCAGGGAGGTGAGACTGTCAATATTTTGAACCTTCTGACAAATGGCCAGACTGCTTCATTTTAAAAGGGCAGCAACAACAAACCTTCCAGAAAATCTGCTTTCATGTTTTCGTGCCCATCGTCATTTCTTTGCTGTTTGTTTGTTTTAAAATGCTCCACTCCACTGGTGGCCATGGTATGCTGGGTTACAACACAGTGTTTCCAGACATGGAAGAATGTTTATATATCTGTGGGGAAACATTTAGCTATCTTTTAAAAATAAGCTATTTATGTATCTGGGTGTCAAAGACTGATGTTCAGTTCAGAGCCTCGTCCCATCAGCCTTCCCCTCTGCTCTGGGTCACTGTGGTCAGATTTACAGGCAAGATCTGGAATTATTTTTTTATGGTTGTCCCTGTAGCTGGAAGGCACCATCATGAACTTCAGAGCCTTCATAACAAGTAAACTCTTAACGCTGCCAACATCACATAGAATATTTGCAGGGGTTTGAGATAGATCTGGATAAAATAGCTAAACAAAAAGAGGTTTAAATATTCTTTTTTAAAAGGGATTTTGTTACAATTTGTGTTCAGTGTAAGAAGTTCTTAGAGCACAATGCATTATATCAGTCTTACGTATTGATTTTTATTTTTTTGGCCATTTCACAGTGTATTTGCCTGATTGTGCTTTCTGCATTGGCATAAAGATGCAATCATTCTGTGTGAGTGAAAAGCTAGAGCACAACTAGTCCAGACACCAGCCTGGTGTCTCTGCAGGAAGCAGAAATTCCAAAGGGGAGCAGGACAAAGCTCACAGGTCTGGACTCATCCCAGGGAAGGCTGCTGTGTGCTCACAGTGCTGCTCTGAGTGCGCCCAGGGAGGCTCTGTCCTGCCTGTCCTGGGGCAGGGAGTGGCAGACCCAGGGTTTGCACACAGGGAGAGCTGGCAAGGGAGCAGCTTCTACCTCTGCAGACACTGACAGGACACGGGGGGGATAATTTTAAACCAAAAGGGAAGAGGTTTAGGTTGGATGTTGGGAAGGAATTATTCCCTGTGAGGGCGTAAGGCCCGGGCAGAGGTGCCCAGAGCAGCTGTGGCTGCCCCTGGATCCCTGGCAGTGCCCAAGGCCAGGCTGGACACTGGGGCTGGGAGCACCTGGGACAGGGGAAGGTGTCCCTGCCCTTGTCAGGGGGCTGGAAAAAGACATTTTTAATGTCCCTTCCAGCCCAAACCATTCTCTGATTCTATAAATAAAAACAAACCTTCAGGCACATGTCACAGATATGTTTTATGAAAAATCCTTTCCTTAGGAAGAAGCTGAGAGGCCTCAGGAACAAAATGTAACCAATGGTTATCTGCTGCTGTGGGATGCAACAGGTGCATCTGGGATTGGTCTCATGGGGTTGTTTCTAATTAATGGCCAATCACAGTCTGGCTGTCCAGACTGTCTCAGTCAGACACAAACCTTTGTTATCATTCTTTTTCTATTCTTAGCCAGCCTTCTGATGAAATCCTTTCGTCTATTATTTTAGCATAGTTTTAATATAATATATAGAATAAAATAATAAATCAGCCCTCCTGAAACATGGAGCCAACATTCTCATCTCTTCCCTCATCCTGAGACCCCTGTGAACGCCGTCACAGGCACATGGTTTGGGGGGACAGACTTTTGATTTAACTTTCACAGGGGTGCTTTACAGGCAAGGTGACCCAAGGACGGCACAAATTTGGCTGCTTTGTGATGTTATTTTCATTGCTGGTGTTATCACCATCCTCCTAAAAAGCGTGAACACCTACAAAGGCTCTATTTCCCTAATTCAGCCCGGGTTTGAAGTGGAGATTTTTTTCACGTGCCCGGCCCCCTGGGGCTGGTGATGGCTGCGGTGATTCCTCATCCCCAGCTCCTGCAGCACTCCCAGAACGGAGATTCCTCATCCCCAGCTCCTGCAGCACTCCCAGAACGGAGATTCCTCATCCCCAGCTCCTGCAGCACTCCCAGAACGGAGATTCCCTCATCCCCAGCTCCTGCAGCACTCCCAGAACGGAGATTCCTCATCCCCAGCTCCTGCAGCACTCCCAGAACGGAGATTCCTCATCCCCAGCTCCTGCAGCGCTCCCGGGAGCGGCCGGAGCTGATGGATGCAGCGGGCAGCCGCTTTGGGAGGGCGGCGGAACAATGTCCCAGCCAAAGAAGGAGCAGCTGCCATCCTGTCCCACCCGGGCACGGGGGGCTCCGGGGAACGCGGGTGGGATGGAGCCGCCTTTGGAAGGGGCTGTTTGCTGCTGGAGCGCGGAGCGGAGCTGTTCCTAAATGCCGGGTACCATCTGCTGGCCAGCGGGAGCAGTGCGGGATGGAGCGGGGACAGGGACAGGGATGGAGAGGGGACACGGATGGGACATGGACAGGGACAGGGATGGAGAGGGGACAGGGATGGAGAGGGGACAGGGATGGAGAGGGGACAGGGATGGGACAGGGATAGGGATGGAGCAGGGACAGGGATGGAACATGGACAGGGATGGAGGGGGGGCAGGGATGGAACATGGACAAGGATGGAGCGGGGACAGGGATGGAGAGGGGACAGGGATGGAGAGAGGACAGGGATGGAACATGGACAAGGATGGAGCGGGGACAGGGATGGAGAGGGGACAGGGATGGAGAGAGGACAGGGATGGAACATGGACAGGGACAGGGATGGAGAGGGGACAGGGATGAAAAAGGGACAGGGATGGGACAGGGACAGGGATGGGACAGGGACAGGGATGGAGAGGGGACAGGGATGGGACAGGGACAGGGATGGGACAGGGATAGGGATGGAGAAGAGACAGGGATGGAGCAGGCACAGGGATGGAACATGGACAGGGATGGAACATGGACAGGGATGGAGAGGGGACAGGGATGGAGCAGGGACAGGGATGGAGCAGGGACAGGGATGGAGAGGGGACAGGGATGGAGGGGGACAGGGATGGAGCAGGGACAGGGATGGAGCAAGGACAGGGATGGAGCAGGGACAGGGATGGAGCAGGGACAGGGATGGAGCAGGGACAGGGATGGAGAAGGGACAGGGATGGAGCAAGGAAAGGGATGGAGCAGGGACAGGGATGGAGCAGGGACAGGGATGGAGAGGGGACAGGGATGGGAGCATCATCTGGGGCTGGGGACACCCTCAGGGCCTCTGAGGATGGAGCAGGGCTGGGAGCATCACCCAGGTCTCACTCAGAGCATTGCCCACTGCCAGGGGGAGTTTAACAAACAAACAGAATTAGGATTAACAAACAGGCTGGGTTCAGCACACCATTCATGCCACAAAATTCAAACCTCACAGAGAGTAAATTAATTGTCTGAAAAATTCTACAAGAGAACTGGAGGACTTTTTGGAAGGGCATGGAGTGGCAGGACAAGAAGAAAACTTTGAAGTGTCAGAGGGCAAAGTTAGATGGGATTTTGGGAGGGAATCCTTCCCTGTGAGGGTGGGCAGGCCCTGGCACAGGTGCCCAGAGCAGCTGTGGCTGCCCCTGCATCCCTGGCAGTGCCCAAGGCCAGGCTGGACACTGGGGCTTGGAGCCCCCTGGGACGGTGGGAGGTGTCCCTGGGGCTGGAATGAGATGAGTGTCAGGTCCCTTCCAACCCAAACCATTCTATGAGCTCATAAATTGACCTCAGTCAATGGGCAAATTCATCAGCATCTCAGTTTCATGTAGGTGCCAGAGTTCACCGATTCCAAGCCCATTTTTTTATCAACTAACACAATAAAAGCCAGGTACAGAGATGCTTTATTCAGCTCAATGCCTGCAGATGTTTTTTCCCAGAGCTCTGGGGTGTCCACCAGCAGTTTGGAAGTTCCTGAAGCAGTGCTCAGTTTGAGACCTCCTACCCCAGGGAATGTTCCCAGCCTCAGAGCTGTCTCCACCTCTGGCCAGCAGCTACAGATGCAGCTTGACAAACTCCAGATTTGCTGAAACCTGTGATGCAGAGAAAAAAAAAAATTCATATTTATAAATTTAACGTTTTTAAAGCATATAGAAAGATTTTCACCTCGATTTTATAACCAAAAGTCAAAAAGAAGTGAGTCTAAAAGGCCAATTTTAAAGGTTAAGCTGGAGTGGGGGGAGGACTCTGGTTGCTAACAGCTGTTTGCCAACAGAACATTCTCTGGCATTTTCTTTGAGGAAAGCTCAAAAGATCTTTTCACATTAGCAGTCCCCAGAATGGGTGTTAAGTTTCCTATTATTGTAAGAACAGCCTGGGAATCTCGGTGCCCTGCGTGGGAGCCAAGCACAGGCAGCAGCTGGGGAGCAGTGGAGAAGTGCCCAAGAACTGCTGCCAGTTGGGAGAAAGAAAAAATTCCCAAGGAAAAAGAGTTTTCAGAAGGAGCTTGAAGTTGAGTTGGGGTGGGGAAACATGAATAAGTGATTATTTTAGGAAAAAAGGGGGGGAAATATGTTTTAGTGATTCTGAGGAGACCAGAGTGAGCAGGGATAGCAAGGAGGAGCTGGGGAGAGGGAAGAGCTGCAGAGCTCCAGGACAGGACAGCTGCTCCTGCCCTCCATAATCGCTGGGAAAACAGGAGCTCTGAGCTGGGAGAGACTCTGGGTGGATTCCACACCCTCAGAGGAAAGGGACTTTGATTTTTGTACAACCTTGTCTCTGAAAAACAAATTGATTTTGGTATCATCAGTAGTTATTCCCTTGATTTCATTTTTATCAGCAGGAAGAGGCAGCACTCTCCAGGCCTGCAGCAGTTGGGTGGAATCACTCTGGAGAACACCAGGCAGCTGTGGAGGAACTTAATGAGCCAAAAAAGTGACTCTGATCCCCCTCAGCTCTCCATTTGCTGTTTGAGATCTTGCTCCATCACAGGGACAAATCACAGGCACAAATTAAATGCGAGTTAAGGACACTTAAATATTGACAGAAGGGGGCTGCAGATGAAATTGTAGTGGCTTTGAATCTTCATTTTCAGCATTCCTGTCAATCACTGTCATTGCTGTCATTACTTTGGATGTGCAAAACCAAATTTTTCAAATCAGAAAGATTAATAAATTGTACACAAACACAGGTGTATATTCCTGTCTGTAAGAGAAGTTTGGTTGCTGCATGCCAAGAGGTTTTTGTGCTCTGACAATTTAAGAAAAACTAAAAAGTTTAAATATTTCTGCATTGCTTTAATTTAAATTGCCAATCAAGAAGACTTTTATATTATTTATATAATATATATATGTTATATTTATACTTTTATATTACTTATTTATAACATTTGCAGCAAGATAATAGAGATAATTTTTTGCAATTTTTTGCAGTTCTCTCATTCTGGAGATGCTCTGGGGAAAGGGAAAGGGAAAGGGAAAGGGAAAGGGAAGGGAAAGGGAAAGGGAAAGGGAAAGGGAAAGGGAAAGGGAAAGGGAAAGGGAAGGGAAGGGAAGGGAAGGGAAGGGAAGGGAAGGGAAGGGAAGGGAAGGGAAGGGAAGGGAAGGGAAGGGAAGGGAAGGGAAGGGAAGGGAAGGGAAGGGAAGGGAAGGGAAGGGAAGGGAAGGGAAGGGAAGGGAAGGGAAGGGAAGGGAAGGGAAGGGAAGGAAAGGAAAGGAAAGGAAAGGAAAGGAAAGGAAAGGAAAGGAAAGGAAAGGAAAGGAAAGGAAAGGAAAGGAAAGGAAAGGAAAGGAAAGGAAAGGAAAGGAAAGGAAAGGAAAGGAAAGGCTACAGAGGATCATGAGTGTGATGGTGACCAATTTGCAGCCTCCTGGCCGTATTTCAGTTGGAGGAGCTGTGACAACTCAAAAATCAGATAAATGCTGATCACACTCACTTGGATTGATGTGGTTATGTTGAAAAGCACCTCCCCACTCCTGTGCCAGATTCCTTCCTCCATGGCCCTGCTGCTGCTCAGCCCAGCAAGGAGTTCTGCAGGTGCTCTCATGATAACCCATGCAAAAATGGGCTCAGTCTCAAACTAATTCAGGCATTAAGATAAGCTGAGAGTCTAAAGCTTTATCTGAATCTGCTCACTGGATTCAGAGTGCACAGGAGCAGTTTCCACTGATACCTGCACACTGCAGATCAGCTCATCCCCTGCCCTGTGCTTGACATAATTACCTTAAATCAAATTACTGACAAGGTGCAGATTCTCCTTCTAGTGCTGCCACTTATTATCAATTTTAAGTTGTAATTACTTGGGGTTTTTTTTGTTTTGCTTTTGTTTTTATGGGGTTTTTTTTGTTTGTTTTTTTTTTTTTTTTTTTTTTTTTAATTCAGAAGGTCCCAGCTGAAGGGATTGTCCCATTCAGAAAGTTCAGCTTTCAGAAACAAGATATTCCATCCCCACAGTTCAGAAATGAGATGCTGAGAGGAGCAGACACTGTGGCAGGGGTTTCTCTTCCTGCCTGTGCTGTAGTTCTGTCACTGCTCTCATTCCTGGGACAGCTTCAGCCACCCAGCAGAGCTGGGCTGTGCCATGGTGTATTTGGAATTATCTGCTCCAGCTGTGTGCAGAGAACAGCTTGGGTGTGGAGCTCAGGCATTGCTGGGGAGCTGCTCCAGCCCAGGGCATTGCAGGGATGCTGAGCAGCACAGGAATGGCCTGCACAGCTCCTGCTGCTGCCAGCCCCAGCACGGGGCAGGGGATGTGGAACTGCTTTGTGCTGCCCTCAGTGTCCCTCTGTGGCAGCTCTGGGGGTGTCTGTGCTGCTCCCTGGCCCCCAGTGAGATCATCTGACTGTTCCAGGGTTGGCACTGGCATTGTGCAGGCTGCTGGCCTTGGGGGCAGTGACCAAGCTGAGGCAGTGCCCAGCACTCTGCTGACCAAGGTGGGCACCCCCAGCTACCCGGGCCTGCTTTGGTTCCACTGAGAGAGGCAATTCCAGTTCAAGTGGGTGTGTTTGAGCTGTATTTTGCAGTTAAAAAAAAAAAAAAAAAAAAAAAAAAAAAAAAAAAAAAAGCCACAAAACAAACAGCTCCTCCTGAGAACTCCGTGAGTTCACCAGAGCCAGGGTGGCTGAAAGCTGATTCCATTCTGTCCTGTCTGGAAGCCCTGACCATGGTCTGTGAGAGCTGCAGATCCTGAATCACTCCCTCCTTCCTGGGGGTGCTCACCTGGAGAAGGCTCCAGGGAGAGCTCAGAGCCCTGCCAGGGCCTGAAGGGGCTCCAGGAGAGCTGCAGAGGAACTGGGGACAAGGGATGGAGGGACAGGACACAGCGAATGGCTCCCAGTGCCAGAGGGCAGGGATGGATGGGATATTGGGAATTGTGAATTGTTCCCTGTGAGGGTGGGCAGGCCCTGGCACAGGTGCCCAGAGCAGCTGGGGCTGCCCCTGCATCCCTGGCAGTGCCCAAGGCCAGGTTGGGTGGGTTTGGAGAACCCTGGGATGGTGGAAGGAGAAATAACCAGCAAAGAAAGGAAGGTGATTTTTCTGCAGAAAGAATAAAGAGCAAGAGCACTGATGCCCAACAAAAACACCTTAAATGAGCCCTGATTTGGCTCTGCAGCCTCTTCAGGCTTTTCATGCAGAACCAGGGGAGTCTAATCTGATTATAAATGCATCCAAATTCCCAGCAGCAAGCAGCAGGGAGCGGGACAGAGCTGACATCCAGACAGGCAGCTCTGGGACAGGCTGGGACACCTGAGGGTCAGTGTCTGTCTGTCTGTCTGTCTGTCTGCAGGCACCTCACTCCAGCCAGGACAGCCTTCCAGGGCCACCAGCATCACTGAACACTGTCCCACCTGCAGCTCCAATCCCAGCTCCTCTGCCTGACCCGTGGCCACCTTCATCTCAGTTTTCCAGGTGTGGAAGTAACAGGAATGAAAATGCTTCTGTAGGTGCTGGGCAAATCTGGAGCAAAATTGGTTTAGACGAGAAAAATAAATTTAAAAGGAGAGCTATTTTAAGCCTGTGAGTGACTCTATTTCTTGGGACCAGTGCAGCCCACAGGCCATCTGTCTCCTGGAGAGCTGCTCTGGGCACAGACAGATCCTCCAGCACACCATGCCTGAGAAATCAGCCCCAAGACAGGCAGCAGTTTTTATTTGCTGGCTCAGGGCGCCCATCCCTGGGCAGTAATCCCCTCCTCATCCTCCTGAGGAGAGCAGCTGAAGGAGAGGTCAGCAGGATTTGCCCCGAATAGCCTGGGCTCACAGAGCAGCCCGGAGCCAAGGCTTGGATAAGCATGAAAAGCTTTGGATAAGCCATATTAAAGCAAAGGTCAGATGAGATCACTCCACTCCTGACCATTCATGAGCAAAGTATTGTTCTCAGTTTCCACAAGGGAGCTTGACTTTGAGGAGATGGGGTTTCCAGGGACTGCTTCTCTCTGATGCTAACAGGAGCTGTCAAATCAAAGCAGATTTTTTTCCCCCTGCTTTTCATCATCCTCTGAGGAGTCCCATGGAGGCCAGCTCTGGAAAACTTCCTGGCTGGCACAGTCCCTCATTTATCCCTAATTTATCCCTATTTTATTATTTATTTATGAAATTACCAGCAACTGATGCAACTTTGCAAACCTCTCCTCATTTAAAGAGCACCAGACACCCATGCGCTGCCATTCAGGAGAAAAATCTCCTAAATCTGGAAAAAAAGGGCTTGGAAGGTGTTGGGAAGATGCTTTAGGAGAAGCACCTCCTGTCCTAAGCCTTGGGGTGAGTGACCAAAGCCACCCAGGGACAAACCTCTCCTTTTCAGCTGCTGCACAAAGCACTGCAGAGGAGCCTGGTGGATCTCTCCTGCTCACAGCCCTGATTCCAGGAATGCTGATAAACCTCTGCCAGTGCCCCCAGGCACAGCCCAGCTCGCATGATCTCCCCAGGAACATTTTTCCTGGCCCAGTTCACTGCCCCCACTCCTGGATTTGCTTCATCTCAGTTACTGATTTGCTCTTTGCAGATCCCCAATCACTGCAACAGAATATTTAACAAAACCAGACGTGTTTATCCAATCTGAGGAGTCATAGCTGGCTGGGAGAATGTGGAAACAAGAGATGGAGACTGCCAAGTGCTCATGAGCACTGTTCATGGTACAGTGCAAAAAGACACCTCCAAAAAGTGAAACTTAACCCTTAAGGACTAAAGGAGAGGAGGGCAGAGCTTGTTCACAGGGTGAGATCACCTGTGGTGGTGTTCACAGGGGTCTGAGGATGAGGGAAGAGATGAGAATGTTGACTCCATGTTTCAGAAGGCTTGATTTATTATTTTATTATATGTATTATATTAAAACTATACTAAAAGAATAGAAGAAAGGATTTCATCAGAAGGCTGGCTAAGAATAGAAGAAGAATGATAACAAAGGTTTGTGACTGACCAGAGAGTCTGAGCCAGCTGACTGTGATTGGCCATTAATTAGAAACAACCACATGAGACCAATCCCAGATGCACCTGTTGCATTCCACAGCAGCAGATAACCATTGGTTACATTTTGTTCCTGAGGCCTCTCAGCTTCTCAGGAAGAAAAATCCTAAGGAAAGGATTTTTCAGAAAATATCATGGCTACACACACCCAGCTCTCGGGGATGCAGTGCATCAGAAGTGAGGCTCAGAACACCACTGGACACTGCAGGGTGCTCATTTCCCTTCTGTGGCTGCAGATTTCTCCAAAAGTGTGTCCTGACCCCAGCTCTGCAGCCCCAGCTGTGGTTTGGATGGATCCTGTGCTACACTCAGCTCCTGGCTGGCACCAGGGGGGCAGGAACTTTGCTCTGGGGCTGCCTCACATGAGTTTTGCAGAATTGTAACTTCAAATGCTCACATAAAGGAAAATTAGAGCACAGGTTACCCTGCTGATTAAGGCTGGTAATCAGCAGAGTGTGAGGAGGAAATTCAGAGGTTATCCTATCAGAAATGTCATTCCAGTGACACATAAAGATGAGAACTTGAATTTAATAACTGCACACTTCTGGAGATTTTGCTTGCATTGGAAAGCCCTCAAAAATTGTAAAAGGGGTTAAAGAAAAGTTGCTAAAAGGAGATGAACAACCTCAGATGAACATATCTCAAGGATATGTTGTAAAAGCTCTCTTTAGGTTGGGAGAGCACATCCACAAATCAAAAGCTTCTTTAGGGAAAATCAGGCTCAGACCTGGCTGAAGAGAGAGCAGCCAGTCCCTCTGAGCTCCAGATCTACAGACACTGGTTTTTTTCACTGAAAATCAGAAACTGAGAATGACTGACATTAAAACACAACATTGAATGTCTCCAATGAAGGCAGCAGCAATCAGTGATTTGGACAACAGTCTTATTTGTTTGCCTGAGTCTCTGCCAGTGTTCCAATACCTTCCCCCCTTGAGCGTTTAAAGGAAAATTTAAAACTATTTTGGTGAGGATGAAAGGCAGGAAGTCCTGAGAGAAGGGAAATTGCTTCAAGAGAGAAATTCCTCTTCACCTGTCAAACATTATCTCTTACTTGCAGGTCTTTTGGGCTTGCAGCTAAAAGGGTTTTAAGAGAAGTTTTGCCTGCGGGGCTAAGTCAGGCTGCTGTACAAGTTGTAAGGAATTTAAGGAAAAGTGCACTCCTTAAGGGATTACCAGTGGTAAACATGGAAGAAAGGAGGGTTGGGTGGCTAAAAAGGAGGGCAGGGTTAGATGGGAATTTGGGAAGGAATTCCTCCCTGTGAGGGTGCTGAGCCCTGGCACAGGTGCCCAGAGCAGCTGGGGCTGCCCCTGGATCCCTGGCAGTGCCCAAGGCCAGGCTGGACACTGGGGCTGGGAGCCCCTGGGACAGTGGGAGGTGTCCCTGCCATGGCTGGGGTGGCACTGGGTGGGATTTAAGATCCCTTCCAGCCCAAACCCTTCTGTGATTCTGTGCTAAAATGCTCAGCCCCATTCTCCCACCCTCATCCCTCTGCTTCAGTTCTGTTCCAGAAAAGTGCATCACCTGTCTCCCTTGGAAACCCATCCCTATGGCAACATGCAGAATCTCTCCATGCAGACATGGCACAGCTTTGACAGCCCCTTCTTTTTGTCACACTTCTCATGGCACCGTCCCGAGGCTGTCGGGAGATGATGGGAGCTCGCCTCTCTCAAGACACCACTTGGAAGATTTTCCACTGAGAACTCGTTTTTTGCAGTCTTTCACTCTCCCGGCTCTTGAACTCTCAGTCTGTGTATCACAATTGTGATTTTACATGAAATGTGTTGCAAAAAAGCCTTGTATTTGCCTTTATCAGCAAAAAGCCCTAACCCCAAATGAGATGTTTTTGACAAGAACTACTTTCCATGGAGCCACCCTCCCAAGCACGAGCTGCTTCTGTGCTTTTTCCAAACTCAATCTCACACTGGCTTTTCACTTGTGGGCTTTTTTTTTCTCAGATGCTAAGAAAGCTCACCTGCACCTACACCACCACCAACACTGTGAATTTCTTGCCACGCTCTTCATGGGATTAACATTGTTATCATTTCTCCCCCTCTGTTGTGAGTAAATATGCCACCTCTGAGCATGTCACAAATTTTCCAATTAAAAACACCCCCTGCACTGCTGGCTGTGGGTGATAAGAGGGAGTGTATGTGTATCCTGGGCTCTGGGAATTGCACTCAGGAATTCTGATTTCAGAAGCATGAAATCCTCCCCAAGGGCATGTTACCAACCACAGCCAGCAGCTCTGGGCTCTGTCCTGAACATCTGCAGGTCCAGAAAGGTTGAGACACTTTGGAGTGATGCCCACAGTGAAATCTGCCACAGCTGGGCTTTCTTTGCACACAAAGCCATGGTAACTGCAAGGATGGTTTTGGTTTAATCCCTACTGCACAGAAATGCATGACTAAAATTTCACATGAGGAAAAAAGGTTAAAAAATAAACTGTGGTTTGTGACACCAAGATGTACTTGAAATTTTCATTAAATTGCACAGCCAGTATTGAGCTGATCTTGCCTGTTCTAGATTTTCAAGGCCACAAGAATTGCTTATTCCTCACCAAGAACAAGGAATAACTTGGTACCTTGTGCTCACTGTGGAAAAGCCAGGTGTGGATGAACTCTGACACAAATTAAATGGCAAATTCTCACTCTTACAGAGAGCTCAAGGCACTCTGCTCAGCTGTGCCCTCCTGAGAAGTCCCAGAGGCTCTGGCTGCCCTTGGCAAGACCAGGAAAATGAAGGAATGGTGTTTGTAGAGCCAAAAACAAGAGGATAGAAAGGAATAATGGGAGTTATGATTTGGGGCTGTAGGTCCAACTGAGATTTTCTCTCACTTAGAAATCATGAATCTTTTTGGAGGTGAGAGAGCAGAGTGACACTCAAACCCAGCACTTACCCGACTGAGCCATTACATAAATCCAGCTGATACAAGAGATGAAAAGGAAGTCCTGTCATTCTGAGTTGCAGCAGAAAGCATTTCATCATCAGCCTCTGCTGCTGACATTAAGGAAGGGAGAAGGAGCCTGTGGCTGCAGCAGGAATTAACCTCAGAACAACCAACTTTCTATTGCACCTCTGACTGGGAATAGCTCTGCACAGACGTGGCAACAAAAACATTAAAATATTTTCTGCAATTTAATGGAGTTTAAAAAATATTTCTTTTTTTAAATTTCTTTTTGCGTGTCTTCCTGTCAGCGCTTGCCAAAAACCATCACGAAACACTCTGAAAACACCAATCCACAAAATTGGTTCATCCTTCCTAGATATCCACATGCAGGCACACTTCAGGGTCATAACTGGGCAGGGAAAATGTCTTTTTTTTTTTTTTTCTGTAAAAAACAAAGCAGGGCCTCTGATGACCTGGGAGGCAGGAGGGGATGGAGGCGGCGGGAGCTGCCTGAAGATCCCAGTCCTGGCTGCCGTCAGGAATGACAGATGGTGTTTGTCAAGAGGATAGAGATTTACCTTCTTATTTTACCATGGAAATACAGCAGCAAGAACACTACCAACATCCACTATTTTATCCAACAGATTTAAGAAATATATCCCACATTAAAAGAAGAAAAACAAAACAACAAAGCCCAACAGGATTCCTGCAGGAAAACAAGAGGACCAGATGCAGCTGGAAATCCCAATTAAAAGAAGCAGTTGTGTTTACCAAGAGACAATGTCAGCCATTGCATGTAATTTATTTTCTCATTAAGGAAATGCACTGAGCCCATACAGAGATTACATTCAATACAGATTTATCATTACAGAACCATACGGGGATAAAGATACAATCAATACCTGCTTCCTGTAGCAGAAGGGATTGAAGGAACTGCTTCAAGCTGAGAATGAAATGAAAAATACTTACACCAATTTAAATAATTTTTTATACAGATGAGACACTGGAGTCCAAATTAACATTCTCAGCCAAGATCTGCTGCATTGTTGCAATCTTTATATTTAACAGCTTTATCAGAGTGGTGCCTGGAGACTAAAAATAGACCAAGCTGCCTTGTCAGAGCCCACCTGAACAAAACCCCAGGAGAATCCAGCCAGTCTGAAGCCACAACCTACATGAGATGATGGAAGGATCCACACTGGGGAAAGAGCACAGTAAAACAAGGAGACAGCTCGGCCCCTGTGACAGCTACAAGGGTTACACTCTGCAGGGAGGGCTCACTCATTGACCTTGCAGCAGCTCTAGAGTTTGCAACCTGAATAAAATTTTGGTCAATGTGAAGAATTCTACTACACACTGCCCAGAACTGATTTTTCAAAGAATTGTACTGAAAAAAGTCACAACACAAAGCTAGGGGGAAAACTACTTTGCCACATATTTTGTGAGTTCCATAAATTTCACAACCTTTTTCCTACTAGGCAGCTAAAACTAGAACTGGAAAGACCACCTCTACTTCAGTTACACCAGCTGGACTTTCAGCCAATCCTGTGCATGTTGTGTGCCAGGGGTTGGACCAGATCATCAGCTGGACATTAAAATCTACAAATGTCACTCATCTGCTTGCCTGGCGCTCTGAGTTTTGGATCAGAGGAAGTAGTGATGCACAATGCCTTCTACTGTGTGACCCCTTCTGGATCATTTCCTTGGTAAAACTGCCATGAATGGGTTTATTAAAAATATTGATTGAATCCCTCTTTACACACCTAAAGACCTCCAAGTAATTTCATTCACTTTGCAAAATGAAAAGATACATAAACCACCTCAGCTCCACCACATCACTGAAGGGGGAGACCTGTATAGATATATACACTCTTACTCTCAAAGGCTGCAGTTTAGGGCAGTGGAGAATTATTTACATAACTGAAACCTCAGGAAATATAAACTCGAGTTATAATTTGCCTACAAGACAGGGATTAATCACTTGTTTTTAAAACCAGCAGGGGAGATAGATTGAGCTAATCTTTGGATTGAGTACCAGTTCAAAAACAACTTCCAAACTCTTCTTTTTTCTTCTTCTTCTGATGCTGTGGTAAGATTCCCAAAGGATCAGAAAAGAGAAGACTGGAAGGTGTTTTTTTCAAGGGAAATACACACACAAGCATAGAACCACTGAATGGTTTGGGTTGGAAGGGACCTTAAAGACCATCCAGTTCCAGCCCCCCTGCCAGGAATATATCATACACAACAGAATATACCTCCATGCATTATTCTCTTAATGACCTTCTCTTACCAGTTTGTATTAATACTAAATCATCTGTATGTCAAGTTTCCTTTTGTCCAGCACACCAAGATGCCCTGAAAGATTAACTTGCTTGCTAGAATTTTCAGTCACTTTGTGCTTGAAAATTTTAGCTTGCTTTTGAATATCTGCCAGCAGTAAAAACTGTTTGGCAGCCATTTGCCCTTGACCTTACTACCAGGTTACCTGCAGCCAAGATTTCTCCTTATCCAAATTGCAGGAAAATAAGCAACAGGGCAGCATTCCTTACACAGAGATCAAGACCTATTTAGCAGATGAAACAATTTTTATCTAAACATCTGTCAGGTCCTCCTACAGCTTTTTGCCTAGTGACATAAATGGTACATGGAGCAACGTGATTAGCAAATATTATCACCCCTTGCTAAGAAGGCAGAGTTGTTGCTTGAGGATACTTTTTTTTTCTTTTTCCCCCTCATGTCAGCTTCAAGAGGGGGTGCCAGAGCAGAGTGAGGATGAGGAGGGGGAAGCTGCAGGAGCTGGTGACCCTGGGAGCCAGGCTCCTGGCGTTGCAGTTGTTGGAGTAGCAGCAGTGGACGCTCACGCCGGGCGCCCTCGATCCGTCGCGCCTCGCCCGCTCGCAGAAGGACCTGAACGAGCAGGACTTCATGATGCCACCTGCAACAGAGCCACAGTGAGCCCTGAGGGGCTGCAAATGGCCTCCTGCTCCCACCTGCGCCCCCCAGCACCAGCCTGACCCCCCAGCACTGAGCAACAGCCTCGGGCTTGGCTGCTCCTCACAAGAGAGTGAAGACGACCTCAACAAGGCAGCACACCAACAGCTCCCACTTAAACAACTCTGAATTCATCTTAGAGACAACTGGTGCAGCTTAAGTATCTTTGGATGTGCCCAGGTGCAAGGGGCTCATTAGCTTCTCTTCCATCCTAATTTCCAGCTAAGTCACTTAAGCAAAAAGTGGGCAATACTTCAAATGCTTCTTTCCAGCTTTCCCACAGAGTGGGTGCAGCTCATTGTGGCACACCGACAAATCATCCCCTGTGGGATTTTGTGACAACAAAACTAGGATTGAGTTTCAGTAATGGGGTTTATTTTGAGAGGAGACATTTACTTTTGTTTTTTTTTTCCTTAACTTACTCAGCACTCTTCTCTTTCCAACATTGATTATTTATTTCTTTTGTGATAAATGCAAAGTTCTGACACATTTGTGACACTTACTTGCTTGTCCTCTAATGACTGCACAGGCATCTGCATGGCCTGGGCACTGCTGACTTCCTTGTCTGTTGCAGTCATCATCACTAGAACCTACACAGGTGTAACACTGCAGTGCTTCACCTGGGTGGAGAGAGAAGACACCACTCAGAATTTACAAGGAGTATTTAAAAATATCAATCTTTCTAGTATGGTTTCAAGCACACATAAAAAATGCAAAAAAAGCTTTGGAAAATCCAAAGAGTCTATAAATCTTATCAATGTTTTTTGTTTAGAAATGGGTCAAATATTGATAAAAAATAATAATTAAAAAATCAACCACAGATTTAGTTGTTATAATCTGCATTTAAAATAAAACAAGAAACATTTGATATTCTATAACTGCATCAATATCTGCTTGTAATGTTTTCAGAGCAGAGCCCACAAGTTGGTTTTTTTTCCCCCTCTATCATGATCTCTGGTCCACAGTACCATGAAAAAGCACATTGTATACACATAGAATCTTACAATGATCCAATTCTCCTATTCTCCTGAAGTACCAAATCAGCTGGAAAGCAGAGCAGTGTATCCTGAGTTTTGCTCTTGTTTAAACACCACAACCACACCTCAATCATCTTTCTTTTCCTTGCCTCAAACTACATGGCATTTTTAAAGGAAGGCAAACATGAATTTTGAAAGATACTTCAAACACCACACTTGAAGCTTGCAGAGCAGAAATCCCACCCTTGCTATCAGTGGGGACATTTGAATCTTTTAGCAAACACATTCATCTTTACAGAGGTGCAATTCTGTGCTGCTAACCCCACACACAAAATGACCTGAAACCAACCCAGCCCAGGAGAGGAGCCCAGAACAGCAAAGAGGCTCAGCCATGCCTGAGGCAGGAAATGCAAATGAAGTAAAAAAAGGAAAGAAAAAGGAGCTGACTTACTTTTGAGGACAAAAAGGGAGCTGACAAGAACCAGGCTGAAGACAGTCCACATCATGGAGATCCAAGAGATGAACCATTAGGCAAAGAAAGCAGTTTGTTTGCTATTAGAGCCTTAATGCTTCTCCTCCATCCCTAATCCTGTGCAGAGGATAACTTACAGGATAAAGAGGTGTTCAAGAGTGCTACTTATGGAGCTTATTCTGGCTGCACCTCTGATCACACCAACCTCAGCTCCACCAGCCCTGCAGGCAAATTCTTCCAGGAGCAGGAAATTATTCACCTTTCAGTGCCAGACATGCTTAAAAACCATCCTGTCACCACATGGCACAGCCTCTGACTCCTCCAACAGCCTCATTACATTTGCCCATGGGATTTGCTGGATCAGGGTCAGAGCATTAAATATTTTGGATTAAGCCTATGCTTGAGACTTGAGTGGTCCAAATCCAACACATAGACACACACATATATATATATATATTTAGAGAGACATTAAGATATAGACCTAGATATGTGCACATAAGCAGCAGACTCTTGTGACCCACAAAGTGTTCCAAGCAGCGACCCATGAAGTGCTTTCTGTGGAGGAATTAATTCCCAAGAGCATCTGGTGCTGAAATAAGCAAGTGAAGGACACAAAAGAGAACCATACTTATCTTCAACTTTCAACGAAAAAATTTATTTACAATAGAGAATTTCATTTGTGACATGCATTTTCCTTTTTTTTTTTTTTTTTTTTTTTAGATTTTATTTTACAAATCAGCAAATGCAGATAAAGTTTACATTCCTTAAGGCAAGAGTCCCCATGCAAGTAATACATGTTTATATTAAATCCAAAAGACATCCAACATGGGAACTCATGTACAAAGGGAAGGCTAGGATCAGCAATTTGTATTTTCTTAGAGAACTTGACAATCTCCCTGATACAGGAACTTTGAGATCAACTTGCTATGAATTATACTATGAAAATGCAAACAATAGCAAGAAATTCTGATAGTCATCTTAGTACTGCATACAATTAAATCAACTTTATTTAGAAAGAAAATACAGTAGTGCATACGAAAAAGTGAAAATATAACCTGTCCACGTAAATGTATGGACATCAGTGTGCCAATGGTCATATTGCACTCAGTATCGAAGTCCAGAAATTTGGTTAAAAGTTAGCTTTTCCCCATTTTGGCAATCAGTTCATCACAAATCTTTGTTAATTCTTCTATCTCTTTATTCTGGAAAATAAAATATGAAGTATTATGAAAAGGATTGCTGCATTAGGATGAGGGGTTTTTCTAATTTTAATGTTATCTAACCAGTGGGAAAGGTATGGGAGAATTAACTTTTCTCCAATGCTGAGAACAGGAGATTTATACATACAGATGTATGTGCAGATGTAGTAAAACTAAGTGCTCATATTCGTAGCATGGCTACATGCATTCAAACAAATGCTTCCTTTTTTCCAAATTCAGCTCCTCCAGTTTTAATAAATCAAATTTAGCACCAAAGCAGACAGCTTCACAGCAGTCATTCCCAGCACTCCACAATAACACAGAGTGGAAATTTGTTTCTAGGCTGCACTTTTCTATTTTTTTTTCATTATTTTCACCCTGCCTTGCAGAGCTGCAAGCAAGGACGAGCTGTTCTATGCCAAAGCAAGCTCCCTTGGCTGAGCTAGAGATATAAATAGGCATTTCCTACAGACACTTTGGAATTAGCATTGGAATTACAGCTAGCACTAAAAAGGGAAACAGAACCTGAGAGAAAAACCTGAGAACTGAAGCAAGCCAAGGCCTGGGCTGCAGAGGTGCACCCTGAGCTCTGCCCAAGGCTGAGACAGCCCCAAACACGTGGGCTAAGATTAAACCTGGGTCCAGCTGGTGCACACAGGGGTTTTGCCTGAAAATTTGGGGAGTGCTGCTGTCCCCAAGGCCAGTGAGTTGCAGGACAATCCTCAGGCAGAGCTTGGCTCCTGGTTTATTTACCTTTTGTTCCAGTGTTCTCTCCAAGGCATCCACTTTGAGCTGCTCCTTGCGAAGGCTGGCCTGGTACGCTGCCTGCTCCTGCTGGGCCTTGCCTCTCACTTGTGCAATTTCAGCATTGGCTCTGCAAAAAACACAGGTTTGGTCACATCAGGGTCTCTACAGGAAAGGGCAGAGGGTGCCCCAGGGTGGACAGCACCTTAACAAATGGGGGGAACAGGGCAGGGCTGCCTTCTGCACATCCTGGGTATGTTGTGAGACTTGTCCCTGAACACTTTTCACAACTCCCTCTCTTGCTCAGCAGGGGATGCAGAGTCTCTTCTTACTGTCAGTGCTGCTCCCTTTGTGCTTCTCTCAGATATCTCTGCTGGGTCACAAATATGACTCAGGTAGAAGTATCTTATGGCAGTTACCAAATATGATTTCCAATTCAGGGGACTGTGCTATGAGTCCTGAACATGATCCCTAGAAAGGCTTAATTGGTCATTACATGGAGATCTAGAAAAATAAACTGGCTAATGGCTTCTTTCTTGATCCTCCCATGAAAATACATTAACAAACATAAAGACATTACCTAAATATAGAAATTTAAAGTGTTCTGTATGTTCAGGGGCTGAAAGAAACACAAGCACATTGCAGTAATTCTCATTATTGCATTTCTTTCCACCTCTATCACAGAGCAGCCTGTGCTTTGCACATTGCAGGAGCAGTCTGGGATGTGAGGTCCTTCTGCAGCATGAACTCCTGAAAAGCTGTGTACAATCCTTGCACCAGCCCTGGAAGTGTCCAAGGCCAGGCTGGACAGGGCTTGGAGCAACCTGGACCAGTGGAAGGTGTCCCTGCCCATGGCAGGGGTGGAACAAGATGGTTTTAGCATCCCTTCCAACCCAAACCATTCTATGAATCCATGACTCAATTACCTGTCCAGTTTTTCCTCAGCATGAATTTTGAGTGCCTGGTACCTCTGCTCCTCCTTCTTCACTCGTGACAAATATTCCTGCGCACATTTCTTCAACACTTCTTCATTCTTAAAAGAGAAGATGACATCAAATTTAATCCAAGGGGTTAAAATGCAGGACAGGCACCTGTCTGTGGGAGACACACACAGCTGTCTGAAGGGCTGCAGTCCAACACTGACATCCTCTGAAAGAGAATATTACACAATGCAAAGAGATTTACAATTTTTCTGTTTGCATTTGATGGCTGGCTGCAATCCTTCACCTGAGGACTATGGTTTGGCATGCAGAACATCAGAATCAGCTGGAAACACAAGTCTTGCCTTCTGTTCAGCAGCACAGCACATTCTGGTCCACAGAATCTGCTCAGCTCTGCTCTTTAAAGGAGATGTTAAGGTGACTGACCTTCCGAAACCCCTCCAGGACTTCTTTCATCTTCTCATATCTCCTGAAAAGATCTGCCAGGGATTTCTCCACTGAGTTCAGATCGGCCAGAGCTTGCTCCTTCTCCACTATGAGCTGCTGAACAGTGTGGTGGGAGACAGATTTCTCTCTCTGTTCATCCTCTGAAACAAGAGAGGAGTAGAGAGAAGAGAGGTTTTCAGAAGGGTAACAGGAGTAAGTCCACTGAGTTCACTATCATCTACAGTTTCCACTATAGTCTGCCCTATCTGTGTGTTAGTAAGTTTACAGGATCCAGAAAAGTAAAGACACAAGCCTGTTTAGGAAAACAGTCGCTAAACACAGTGATATTTAAATATTTTGATGTTGGGGGAAAATGTGAATGTATCTCTGTACTGATGATTTCTTCATTTTTAACTCAGCTGTTCCCCTGAAGATGCACTAGCTGAAAGAAAGGATATTTATGCACAGTCCTAGCACTGGCCACAAGGTATTTGCCACTGTTGATAAATGCCTGTCATCTACTGGCACCTTCTAATCCTACACAAACAAAGCACTTTGTTCAGTGCAATTCAATTCTTCCCTTGGAAAAGCAGTGTTTTACCAGCTCTCAGGATTGCTGGAGCAAGTGGCAAAAGGAAATCTAACATCAGACAGACTTCCTAAGTGTAAAAAAACTGCAAAAAACATCTGCCAAGCTCCTCCTGTGTATAGCTAAATTTGAGCCAGGGGTGGTGGGAAGAACATAACAGGAATACAAATCCGTATGGAGGAGGAATTTTCAAGGGAATTGACCTCATAATAAGTTGGAATATCCACATAATACAGGAAGAAAAGGCCTGGCATTGTCTTCCAAAATGCTGCATTGTTTCCTTCAATCCTAATCTATGATTCCTGTGCCCATTTTTAAGGGGTACTTTGCATGATACTGAAAGGAAAACCCAGCCACAAAACACAACAGTTTTATATTACCATTTTCTTTAGTTTATGATAAAAAGTATAATAAGGTAAAAAGTTCTCCTGTGGAAAAAGTATGGGTCATTTCACAATGTACAACTTTTCATTTGGGCCTTTATATTTGGAAACATAAAGAACTAAACGAGTTCGGTGTTTTTATTTGAATAGAAGATTTAATCTGGATTATTTATAGTGCTGGTCAGTTCCAAAATGCCAAAGCTGATAACTGTCAATTCCCAAACTGAGATTCATCTCTTCCTTTTGCATATTCCATCCAAAAAATGCATATTTTTGTTGGCCTGACCAAGGCCAGAGCAGAGATGATGCCACACTGTGCATCAGCTCCTGGGCTCCTCTGCTCACCCCTGACAGCACCTGGCTGGGACAGAGTCTGACCTGGGCTTATTTTGCTCTGTGTGATACAGAAGATGAAGGTTCTCAGGACCTGCTTGTAACACCTTTATTTTACTGGTGAACAAACACCTTTGACATGGCAGAGAAGCCCAGTTGTATAATACAACATCACTTGGATATATTTAACACTTTATTAAAAATAAACATATTTCTATTTTGCTTTCTTAGAGACACCCTGTATTCCTCTGTAGTGTCAAAATTAATGTGTTCTCAATTAAAACAACAAAAAGAATTGTTGTCTTTTGTTTATTTTTCTAAAGCTCAGAGGCTGTCTCCTTGTGTTGCAGCACTAGATTTGTTTAATTGCGCTGGAGATTACACCCTGCCTAGATAATTCCAAACCCTTTCCTGGCAGGTTCCTGTTCTCTGGCAACACTTCTGTCACTGCAACTCCATGGGCAAGAGATCCATTTGCATCCTCATCCAAAATATTTTAAGGTATTTAATATCACATCCCTACTTTCTGTGAGACTGTCGTCTGAGGTATTTTAGCCGCTTCCTTACTTGTTTCCAGGGTGATCAGGAAGTTGATAATTCATGTCACATTCCCTCACAACTACTGAGCTCCTCCTCTGGGCCCTCCTCTCTCCTCAGCTGGGTCAGCTCCTCCAACACTCAACCCCCAGCACCATTTAAACTCATGGGAAACTGGGGCAAATGCTGCAGAATCCCAGAATGGTTTGGGTTGGAAGGCACCTTAAAGCTCACTCAGTTCCACCCCCCTGCCATGGGCAGGGACACCTCCCATTGCACCAGGCTGCTCCAAGCCCATCCAAGTGATGCTCCCAAACCAAAGTGGTTAAATATGAAAAAAGGCAGAAACTTGGCTGGAGGGAGACTAGAGTTTTATGTGGTATTTTCATAAAATCACAGAATGGTTTGGGTCGGAAAGGACCTTCTATTTTCTAAAACTATGATTTAGTTTCAATAAAATGCGCTAAGTCAAACCTTAGATAAGCGGCTACACATCCTTAATTCTGAATACGTTTACGAGGTTATGTGATCAAAATATTTGAATTAAATGACTTCCACATCTGCAACACACCCTGCCCAGGGCTCACCAACAATCACAGCAGTATGCTCAGGACTAACACTATCCAAATTGACAGAATCAGAGCAGCACCACGGCAGATCCGCTTTCAGGCTCAGCTCACTACTACTCACACGACTTAATGGGAATGCAGCAAACAGAGAACAAAAGCAAAAGAAACTAAAGATGCAAAATGCTGGTGTGAAAGTTGGTGAAAAGCTTTACTTACCAGGCTTGCCTGTTTTGTTTTTGCAAGCAAATAGCAAGAAGCAACGAAAACGGAAGCAAAATAGAAAAATCGGGAATTGTTAGGAAAGCAGCAAATAAGTAATGCAACAACCTATAATGCACAAAGCATAACATCTGTTTGTTTTTCACAAGGAGAATCTCATAATATATTCAAATGTAAAGTAATAAAAAAAATCTCATAATGTAAATCTCATCATGTAAAATCTCATAAATTTCATCACGTATTCAAATGTAAAAATAAGGATACATTTTAACAGAAAAAAACCCCCAACAAACCAACATTAGAAACTTGTCAGTGAAAAGGAATTAGGGTGGGGATTTTGGCTGCGAGGGTGCAGGAACACTGGGGTCACCCAGGCTCTGCTCCCTGGCTGTCAGAGCAAACAGCACCAAGCACAAAGCAGCAGCACAGCCTGGAAAGCCTGGTCTTTCCTCTCCCCACTCCTCAGAGTAAATGAAAATGTGTTAGGGGTTGAGGCAAGTGTAAGAAAAAAAGGGGAAAAAAGATAAAAAGCATGAGTAAAAAAATACACCAAGTGATACTAAAAACAGGGATCTCCACACTGGCAGCTTGCACAGTGTGGCATGAAGCAATCACAGCAGCTAAGCTGGGTAATTCTGGGTTCCATATATGTGTGACACCAAATACTGAACCTTCCACAGCCCTTGGAATCAAAGGCAATTACTGTTTGCAATGCACATTTTTCAGTGCCTTTAGAAGCAAACATAGGCAGTCATATATTGTTAATATGGGACATTTTCAGTATTCATTATGCACACACCAGCCTGCAAAAAGCTCAGCAGGACCTATCAACCTCACTGAATATTCATCAAAGGGATTGGTGAAATTGGTTTATGTGCAGTGCCCTTCTAACAGGGCTGTATAAATAGCTCAGAAGGGTTAAATGATGAACAGAAACAGCACAGGCAGTTCTTTTGTTAAGATGCATATTCTGCTTCAGCACTGAGGCATCACTAACAGGTCACTGAAGTACATGCAAATAACAAACAAACATTCTTCCTCCACATGTGGCATTTGGATGAGCGAATTCCTTTATCGGAAGGGACGGCAATTTACAAGAAATGGCATGACAAAGTGGGACAATTAGATCAAAAACTTACATTAAATGCAGGGAGAAGCCTCACATTTAACGTTTTACCATGCTGTAGGATTTGCATACTGCTCTAATTAACACAGAAACAATATTTTCTGTGTAGCTGTTGTTGGTTCAGTTCTTTTGCAAACGGATAGCAAATTAAATTACTTACAGCCATAGCCCTTAAATACTCACCACAGAGCATCTGAGAGGCCCTGATACTCTGAATCTGAAGTTTAAAGAGCTTTTATATTACAGTCAATGGTCCAATACTTACTGAACCTTCACTTCTTTGCAACAAGAGGAAGAGGCAATGGTGGAATGCACCATGTACACCAAGGCCTCAGGATTCCTATTCTGTATCTAACTGTTGCACTGCAGTCTCAAAATGTGATTTTTTAGAAAACCTGTTTCTCAAAAACAGAATTCAAATTTATCTGTTAACTGTATGCATAGCTTGAGGAAAAAGGCCAGGTCTTTTGTGTGTCTGTAGGACTGGCTAGGTTCAGGGTGGAAGCCACACCAGGGTGTGTAAACCAAAATGAAATAAGTTCTTTGCATACTCTGGTCACTCCTGCTCGAACACTTGCATGATGACAATGACACACACCGTGTCAGAAGGCAGCACATTGGCTCAGCTGTGCAAAAGGCAATGGAGGCATAACACCAGAGAGAATGAAGCCTGGCATATTATTCGTGTTTATTATTCATTATTATATGTATTTCATTAATTTATTTATTATAGTGGTCATTACCATAAAATTTATTTGCAGGTGCATTTTACCCTTCACTTGAAAGAAGGCTGGGATGCCTCCCAATGGCCAAGAAATCCAGGAAGGCAGCAAAAGCACCAGACACTGGTGCTCTTCTGAGCAACTCTGGCCTTGGAGATCCCAAAATTCCACTCAGCCATTTGCCTTTCTGGGAAACAGCTGGAGCTGAAGCAGTACAAGGCAGCACAAGCCACGGGTGCTTGTGCCTGCTATAGCCAGACTAATAAAAAGAGCTTTAGAAATCTTAGAGGAGGCTTTAAAATCACATCCCAGAGGCCAGACCTCACGTGCTGAGGAATCACACAAGCCCTGCAACCTTTGGGTCTGAAGAGCTACTGAGGGTAGAGGATTTTACCTGTGAGACATGCTGTTAGCAAAGATGTTTTTTTAATTACTGAGAGGCAAAACTTGTCACAATTTAGACTTAAAAGGAGACCCCTGTGTCAGTAAGTAACTGGGGGGGTGGATTGGGCACTGGAAGGTCCCAGCTGGGATTGGAGTTAATCTTGGTTTTGGTCTGATCAATGCACTTAGCACAGATAATCCCTGTTGCTGTGAGGAGCTAACTTTGGTATCTGCCTTTAAACAGCTGTGAGCTGATGCCTAAGGGGTTTTTAGGTCACTGAAAGTCTCTCCTGGAGAAACCCATGAATTTGAACCCGTTTCCTATGGGCTCTGCTGCAGAAGGGAAAGCCCTGAGCTTTCTGTGTTACCTGAACTGCCCGGGGGCTGCTGGCTGTGAGACGAGGCCCTGACTTTTCCTTTTCTGCTGTCCTCAGATGCATTCACAATTCCCTGCAGCATCAGCAGATGCAGCCAGCATCAAAATGAAGCCCTCAGACTTCAACCAGGGAGCACCTTTCAAAGCAGGAACACCTACCTATCATCTGAGCAATCGTCTTCTCATATTCCGAAACTATTTTTCTGTAAGAGGGGAAAAGAAAAAAAGAAAAACTTTTGGCAAACAACATCATTGCTCATGCTTATTTATGAAATAACACTATCAGAAACTGAACTGTGGTGCTTTTAAGAGATACAGAACCCCATCACACTTTTAAATGTTCTTAATTGCCCAAATAACAAGTAAGACTGACAATTTTAACGCTGCACCTGATTTTTAACTTTCCATGGGAATCAGTAAAGGTGAGGGGAGGAAGAAGAGATTGCTTTGAAACAGATTCTGTTTTTTAAAACATCACCCATCATGATTATAAACATAATCACACTGGCCTAACTCAAGTATTACAAAGAGCCTGATTTTTCCATTACTTTCTCCCCTCTTCTCCAAATTTGTGTTGGTTTCTTTTTAATATAAACTTCAAGTAAACTTATAATTGGCAGCAAGTAAACCTAACAGTAGTGTTGGCTATCATCCAAATTGTATCTCATCTTCTAAATGAATCTTCTCATGATTAAATGATTCACTACCACTTAAAAGAACAAGATCAAAATATTTTCAACTCTGTAGCACAAAATCCATCATGTTCCATTCCCCAAATCTGTTTTTGAAGCAGAGGTGGCAAAATTCTACTTTTAAGACTGTTTTATTTCATATACTCACGGTAGGCTTTGAATTTCCTTCTTGAAAAGAGGTTAGCCAAAATAAGCAGATTAAATGTGATTTAGAAAGATGATCCATCCCTTCCCAGAGCCAAATAAAGCTAATGAAATGAGACTAGCTTGATCTGTGCTTTGATTCATGAGCCACGCAGGACCGTCTACAAAAAACAAAATTACCCCACACTTCATCAGAAGTGGATATTCCAAACAGCTCACTGGAGTTGGAATACACCTCTTTTGAAACTCACTTTCACTTGCTCCATTTTCAGAGCTCTGCTGCAGTTGGTGTGGTTACAGAAAGGATGTGGGAATAAAAGTCAGTAAGGAATGGAGAAACTTGCAGAGCTCCCAAAAATCAACTATAGTAACTCCAGAACTGCCTCAAATCTGAATCCCAGACAGAGCCCAGAGCCCTGAGAAGGTCACCTGGCCCTAAGGTCAGCAGCATCTCCCCTGCCCTGGTCCTGCAGAGCACTCAGAGCAGGGGCTCTAACCCCAGCACTGGGATTTTTCCTTTCAACCATAAATGATGCTTTGGAGAGCAAAGATAACAGCAAGGATTCTGCCCTACAAGGAAGGGTTTGGTTTCATGTCCAAAGCAGATTACCTCAAAAGCCTGCTGTAAGCAACGAGGATTTTAAAGCTTTGTCATATCCTTGTGACACAAGGCACCTTTGGGAAGTTTTATCATCCAAGAAGAGGAAGCCAAGGACTGAGGGTACTCAGGGTAAGGAACACACCATTACAACACTGCAGCGCTTCCCAGGGAAGGATTTGCTCCACATTCATGTCAAAGGCCCCATTCAGTCCAGCAGCCTAAATAATGGTCATTACAGCTGGGGAACCAAAGGATGCTGCCACATCATCCCTCTTTGGGAGGGCACATCTTAACCCCAGGCTGACACATTGCATAGGCTTAAATGTTGCTCTTTGAGCTAAGTCTATTCACTGCCTGCACATTTGTAAGGCATAAAACCACCAGAATCCAGGGCTACAAAGGGTCTCAGAGGTCATCTGCTTGACTCCCCTTACAGAGCCATAATCAATCAGACCTCCAAATAACCATAATTAAGTATTTTTTGCCTGCCTCTGGTTAGACTCTTGGATTATGGTACAGCCCACTGTGGTTCAGCTCTTTGATAGCTACTGCATTATTAAACCTCTCATTCTGGCTTCTGTTCTCTGGAGTGGAATTTCCTCCAAGTGATCTTTTCCTGGTAATTTAGATGAATTCAGGATGTTCCAGCTACACTATGCAGGATGTGGGTACAGGAGCATTGCTTCTCCTTCTCTGGGAAGTGATGCTTTTGTGCTTGCAGCTCTAAATAATCCCTTCATTCCCTGCTTATCATTATGCCATATCTCATTGCTGCATCTCTAATTTACCACACATGGACTGCTTGAACATTTCAACTTCCAAGAGATATCTTATCTTGGTGCACATATGTGTATTTATCATTTTGTGACACTATTAGCCAGATTTTTTTCCTTTCATCCACACGTTCCAGGCATGTGCCTGTGGGAAATCTGGCTTGGTTATTGTGGGGTTTTGTTTTTTTTTTTCAAAAATCAGATTTTCTGGAGGGTGGAGACACACACGAGCTGTGTGTGTGGAAGATGAAGGTGCAGAACTACGGTGTGCCAGCTGCTCTGTGTCACCCCTGGCTCTCCTTCCATGAGGGAAAAGGCTGGCAGTGCCCGCTGGCAGCCAGCAGACACGTGCAGCCCGACACAGAACAGACCCAGCGCCACACTTGAGTGTGAGCTGCACACTGAGACATTCCTCACAATCCCTCATTTTGTTCCCTCCTTGTTTGGCTCCCTGGCTTTGACTGCTCACAGCCACTCCGTTCTGTTGCTCCTCATTAAGCATTTCAGGGCTATGCCAGCGCTTTGTTCCCCATCCCAGCAGAGCACAAGGGAGGTGAGAGAACTCAGCTGGGCACTGGGAGGTGGCAAAAAAAGAAATAAAGAGGCTGCCCTTGCCTTTTGCAGATGCTTCTCTTAAGATGCTTTGGCTCAGAGCCCCGTGCTGCTGCTATTCCAATCTGCCATGTGCAATTCCTGGCATCCATGCAAGCGTTTGTGGAGCTCTGCACTGCAGCTCCCTTCTACTCTCCCTCCCTAAGCACAGTTTTCCTGGATATAAGTGATTGCTTATGTAGGTCATCACTAGATACAGAGTTTAGTTTTAAATCACTGAAACTCTTCATTTTGGGAAGAAGCTGGTGCTAGAACAGAAGGGATTTTAAAGAAAATTCAGTCTCAGAAGCGATTTGTATAAATTATTACTTAAAGGAGGAATGCTAAAATAATGTGACAGATTCCATTTCTTTATGAGTTAAGAGGGGGGCATTTTTTCTGGTTTTTGAAGGTAGAAAATAATAAGCTTTAAAGACTCCATGAAGTATTTTATACACTCTTTTGCAACTGATGGCTTTCTCAGATTCAGATCAATGAGCAAGCCAAGCTCATTGCTTTGTCCTTCTTATGGTCCTACCAACTGAAAAAAAAAAAGCAAAGCTGAAAGCTTGAAAGGTTTTTCAACTAACTGAATGGAAGGCATCAGTGCTTCTTTGAGCAGCACAGCTCACACCATCCACTACAGGAATTTTGTTGTCATCCTTGCAAGTGGTAGGACCTAGGCTGGAAAGGAGGGTCAAACCATGTTCAAGCGTACAGATATTTAATGTAACAGAGGCAGGATGGCACAGAAATAGAACAGATACAACCAGAACAAACTGAAAAGCTTTGGGTCTTTCTGTCAGCTCTCAAAGGGAACAAGAGAGCAAAAGCCAAGAGAACTATTGCTTAACTAAAATCAACCTTAGTGTGAGCAGCAACTAAAAAATCATCTTAGTTCAAAGAAAAGGGTGTAGAATCTCCCTAAAAGCCAACATTGATAGTCCAGAACGGTTCCTTTACAATAAATGCTTTTCTACTGACACTGGTTTGATTTCTATTGTTGAACAACGTTACAATGATGTCCTGGAGGCAGCCTGTACTACTGCAAACCTGCATGTTCTTCCCTACATTCTTTCCTTTTTCCAAGCAGAACTAGAAGTGAATTTAATGTGCATTTAATGTGCATCCCCCTGCCAGCTCTGCAGGCAACTCATCCAGTCTGCAACAGGAACCTCACCATGCAATCCTAGTGAGAATTCACACACAAACCAGAGGAAATCCTTCCCTGGCATTAACCTGGAGTAAAACCTCCCTTATCTCAGTATTCTGAGGGTGTGAATGAGATTAGCAACACAGAAGTTTTCAATGATTATCCTGAACAGTGGTGCCCACCATACAGAGAAAAGACAAAAGTATCAGTTCAGGATCAGTACAAAGCCTTAAGTTAAAAACAATGAAGCAAATTCAGCTAAGTACCAGAGCATGGTACTCTGTTGTCAGGCTAAGATGAGGCTCTGCGACAAAGTGATCAAGCTAATAACCCACCTCATTTCCATCACTTCCCTTCTGCTTTCTTCATATTTCTCTTTCCACTCAGATACTTCCCTTTCCTTGGCCACAATCTGAAACAGAAAACAAAGGGAATAAACCCCCACAGGATTATACCCATTTATTCATTGATATTGGTAGCCACACTAATATGATACACAGCTTTGTAAAATACATCATTTTATTCCTATTTCAAGCAGCTTACCCTTTTTATATAATTACATAGCAATGTCAAGATGCACAGTGTACACCTGAACTTTAAAACCATAAAGATTTATTTTTATATCTTATCTGCTTTTCACATCTGTAAAACAAGTTAAACTTGCAGCGTAGCACAAGTGTGGCTGAGGATGGTTCCAAGAACAGAACAAGTGATCACATTTGGGAGAAAACAGGCAAGAAGGGAACAAGGAAGGCCAGGCTTTTCCTTTCCCAAGTTGTGGAAACAGTTACCTCTGCCCTGGCCAGCCGGAGTGCAGAGTCCAGGTCCTGCTGGGGGTAGAGCAGAGTCGTGGTGCTTTCTGCATCTGAGGCGCCGATGCGGGAGTAGAGAGCACTTTTGGAGATGGAAACATCTGCTGGGATAGCAGGTTCTCTCTGTGGGTTTGTTTTTTTAAATACAAAGAAACAAACCATTAAATAGGTGTTTAGCTCATGGGTTTTCTGGGTGTGGTGCTAGGGCTAGAATTCTGTGCACCTCTAAATTACAACACAGACAAGGAGCTCTGAGTTCAGCAATCATAAAATATACATTTAAGATCCATAAGAAGCACCAGAAGAGTCATATTACCTTTACAGAGGGAAAATAAAGATAGCACTTTGTTATCAATATTTTAAAGGCTTATGTTTGAAAATGTACTGCTTTTCACCACAACATCCACAAGAAATGCACATCAGCAGGAAGAATCAGATCTGAAGGCAGAAAGCTTGTTAAGGGGAATTCTGTTTCCATAAAAATAAATCAAGAAACCAAAAGCAAGAGGACAGCTCACTTTCTTAGCTCTGGCCTGTCAATACATGGCATCTATCATAAAGAATACCACATAAGAAGTGTGACTATGCAAGTGACACTGCTGCCCCACTGGTGTCCAGCATGCGATTAGTCAGTTAAATGAGGCTTTTTTCTGCAGCTGTCAATTTTGCTCATGTCAGCAGCCCAGATTAGATAAGGGAGAGCAGCATGTGAAATGAGGAGAGCAAAGAACAGGAACGTGACACTGAGATGCAGGAGATGTCTCACAAACAACTCTTGATGCAAACAACCCAAGCTACAGCACATAAAAACTGAGGAGATGCCAAAGGATAGTCCATAGAACCCAGAATGGTTTGGGGTGGAAGAGACCTTAAATCCCATCCAGTGCCACCCTGCAGGGAGATCTTCCACTGTCCCAGGTGCTCCCAGCCCTGTCCAGCCTGGCCTTGGGCACTGCCAGGGATCCAGGGGCAGCCACAGCTGCTCTGGGCACGGCCAAGCCCCCACCACAAGGGCTGGATCATGAGTGGGGAGGAAAGTCAGACTGATCAATGCCTTTTTCCACCCCCTGATGGAAATGGATATTCAAATCCTGTTCTCCTGGTGTAGCATTTCCTTGCTGCTGAAAAGGGGATAATGTATTTTTCCAGTTTACCTGTTAAGTCTGTGCATTAAAACAATGTATTCTGTTCATTCAAGTTCACTAATGCTGTAGCTAAGTCTTTATGCTTTATCTGAAATAATTAAGAGTAGTAATCAAGAGTATTTCAATTGTTTTTTTTACATAAACAATAATTATTTTCTTGTATTTAATTGTAAAAGAGGGTGATGGGGTTTTGTTTTAGTTGTTTTGTTTGTATTTTTTTAAAGAAAATAGCAGAGTCACACTCTAGTGACTGAAGCACAAGGAGTAGATAATGTCTGGATCAAGGTTCAGTCCTCATTAATTTCAACATCACATATTCTTGTCTCAGCACTGGTAAAGGAAACTTTGCCAGATGCTGTTCCATAAAACATTCACTTCCTCACAGTTCTTCTCACACTGCCCAGTATCACAGAAAGCATCCAAACCCACTGTTAATTTTGTTGTAATCACTTGTGAGTTCTTGTATCACACCTGACTGAAGAAGCTCTATTAAAAATTGTACACAATGCACACAGGACCAGATGTTCTGGATATCACAGCTGTAAAGAACATGAAGAAACACTAACAACATTAAAAGACTAAGCAAGAAAATTTAATTAGAACAAGAATAACCTAAACAGTACTTACAGAACACCTCACTGCATCTTCATTTACAGGAGACTCTCACTAATTTGCTTGGTATTTTTTGTTTTTACACCTAGGAGTCAAATGGCTCTTCTAGGATTTATGGAGCAGGCTATCCCTTCTCTGTTTTTGCTACCTTTAACATGAACACCCAATATAATGATCAATTCCAGCAGAATTAGGAGGTGCAAGCTCAAACTCAGTGGTTTTTCTGAGGAAAAAATCCATTTCAAGATCTGTCAAAACTGCATAGCTTGTGCTCTTAAAAGTATCTCCCAATGTAAAACAACTACATAGAACAAAAATACACCTGGGACACAAGCTCAGATACCTCTGTAAATGCATAAATACAAAAAAAAGCACTTTAATCCCTCCTTAATCACAAAGCAGGAATAACTGAGAGATAAAAGAAAGCCATTAGATCATCAAAGCTGTCCTCCAAAGAAAGGCCACCCCTCAGATTGATCTGTTGAACTGCATCTGTCACATTTCAAAAGCCTCCTGCAGCTTAATTTGCTGGATCGCATAAAGAGATTGCTGGAAAATATTCATTGTGCCAAGAAGAAACACAAACGTTTTTCAAGCTCATATAAAAACATGCCAAAGTAACTGCTGAGAGGATGACAATTTTTAAAGAAAAAGATATTTAGAGCATTTAATATGTACTTATAGGTATTTTTATATAGTGCACAACAGATCATTAATACAGTTATGTTTTCTCTAGCTCTCTTTGCATTTGAGGAAATTGTACAAAGAACAGCAACAATGACATGCAGAACAGCTTGAAATTTCCAAAAAATGACCATAAAAACTCTTGGAATTTAACCACTGAGCAGAAATGCTCGTAGCAGTGGTCCAACCAGGGTTGCCCTAACTCTGGAAACACCCTGCACAAGTCACAGCTGGGCTCTCTGGCAGGACTAACCAGTAAAAGTCTTCACAGTTTTACTTCAAAAGCCAATTTTTCACAGCTCCTAACTGATGCCTAACTCAGTAACTGTAATTTGCTGCCTGCAAAATATTCCCACCCTGAGAAAATAACAGCACCTGACCAACAGGATGATGGTATTACCCAAAATAACCCAATAATAATGCTTTAACACCTAATTGCTGAGAAGGTAAGCAGTTAATTGGGGTAATAATCATCACAGGGATTTGTAAGTCACTAAACCTCGCACAGAAAGATTAGAGTCTTCAGGGGAATTACTACAAAATGTAGGTCACTGCAATCTTAGTGTAAATACTGGAGAGCTCAACACACTTCTCTTCCCAGCACCTTTCACAGAAACCAGATATCTGACCAGAAGGGAAACAAATGCACATCTATTAACCAGCTGCAGTTATCTCACTTCCAGGAGGTCAGAGAGGCAGAAAACAGAGAAATGGAAGGAAAATGAAAACTAGTTTTTATCACAGCAGTTAGAGGAATGTGTGTTTAACCCTGCTGAAAATGAGGCTGCCCTTTCCAAGCCCCTGAAATGGTGCCTGGGTGTACGTGGAATGATGGACCCTTCTGACTGATGTGTGAGCAGACAGGCCAAGGCAGGCAAAGGGAGACCTACTTGTGCTTGCAAATACATGGAAAGCCAAGGAAAACCCAAGCAGAAGTTTTCTGCCTGTAAAGTTCTGCTAAAATCAGTGGCTTTGCTGTTTGTAGGAAATAATTCTTCTCCACTACCATGAGAGGCCCACAAAGTTGTAATGCTTTAATCCCATTTTTGCCCATGCCTTTCCTTTCAGTTTTTATTTTCCTTGGATCCTATCTCAGCACCCAGAGGTGCTGGACACAAAAAATTACCTCACAACATCCAAATGGAGACTGTTCAACAGAAAAGAGTTAATTCACCTCAACACTGGAAGACAGAAATGCTTGGTAATGTAAAAGTAGGTGAGTGGTCCTGCTGTTGTTTAAGTCTGTGACAAGAAATTTGGGAGTGGCCAAGTAACTCCCCTCTGCCTGAGAACAACAAACGGCACATCCTTGTTCTCACTCCTAGTGCTTATATTTAATCTTTATTTTAGATGATCTAATTTGTCATAGCAAGTGCTTCTGTCTTTATTTATCATCCTATTCTTGTTACCCATCCAGTCATCATTTAGCAAATGTTAAATGTAATTATATAGCATTCAGAAAATAACAGAGGCCAGCCATCCAGAAGGGAATTCTACCAGGAGCATCCAAATTTAAGTCACTGCAGTCATCTGCTGGTTTCTGTTCTACTTAATCCAGGCCATCAGTCACTGTAGGTCACAAGGGATGTCATCACAGGCTAATTTAACACTGAAATAGCAAAGCTATGCAAGGACAAAAGTCCTTCCCAGCCTAACATGACACCCATGGTGCTGGCCTACAAGCATTGCTGTGCCTGGACCAACATGGGGCACTGTCATCATCAATAACTGTGGCCAGTTCTCTGTCAGAGGGGGGACTTTTGCCTGTTTTTCTCTCCTCACCTCTGCTTATCGTTTTGTTATCTTTGTTACACAGATTAATGACATTTTTAAAAAGTCACATGAAATCTGTTCCCCATTTCTAAGTTCTAAGGAGTTCAAAACTTGTTCCAACAAAACAAGGTGCTGTGATGATGCTGAACAGCATCTTTAAAATGTAACCCCACATTCTCTAAAACTTCTGCAGCTCACAATCTCCCCTGGGTAACTCACAAGTATTCACAAACACACAAATGCATTCTCTTCATCCTAAAATAGTACAACTTCTAAGTTTCTGAACAGCTGGCTGGTTGCAAAAATGCAGATTTTAAACAGAAGAGCATCTATGTAATATATTATGTGTTTCATCTCAGGTGTTTCCTGATGCTGGAGGTCCTGAATCCTTCATGTTCCAGTAAAGTGTTGGGAGGACAAGGAATTTGAGAGAGAATAAGGAGGTAGAGAGGATCTAGAGAGGATCTCACCTCATTCTCTTCCAACACCTTACATTCAGGACAGCAGAGCAAGGGGACACAGTCACACACACAGGAAAATTATTTTTGTTTTTCCTCCTTTGCTCTTTATATTCCTCATTACAGGTTTCAGCTTGGTTAGTCCTTCTAATGAAGACAACAGCATGTTTTTCTTAATTAAATAAAAGATTATAACCACATACTCTAAAATACTCTTAAGTCTGTGAGGAATGTGTTTACCTTAGTAAATATATGTGCACAGGAGAAACAAGGCGGCTTCTGGGCTATTTAAGGTATGTGAAATAAATCAAATATGATCATTGTTTTTCCAGAGGAGTACAGTCAACCTTAAAAAAAATCTTTACTTTTATGATGGAGCTACTCAATAGCTGATCTTTAAAGCACCAAGAAATTCTACCCTGTAACCAGCCCAAATGCTGTTGTGATGCAATGAACTCCAGATAATTTAGGATTGGGCAAAGGCTTTCTGCTGACCTATTAATGGATAGTACAAGAGGAAGGTTACTGGAGAAGGACATGTCAGAAGCTCCTCATTTGGAATGAAATGTCTCACTGCAGCAGGACACTGCCATCCCATTCAGCTGATACCCTTTCCCAAGAAAGCCACCAACATTTATGGAATGACTTTTTTGGCTTTCCAAACACAGCAAGTTCCACGTGCATCCCTACAGCAGAGCAAAGCACCACTGCGAGGCACAACTAGCCAGCAGGACCTGGAACTAGGAATGAAAAAAATAAGATTTAGATCTTTATGAATAAAGACACATTGTGATGTGAGGCTTTTTTTTCCTTAGGAGCTCTGTAGCCCTTCCAACCCTGCTGCAGTCCCTTTCTTCAGATGCCTGAGGGCAAGGTCGACTGATTTCTTCACTTCCAAACATTGAGGGCCAAAGGTGTCTGACTTCAAGCTCAGAAGACAGAATGTCCTTATGGCCAAAGCAGGCCTGGTACTCTTCACCATCAAACATTTGAGGACAAATCTTGCTTCAGAGAAATGACAAACACCACCTGGGCTGCAGAATCCATCTCCTGCTGAAGGAACGCTGCTGCTTCTTGCCTGTTGTTAATTGGGGTGTGAGTGGGGTGACAGCATTTCTGTGTCAGCTCTGCTGCCAGCATGCTCCTGGTGTCCCCTGCAGGACAAGCAGCACTCGGGCTGTGCACACTCACACACACAGGGCAGGCACAAAGCAGGTACCTTGGAGCGCAGGGAGGAGAGGGCAATCTGCCTGGCTAACTTCAGAGCTTCTATCCTCATGGCAGCAAACTCTAGCTCCTCCTGTCCAAGGGTTTGGTGGGGGAGTCCCCCACAGGGAAAAAAATGTGGTAAGAACACGGTAAGAAATGTTTGACACACTCAAAAATGGGTTGTTAAATTTTAACGTGTAACTCGGGACCAATTCCTGGGTGACAAAACACCCCAAATTCCTCTCATGGCCAGGACAGTGATGCAAAACTACAGGGCTTGGTTAGTTTTGAGGTAGTTGTGCAGAAAAATATTTTTTATTAGGTGATTAGTATGAACAATACTTCATGTAAAAGAAATTATTTCTGGAGCTAAATCTTTATCACAGATTCCTCTCCTTTCATTTCCATTTTATGTGAATTTATGCCACATGTCAATCTTAGTTCAACCTTTGCTTTTTAAAATTTCACTGTAAATATTCCAGAAAATATGTCCTGACATACAGAACTGCTCTGCAGATCCATTTGTTTTTCCTAGAAGAACCCATGCCAAATTCTGCATTAGAGAAATTACAAGAAAAACAAAGCCTGATTTTCATTTCAGCAGAATTAGGTCCTGAATCTCAAAAAATGAATCTATACATACAGACTTACTAAGGCCAGGTGTCAAGACAACTCTCCACACATCAAGTCCTGTGCTCAAACTTAAAAAAAATTGCTTTGAAAAAACTTCTGGAAAATACATACATTAGAGGTACATAGGATAGGTGTTGATGAAATTTAAGGTTATGTATTATATGAATTACATGAGTTAAATGAAAAATGTCTTTGTTCCTCATGTCTTTGAAAGGGGAGAGTTATTTTGGAAAGAATTAAATAATTATTTTAATTCTTTTCCACATCCCCCCCAAGCCTCCCTCCACCCCTTTCAGATGAGGCAAAGCATTCCTTTGCCTGTGTATGGACAAACAGAAAGAAAAGGACATTTATATTTCTGCTACAAACCTGAAGTTTCTGAGCAAATACTGGAGGGTTCTTTTCTGCCAGGTCAGGATCTAGGTATTCAGGCTGATCACATATTGAGGCTTTCTTAGATATCCTATTGAGAAGAGCATCAGCAGAGACAAAGGAGTCTTCAGGAGAAGCCTGAAGGTTAAAGAGGAAGATGAATAAGCAACAGAGACTTTGCCCAAGTTTTTTGGGACAAAAGCAAAACGCAAAATTTCTGGAGGAAGATGATTCCCAAACTGTTATCACACAGGACTCACAATTTCAATGGCCTCTGGAGTTGTTCCTAGAGTCATGGGCTCCAGGTCCTTCTGCTTGGCCTTGTCAGGGGGCTGTAAATGTGCCTCCTGGCTGGCAGCGAGCACTCGGGAAGCTGGGTGTGGGATTTTCATGCCAGAGGACTGCTGGGCTTCAGGGTCTTCAAAACTTGACCTGGAATAAGATTGTGCAGATGTTTTCAGGCTTCACAATTCTGCTTCTGGTAACAGCTGAGCAAGTCCTCTTCATCACTTTCATGTGTATGTGTACATATAAAAATATATTTATACACACATTGTTTCAACTCAAATTTACATCATTTTATCTCGTAACACTTTGAAATATCCTTTCAAAACAATGCACTGGAGACATCAAAATAAAACCAGTTCCATCAGAAATGTCACATTTCTTCAGTATTTCTCACTTGCCTTTTTATCCCTTTCTCATTGTGACCCTCTCTCCCAAAACACAACTTTTACTCACAAGAACAGATGTCCTTGACAAGCAAAATTATTGAAGTAAACACAATTCCCACATCCTGGTCTTACGAACAAGAGCCCTTGTTCAGAAAATGTATCCAGGAAAAACCAAGTGAAAAACTGCAATTAACAGATTTCTAGATTAATGTGAAAAGTACCTCAGTATCTGAGGAAAGAGCTTTAAGTAGGAGGCCACTACCCAGTAAAACAGTTGCCACACTGGCTATTTAGTTAAAATGTGAAGGAGAAATGCATGTCCTTTATTCCATCATGAAACTTGTGTCTCTTTGCCCTCTGTTCTCTATCATATGTGTACACAGATGGGAATCTATTTTTAAATGAATAACTTGGCAGCACAGAGGCAGAGAGAGGAAGAAGTTCCTGTGTCTGTGCTCTGAGGGTAACCCTGACAGGCTCTGCACTGCTCACTGTGACCTACCCTGAGCAGGGAGTTGTGGAGTCAGACAATCTGATGGGAGGTGATTTCACTGGGCTCTCCTGCTGTGCATCAAACATTAGGTACAAGGACTGCTTCTTCTGGGTGCTGTCATCCTGCTGGCCACAGGGAAAGAGAAACTCATTAAGCAATTCAACCATTCTCCATTAAAGATAATTCAGGTCACTGAAGCCCTTAGTGAGCAAATGAGTTGACAGAAAACTAAAAATACAGGGTTGTAATGCTGATACTGAGATGGATCCTCCCAGGAAGAAACCATTAACGGACAAAACCTAAATAGTTCACTCTTTGTAGTGGCTCTTCTTCTTCCAGTTTGGTGTTAATCAGATTTCTGGTTCTGTCAGGCAGGAGGCACCCCTTGGCTGAGAGCGTAACTAAAATATCCACTGAATATTCTCATTGCTTTAAGGACCACCTGAGTGATTTTCCTAATGTCCCCAGTGGATATCCCCTCATTGGATCCAGTCAGGCTATCAAATCCATGATCAAAAAGAAGGTGAAAAAAGTGATAATGTACAGTGCAGCATTCCAGACCTCACACTAATTATGTTTCTCTCCTGATTCCCTCCAGCTTCTCCAAACTTGGACTCCCAATTTCTTAAAGAGTTCAGCAGTTGGTGTAGACAGCTCTGCACTCTGCACTGCTGGAAACACTGACTGGCTTTGACTCTCCAGAGAGAACTACTGTGATGCCAGCTTGGAAATAAAATCATGAAATGGAACAAGCTTTACAGGACACAGGACACAGGACAACAAAGCACAGGCAATTTACCCCAGTTATGCCAATTTCAAGGAACTGGTTTTGCAAATCTGCTGCAGGCACAGTATAATTAATTTAAAGAGTGGTGAGGCTGAGGGCATTACCAGGATAGTATATTCTGACAGGGAAATGCAAATGAATGGAAATAGAAGTGAGAACTTACAGGCACAGAGGAGCCTATTTTCTCCATATATTCTATTTCATATGAGTTGCCATATTCCAATTCTGCAACAGAAACAAAAAAAAGAGGTGTTAATACATGCCATGCCATGATTTTTTTCAGAAGTGAATGAGAACTCTAATCATTGACAAGGGCCACTCCCACTCTGCTCATAACTTTCCAATGACATATTAAAAATAGATTATACAGAGAGAAAGTAAAAGGTGTTAATATTCACTCATTTTCAACAATGAACCTGACACATTTCAGGCAAATCAGCTTGCTAGAAAAAAATTCAGCTTTTCAATTTGCCCCAGGGACCAGAATATTGAGAAGGTTTCACAGTAATTTCAGAGTACAGGCAACTTTCCCCTATCATGTTATCTTATCACAGAAAACACATTTTTTCAATAAATGGCAATGCTGATGCCAATTTCTTTTAAACATATTTTAACAGCTGTTGAGAAAAATCTTTTTTCATGTCTATCACACTCTTAATTCAGAACAACTACTGGGCTATCACTGAAGAAAAAGGTACCTAAAATACCTGAATGCTCATGAACCACGGGTGAGGCACCAGCCCAGCTTATGGGGCTGTTCTCACATTTTGTTTTCAGAGAAAGAGTCTAAGGCAGGAAGATTTACAAAGAAGCCTAAGTCTAAAATTTAATAAAAATGCAAATCTTCACTGCTTCTCTGTTTCTAATCTCCCAGTTACACTGGGGGGAATAACCAGCATTTCTCCGCAGTCCATGGTCACCCAGTAGTTGATACAGAAGCAGACAAATCTAACCCAGGAAAATAGATCATACCTTCCTGTACTCAAATAAAAACAAACTTCCTACAGTGACAACTTAATTTAAAATTAAATGCATAATTAATTTGTCCAAATGCTGTACTTTGTTCTGTTTCCATGATTTAATCCAATAAACCACTTGCATAATTTGATTCCTGCTCTAAATAAATCCTAAGGAAATGCACACAAGCATTTGCATTATGATAAAATCATATGCTAAAATCCTTCTAGATTTGGGCAGCTTTTGAAAAGTAGAGCTTTCATTAAGAAGATGACAACCACCATTAAAATGTTTGATGTTTAAAAACAAACAATCCTGAAGAGAATCTCTAGCCTGATTTGTTGATTAAGAAAGTTTTAGAGGGTTCAATGTGATTTTACAATGCTTGGTTTGCTTTTTTAGTGATAAAAAGCACTGCACAAGGACTGTAATTCCACAAACTATGGATTTTGTCAAACAATCACTGAAGAGGAGGAGCCACAAACCCTCAGTATTGGTTGGGGATATTCACAGTAAAACTTGTAAGTGAAGAGAAAGCTCTAACAGCAGGCTCCTCACAATGAAATTCCTAGCACCCTATCTTTTTAATGGTAATAGGGAGCCAGGCAAGATGGACAACCTCCTGGTGTCAGATAGCAGCAACAGCCTTTCTCATTCACTTTTCTTCCCAGTGAAAGCAAAACCCAGACTGGAAGGATGAATTCAAACCCTCTATGAGGAGCTGAACTGCAGGAGAAAGTCTGAAATCCCAGGAAACAGCAGCAAGTGTTTAGAAATTGCCTCTCTGTATCCCATTTATGCACAGACAGCCCAGTGAGGTGCAGCAGGAGCATTTATGGAGCAGTTTTATGCTCCAGAGAGCAAGCCCTGAGTGTCCAGGCAGCCTCAGGGGCAGCAGACGTTCCGGCACTGTCCTCTGCTGGCACAGCCGCAGGGATCCTCCACCTGCCTGCAGCACTGCCAGCAGCTCTGCAATCCCAATCCAAACTGACTGCTGGGACAACACACACTTAACTTGACTGCTGACAAAAGAAAAAAAACCCAAAAAACCAGGCAGGACACAGATGGAAATAGTCCAAGTAGAAACAAAAGGAATAATGCGGCTGGCTAAACGCAGTTTGTTTCGTCTCACTGCTCTCAGGAGTCTCCAGCACAATTCCTCTCTCTCCTCTCCTCTCCTCTCCTCTCCGACATCATCTCCCCTCCAAAATCTTAGGCTCTAGTTATCTCTGTACATTCAAAATCAGAAAAGCCCAGGATATCCCACTAAGCAAGATAATTATCTTTTACAAACACGTACAACAGACTTACTAAGTGATGTCCTCCAACTCCTCCTACAAATAGCTGCAAGATTACATCAGAATTTTCTGCTAATAATTACAGCTTATTTCGGGTCTGTGCAACAGGAAAATGGCAGCAGCTACAGGCAGTGCCTGACACAGATAAAGGCTGGATGCACTGGCTGGCTCAGGAGCTGGGCTGTACAGAAGCAGTGTTAGGTTACAGGGTAACACACGGGTGTCTGCGAGAGGTAAAAATATCTACACTGAGAAACAGCTCTCAAATTACTCAGAAATTTCTCAAAGCTGCAGGAGCAAGACTGTCAAGGAGAAGAAATTATTATTTTTAAGAGATATGAAAAGCAGAAGCATTGTTGATTATAATGGATGTGTAATCTGAAACCCCGACTGTACCATGCAGCACACGAGACAAGACAATTACCATTTAATTAGGAGCTTTGCTCACTTTCTTCTACCCACTTTGAAAGCTAAAATGATTGTTTCAGAGTATCTCTCACTATTCTTTTGTTCCTTCATTTTCTTTCATATAGTTTCCATCTTTCCAGATTTAGGGGGTCTTATTTTCTAAAAAGTGTTTTTTAAGATATTTTTTAAAATACAAATACAGGGAAGTCAGTGTCTAAAATTTATGATTTGACAATACAGACAAATGAATTCATCCAGACTGAAATACTGATCTGTTTGGAATACTCCAACAGATTTCAGAAAAGCCCAGGGCACACAAGCATGTACATATCAACAAAAGCACTGTGACTGTTGTTGCATTTTGATGTCAAACACCTTGACCAAAAAGTTTTTAAACAGGCAAAAATTTCAACCCAGCCTAAAATGGCAGAAAGTAGATTTAATGGTAGATTGGGACAAGGACTGAAAGGCTGGGGGGAAAAACTGAATTCTAATCAAGAAGAAAAAGTTTAAGCCAAGTTAAACTCAAACATGCTTCCCACCCACAAAGCTGAACATCTGCCTTTGGAGCAGATGTTGCAAAGCAGAATTCCCTCTGGTAGCCCCAAGGAAGGCCACACACAAATTTTCTTAATTCTGTCCCTTCCAAATTTCACAGACCTGGAATGACAGTTCTCTAAACAGAAACTTCCAGCTTTAGCTCCCAGCTGCTCATAGGAAAGTATGGCAGGAAAAAAATTTTATAGTTGATCTAGTAGGGAATTTTATCTGGAAATATGAATGGTAACTATCTTACAGAGGGGATATCCTTGACACTTTTATGCATGAAGATACTTGGAGCCCAGAAAGCTGGAACAGAGATGGCATGGTATGGGTATTACTGCAATATAGAAAATTTGAGCAGAATTTTAACATGGGACCTTTCCCCATGCAGGTTATGGAATAGGCTCAGGCAGAATCAGTGACTCTGGAGCAGTAGTAGACCCCATTCTCCTGTGAAGACACTGAGAGAACACACTGCTCACAGAGAAGATCAATTAATCACACAAAGGAAACAAAAATCTTTCTCTGAAGGCCCTCTAATTTCCTTTTAAGCATATTTTCTTTCCTGAAAACTCAAGGCTGGACTGTTGGGGTCTTACATTCAGCTCCCCATGATTGCCATGTTCCCCAGAATGGCCAGAGAGCACAGCACCATTTTTAGGGCTCCCTAATAACACACTGCATTCAGCAGAGCACAGGCCAACATCCCTGGCCAAAGCAAGCCCTGTCTCTCAGCAAGCCCCCCTGGCTGGAGCAGTACCCTCTGTGGGAGAGCTGAACTTGGTCTCATTGACAAAGGTGGACAGGTCAGAGGGCTGAGGGTAGTCCTGCTTGTCCGTGTTGAGGTCCACAGTCATGCAGGTCCATTTCTGCCCCGTCACGGAGGACGCCAGCTTCTCCTCGTCTGTGGCGTGAACCACCGTGGAGATGACAGGAGGTGTTTCTGGAGTTGGCAGTGGAGTGGGATCCTGCAGCAAACAAGAGCCAGTTAATTCCATTATCTTTCACTAACACATGGAACAGCTCCATCTCTGAATTCCCTTGCACCACCAGAGCCATCTCTTTAATTCCATAATCTCTGCTGCAGTGCTCTATAAAATACTTAATGGAAAACAGCAACTCTACCAGCAGCAAGTTCTCCCAGTATAACTAAGCTCTTTGATGATAAACACTTGCATTGCAAAGCTGCTTTGATAACAGGGAAGAAAGAAGATCCAGAGCTGTTAAAATCTGTTATGCACTTGACACAAGTGGCACACATCACCCACCACTGAAGTCCCTGACTACCAAGACTGACTTTTCAGGCTTCCCTCATACGAGCAAACCCTTGTAGGGCCACAAGGTCACGAACCCTTTCCCCTTTTCTTCACTTCTACGCTGCCAAGCAGCACAAATAAAAGGGCAGGATGGAGAACAGGAAGAGGAGCAGCAGCATGGAAGGAGCTGTGCCACATCAAAGCAGTCAGGCCTTTGTGGAAGAGCAGCTTTTGTCAACTTCTCTTCCAAGAAAACCACCTGCCAGCAGTTTACAACATGGAATCAAACTATCCAAGCACATGCTCCTGGTAGATCAGCCCACTTGGTTTATTTCTATTTCCCTTCCAACCCACCAATTTGGTGCATTTAGTTTCTTACTTTCTAATCTAAAAATTCCAGGGTGGATAGTGATAGTCTTGTTTTTCAGATGGAAGATATTTACTCATATCCTTGATCCATCTTAACACAGGGCTTTCCAAAGTACATTAGCTAATACTCTAGCTGGAATTCCCAGAGAAAATACTAGATCTACTATATATTGTGTACACACTTTTAGAGGACAAAAGGTTAATGCTTTATGGTAATAGCCCAATGTGCTATACTTGGACATATGCATATATTCTTTACAAAAATCTCCTCTATTATTGAAAGTACAAGTGTACAACAAAAATATCTTCTGTTATTGAACATACAATTCCAAGTAAATTAATAAAATTTCCTTCTTTTTACCCCTTCAAGGACACAAATTACATGCATCAAAATAAGGCAGCACTTTACCTGAGAAGGAGGATCTGATAGTGGTGATCTTTTTGGTGACTTTTTCACCCTAAATGTATCACTGAAAATAAAGTTCAACCTGTTAATATGGTAACAGCAGCAAGAATCAGGTCATTTCACACTTAGCAAGAGACAGCCACAGACAATGCAACCTCTGTAAGCCCTTCTGCATTAAAATCCCATCCATTAGGAAGCAGCACCACAGAGAACCATGCCATGGGTACATATTTTGTCATGCATTTGGAACAGGCCTCCATCCCTCCAAAGCTGAGAGCAGCAGGATTGCCATATTTTTCATGCTAGCTCCTGACACATTTACAGAGCAGACTGCATTTCAAATTCAGCTGCAATTCAAATCCCTGCTCCACCACAGGCACCCTCCAGGGTCCTGTGGAAATGATTCAGCTTCTGTCTGCTTCAGTTTCACATCCCAAAATTAGGTCTAACCCACACCTTCACCTGAGAATTCAAACTATGATAAACTTAGGCTCCAATGACCCCAAAAACCAGGGAAAAAAAAACCTGGTTTGCTTTAGATGAACTATATAAAACCATCTGAGGCAGATGCCGTTCCCCAGATGCCAGAATGAGCTGTGTCATTACAAATGGGCAGAGCAGAGCTTTTTAAAAACAAATACAACAAGAAATATGGCAATTCTGCTTCCAGTTCCCCTGACACCTCACAGTGCAGACTGGGAGCACGGACACTGTAGCCCTCCAAAATCCCACAGGTTTCAGTCAAGCAAAATGAATGAACAGTATAAATTATGTCATGATGGTATATAATTATTAATGTTGCCTTTATTCACAATTGGCTAAAAATTGGCTAAAAAACTGGTTAAAGTTTCTAGCCAGAAATAAACCAACTATCTGTCTGTTCTCTTGATACACATTGCTAGAGTTATTCAAAACCTTTGATGTTACTAGCTAAAAAAGAGAGAAAAATACTCTAGCAAACTCACTGATAAAGACTTTATGTTTGAACAGAGATGCAGTGGCAAAAATTACTGCCCACCAGCTCATCCCTGATCAATGATGGCAAGGCTGACAGCAGAAATTCTAATGGTTTCAATGGGCAGAGGGTAAATCAATACCACATCTAGAGGGGAAAATAAATTGGGCAGCTGAATATTGGTGTGTTCAATGCCATTAATTATCCAGTTATGATGACAGAATTAATTAGGATAACTTTTTCCTTCAAGAAAGACAACCATTTTATGCAGTATTTACAAGTAATTGATTGTACAATGTTGTTCAGTGGTAGAAATAAAACTTCCATATTTTAGCTCAAGGATACAAAATTTCTATAGGTTTTAAATGAGGATCTTCTTTGATAGGCAACAGATAATGAGGCAAACTCAATCACAGTCAGGCATCTTACTTAAAATAGCTTTCACATATGCAAGTGAAGTGAAATCATTAACATAAAAGCTGCATGCTGAATAATAACTGATCATGCTGCAAAATAAATAAGTAAAATTAAAAAGCCCATAAATCAAAGAGGAAATTTGAATTGTTAGCTTAGAATTACTTACAACAGAGAACATACAGACATCACATCTTCTACCATCCTAAGACAAATAAGACAAAGAAAAGAGAGACAGACAGAAGGAACTGACAAAAAAGATTAACCTACAAATACTCTGTTAATGTGTTAAGGCATTCTGATCATGCATATTTTCTACCTGTATAATCTTAACACCTACTTTTTATTTTGAAATACACAAGAAGAAAATAAAAATATTCATCATTCCTTCTGTGTTTTCTAGTTCAATGTTATACTTCTAAAATGCTTTCATCTTACAAAACACATTTTTCAAAGCTGACACCTTCAAGTTAATTCCTCTCAACACATTAACTGTCCTTGTCTGCCCTGATGGAGGCCACCTGCTTGCTTTTCAGAGCACAATATTTGTTATTATATGAGATGCAAAACTGTTCCTGAATGGCAGCTAAGCTTAAGGAGAGGGCACAGTTATTCCAGGTTTTGTCATGTTTGCTGATGTGTTGTGACAGCACAGAAAATGCTACTTGACCATTTCAAACCATTTACCCAGGTCAGGATAGAAAATGACATTTCTTTAAATCTCAGCTGGTTTGGCTCTCTCCAAAACCCAACCTGGTGTTCTAACAGAGCAAACTGGTTACCCCCAAAGCAGAACCAAACCTTGCCAAACAGCTTAGACTAAGAAAAGTTTTCATTTACTTATAATCTTGGCAGCTTCTGCTCATCTCTCCTCACGTGCAATGCTCATGACAGCTGGCACCTTCCATTTCCAAACAGCCTCCAGCCATCCAAGGGCTTCCAGAGCGATGCCTGCACAAGCAGTATCTCTACAAACCACTTATTTTTACTCATCACTGTGAGCTGGCTCTGGGGAGGCATCAGCTGCTCTTTGCTCAGCATCACCTGAGCAGTGTGATTGTCTCCAAGCAGCTCAGCACTCAGGGAGACGAGCAGAGAGCAGTTTGTGTTGAGCTCACATCTCTTGTAAAATCCTCATTTTTCACAGGGAGGTCAATGCTTAAATTCTTGCAGTTTCATTCAAGAGCAAAAATGGACTATTTTTATTGATTAAGCACATGTTAGACTGAGCACATGGCTCAGATTCAAAGTAGCACAAGCTCAGCAAAGGCTTAAACTCATGCCTGGCTTCTTCACCTCTAATCTAGAACTCACTGCCTTTTCACATGAGCAACTCATTTCCAAACAGGGTTTGATTTCTGTACCCCTCAACGGGGCTAATGGAACCTCCTGCCACTGCCTACCCTGGCATCCCCTCTGAAGCCTGAAGGTAATTTTCTTCTAGAAAGTACCACAGCTGCAGGCTGCAATGGGCTATTAATATTCAGCCTCATCTTTGTAGGAAAAAGAAACCACACTTGCAAAAGGAGGTTACAGGGCTGCAGTGAGCAGCACACAACACAACCCAGTGAAAGCAGTGCCAAACATGGGCTGGGAATTCCTGCAGCCCTCCTGACCCAAGAACTTGTAAGCCCTGAGCTGGGGGAGCTTCACCTCCCCACCCCAATAAACACCAGCACTGAACTTTGTGATTCCAGGACAGGGCTTTCCTGTGATGGATTTTCTCAAGGACAAACATGGCTTAGTAAACTCTCTGTAAACTCATTTTCCCCTCTAAATTAATAACTTTGGAATTCTTTCCAGTATTCAAAGCAGATGGGAGAACCCAAGAGGCCCACTCTGGGGGTCTGTCAACTCCAGCTACTGGAAGACACAAGGAGACTCTGGCTGGCTGCAAAAACTTAAAGATCTGGTGATATTAAAATTTCCCTCTGCACTTCCCCAGTAAGATTTAAATTGTTCCTCTCTTATTGTCAGACTTTTAAATCTTCTTGGTTTGGACCAAATCAGTTTGGACTGCAGGCTTGGAGAATGTAATTTACCACTAAGTTTCAGGTATACCTCAAAATGTAGCAACACCAGGAAAAAACCAGGCTCCTCTCCCAAAGAAAACAACTCAACTACAAAACTAAAATATCAATAAGTCAGAAACGCCCCTAGAAATAAAATAAAATAAAGGCACAAGCTTCCTCAAATCTGGCAAGGGACTTGAATTAGAAGCTTAGAAGGCAGGAGGCTATTGAGAAAAATCTGAATAATCTCCATCTCACCCTGTACATGAGATCAGCTTTTGTACTGCTTTACATTAACCATGTTATCTTCTTATCTTAAATTGGCATTTTAAAAATTTGCTCCCATTTTTGTTAGTCAGCTGGAACATTTAAACCATAAAGGAACATGAACTGAGATACTTTCTTACAGATATACAGAGGAGATAAATTTCAGATATATGGGACACTTAAACTTAGCGGTCATCAACTCAAAATAACCATATCTGAGCAGATAAAGCAACATGCAAATCAGCAACCAGCCATAGAGGTTTTTAAGCAAATATCTAACAGCAACATAGAAATTTATCTTGGAATTTGTCACCCGTCTCTAAAAGCTGGATATTTCCCTAACATATAGTAGTTTTGGATATTTTAAACTTTCTGCACAATTGTAAACTCTTTCATAAAAAGGAATTTTTTCACATTTCTTAGTTGTGTATATATTTTAAAAATATATATTTATTTCCATACTGCACTCTTCTGCTCCAGATTATTTTCTTTTAAATAACATAAGTCACTGGATGAAACAATTTTCCTGCTGTTTGCAATATGAGATTTGTCACTGCCTTTCACTGTCACTATTTCACATCCCACGCTTAAAAACAATGATTCATAAAACAGTTGTGCTGGTGTGATTAGTTTGATCATCTTAAACAGCATCAACTTCCCAGAATGAGGTCACAGAAAACTGGGTACATAACCGATAAAATTGGGTATATAACTGATAAAATTTGGTACATAACTGATAAAATTTAACCAGGTTCAGAACTACGCTGAGCCCAAAGACTTGAAAAATGCAGTTGCCTAATGTGGCTTGGTAGTTCTGGAAATACCAAATTATTAAGGAAACAGGCTGAGAGCAGGAACAGCTCAGCTTGACGCCAGCTGCGGCCACCAACACCCAAAGTCACCTCCCTCTCCCTATTCAGCTACAAATCCTGTGTAGCTGTGCTAAGGGATGTGCTGCTTCTATTCTAGAAACGTCTCTGCCCTTTAACTTACGTTTTTAGTGGAGTCTTCTTCTTCTTGGCAGGTTTGTTCAGGCTGTCTCCTTCCATCCCGTTTGTTTCGTTGGCACTGGCTGGTATCTCAAAGGAAGCTGGAGATTTGGAAGGCGAGCTGGCAATCTTAGAAGAAGACTTGAAAGGGTCAATGGAGTCCTCACACACGTCCGGCTCGAAGCTGTACGTTTGTTGAGGCAGTTTGGGAGATTCCTGCATTTTTGTACTGGATGAGAAGGGGTTAAAATTGGGATCGTCCCACTTGTCGATATCAAAAGTGTAAGAGCCTTTAGTGATGGGGATTTCATTTGGATCAGTGGGCGACTTGGTCGGGGTGGTCGGAGCATTGTCAAGCTTCTCCACCGGCTTTTTAGTCTTTGGCCTCCGTAGCGGCATTTTAGCACCAGGCTTTTTCCCTGCTTTTTTGGGAGGAGGAGCGCTCTCCTGCTGCTCTTCACTCCCCCCTTTCTCCTCAGAATAATCAAACTCCAGCCTCACCGCTTTGATGGGAGGGTCCTCCTGTCCCCCAGTGTCTGGTGGAGTCACCTCCACAGCCTCGGGGGCCGTGGTTAGAGGCAGCGTTTTCCTGCTGCCAGGGGGGGAGTTCTGCACCTTGCTGCCTCCGGAGCCAAATGCACCAATCCCTTCCAAACGGTCCAGATCCGAAGGCTCGGATCCCTCAGGCACGGGCGGGGCCTCCTCTTTCTCAGCAGAGATTTTGGAAGGTTCAGTACATTCAGGCTTTGCTGAGTCAGCCTTCACCTCGGGTGCTTTGTCCTCACAAGCTGCTTGGCCAAGCTCGGGCGGTTCTTGTGGGGTTTCCTTCACCAGTGGAGCATCCAGAGGTTTTTTGGCTGACTGCTTCTTTTTTAAGGAAGCTGGTCTGGGTTTTTTTGTTCTCTTGAGGGTACTGGAAGCGCTGCTGGAACCAGTACCGTAGGCATCTGCTGAGGGTGCTAACGTCTCACTGTTGCCAAGGTAAGATGCTCCATCAAAATCACTGGCCTGCAGGCTGAGAGACCGAGACAACGTGGATTTGGACACCGGGACGGAATCTGTGGATTTTCTCCGGACATTTGCTTTGGGGTCACGATTCTTGGGCTCTGCAGAGCTCGGTCCTAAGGCATGGAGAGAATCAACCAGCTCAATGTTATCAAAATCCAAGTTGTAGGTTCCACTGCTGGCTATGGGCTTGTCCTCGTCGAAGACAGTGGAGAAGGAATGGCAGGGGGGACGGAAGGGGCTCTCCTGAACTGGCTCACTGTGTGACACATCTGTGACGGGCTCAGCTTCTGAGCACAGCCCTGTGGGAGCAAACAGAAAACTCAGTGCACTTCAACAACCTTTTCAGAAATGGGGCTTACGAGGGTTTATTATAATTTAATATTACCACAAGTTAAAGGCGTTTAAATCATACAAATTGCAAACCAAAGTGATTTTCCATTATATGAACCAGATTAGGGAAAAAATAGATCTGTTCTCCCCAGAACAGGATTCAAGGCAAGTTTCACAAAAAGACAAGATATGTATTTGCAGTAGCCTCTAAAGCACCTCCTGTAAACTATCACTTACAGAGATGGGTATTACCATAATATGCTAAATATTGCCAATACCAGAAAAACTGCACATAAAGCACTTTTTTTACTCCCATTTTCTACTACTATAAAGAGTTCACACAATTGTGTCAGAGCTCTTACGAAGTAAATCTCCTGTAAATTGACTGGTGCTTCAGTAACTACATGATGACCTTAAGTTTTGGTTCCCATGTGCTATTTTTAACAATTTACCCAGAGGAAAATGGCTTCCTCTCCACAACCCATCAATGCTGCTCCTCTGTCTGCCCCAAGCAGTCAATAATTATAAGTTTATGATAAGACATGAATAACTGAGAACTTGATATGAAATAAATTATGGTAAAGGTAAAAAAAACCAAAGAAGGTCATTTAGACAACTCCACAAATATTTTCAGTTGAAAAATCTTCCTTTAAAAAGCTAGAAGCTCCCTACTGATTATTTAAACCAGGTTTTTCCAAGTTTAGTTCTAACTTGTTGATGAAAAGAAAATTTTGTAGAGAGATTTATGTCAATATTCTTAATCCAAGCAGCTTTCCACTGCAATTAAAGGTTTTCTTATTGAATAGAATCCTAAAATGATTTATAGAAGTCTCTTCACTTGGGATAAAACAACTGTTGGACAAAGTAGAAAAAGAGTGCGTGACAAAAAAATCAGAAAATAGAGAGGTAGAAAAGCATGAAGTGGACGGTCCTTGCTGCCTTCCAGCTCATTAAGTTGATTATGGAAATGTTTTACAAATCCTGCATATGGTTTGCTCCTGCTGTGACTGTACTACTCTGACCTGAATGAACCATGGCCACCTCTGTCCCCGTGGGGCACCCCAGACCTGGGACAGCTCTCTCCAGCTCCCAGCTCAGGCTGGGCTGAGCCAGCTGCTCACAGCTCCCACCAAGGAGCAAAATGCCCCCGTGTTTCCTGCTGAAGCAACACAGCCTTCTTCACATTGTCATCTTTTTTTAATTATGCAATTATAAAGAGAAACAGTCAAACAACAATGAGTGTTTTGCTCAACCCTAAACGATTTCAGAGACATTTCTGCTCATCCTTTTCATTCCAATCCTGACATGTTTTGCAGAATAACTCTAATTTTGCCCGGCTACATTCATTAACACTGTTCATAAAAGCCATAAAGACAATCAATTATTATTTTAGTGAGAAGCTATGAATGGATTAAGAAAAGGGAAAAAAAGATTTCCTTTGTTTCAGAAGAAATTGTGTGTCTGCAAGGATTATTATTTATGGGTGTAGAGCACAGAAAAGGATTTAAGGGAATTGGACACATTTCCCAAAGTGGCACCATGTACTTCCAGAGACTGTCAAAGGGATGACAGCTACTCAGCTTCTCTTTTAAGATTGTGGAAGTTCACTAGGATACATCAATTAAAATAATATTCTAATGTGTTTTTTTCTGCTAAATGAATGCTAATAGCATGGCAGTACTTCAGAACAGTTTATTTCTCCCCTTCATCTCCACTGGTCTGGGCTTGGTTTCAGCCTGTCTGAGGGGTCATTAATTAGGCTGGTGCTCACTTCACACACACATCACTTGGTGACACTGATGGGACTCTTGTAAAAGGGCACTCAGAGAGTGACACAGACCTCCAGCATTAGCCTCATCTGTCCCTTTCACCCTGAAAGGAGACTGGAAGGCACTTCAGGGGAATACATCACAATAAACACTGGGATGCCAGTGGAGTACAAATGTAGGTCAGCATGAAATCAAAGTTATGCCCTGTTTTCATTCCTGCCTATGTCAAAATCCTCAACAGCATTGAGGCCCTTTTCTGAGTAGTTATAAAACAAAGTAAAATAAAATAAAATAAAATAAAATAAAATAAAATAAAATAAAATAAAATAAAATAAACCATTGCCTTGCAGGACTTGGACTGTAAATAAGAGGCAGGGGTTTGGGATGCATCATGCAAAAGGAGTGTGCAAGGCTTTGCAGCTACTCCTAACAAAGCAGCATTTCAATTCTGTGTGCTCCACACAGTGCAAGGCTTTAATCTTCTTTAACTGCTTATTTCATGACTTCCTCCTCATCAAATCCTTTCTCCTCAAGAGTACAGATTTCTGCAGAGCGCTGCTCGCTATTTTTTATTGTTTCTTTATGAAACAAGATGTGAAACTGTCTCAGCAAACAGCTCTTGGCAGAAGAGAAATGCTGCTGTCAGCCTCTTCTGGCTTTACGACAGGACTGGCTCACTCCTGGTAGCAGCAGAATTGCTGGGGCAGGAGGTATAAATGGTACTCAAGGCTTTATTACTACAAAGTCATGAAGACCCTACTCTCCTGACATTAACAACCTATTCAGAGAGCAGAGACATTTGTCCTTTTACAGCACAAAATCAAGCCAATCAGTATCACTACAGTATTTTATTAAAATGCAGTTTGAGCACAAAGGAACATACTACGACACCAGCTATGGGATTTAAGGCAGGATTTACCTGCCCTAGAGAGAGACCAGCAAAACATTTTAAATCAGGTTTATGCCTTTTATTGGCACTGAGTCACCCACAATTTATACTGGTAAAAGCTGCCCACAAGAAGATATTAAGTTTTATAAAGCACTCCAAGAACATGGAGGATAGCTGGGGAACTTACACTGCAATAAAAAAGCCAGGCAAGCTCCTCAAACCCCCAGTTTCATTAATTAAAAAGGAAGATCCAAGTTCTGCTCCTTCCACTAGGAAATTCCTCTGATTTCAGCCAAATTTTGACTGAATCAACTATGAAAAAAATTCCCAAACCCAAACTCAGCAACATAAAACTCAGACTTCTTGTATCCAGGTGAGGAGACCTAAATGTAAGAGTTACATGGCATATTTAACACTTGGCATTTTCACCTGGCACCTACTATGGAAGAACCAGAAGCTGATAGAAAGTCACAGAATCACAGAATATCCCGAGTTGGAAGGAACCCACAGAGATCACTGAAGTCAAACTCATGGCCCTGCACAGGATGGACCCAAGAATCCCACTCTGTGCCAGAGAACATAAATAAAAGATTGTAACGCTGTGTGCATTAATAAACAAAACAAATTTCTTGTTGCTTTTCTACAGAAGTAGCCAAGGCAAGGGGCTACTTTGCTGAATGTCTCTAAAGCAGAAATAAACTGGAAATAGGCCTTAAGACTGCTGAGCTGGGAACAAAATGAAACATCTTCTGACAGGCTTAGCAAAAACATTTAAACAGATGTAATAAGCAAATATAGAAGAAAATGACAATCAGTTCTGTTTTCTAGAGAAAAAGCAAACAAAGGCAAACCTCTGGAAAATGCATACAACATGCACCCAGTTACTATGTTATGAGGAAAAAATGCCAAAAGCATAGAGGAATTAGAATTGCCTTACACTAGAAATTTTGAAACATGGTTTATTTCAAGTTCCTTCTTGTTATGGAAACCCTTTGATGTGAGAAAATCAATTAGTACCACTTGTTTAAAGTTCTGTAAAAGTACTTTTGTCATTTATTCTAAGTATTCTAACATTGTATATAAAAGTTTCTTTTCAAATTTTCCATATCAGGCTTCAAGAGGAAAAACACTGAGGAAGAATGCTGCCCATACCAAAAATTTAGTTTGTTTTTGTCTGGACCATAATGTGTCTATTGGAAAGCCTGACCTTGAATTTCCCTGGCACTGGAAGGACTCAAAAATAGGATCTGCCCCATATCCTGATTGTTGGGCTGTAATGCACAGAGGGGATGCCAGCTCTCACTCTCCCCTGTGAATACAATCTGAATCCAGTAATCATCTGGGGAAGGCAGTGGGGCTGACAGGAAGTTCCTAGGCAGGAATTCCTGGCCAAACCCAGAGTATTTGGGAGAATGGGCTTAGGGGACCTTCTGGTGCTCAGATGGATGAAACAAGGGACAAGAGGACACTGCTGTGGGAAGCTGAGGAGACAAGTAACAATAATTTAAAATAATGACAATAATAACTGCAATCTCAAACACTCCAATGTGAGATTATAACCCATGTTTCCCAGAATTATTTGGGAGGAATGGAAGAGCTCACTGGTGGCAATTCCTGGGGCTCAGGGGTAGTTTCCATACTTGCTCTGTTGCTCCTCTTCCCCTCCAGACTTGCCCTCAGACTGACTCCCCTCCTCTGCTCTGCTGCTGATGGACCAGAGCCATGCAGCAGGTTTTACCCCACCAGGAGCTGGCACAAACCCAGCACCGGTCCAGCTTAGTTCCCTTTCATCATATTTACTAAAGGACCACTGAAGTCAACCTAATTAAAACCTCTCCTCTTGCCTTTCCAGCAGTGGGGTCCAGCTGCTGTGCTAATGATATCATGCAACACAACTGCAGCCATCTGCATAAGTACTTATTGTCAGCTAGAGATGAAAGAATCCTTTAAGCACTTAGTGTGCTCCCTCCTTCCACCCAAACATGCTGTCACCCATCCCATGTGAAGACAAAGCCATGTGGCTGCTGAACCAGGAGCCCAGCAGGACGCTGCTGCCTCTCCCTGTGCCTGTGCCAGGCTCTCCAGCTGCCCATATTCCCCACTCCTCCTCTAGGGAAACCTGTTTTTTTAGCTGTATGGTGCCATCCAGGAACTCTGCTTCAATGCCCTTGAGCCCTGAGGAAGGGACTACAATTTTCTTTGTGTGCAGCCACATGCATAACTTATGAAATAAATAAACTACAAGATACTCAAGTGGTTTATACAGTACAAAATGTTTAACTTTTCTCATTTCTAAACACCTAAACTATAGTCTTGCTATTATTTATTTCTTCTAAAGATTTCCAAAACAAATGAATGCTTTGTGCTGCCCTCCTACATTTGGATTTTTTCTGCATTACGCATCTTCTTCCCCTCCAATAAATTCCCCTGTTGTATAACTGTGTTTTGTATAATTTTGGATCACTGAACAGATCTCTGTCATTTTGCTGTAACTTGCCTCCCATGGACAATCTGATTTGCAAATGAACTGGTTTCCTCTCTGCCATCCAATGGCCTTCACTAAAGTTCACACTGGCTGTGCATAGCTATATTCAGTTTCCCACTTTTCTTCAGAAAGATCTGAAAAAAAAAGGAAGGGGGGAACTGGGATGGAAGGAGACAAGAATCACAGATGCCAGGGAAGCACATGTGTAATCAAGGGCTTGAAAATAATCTACTGCAGTAATTAAAAGCACACTCCAACCCTGTTCAGCATGTATATTCTTTTGTTCTCTGAGCACTTATTTTGTAATCATTGGATTGCCAAAGATTTAAAAAAAGGAAAAAAGATGCAAAATGAGTAACTTTTGCTATAGTGATGAGAGAACTCTAACAGCAGAAAGGAAAAAGCATCAGGGTGCCTCAGTATTTACTTTTTATTTTGTGAAATCAGTTTGTAGAAAATCCTTGAAGCTTCTTAAAAACCTATCATAAATCAAGATCCTAAACAGCATTGCTAAACGAGTAACTCCCTTTGGTGGGATGCTACAGTTCTTTCCAAACACAAGTGTTTAGCAGCTTTAGACTGCTGGGAAAAATATTATCTGCATACAATTTAGCCAGGTGATCAAGATGACTTGACTTTTAGATGGAAAAAAAGACAGTATAATGGGGAATTCAGTCTCAAGCTGTTGAGCTGTCATCTGACAGCCCAAACAAAGCTATTTTGGGCTAATAGCATGCTTTCTACTCTCTCATATTCCATTACTCATTCTGGAGAACAAAGAACATTTTTTGGGGGAAAGAATTTCTTTAGGTTTTAAACACAGTTCTCCCTTTTTAAAGATTTTAGTTTCCCAGTATGTACCAATTTTCACATATGTATACCATACATGCATTCATACGTAGCTCCATGTTCCTCCTATAAAATCAGTATTTCTGTTTTTTAACTACCTCCTGTTCCAGTAACACATTTACAAATGGCATTTTGTTTATTGTCAGTTAACAGTGCTCACACAGGTATCTGCATCTGCAACCTACATCTCTTTTTTCTATTCATCTGACTCTGTAAAGATCCTAGAAGAAGCTTGGTTCAAAAGGAAGAAAGTTTTTTCTAGAGAGCACCTCTTTCTTTAATATTCTTTAAATGTTATGGACAGATTCTCCATTACTTTATTCCAAGAGGCAACAGGTTTTTTTCCTCTCTGCATGGGAGAGGAAGCCAGAATTTTCCAGAAGCCAATTTATTAGCATTAATTCCTTGCCAGTGCTTAGAGAAACAGCTCCCTGCATATTCACCTCCCCCAGTAACGTGTCCCATGTGTTACCTGTATCTTCCACGGGCAGCTGAGGTTTTATTTCTTGCTCTGCTATGTCTGCAACAACTTCTGCTGCTGCTGCTGCTGCTTCAGGGGGAGGCTGTGGAGGTGAAGGTGGTGCCTTGACAGGTGTAGTGGACTCCGGGGTCTCAAATGCTTCTTCAGAGTCAGAGCTCCTGGGGAAAATCAAAGCAGAGACTGGTGAGCACAGTGAGAATTCATGTTTGCAGGTCAGGCTTGGCAGCACTGGGCTTCCTGAGCTGGTGGCACAGACCTCAGCTCTCAGGCTACCAAAGGAGAGCTGACATTCCAGGATGGCTTCCAGAGCAGGATGTCATGGCTGTGGTTTTCTCCCAACACAAGGATTTATGTCATTTGTGTTACAGAAGTGAACACACACTTGGAAATGAATCCACCCTGCAAAGCCTGCTTCGCTGTGTGAGGGAGGCTCAGCCCTCTCTGTGCACACCCCTGTGCTACCCCCTTGCACAAGCACACCTAAATTAACTAAAAAATATAAATAAAAAGACTCTTCTGAAGAGAATTTCCTAGCTTCATTAAAAAAACCCAAACATCTAAAACAACACCAAATTTATTTGTGTGCCCTCAAAGGTGAGAGAGCAGACATGAAGGTGAGGTGCAGCCAACTCCTGTGCATCCTCCTCCCACGGCAATACTACATTCTATTTCCAGCAGAATTTTACCAGAGCCCCTTTCAAACAGACCTTGTGGCACAAGGTAAGACAGCCTGTAAAATGCATGGAATCCTGGTGTTATCAATAATCCTTTTGTGGCACCATGTGCTCACAGGGACACAAAAACAGAGAGACCACCACGGGTTGGTGCCAGCCCAGGAATGAGACAGCAGCACCCAAAATGGAGTCATTCAAGTGAAACACAAGCTTGAAAGGGAACAACTCTACAAAATTATCAGTAACATAAAACATTAAGTGAAAATCTAAACCATTCATCACTTGCTCTTAGAGGTGTACAGCCATAAGAAACTGTCCTTGTGGGTCTGGAAACTATAGATCATACTTAAACTGAGCCCAAATGATAAACATTTCATCCTTTGTTTGGGAGCAAGGAATGCAGTAACAATGGTATCATGTTCAATATGCACTGAACATGTGTTCAGTATACATTTAATAAGCATTTCTGTTAGTCAGATGCAGTTTTGGACTGTTGGTCTGTAATGAAGTAAATTGAACACAGCAGTCTGCTGAAGGACAGGACAGATTTGCCTCTTTGCAGTGGTTCTGTGTTGCCATAAAATGAGAAGCCATTTCATACCCCAGAAGCACTCCACAAGCCAGCCCAAATCAAGGACTCCTCTCATTTTGCTTGAGTTAGAGGGTAACTCCGAGCTGCCAGACTCTGTTTGGTTTCCTGAGACCCATGATTATTTTAAGCAGCTCCACATCAAGAGAAGTACAAACACAGGATTTACATTCATTTGCCTAATTCTATCCCGGTATAAAACCTTAGGAGGGTTGGGGAAGAAGAGACCCCAGTGTCACCTCAAGGAGCACAGTGGTCTCAATTTTCCTTCTCCCTCTGCAGAATCCCAGAGAGAGCTCCCACCCCATTAGGATGCACATCATGACCCTGCACCAACCAAATCCTGGCTCGTCACCCCAGAAGTGAAAAGAATTCTACTACATTATAACTTTGGGTGTTTGGAGATTTCCTTATTTCCTCCCCAAACTTACACAGCTCAAAACCACCGTGTCCGGCTTTCCATTATATCTGCTCCTCAAAAACCCTTTGTGCCACTTCTTTAACCATCCTCACTCCTCAGGCCACAGAACAGTCAAACTGGAACAGGCACACTGCATCATTTCAAATCACATCCCTCCAAAGATGGACCATGTTTGAAGTTCTACATATTTCAAGCTTAAAGAACAGCTGCAAACAAAGGGCTTCTATAAATAAAGCTTCACAATAGGTATTCAACAACAACAACAAATAAGCTTTCTCCTCCCTCCATGGAGCTGGATCAGGAAACTTTAAAGCTGAAGAATCAAAGAGAAACAGAGTTGTGTGATATTTTCCCAGTGTCATAAAAATAAACTCAGGAAGTTATCATCTAAACCAACAAAATGAGAAGCAATTCATATCTCTCAGGCTTTCATGCAGTTTTTTTGTGCTGCACTTAATTAATGTTTCACCCTTTACAATTTGAACTCAAAGTCTAGCTCTGTAACACTCAAACAATAATGTTTAGACTCCTTTTTCCCAAACTGTCTGTACAGCACTCGTAACATATACGGAAACTGGAATGGAAACACCTCTATTTTCATATCCTACTCAAAGGAGGATTTGTTAAACTGCCTTGATGGAGCAGATCTGTGTCCTCCTTAGTTAAATTATGGAAGGTGCCTGTTTATCTACCTTTTAAAGGAGGCCCCTTTGTTTACTTGGTCTCTTCCTTGGATGAACTGGGCAAAACCATTTGAAGCAAATAGAAATACTTGCTCTTTTTTGTTCACTGCATGAGTTTCCACTCTGGAAAATCTCTTGAGTCCATGGACAAACAGTTGAGGTGCCTGAGCTCCAGAAAAAGGCTTTGTTTTGCCAATATTTAATAATTCCCAAAAGATTCTGATGCAACACTCCTGATTTTCAGCTAGTACAATCAAGTAAGAACTGTCTTAACCGTAACTCAAATCCTTGTTATGAGAAGCAGTTGTGCTCACAAAGAAAATTCTATTTAACAAAGAAACATGAAGGGAAGCTTAATACCAGAAAAACCTTCTTTATCATGGCCTGGGATCTGGGCAAGGGCATAAAGCCTGGAAACACATTCCAGCACCATGCTCCAAAGTCAACATGCATCCTGGAAATACTAAATCTTGTATTCAATTTTCCTTAGTGAAAATACAGATGATCTCTCTTACACAAGGTATTTTTTTTAAGACCACAGTCCTAGGTTCAAATGGTAAGAAAAGATTTTCCCAGAACAACAGGATTTTCTGTGAAAAGGAAATTATGTATTTCAGCCAGTTCAATTCACAATGCCTTTTCTCTGAGAAACTCAGGGAATACATGGAACAAAAAGAAATAATGCTGTGCTGCTGTACAGTTCTTGGTGCAAAGCAAGATTGCCAAATTGTGATACACCCTGGGAGCTGGCACCAACTCAAAGCTGCACAAGGAGCAGCCACCACAGGTCCAGCTGTGGGCAGGTTCTCAGCAAAGGAAGAGTCTTGTACCATCCAGAATATGATTCTGAAGCTCTGGCCAAGGATGAAGCAGAGTGTGAGCCTGCAGGACTTGTCTGTGGGGCAGTGATGAAGTGGGAACTACAGGAAGGAGCCTGGGAAACTAGTGGGAGCTTACCTTCATAACATGTCATACATGTCACTCCACCTGTATCCTTTGGATTAGGTACATAACAGGCAAAAAAACCCCACAGATTGTAGAAGTCACAAAACACTCTTTCAGTCTGTCTCTTTCATGTCCCTTTTTGGAAGACACCAATAAACAGTAAATCTAACGCATACAGATGGGGTCCCACAGCAGGGGAGAACAGGGAAATCCAAGAATAAGACTAAACCAACCAAATCTGTCAACTCCACATCAACTTGTGGAGCCTGAGCACTCCCACTCTCAGCTGGGAAGTCTGAGCTCTTGCCCAGCCTGTTACAAAATCTCTGGAGGAAATACTGAAGGCAGAACCAGGGTTGACCACTCTTCCCCACCTCTGGCCATTTGGAAACCCAGCCCCATAAGTTACATTATCTTTTTTTATAAACCACAGGTTCTTACAATTTAAATCCTCCCTGATTTCAGAAGGAAAATTTGCCTTTTTGTCAGTGTAGCTGGAAAGCAAGAATGAGATTTCTTCATTCCCCTGCCTCTCCTCCCTGCCTGCCCTTGCCAAGCAGACACAGCTCTGAAGTGATTCAGGTCACCCCAGTTGCCACCAGAAAACTCAATTCATTAACAAGTGGCTTTCAGCAGAGCTGTGGCCTTGGGCTGTGGTGGGAATGCTGCCATCTGCCTTGGGTTCCTCCAATATTGACACTGCAGCAGCACAGCCAGCGCCACCCTGCTCCCTGCTCTCATTCCATAGCAGGGAAAGAGAATATAAAAGAAACTTAAAAGCAGGACTTGGACATGAGGACTGAGCTCAGCAGCATCACCTCCTATGGAGGTGCTCCAGGGAGTAGAACTGGATATGGGATGTGCCAAGGGAGTTCCATGGGCTTTTATAGGGTTACTTCATTTAACGCTAAATCTATACAGAATTTCTATTTAGGGTATAGCATACTTCAGGAAACAAGACAAACAAAAAGGCCTTTACACTTTATGGAGTGCTGATCTATTGATGTGCAATATGAGCAATCTGGAGAGGAAATGGAGGCTGATATGATGAATTTTTGAAGCCAGGAGTTGGAGCTGCATTACTGAGAAGTGCTGCCTGTTCTGGGAGTGAGGAGAGGGAGATGGAGCCAAAGGAGCTGCTCTCCATCCGCCAGGGTTGTGGATTCACAGCTAACAACAAGACTGGCTTCAGGGGGATCTGCTCCACAAAAACAAAGGTGAACAGACTCTATTTCAATTTGCACATTTTCTTCCAAACTTTGCACTTAGAAAAAAGTATGGTTTATCTCCCTAAATAGCAGAACGTGTCCTGGATTAATTGAGGTCTCTCCTACCTGTCAGCAATATCACTGCAGCCCTGCCAGCACTCCATAAACTCAACCTTCTCCCTGCTACTCAAAAAACTGTTCACCAATTATTTTTTCCCTATATTTTATTGACATGACAACTTCCTTCTCATGGTGTGTTTAGAAATAGGACACACTGGGAGGAAATAAACCCGGCAATCTTTCAACACACACACAACAACAAAACCAAACTGTGCTCCACTGCCACCCAAGTGTGCTCAGAGGGTGATGCAATGAAAGCAAGGACTGCAAAGGTTTATTTGGAAGTTTGCAGATTGCCCTCTGATTGTAGTGTGAGTGACATTTGGAGGTGTACAGAGAAACTGAGGACTCAGGAGATGAGCGATTCCTCCCTGACCAGTTTTAACTGGTAGTAACTCCTGCAGTCTTTTCCTGAGGTACAGCTGGTCTCCCTGAGGAGGAGGAGACAGACATGGGTATTTTGTCTTTTTTTTTTCCCATCTCATCTTTAGATCCACATGTTCTTTCCAACTATCTAGAGCTGCAGCTCAAGGGGAAAATGTCTGTCCAAGTACATCCATCGCCTCCAGGAAACGTAAACCCACATTAAAGCTCTCTGCAGATCTGTTCCCAGAGCCTCAGGACTCAAACAAGGGATCTGCCACCAGGGGATCATCTCAGTTCCTGCACCAGGTACTGGCAGGGACCCGAGGCAAACAGAGTCCAAGGCCATGGCATGAAGGACCCAGATGAGCAAACACTGCAGTGCTAATGCGAAAGCACCATCTGTGGCAAGACCTGAAGGAAACAGATTCCATCAGGCCTGGCCCTGCAAAGCATTTGCAGCTGTTATATCATAAATTTAAGGTATAAATTTCACATGAGTATTTACTGAACAATTTATCATGCACCATGAGAGGAAACTCAATCAGAGAGAAAAGGAGAAAAAAAAAAAAACAACCAACTTTTTAGATTGTTCAATTTAGTACTGAAGATTAATTTTGGCTTTCATTCTGGGTGTCTCCCACTGGGAGATGAGCTGGAAATAAAAAGGAGGAATGAGTTCTGTAGTTTCACCTCCATCAATCATTTTCAGAGATGATCCTCATAAAGCCTGCATGAATAATTCAGGTGTGGTTTACTGATGAGCCCAGAACCAAGGGTGCAGGAGTGGCTGCATCCTTCTGAGGTCAATCTGGTTGTGTGTTACTTAAGCAGGCACTTTTACTGCAGTGGCAAGGCCCACACAGGCTGACAGATCTGGAAAGACACTCAGTAACTCCAAGCTTTAGAGTTCCTAAAGCCAGAGAGACAAGGCACTCAGAGATATACATTAATTTCAGTCAAAGCTCATTCACTGTAAAAATCTGATAAAAGTCTTTTGGATTTCCAGGTGTCATTTTCAATGGTTAAAATGATTTTCTCTTAAAAATCCCCCAAACCCAGGTAAGCTACAACAGAAAAAGAACACCAAGGCAGGATGTTCCAGCAATACATCTCTCCAGATGAAGATCAGTCCTGCTCTCAGCTCTGCTTCTGAACTGCTGCACATACACAGAATCATAAAACAAGTTTGGGTTGGAAGGGACCTTTGAAATTCATCAAGTTCAGTGCTCTTGGTATGTTCAGCTCAAGTCTGCCTTACCCTCCCAGGCTGGGGCCTTTAAACAGCATGGACAGCTTCTTGTAGTAAATGTATGCAGAGTCCAGAGGGGGGAAATGACTGCTCATTACATTTCACATTTGAGGGCTTTTCCCTTTTGTTTATATAAAATTAAATAACTGACTACAGACACATAAACAGTCTTTCCTATTTTTTTTTTTCTTCAGACTCTTACAAACACAGCCCTGCATCATAATTCAAGAACATCAGGAGAGCCCAAATGGTAATTCCTTTCCTGGAGATCAGTTACCACTTCAGGTCAGCAGCCATTAGCTGACCCAAGGGCCTACTCAAGAGTACCAAGAATGTTCTACAGCTACAACAAAAGGTCATTTTCTTAACCCCAGCACTAGGTTAGGATAATATCAGAGATGTGCTAACTTTCTATGCTGTGATTTTTACATAATATTTGCCTACCCAGTGACTTCCAGCTAACATGACATTCCCCAATAATTAGCTTCTTTTAACACGATGATTGTTAGCTATTAAATGTTTTGAATATGAAACATCCCTACAGATTTTGAATTTTGATATTAAATTTGCACAGCAACCTACAGAAAACAGAGATGGAATGGTGGAATTATCTGGTTATTTTAGGTATTAATTTTTGAGAGATACCAAATATTAATACCTAAAATTATTTAAGTATTAATATTTGGTGTCTGCCAAATTGGAATTAGTCTACCTATCAAACCTAGCACCCATGGATCTGCTGAACACAGGGTTTTAGAAAACAATGCAAATATATGTGTGAGTGACATAAACCTCACAAACTATTTCCCTTTTCTCTAATAAAACATACCTTTGGAATTATAGGGTGTCTCAAAAGAACTCAGTGCCCCCTCTGGGCGTGTGAGCAGATGATCTCCAGAGGTCCCCTCCAACTCCAACCACTCTGATTCTGTGGAAACCTTTTGCCCAGAGCAGAGCACAGCCAGTAACCCCAGCCCAGCCTGCTGGAGCTGAAAGATGGGTGACACTTCAGGGACCACGGAAAGCCATCTGTCCTGCTGCCTCTGCCCCCTGGGAATGTTTCAGTGCTGGATCTGATGCTTATATGGAGCATAAATCAGGAGCTGGGGGAGGTACCAACATGTCACTTAGTGTCACCACAGTCCATTTACAAGACAGCTCCTTCAGGGACACATTTCTGACCATTCACTATTAATGGACTTCTCTCACACTACTGCAGGGCAAAGTGACAAGATCACCCATCCTAGGATTGAATAAATTCACAACAAACCCATACTGTGAGGAGACCGACCACAAAAGGGGTCACAGGAAGATGATGTTGGGAAGGAAACAGATCACCAAGCTTTCCTTCAGCTCACCCAGGCATGACACCATGGTCCCACAGGAACATTATTGCTGATCTGCATGCACAGGAGGAGAATAAAGCCTTGAGAATGTAATAAAATGATGTTTGGTACCTGTGAGGTGGACAGAGGAAAACCACAGGGTACTTGTCTCTGAGGGTCTGCTCCAGTGATGTGCACAATGTCCCAGACCTCTGAGCAGAGGGAATTCAGATTTCTTGTGCTGAGTCTGCACTGAAAAGTGCATCACCTTACAGGGGCATTCTTCAGCCTGCCAGCTGGTGTGTATGGCACACATACAGAATATATATCATATGTATCATATGTGCTCAGAAAAGGCAATCACATCTTGGGCTAGTCACCTGCAACATGCTAAAGGTTCCTGCCTTGCAAAGTCTGACCATCAAAACAAAGCCATAATTTAATCACAGGATTATTTCAGCTTTAACAGTAAGGCTGGAAAATAATGCTGGTCCTACTTTATATATATCCTATATTAAAGTCCTACTTCATAGCAATAAGTTCCCCATATTGCTTTAAATCATGTTAAATTTTTCATTTTCATTTTATAACAGTCACCACTGCTGAGTTACCAGATCTCTTTTATTTTTATTTTAAAACTGGATATGGCTCAATGAAAAGTACAACTCCAACTTCTTCAATCACAGCAATTTCAAATAATTTTATAGAAGAAATGCATGAACTGGGATGAGGTTAATTTCCTTGGTATCCTCATTCTTTATCCTGTTGTTTTTCTGATGCATTAAAGCACTAATTAAAAACAATACTGTAGGACAGAGAAAGTGAGGGCCAATTTAAAACAAAAAGAGGTTTTTGTAAAAGAACACAATCAAAACTGGAAGGTTTAAACAGAAATCATGTTTTGCATTCAGAGTAATATTCCACAAAATCATCTGCAGTTCCTTCCTCAGCAGAGGCTTTCTGCTCAACCCAAGAGCAGGATAACATCACATGTTCATTTTATGGCCTGAGCTATGAAGCAGCAGAGAAGCTTCCTTTGCAATTCTCACTTAAAATGAGAATCCAATTCTCACTTAAACTGTCAAATAAATCCCACTCCACTGAAACCACAATTGCACAAGAGCTCATATTGACAGGGATGTGTACAGAAAGCAGGGCAGGAGCTCCTCTCCAGAGAATGATTTTAATATTAGTTCAGCTTAAATATTCCTACAGAATACACAGCTCCCCAGAAAAATAACCACTATTACAACAAAGATGGCACTTGCCATCCCACAAGGTGAGAGGTGCAAGGTTGAATTTTGGGACGCAAGGAGGAGGGTGATCCTGCAGCCAGGTGAGAGGCACAAGGCTGAATTTTGGGACACAAGGAAGAGGGTGATCCTGCAGCCAGAGCCAGGTGAGAGGTGCAAGGCTGAATTTTGGGACATGAGGAGAAGGGTGATCCTGCAGCCAGAGGCAGGTGAAAGGTGCAAGGCTGAATTTTGGGACACAAGGAGGAGGGTGATCCTGCAGCCAGAGCCAGGAGAGAGGTGCAAGGCTGAATTTTGGGACACAAGGAGGAGGGTGACCCTGCAGCCAGGTGAGAGGCACAAGGCTGAATTTTGGGACACGAGGAGGAGGGTGATCCTGCAGCCAGAGCCATCCTCTGCCCTGAGCAGTTCTGTGCCTCCCCTCACCCTCAGCCCAGAGGGTGTCAAACCCTCTGAAGCTGCCCCAGAGCACCGCAGCTGAGCTGTCAGTGATGGACCCAGGGTGGATTTGGTGTGAATGGGTGAATATGGCCACACACTGCTGCTCTGATGCCACTGAGTCACTTCTCAGCTCTTCCAGTAATGGGGGTTCCCAGCTGAAGTGCTGGGATAACTCAGTGTCTGAGCTCAGAGACAAGAATCTGCATTTTCTTCTTTTACACAGGTGAGATAACAGAAATAAAATGCTATGGCTTCCCCTTTGGATCATTATGTGGGACTTCAGCAATGGAAAGTAATACCTTGTGTGTTATCCAAGCCACACAGATCAGTTTGGAAATGTGTCTGCTGTAATAGATTGCAAAAAGAAAACTATGAACACCTTAAACATTAATCACTTGCTATAAAAAGGCCCGTTTTTCCTCACAGGATGGCTATATTTAGAGAACAGGATTAGAACTGCAGTGGAGGAGAACTAAAAGAGCATAATCATCTTAAAAATAATGTTGAATTTTGGGTTTTAGCCTATTGTCTTATAAGCAGTCTTCCTACCATAACTGAAATGGGAAGAAAGAATTATTTTTTCCTGCTTTTTCTCCTTGTTTATTCAGCAATTTTGAGCACATTTTGTGCAGAAGCCAAATTCCCACTCCCCCAACAAAAGCCATTTCCTGCTTTCACACAGCAATGCTAGAGAAATGTCTCAAGCTGTGGGAAACCACATCTGAAGGAAAAAAGACTGCGGGATATAACATGGCACACTTACAGCAGCACTTCAATCTACTTAAATCATTTTTCTAACTGATTAGCAAGAAGTTCCCCATATTGCTTTAAATCATGTTACATTTTTCCTTTTTATTGCTTTTCCTGAGATCTGGCAGGGTATGTTTTTCAACACCACTGATATAAATGAATAATAAAACAATCCTCCATCCTTTCTGGCCAAGCCTGCTTTCTCTTTTACTGGCTTCAGCCTGAATAATGAAAATATCTATGCCACAGAAACAGGACTCAGAATTGAAATTGTTTTTTAAATCCCTATGCTCTTCTCAGGCAGATGCTTTATTCTCTGAGGTACAACAGGAAAAAGCAATTTAATTAAAGGCACTTTTCTTCAGACATAACAACTGCAAATATACTAATGTGTCCCTAAATCACAAGTGGCTGCTGAATATTCAACCACAAAAATCTTTTAAGAAAGATGCAGGCTACCCCAATATCAAAGGTGGAAAATGCTTAGAACAAATATAACCAGTTAATACACAATAATCTCAGCCAGTGATGCATTCTGCTCGCCCTAGTGGCTTAGGGGTTGAATCAGTGGCTGATGTTGAAATATTTAATACCCCTGGTAGGTATCTTTCCCCCTTCTTTTAGTCCCAAGGTCTAACATTTTAATCCAGGAACCATCATCATGTGAACTGTCCCCCCATGAAGAAGCACCCTGTGCTCCTGCTGCACAGCATCACCAATGGGGAACAGATCAATAATTCATCAGGAGCCGGAGCCACAGGTTGGGAATTGCTTTGTTTACTGCAGCCACCTTTTAAATGCAACCATGTGGCTTTGCCTCTCAGCTCTGCCACGCAGCTCCAAAGCAGGACAGGGGACAAAGCAGCGCGGGTGGATGTGTGACACCTGCATTGCTGGGACTGGTTAATCCTGGGAGCATGGAGATGCCAAAAACACCGGGATGTGGAACGGGCTGTGCTCCTGCAGTGCCTGTGGATGGCCCTTCCTTTCAGAGAGGAGACAAGGATTACACGGGGGTGGAGAAGAGAGGCGGGGAGAACCTTCACTGAAAAGGAAACAGAGGAGAGACCCTCTGCCTTCAACCTGCCCCATATTCTGCCTTTTTGGCCCCTGCACAGCCTCCCTACAGGACTTTGCCAGATCCTCTCTAACCCTTACTCCTCCATTTCAACACCTAAAGCAGCTGCATGGACAGACACGTGGCCAGCAAGCAGCAGGAAAAAAGAACAAAAAATATCTATCTTGACCTCTTAACAACAAAATCTCTGCTTGGGCTGTACTCATTCCATCTCCTGCCTCGGGTGGGTGAGATCCCTCTGCTGCTGCTCCAGCTCTGGAGGGTTTCCCACTGCCTTCATTCACCTCTCCCACAGGTACCCTCAGTGCTGCTGCAGCTCTCAGGGAAACCCCTTCCCTTTCCTTCCCTTCCCTTCCCTTCCCTTCCCTTCCCTTCCCTTCCCTTCCCTTCCCTTCCCTTCCCTTCCCTTCCCTTCCCTTCCCTTCCCTTCCCTTCCCTTCCCTTCCCTTCCCTTCCCTTCCCTTCCCTTCCCTTCCCTTCCCTTGGCTCAGGAAGCACCAACTCAGCACCCCAGTGTGATGGAAAGAGCAAATCCTTGATTTCCAGTGGTTTTTATTTCACCAGCTGGACTGCCCAGCTCAGCCAGGTGAGGAGCAGCCTGAACCTTCCCGTCCTGAGCTGTCATTCTGGTCCTGCACTTGGGAACTTACACAAAAGGATCTGAATTCCTTGCTCATCTTTCCTCTCCTTTAGCAACCAAACCCTTTTCCCAGCACAATGCTGGACTCATTTCTAAGGAGAGCAATGAGCTGTTATTAACAAGACCAATAAATGCAGGTTTTTATGCTGAAGGAAATCAAAGCTCTAAAGCAGCAGGAGCTTATGTGATTGTAACTGTACCCTGTGTCAGATACAACCTGGTTTACACTAAGCCCTACAAAAAAAGATGATTTGTTTAGGAAAACTGTACCGTGTAAATGTGGACATAACTCGAAGGATTCCCATTAATCAAAATCAAATATGCTTAAAATGGAAAGATTTTCTTCACGTTTACATATTTGCCCCAACAGAACCAAGAGCCCCAGTTCTTCCTCTCACAGAGGTTTCCCAAGCATCCATTCATCCCCTGAATCACTCCTTGCAGCAGAGGGAGAGGAGCTGTAGCAAACAATACTGCAGGGCAGCAACAAACAAGAAACAGAGCTCTACAGTTGTCCCAAGGTCTGTCTCAGACACATCCACAGTTGCTTCAACCAAAATTCAGTTCATGTGCAAACTCCAATTTGGTTTCCTGAGCCAAGGAAGGATCTCACTATCTTATCTAGTGTCACCATCAATGAAGGCTCCCAGGCCAAAACCTGCTTTGCTAGAAAATTTAAGACTGTAGCGGAAAAAGGAAACTAATTCAATTTTTTCCCCATTAAGCTCGTTCTAATGGGAATACAAAACCTTATATCCATAGCCTGCTACTAAATTCAGATGGTTGCTTAAGAGCATTTAAGGATCTGAAGAGAAATTACACTTTTCCTTTCTTTGCTTCTTCTAAAGTAAAAATACATTTGCTTGTTTGCTTCTTACAGCAAACCCGCCCACTTTCTCCAAGAGAATGCAAACTGCATTGAATTTCTAGTGTAATTACAACTCTGCCTCTTGCCACTCAAAAGCCTGTTTACCTGGACTACATAAGAAGCTTGGTACACAGCTAAATCCTTACAAAGCATCAGAGGTAGATAAGGAAACAGTGTCCATAAGACATAAGCAAATATAAAAGTGATAGGTGTATGGTCTTAAAACAAAGGAAATGTGCTTGTAAGAGACAGAACTGCTTTTCTGGGTGCTGTAATCATGTTAGAGAAACATTCAAAGCACCCAGACTATTACCTCTTAAAACACACAGAACTGAAGAGCATCTTTGATTTAAATCTAACAATCAGTTCCTCTGACTGCTGGGTCAAGGCAAGCAAAAAGCAAAAAAGCAAATGCAGCCAGGGAAGCAGCTCTGCTGGTAAATGACAGCCACAATGCATGTGCAGGAAATGCCTTTTCATCCATGTTTTTACCACCTCACATCAGTTTTTATTTTCCAATTTGCCTGCATGTCATAATCCATAATAGATGACAGCAGCTCCATTACAAAAGGCATAGGGCACCCCACTCTGCATGGAGAGCTTTAGAGCACACACGGGTTTGCCAGACGGGCACTGTGCCTCGTTAACACAGGGCTGAGGGAGGCTGGGGTCTTTTCATTCTATTTCCAAGGCTAAACGTGACCTGCCTACTTCCAGTGACAGAAGAAGTGGTTGATGTAACCACCTCTCATATCAAAGGGAGCGCTGTCATTGACTTCAGAGATGAGATCCTTTGGGCTCAAATAAGGGAGGCTGGAATGAAAGACAGGGAAGCTTGACAGAAGACTCTCCTCGTTACTCCTGCTACATCTTAAGTAAAACATCCCCATGGCTTCCAGCAATTCACCCTGTTTAGCAGACAAGCCCAGCAGATAGAGCATCCTCTAATTACTGATGGGGGATGCTCGCTGAAGGTTGTCAGTAAGAGGAAGAAGAAAACAAATTTATGTTTCTACATAATAAGCTGACAATAGGCAGAACTGTCTGTCAAGGGATTAACTCAGACTAAATATCAATTCAGTAACATCAGCTTCCCCTCCTCCCAAGACCAAATTCTTTCATTATTTTTAAATTTTAAAATTTTATTATTATTTATTTTATTATTATTTATTATTTATTTTATTTTAAATTTTTTATATTTTATGTGTGTATATATCCCACTCTTTCTATTTATGAGCATATAGTACTGTGCAAATATTTCACCAGACTGATTTCTTTCAAACTTTTAAGAGCCACACAATGGATTCTTCCATGTTTGGAAGATATTAAAAAAAAAAAAAAGTGGTGGCAAGCATGGGCTGGTTTTTTACACATACAAAGTGATAACTTTTATAAATACATGTGTATACAGACCCTTATACAAAGAAAACTGCTCACATCTCCTGTGCAGAAGGCTGAGACTACCCAGTTTAAATTTTCCTGAATCTCTCCTGTAACGAACAAACAAAAGAAAAGACCATGCAGCAGAAGAAATATTGAAAAAAAACCCACTGGGACACCAGCATCTTGGCCTGCTACCAATGATCAGTGACATTCAATTTCTTTCTTGGAGCCTGCTCCAGCTCCCACTGAAGTCAGTGGGCATTTCACTATCAACTTCAGTGGGAGCTGGCTCGGGCTTCAGTCATTTTCCTCTTGGATTGGCAAGGGATGCAAACGTTAGAGACGCAGCACGTAAAGCTCCCGATGGGAGGAAATAACACATCAGCACCCCTTTGGCTGATCACGGAACAGGCACTGAATGTCAATCCTGCCAGTTGCTGCAAGGACAGCAACCATAATGCAACCAGAAAAGCAAGGTGTGGCTCGTGCTCAGGAGAATGAAACCTTTTCCCCTTAAAAAAATGATTCAGGGATGACAAATGCCTAAGAGCTCCCAGCATTTAAAACCCTAGCAACGTTTCCAGTTTGCTAATGCTTAAAAAACGTTGCCAAGAGATAGAAATATACTGCTCTTACAAATAAAAGCACTGAGGATGAAGGTGGCAGCACTTGGCAAGCTGATTTGTGCTCACACCCTGAGCACACAAGGATGCCATCTCCAGCTGTGCCTGTGCACCCACAGATCTGTGCACGCCGAACATCATCTCACTGTCACCGGCTCTTATTTCAGCAGAGCCCACTCCTATGATCTGATGGAAACGTGCCCCTGATTGAGCTCAATCTGTGACCACCAGGGTGCCTGCTGCGATCTGCAAAGCACATGACAGAGCTCATAACGTCAGCAGCGAGGCCTGAGCCACCCCACTTTCATCTGCAGTTAACTTTTATTGTCAGGGGCTTCCCTTGGGCTCTCCCTTTTTTATCATTCCAAATTGACTTTCCTTTTTTCTTCAAATAAAAGAGCAATTGTCTGCTGCCAGTGAGCGCTAACAATCCACAATGAGCAACAGAGCACCGCAGACTGTCAGTACCAATAGTGAGTTTACTGCAAACACTTTTATCCTGGCTGAAACAAATTTACATTAAAATTGGGAATTTGACATATGCATGCAAAAAGGGCATATTTAATCATAGATAAAATCTTAACCTAGACCCCTTTTCAGCATGGATTCTAACACCAATTTATTTCTACAACTTTCCCTGGTGTTTAATCAAGAAGTCCATCATAGGATACTTTGGAGGAACTCCTAAAGCAGCAGCTATTTAAGGAATTTGTTTGCCTCTGTAGTTTTTTTTTGATGCTGTTCTACTCCAGTGACGATTCCTGACTGCCACCCCCCTACTCTAATGAACTCAGGGCAGGCAAAGCCAAGCCTGCTCTCCCTTTGTGGAGCAGCTCTCCTCAGGGCAATCAGCCTCTGCTGATGGCAGAAGTGATGGCTTCAGGGATGCTGGAACTGCGTGGGCAGCTGCCCAACTTGCCTGGGACATGGCCAGATGTTTCTGCCTCTGAGCCATCACTGCCATTAAGGAATTTGCTTACGTGTGCAAAGCAAGCCAAGTGCAACCTCATTTAAAAAGCACTGGTAAAAGTTACAGCGATAAGGGTAGAAAGTTAAAACCTCACACCAGAACTGATGACCATGACATGCTACGAGGATGTTCTTGATTCATAAAACAGGCCCATGATAGAGAAACACATCCATTCTTATCTCATTTTGAAGAGTATTTAGTTGAAGAAAGCAGCAAAATCTCTTGGTGATTTATTTAATGCAAGATTAGTAGTACCTTCCACAAACTCATCGCAATGACATCAACAGTTGCTGAATGATGCCTGTGCTAAAAGTGCATCTGTTGATTATGTCAGCCCTTAAAAGATCATCTTGAAACCCCACAGGAATGACTTAATGCAAAACATGAGTAGGTTTGTATATAAAAGGAGTCATTGAGAGAGATGACAATGTAATTTACTCAAGTGCCCCTCAAATGTATAAATATATATATATATACACCTTCATCAATGTATATATATAGATATATATACACACACCTTGATCTTGTTCATCCAACGGAATGCATTCTTAAAAGGCTGTGAAAATTGAAGACAAAAAGCCTGAACACTGTTTTAGCAACATGTCTTTTATTGCCCAGTCCTTGGACCGCTGTTAATAATCAACAGCAGTGTGTGCAGATGAAAATGTCATTTATAGTGCTTTAAAGACAATGAGGCATCCATTTATTACACCATATTATTAAAATAGATGCTTTTTATAGGAATGTCAGATGGAAATATAGGGGAAAATATATTAATTGCTGAAGGTACACAGCAAAAGAACAAAGGATGCAGAAATGCTGATAGGCCTCTATCTTACAAATATAACAAGACACTGTCAAGCAAAGCTATCTGCTGATATACTGGAATATGACAATAGGGAGCAGATACCCACTTGTAAGGCCTATTACAGAGGCAAAACTATCAGTTACTGCTCTATCATTCCCCAATGGCTCTGAAGCACTTATCTCAAACACACAAATGATGTTTCAACCATAATCAGAGCTACCTTAACAAGCACACATTAAATGAAAAAAAAAAATTAAAGAGACCTATATGAGGTTTGTTTGTAGACTGGCCCTAATGGATAAATACCTAAAACTTACCAAAATACATATTCAGTAATGAACACAGTAGTCAGACATGTTAAGATAAATGTGAATTATATAACTGTAATGACAAAAGGAGACAAGGCAGTCCTTCTAAAACCCATTCAGAGGTAAGGTCCATGCTCTAGCATTCCAGCTTACCAGCCTGGGGTGGAGGGTTAAGGAGAAAAGACTGTTGGCTAAGTAAACCGACAAATCCTCTACCAATAAACTACAAAATCCTATTTACAAATGGGAAACGATCCTGCTATTCCTGCATGCACATGCACATTTCTGCACTTTTCTATATGATTTAGCCACCCAGAAAAGTGCTAACTCGCCCTGAACAAGCACAAATTGTCTCCTTTTTCCTCCCTCCCGCAGCAAATCTTTCCGAGCCGGCCTTCAGCGAGGAGAGACCTAAGGACACCTTGCTTATGCTTCACAGAGGATCTAACACCACGGCAGGGATGGATGTGACAAGGCTGATGCTGCAAACACAGTGTCTGTGCAGAGAGAAGCCCTGAAGAAAGCCCAGCGAAACGGAGCTCCACGCTGGGCGTTTTAAACCGAAAACACGGCGGTGGCGGTGGGCTCGGGCACGGGGAAGGGGCCGGGGTTTTGTTCGCTGGCAATGCTCATTGTGTTTGACCGACCAGGCACCCGAACCACGGCAAGCCAGAGCGTACAGCGGCAGGCACACACGGAGCGGGGTGCCCTGGCAGCGGCACGGAGCTCTCCCACACCCCGCCGAACAAAGGCCTCAGACACCCCCACGGCAGCGCCCAGCCCGGGCACGGCACGGCACCCGCACTTACATGGCCTCAGACGGCTCCCGGACCAGGCCACCTGTCTGTGCCTGCTGCAGGGACTGCGAGCCTCCCATCCTCAGCGTGCCCTGGGCTCGGGGCTAGGCGACAGCAAGGCCGGCTTCCTGCGGAATCCCCCCGGCGAGCAGCCCCGGCAGCTCCGGCTCTGTGGAGGCTGCGGTGCTGCAGTGCAGATGGGAACAGCTGCTCGCATCAGTGGCAGCACAGGCACGAACACTTCGGCAGCTTCTCCTCTCTGAAGTGTTGCCAGTTTTGGCGGTGGGTTGTTGGTCGGTTTTGGGGTTTGTTTTGGTTTTTTTTTTTTTGTTTGTTGGTTGTTTTTTTTTTTTTCCTGTCCAGATGAACGGTGTTTATAAAATAAAGCAAAATCCCGGCCGCCGTGACGAGGTAATCATCTGCTAAACAGCTCCGGTGCAGGCGCCTGGAACGGTACTATTGGCTATGGAAACCGGCTTTAAAAAAATAAAAAAATAAGAAAAAAAAAAAAAAAAAGACGACGAAGAAAAGCAGACCCTCCCTTTAAGCACACATTGTCAGCTACTGTGGCTCTCTAAGGACCTGCAGGCAGGACCATTACATTGTGTTGACTCAGCCGATTTGAAATGCAAATGCCCGTGTGCGCCGGGCGCCGCGCACACATCTCCCCCCAGCCCCGAGCGGCCGTGCTCATCCGGACCCTGGCACGGAGCATGAACGAGCAGAACGGCTGATTTCTGCTCCTTTCACACACCAGCTCATCCCTCTTGCGGGGAAAAAAATGGAATCTTCCGTGAGGAACGTAGGGAGAATATCATGAGCAGCCAAGGTAAACAAGCCAAAGTGGGAGCAGCTCCATCCGACACTGGGGCGCTTTAACCATTCTGCTCCTGCCTGCACAGACCCCCTTGCTGGACAGGGATGCTTAGTAAAGGTGGGGAGGATCTTTAAGACCACAGATTTCCAAACCCTACAAATCAGTTTATCCTTTTGCCATCAGGTACCAGGGCACTGGGAATTGTAAGATGCTAAAAGGGATGGGCACCATCGCTCTCCACATCCCTGTCGTTGGCAAATAACAAATGATTCACATACAAGATGTGTTTCATATCATTAAAGGAGGAGAAAAAAAAATAAATCAGTTGCACTGCTGCCTGTACCAGAAATGAAACTCTAGGGATACAAATGGCTTGAAGCTATGTAACAACTCTGGATACATCACAGGGTGGAGGGGTCAAAAGGATCAGATAAATTTAACAAAAATATTAAAACCTGCAGACTTCCAAGCCCCTATCACTGCACAGCTTTTATGCTCTAGTGGAGGCCTCATTAGGCTCATGCTTTCAACAGTTTTGGGATTTTTTTTCTCTGCTTGCATAAATCCAGTCGGGTTTTCTTCTTGACAGGAGAATGACTACTGAATACATGTGTAATGCTCTGATTCTATGGGTGCACCCACAATAAATTGTTCTTGAGATAAGAGGAAACAAGAATGTTTAGCAAAGATTAAGAACTTTTCATTTCCAGAGGCTGCCTAAAATTTAATTCTGTTTTATGAACAGCATCAAGATAAATTACATTTTTCTTTTCCCTACGTTTTTTAAACTATGGGGGAAAGCTTATGAGCCAGCACTTTGTTCAGCCACAAGCTTCCAAGCAAGTTATAATTTTGGGGTTGTTTTGTTTCTGATAAAAGCCAAACCCTCATTTCCAGCATCTCGTTGCTCAAGACTCATCCCAAGCCCAGCAGAGAAGCAGCAGCAGTGCCTCTCTCAGGGACTGAGCTCCAGAACTTCTGCAGCAGGGCTGGTGCCTGAGCCACAAGTGACCCCCAAACTCTGCAGCAGTGCCCAGCTCTGATCCTCCCTTCCCAAAGTGGTGGCAGCTCACTACACACTCTGTATTTGCCACTCACAAGTAAGGAACACAAAGAAAGTGCATAAAGTGTATGAAAATGTCCTATATACTCCTTGGCAGTAGATTTGAAATGGTTAATAACTCCAGGATTACCATCCAGTATGGGAAATCAATGGTACTGGCCAACAGACTAAAATTCCATGTGTGTATCCAGAGTCCCTCACTTTAGTGTGTGATAGCTCTACCTAGTCTTTGAATATCCTAATAGCTCCCTGCTGGATTTCACTTGTTACAGGGAAAAGGAAGACTCAGAGAAAAGAAAAATCCCTAGAAAGGCAAACACCAAATTAAGTAAAGCCCTACCAGGTACGTGGTGGCCGAGAGGGAGAACACAGGCACTGTTTGTCCTGGCAGTGAGGAAAACAGGGACACTGTCTTGGCAGTGAGGAAAACAGGGATACTCCTAACAAGTGCAAAGAATACACTTGAAATGCCTGTGTCAACTCCTTCGAGTTTCACATGTACATTTATTAAATAAACAAAGCCCTAATAAAAGAAGGCTGGGATTGAATCCTATTCTGAGTCAGCATGGTCCTTCCAGGAGCTGTAAAGTGCAGGTTTGCTTTTTTTCCATTCTCCAACGTTTCTATGCAACAAACATTCAAACTGAAATAGAAATGCAGGTCTTGGCAAACCTGCAGGACAGGAGGAAGGGCTTCATTCAGCCTCTGGAGCCCAGCTGTGGCCCTGCTCACTCTGCCTGGGTTACAGGGAGCTCAGGGTTATGGTGAGGGGTGTCACACACAAGGCACTGCCTCCTTCTCTCCTCCCTCCCACCCCAGTTTTCCTGTGCACAGCTCAGAGATTCACCAGAGGACAGCTCAGTGCCTCTGAACTTCTCCTGCTCATGAGGAGGACAGGATCTCTCTCTTCCCTGTGAGAAACAGCCATCCAAGCAGCTCAGCTGCAGCAATGTGAACTCCTGCTGGCCATGGTCTTTCACAAAAACTGTGCTGTAACTGAACCTTGGACTGGAGGGAGTTTGTTGCCTATGGGATGCAATAACAAATACTAAACTGATGTTTCTGGCCAACCCGTGCAAGAAGCCAAACTGTAGATTTACTTCTGATTTGGCCATAAAATCTGTTACATTACAAAGCTGAAGCCCATCCTGACTGGTAAGAAATACCTCAGATGAGAGGAGCTCCACCTCTCCTGCCTGGCCCCAGCTCACCCTTCAGGCCTGCCAAGAAGCATCAACTTAGCACTAAATTTAGTGTGGGCTTTTAAAAATACAAGAACTGTGTTGACACTCGGAGTACATTTGGTAAGAACTTCACTGGAACCTTAAAAACACACAGATGTAGCTCAGAAAGAAAAAAATCCCACTGTAGCTTCAAAGGATTTAAAAATGCCCTAGGCACTTCAGCCTAGGGTTTAAAAGCCATGTAACAACTTATTGTGATCCCACTGCTGAAAAGCCTATTTAAGTATTCAGTACCATCCTTTAAAATTAATAATTTTCTCTTTCTGCCTCTTTCACCCATTTAAGCAACAGCCACATTTTGGCCTCTACTAAATTAATGTTTTAGTGAAACTGGATGTCCACTGATCCGTTGTTTAAAACACTCTACAGACTCCTAAATATTTGGTCTTATTCCATTTCATGTTTATATATCAATTCAAACTTCGGTCACTTGCACCCAATTTGAAATTTTTGGCTTCCATCAAAAAACAATGCTGAGCAGGACCATGATAAGGTTTGAGATACTGAAATTTACGTTCTGTTTCTTTGCTCTTGGCTTCAGTGTCCATTGTGCCAGGCATTTACACGAGTTATAAACATGACCACACATACACACGCACACAGAGAACATCAAAGAGCCTGCTGAAAGAAAAGCCTTCCTCACACATCTATTCCCTAGGGAAGGAGGGGTGAATATTAAGCTGTACCTCCTAGCTGCAATGCATTATTGAGGTATTGTGCAGAAACAAGCACCATAGAAAAGAAAATGCAAAGACAGAGCAAAACCAAACATCCCAAGCAAAAAGGGATTCCTGTGGTATATGAATGCTGCTGTCAGAGCTCTATAAAAAAAACAAAAACAAAAAAAAAAAAACAAAACAAAAGACTGGGAAATATTTTAAAAAACAGATTATTGTTTAAACTTAATTCTCCCCCTCAATAACTTTTAGGTGTGTATATATATAGAAGTGTATATATATGTTTGTTTAAATGATTCTGCCTTTGGACCCCAAAGCCTTGAATGCAGCTTGGGAAGAAGCATTCACCCCCAAAGCCTCTCTTATTTGTAGGTTGCCTGGAATCAAAGGGTTCGTGGCAAGGCTGTCCACAACATCAGACTGCTAAGGAACAACAACATCTCTCCTGAAGGACTGAGAGGACCAAAGTGCTTGAGAAATGCGACTCTGCATGGACAGAGTGGGGAGGCTGGCTGTGTTAGAGGGCACATTAGCACATGAAAGCACTGACACCTTTTGAAGTGCGCTGCTGAGAGCCCTTTCAGGACACCCAAGGCTGGAGACCCCCGTGCTCTGGAAGCCCTGCAGGAGCACCAGCCCTCGCTGGGCTCTGCGGCTCTGACTCTGCCCGCCAGGTCCCCCAGGAGCAGAGCTGCTCTCTGTGCTCCAGGGAAGGCTGAGCAGAAACATCAGTTTAGTATTTGCAGCCTTGTGGGCACTCAGGGCTGGGGTTCACCTTCCTAAGGGTTATGCAGCAGCAGCCAGCTGACAGGCTTTCAAAGAATTCAAGCATTCTTCACTACAGGCTGCACAAAAATAGGTAAGTCTAGGCATGTTGTGCACATTTCTGGGTTTCTTTGGCTCACCATGCATTTTGTCAGCCCTGGGACGCCTTTATTTCCTTTTGCTTTGTTTTTATTCTGCAAATCAGACTGTCTTGCTCCTGCAGACAGATTTTTGCTCCTTAGTCTCATCTCCCTCTCTCAGAGAGCAAGAGAGGATGTATCTCACAATTTTCACTTCCCTAGAGGAGAGTAATTTAAATTTCCTTCCCAAGGAGCTGAAGCTGCTCCTGGAACAGCACAAGGCATTTACTACCCTTCCTTTGCTTCTTCCCATTTTGTTGCTGACTCCAATCCTGTGTCATGCCCTGAGATGTGCCACAAGGAATCTCTGTGAGACCACATTCATCATCGTGTACTTTTTTATTCCAGCCAGGTCCCTCCATGCTCCAGCTCACCACCTGCACTGCTGTGGGACAGAGACAACATTTAACACTGCTGCTGTCATTACCTCCTTCAGAAAGTCACAGCTAAGCACAGAAACTCAACCAAACCCATTTCAAATCTTTGTCTCCAGAGGTGTGATTCAATTTTTTTTTTTTCTTCAGGGAATAGAAGAAAATTAACTCTATTCCATCCAAAACCAGGACACCACAGTACTGCATGTGAGGAGACCATAATTTAAAATTAAAAATCTTTATTATTTTGAAAGATGATAATTCAAACTACCTCCTGGAGGGCCAAGCTGTGAACTCTTGCTGCTATCTTGCTGCTAGTTGCAAGAGCAGTGAGAAAAAAGCAATTTTTTTTCTTTCTCCCCCTTACTTTTATGAGCACCTTTGTGCCACAAATAAAAGAACAAATACAAAAGTTAACTGAAACATGTGACAAATTTATCACAGTTTGGTATACTGGCAAAAACCAGTGAAAGGGTAACACAAATTGGAACATCTGTGCTTTAGCAGTGCCTAATAAAATAGATATGTACTGCAGTTTATGGCCATGGTATAGTTATTATTATAGTCTATAATTAGCCATTTAAAGATGCATTTATTGCCATCCTTCTAAAATCCAGTTACCCTTAGCTTAATTCCATTCCAGTACAGATAAATCAGAAATTCCTACACAGAGTGACAGACCTTCAGACTGAAACCACAGGTTTGTTGGTTTGTTGGTTTTTTTTGTTAGCTGTAGGTTTTGGATTAGTTTTTTTTCTCAGCATTTATCTTTTAATGGTCTAAGAGTGGGGCACTGATTCACAACTGGAGCGTGTAAATGAAATCTGAGCAGTAAAATAATTGCAGAGTGTTAAATCAGTGGGATATTTTTCAATACAGTTTTCAAGGAAAACAGAAGCAATTTGTTCAGTTGCCTCCGTGCATCTCCTGGCACAACTCAGTCCTATCCATGTCACCGTGGTACAAAATTATCCACCACCAAACACCACCAGGAGATGCTGGGTGTAAAAGCTTAACAGACTTAACCTGTTCTTACAGATCAAGTACTTTGAGAGACACATTGTCTGCTCCAGCACTTATCTAGACTAACATAGTGTGAGTGCTTTATTTGCATTGATACCCTCCTCATGAAAACACACAATGTCCCACAGTTTTAAACCTGAGCCCACTGACATCTGCTAATTCCAAGAAAACAGGAGAGACCTGCGATGATGCAGCCAGGATGGACACTGAAGCTGACAAGAAATAAACATTAGAGTGAGTTTCAAATAAAAATAAAACCAAGACAAAACATAAATAATTGTACCCTCTCCCCACTGATCCCTGCTTGGTTGCTAAGCTCACTGCTTAATCTAAATTGCAAGTGAGATTAATGGCATTAAGAGTTATGAATAACCAAGATGCCTGCTTAGTTATTGAAATGTCCAGCATGGGAAAGGCAGAGGAAGGATAACAAAAGGGGCCCTGCACGGTGCTGCTGGGGGGCTCCAGGCTCTCAGGGGCCAGCAGTGAATCACCACCAGCGACGTGAGAACCGCACACGCCGCAGGATTCCACATTCCAAAGCCCCCCTCGGAACTGAGGAGCCACACCAAGCGGGAGAGGAGGCTCCCAGAGCTGAGCACAGCCCCTCAGAGCAGGGCTCTGCCCCACACAGACCCTCAGAGGGGGCAGAGTTTGGGGTCAGGGCAGCCAAAGCCCCCACGCCTCACCCTGCAGCCTCTGCTCTCCTGTTTGCTGCTTCGCTTTCCCTCCTGCCAAGGCACAGACACTTCTGTTTCGGATTTTGTCACTGCTGTAAGAGCCAGGCCTGAATTCCTCGGATCACAAACAAAACTTTAAACTCCTATTTACCAAACTTCTGGCCTGGCCTTCAGACTGGGACCACAAGCATCACCACACCAAAGGAGGGATTTTGTTTTCCTGCTGAACACGCCTCTGCAGACCATGTCCACAAGCCAAATGCCCAAATTCTGTTGACATTTCCCAACAACAGAATTGCAAAAACACCATCACAGATGACAGGAGCTCATCTTGCTTCCATGCTTCTTTTTAAGTCTCTGAACATCCTGAAGTGTAAGATCCCTAGGGCAGCTGGAGCCAGGCTTGCTAGGAAAGGAGCTGCCTGATGCCAGGAGGGGACTGACATTTTTAAGGGTTTCATGCACCTGCCCTCAGCTGATAGATCAGTGCTGATAATGCTCTCTGGGAGCCCCTGGTTGCAGGAGATTTCAGCAAGCAGAATCCAAAGGCCTGCTGGCCTCAGGGCCCAAGTAAAGAATTAGATGATAAAAATGCAGGATGAAGAAAGCAGACAAGAACAGCATTCCCCCCGGTGCAACCCTCTGCTGTGGCTGCTAAGGATGGGTGGCCAAATGACTGCCTTAAAGAAGTCAGCTTGCAGCTTCAATTTGATTTCATGAGAGTTAACACAAAATTGGTCTGAAGTATGTCTGGTGTGTCTCAATGGCTTCTTCAAGCTTTTTTTTTTTCCAGAAGATTTAGCATTAGAGCGCCCCAAAAAGCACATGCCATATTTTAGCATAACAGTGATTATTGAGAAATACAAAACACACCTGACAACACTTTTAGCCCATTTATTACCTGATCTAGGACAAGAAGTGATCCCATACAAGTCCTCCACCCTCCTGTCAGTGCCAGGAGCTGTCACTGTGTGTCACAGTGCCGAGGAACAGCATCCCAAGCCAGGAGTGTAATTTCTGAGTATGTACTGCCATGGTGTTTGTAGGATGCAGAATGATCAATGCTGTTCTAAGACTCCTTGTGGATGGATTAATTAGCGTAACGACATTTTCATTTTCATGCTGCTGAACCTGTTCTAGCAGCAAGGAAATTACCATAAATTGCCTGAGGGAACCTGTAAAATACACAGGAATAACAAGCAAACAGAGGGCTACCATCACCCTTTTGTCCATCTCCCCAGACTGAGAGCAGCTTTACAAGACACACAAATAATTGCTCTCTTTGAGCAAACCTACAGGCAGAACACCCCAGAGAGCCCAAATTCCCAACCAGCAAGTGGTTAGAAAACAGGTGACATTTCCCACTCGTGTCAAGCACCCATTAATGCTTTGCCTTTTAAAAATGGAGCTGCTGGCCGCTATTTGTTGACTGTCCCCCACATCATGGGTTCACCCAGATAACCCCACCTTGCCAGTCCCACACCCAGCTACAAGAAAATCCACAACATTTTGGGCTTGAAACCCAACAGATACCCCACAGTTTGATGCTATCAGTAATAAATTGAAAATGTCTACACAAAGCACCTTCCTGCCTGGGGCTGAGCAGTACTAAACACACACTCAGGAGACAATCTCCTGTAAAAACCTGGAATGGTGGAAACGGACGAAGAGCAGCGCTGTGGCTCATTCCTGTCCATTTCTTATGGCTGGCTGGTTATGTGTAAGGGTTCTGTTTTTTGTGCTGTTTTTCATGGTGTCAGCCACAAAGCCTCAACAAAAATCCTTGGGTTTGGTTTATAAGAATTAAACAACTTCCTTTCAATGCCTTTTATCTGTTGCTATCCTGAAAAAAAGCATCATTTCACTTGTGCACCAGACACACACTACTACTATTCAGTTCACATGAGAAACATAAATTCCACAAAATTACACCTTCCTTCTGCCCCAGAAAACCCCAAACCCCCCCAAAAAAACCCTGCAAACTCCCACATTTTGGAAGGAAAGAGACATTTGTATCCCACACTTGTACTTCTCATCTCTTACTTGCTCATTGTCAACTTAAATGTTGTAACACACTCCTTTCAAAAGGGTTAAATTCACTCAAGAAAAAAAAAACTTGAGTTTCTGAATCCAATTTAATCCCTTCTTGGTTTTGAATATATCATTAAAATCAACTCAGTCTAGGATTATCAGTGTTGGTCCAAAATGAAGGCAATACATTGATTTTTATTTCCTCAGTTTCACACCAAGCCTCTCTGAAGGTGGGCAAAAGCAGAAAACTTGTTTTCAGCACACAATCAAGCAAATAAAACCCAGAAGTCATAAAGCTTATCCTGTTTTTCTGCCTGACACCAATTCTTCAGCTTTGCTTCCTCCCAGGGAAGCATTATGAAACATTTTGGAAACCAGCAACACAGAAAGTAGAGCTTTGTGTAAACACTGTTGTGACTTTCTGCTTTCAGAAAGATTTGTTGCTGTGCTTCCAATTGGTTCCAGGTTCATTTCAGGAAAATTAGGTAAGACAGAAATGTGTATTTGATTTTAGAGATCAACAGACATTCCCTGTCCATCCAAAGTCTCTCAAAATGTTCAGACTCCAGTCTGCTGTAGCTTTTGGAAGAAAACCGACCTGGTATCTGACAACAGGGAGGACCCAGCTCTGCATTCCCATCAGCCACACAGAACATCACAGGTGCAGTTTTCAAAGCAAGCAGTGAGGCTACAGCAGAGGACAAACTCAAAACCAGCACGTGGTTTTTGTTCTCCAGAACAAATCATGGCCATCTCTCTTCCCCACAGCACAAAGGGATGGAGCAGCTCCCCAGAGACTTCCCAGCTCTGTCCATGGGGCTTCCATAAAGAATCAGCTACTCTCTAGCAATATTTCAGCACTTCTCTCAAATGAGGAAGGGTCTGTGACATGGTTCATAATGTGATCATCATAATCATAGAGGAGACTGCAATGCCTCAAGGATCCATTTTACAGAAAATCACAGAGTGGCCCAGCAGCTGCACAAGTTCAGCACCTTGCCAGACACTTCCCATCAATGTGACAAAGTGAAACAGAACCCAATTTGCAGGCTATTATTTTCCATGGCTGATTCGACTCGATACGCAGGAACCACTTAAAAATGCAAGGTAGTCTCAGAAGTATTCACATAAGGGGCTGATTACAACAGCACACAGCTATTTGGACAGCAATATTTTTGCTTTTCAAGAGGGTGCAAGAACGATCTTTTGTCCAACAGACAACTCTAACTCTAACCTCTGTACATATTAACTTCCATGAAGATACAAACACACCAGTTCAGCTCTGGAGAAAGAAGCTGGGGGTGACAGGATCACTATTCTTGAGGCATAATGATGTGGGAAGTAAAAAGATTTCTAGAAAGCTGTAAAAGCAGGCTCCAAACACATAATGAGGATGCTAGGAGTGCACATTTGGGCTGCTGACATCCTAGGCTGGATTTGGATTCTGCATTAAGAAGTTCTACTAATACAGCATGTTACCCAAAGGGGCTGTGGACTTCCCACCTCTGGTAGTGTCCAAGGCCAAGAGTTCCTTATGCACACACAGACATTTACATTATTAAACACACATCAATATCAAAACAAAACAGACACTTCAGAGGCACAAGCCAATCTAAATGTGTAAGCACAGCAGCTCTGCTTGCCTGCAGAGTTCTAAAGGCAGTTATTTCTCCTGTTGTTGAAGCTGAATTGTAGTGAAAAGGAAAATAAAATCCCCATGTTTTAGTGGCTCCAATTTGGATTTGTAAACAACAGTCATTTGTGACTACACGACAACCCTCCCAGAATGTGAAATCCAGGGTACCCATAGAGCTCAAACAATTCTGGATGATTCTCTGGAAGGAGCCAACATCTTGGGATGAGGATTTTCCAACTTAAAACCTCACCTGCCCATTTTTCTCCATATTTTGAGGATAACCATTGTATCTACCCTTCAATACAGAAAATCCTCTCCAGATGACAGAAATTGCATACTGGTGCAAAACACTTCTGCTCTCCATCAGTTGTACACAGGTTTGTGCACTGCAATGTCATGGAGGAAAACTACAAAGACCTGGCCTAACTGTGCCTCAGCAGCACCTACACTAAAGGTGAAGACACCATTTTTCTGATCAGAACAATCAGAAGTTTAGAAGAAATAATTAATGAACATTTCCTAGATATTACAGTCGACATTTTTTTCAGCAGCATTTGCTAATAGCTCTTTGTGCACTGTTCCACAGCAGAACACATCTATTGTGTACATTTTAATTCATAATTCACAGTCCTGCTGACAGCAGCATCTTTTGACATTTCTGAGCAGAGCTGTAGTGGCATAACTGCACTTCCTGTGGTGTCTCCTGTCATGCATCCCACTTGTCACAAGCTGCCAGTGGGTATTGGTGGGGTGGAGAATGCTGCTCTCCAGGGAGTGCCCATTTCATCTTCTCAGCTGTGCTGTGACCTTTTCCATTAATAGATGTCACAATAAGGGCAGGCCTTGATTGCTGAGCCCCAAGAGCAGACTGGTTAATCACCTCAGACAGGAATATCCAAGCACATGTCTCGACTATATTTGAGATGGGATGGTTGGGACATGATCTTTATGGTTCCTTCCAATCCAAATCATTCTATGAGTCTGACTGAATTTAGGGGTTTTCAAAGCAAAAATGTGCTGGAGCACCTATCAAACACTATGGCAACAATCAGTGTAGATCTGAGGCAGTGAAACATTTAACTTTGAAATAAAGGTAACATTTATTCAGCAAGAGTGAAACCAGCTGAAAAACTTCTTCCTTCACTACTGACAGTGACAATGCAAATCAGGTGTGGGGTGGGGAAGTTGCTGGCAACATCTGAAGGGGAATGAGCAGAGCAGTCCTTGTAAATAGGACCTAATATTGCACAGTTTCACACCCAGAAACAAAAAAAAGACACAACAAACTTAAATTTGATAAAGAAAAATATTGAGGGAAAAACATAAAAAAATAATAGTTTAAAAATAGAAGGAAAGATCAGCATAGTAATAACCAGTGTAGCCTAAGCTCCCTCTTCTGGTATTTTGGAGTAGATACACTGGATTAGCCAGGTCTTGATAAGTCTAACATTTGGATTCAAAATCCAGCAGGAAAGTGTTCATATAACTCAGACAAAACACCTGGCAAACTCAGCCTCTTTCACACTAGAAACATTTCTTAAGCAAAAGATGGAAAGACATGGAAAAGTCTTGTAACAATTGAAATCATACAATACCTTTTTTTTCCCCTTGTGAAACCTTTGGTTTCTTCAGCAGGCAGCTCTACACCATCACCAGGGGCCACAGCCAAAGGTACATCCTCAGAAACGTGGTTATCAACTCCCTTGCAGCTATCAGGCTTGGAAGTGCTGCAAAACAGGTATTAAAAATAAGCTGACAAATTTCAGAAATGCCTACGAAGCTTTAATAGTCTCTTTATAGGATGAACAAGGATCTACAAGGAGCTATAAGCAGCACATCGTCCCCTCCCAAATTCTCTCTCCCTCCCATTTCCCAAAAATTACCTCTTTCTCCAAACATTATTTCACTTCACTTCTCAGCTGACCACATCATCAGTAACATTGCAAAGTCTTGATAGCTCTTACAGACCATAACATTAGGTGCTAGAGAATTTAACTGTATATGAAATCAGTATAATAAATAAATCAATCAATCACTAATGACCGCTTTGCTGTTCTCACACAGCCCTTTCTCCTCACTGTACAATATAAACATTTGATTAAGCAATTTGTGTTTTAGCAAAAAACCCTAAAAACTGGGACTAAAACATTCTCTTACTTTAAAAGCTTTAGAACTCATCAGTAATCCCAGAACTCATCACATGGATGTGAAGTCTCTGCTCAGCAAAGCCCCATGCTCAGGAGCAGGGCAGGAACCACACAACTCCCCCTGCTCTCAGCCACACTCATTAACAGAAAGGAACTAATAACCAATGACTTCATGTCTCAAAAGCAGGAGCAGTTTAAGTTCTTGTCATGCCTGTCTGTCTGTCTACTGTCCCTTCCAGGGCACACCAGAGGGACACAAATGTCCTGGGGCAGCAGCCACACACAACGGCTTCCCCTCCTGCTGCTGCCAGAGATACAGACACAAATGCTGATGGAAATGTTGATGGAAGCAGGACGCAGGACGTGGCTGAGAAGCTTCCTACAGGTTTCCTGAATTAAATAGAAACAGCTATCTTAGTCATTCCTTTCAAATTTTACCTCCTCTTCCCCCAGTAATTACACTGGAATTGCAGGCAGCAGATGGAATTGTGTTACTGATGAAGAGTTAGTGAGGTCCAGGGACAGGCTGTTCCCTTCTCTGGTGCACAAACAGAGTACAAGCCTAAACCACATCCCTGATTTTAGTCACAACACACAGGAGCACGAGAACAACCACCTCCCACAGTGCTTGTGCACTCAGGCACTGAGACCTCCAAAGCTCTTTGTGAGTGTAGTTTACCTTGGTGAGCTTATATCCACAAAGCTGCTTTGTGCCATATGGAACAACTGCCCAGCTATCCCTTCTAAGAAAATATCTCTGCTTTCCTCACTCCTTCCTTCCTTTCCTTCTGTTTGCCCAAACTGGCCTGATGCTCACACAGACACCCAAAATTTTCAGCCCCATCAAGTGAATACACATAAATAAATAAATAATGATTAAGAAGCAGGCTGTTTCCTTTTTCATGCAAGGGCCTTTGTCCTTGGCTAAAAATGTCTCTGCACTAATATAGTAACAGCATCCTCTCTATACCAAGGCTGTGACTATATAGGGGCACAGGGAGAGCAGTGAAAGTAAGATTTTTAAAGCAGAAAAAAGTGAACTGCTAAAAATAAGTGAATGCTGAACATCTGTTTGGAGAGCAAACAAAGAGCTGCAAAACCCAAACAATTCACAAGAGGGCCCAGCCAAACAAGAGCACCAAAGGCACATAAATTATGGCCCTGGTGTTATGGACATACAAAGCTGCCCCAGTCTTACAGCAGCACCTGTTTCACTCACACTTTTCACACAGGTCCTAATGATCATCTGCAGCCCTTCAGCTTCCCCCTCCAAGCCTTTCCACATCAAATGAAACCATTTTCAGAGATATTCTGACTAATGAGTGTCACTCCCAACACTAAAGCAAAGCTTGCCATCAACACACCAGCATTTCTGGAGAAGCTCTGCTCCCCATCCTTCCCAAAGCCCCGTGTCCACTCCTCCTCCTGCTCTGACACACTGCACAAAGTGAGGCAGGAGAGCACACAACAGAAACTGTCCAAAATACAGACTTTCTGTCCACTCTGAGCTCTCCAGCCTAACCCTGCATCAACTGGGATTCCTCTGTCAACTCATGGGACTTTTACCACCTCAGACATGAAGTGGCTGCGTTAAAACCTCTCCACAGCTCTTATTAAAACAAGATTTTCCATTAAACTTTTTTCTCAAGTGGTAATATTTTAATGGTTGCAAGAAGAATACTACCAAAAGGCCCAATCCTTCTCAGTGCACAGTAAACTATACATTGACCAGTATTTATCCTGTGGAGTTGAGCTGATTAGAAAACAAGCATTTTCAAGCACTACCTCTTCTAAGTAAACCTCAAAAATAATTTTCTGACTATCTGTGTACACAGACAAACGTGGGTACTCCCTGTTTGTGCTGCCAGCACTGAGAAGTACAGCCCTAAACACATGCTGTCATTTTTTCCTGGGCATTTGCAGGTTTGGGGTTTTTTCCCCACAAGCCAGGAAGGAAGTTGCAGGGAACAGACAGATACTGCTCAGAAGTGTTTCACACCTCTAACCTGGAGCCCAGCTAAGCTGTGGTCTTGTACAGACAGGGCTCTTATTTGCCTTCTCTACCTTTCCAAGCCAAACATTCCTCCTACAACACAGAAGTCCTGTTGCAGAGCTCTGCACCTGCAGAATAAAGAGAAAGCTGTGCCTGGCCAAAACTTCTCCTAGAGCAACATGTACTGGCAAATCAGAGTGAACTTGGCCTTTCATTGCTGAACAAAAATGCTTGGCAGAACCACCAGTGAACTTTTTACCTAATTCTTTTCAGGGCACTTCTCTATAGATAAATAAAATCTTACTGAGCACATGCAAGCATGTTGTCCATGATCAATACGGTATCAGCAGGAGAGAGGCAGTCAGTCACCCTCAAGAAGCCAAACAAAGACAGAGTTTCCTGACTGGACAGATGGAGGGACAACCTGATCTCTTACTCTGCCCTGCCATCTGGAAGCCATTTAGCACAAACTGACCCCCATCATGCATGCACCATTATTTTTCCCTTTCAAAGCACACACCATCTGCATTATGTGACACCCCTGATGGGGAAATACACAGAAACAAAAGCAAATTTAGTAAATAGCTAAATATTTTGGGGGAAAACCACTTTATGATTGCACCGTACTGCAGACAGACTGGAATACCACCATGGCATTCAGAATTTCATTTTGCAGAGGTACCCAGTAGGCAGCACAGAGACATCACATTGTGCATTAGAGAATTGTACCCAGCCACACTGAAATGCACTGGTGCAGTGATTCTACATAAAATGCCAAAAAAGCAGAGACTTTAATAAGATTATTTTACTTATATCAGCAATAATCTGCTCCATGAAGGTGACTTGTTGATGACAGATAAGGCATGAAAGAACAAACATCACTGAGGCTCCTCCCTTGGGTGAGAAAAGCCCAGTCCTGCTAGGTGAGCATAATCCCAGTGTTTTAACACTTTCATTTGCTACCAACTTTACATTGTTGGCAAAGCCCAGGGAAGTCAGCAGAGCTGCTGCTGCAGGAGGAGCTGCACCAGGACTGAACACACAGGAGTTAAAGCAGGGCTGCAGCTGCACTGATTTAACCCCTCCTCTGCCAACCAGCTGCCACCTGGGGGTGGGCACAGTGGCAGCCTCTGGGTTTTCTACTGCTTGGGACAGCAGGAAACCCCTCTGCAAGGCTCACAGAGAAACGAGCAAGTGGCAACAACCTGGACAGGAAAGGCAGGTGAAGGAGAATGGGTAGGCTTTGATACCCAAAGCTGCACATGGATGGAAAATAAAGGAACAAGGAAAACAAACAACACTGACAAGAGTTAACTTATGCAGCACTTAAAAAAACAAACAAAAGAGTTAAAGGCAACAAACACAGAAGAAGCACTCACAGCCAGCTTCACTCCAGTTGACCACAGTGTATTTCTCTGTCAGTTTCCTCTGTTTCAGGAACTGGAAAACTACCTACGTCCAACGTGAAATACCCCTGGTTTGCCACTTTTTTAGTGCTGAACCCTTGCAAAAATCCTTGCAGCTCCCTCAAGGCCAGGATTTGGAAACCACCAGATTCTGTGGTTGCTGCAGAGTCCCTGTGCCCTCACCCCTACTGGGCTCAGCCACCCTGGATGGGGCAACCACAGCTCAGCACCAGCCCAGCCTGTGCCACTGGGGTGGAGCAAGGAGACACCCTTCAGACATTAACAATAAAACATTTAAAAGGCACAAGTTATGGAGGAGATCAAAAGGAAAGGTATAATATAATTAACTCGAAATTCCAGATTGATGTGAGAATGCAAACAGAGTGAATTCATGAGGTTTACAAGAAACAGTGAATTAAAGCACTCTGAGACTGCTCTCCCTAAATGTTTAATCATAGACAGCTTGTGTGCCTTTTTCCCTGCAAACAGCAAATTATCACCCCAAGGGCACACAATCTTCTGTTCCAGACTGTAGTCCAAAGACCTTATACAAATCTTTCTGGCACTTTTGGTGCCTTTTTCATGCTCCCACATTCAGAAAGTAGTTCACAGCTCCACCTCAATTAATGCTCACTCTTTTCTAACAGCCTCACTACTACAGCCAACAATCCATTAGCAAGAAAAGCAGAATCCACAGAAAAACCACCAGTAACCCAATTACATTTGTTAAAAACAAAAGTAACACAACTTTTTGAGTAAAAACTTACAAGAACTGAAAGAAATCCACATCATTAGCTTCCCACTGAAAGCTTCTCTAGATCATCTTACTCTGACTGTAGGAAAAAGTTTGTTTCTCACAGTCTCTCCCAGCCAGCTTTGGTGACTAACCAGCTTGGGGACTGGTGGCAGAGCAGGATGGGCTAAACAGCAAAGTCACCCAGCTTTTAAGGTGGATTGAGCAAACCACACAAGGTCCCTCCAGCCTTTGATGGTGCATTATTGTGACTTCAGCTAACAAATGTAATGCTAGCTTAAATATACTGTGTGTGTTTACACTCCACTGAGCTCCTGGTGATTGAAGGGTACACACACCCTACAAGGCTTCCTCTATTGTTCAGATAAATTTATACGTCCCAAGATCCTGACAACCCCACCACCACCAGCACAAAGAAAGCAAGTTTCCCTTCTCAGTGCAAGCAAAGGCAGACAAAAAGGCCAGAGTCCAACAGAGATACCTGAATGCTTTATAATCAACACTATACTGTTTAAGAACTTCTCAAAGAAAATTATCCAAGGATTATTTACCTTGCACTAATAATAATAATAAAAAAAAGTATAAGCACCTAAAAAAATATAAGGCATACATCCACTGTGACTGTGGTCACAAGGGTTTTCAGGATGAAGAAGAGACAAGAATGTTGACTTCATGATCAGAAGGCTTGATTTATTTTTTTATGATATATGTTACATTAAGACTATACTAAAAAGAAATAGAAGGAAAAGGTTTCTTCAGAAGCTAGCTAAGCTAAGAAGAGAAAAGAATGAATAACAAAGATCTGTGTCTCAGACAGAGAGCAAGAGCCAGCTCTGCCATGAGTGGTCAGTAAATCCAAACATCTACAGGAGACCAATCCCACATCCACCTGTTGCATTCCACAGCAGCAGATAACCATTGTTTACATTTGGTTGCTGAAACTGCAGCTTCTCACAAGGAAAAATCCTAAGAAAGGATTTTTCATTAAAGATGCCTGCAACAATCCACCTTCCCATGTCACAACCCTCCTGTGTGCTGAAGTGATAGAATCTCAGGGAAGGGTAAACAGAATTTTCTTTTGAAGGCTTTGACAAGGGGGGATTTAAACTGGTACAGATCTCTGCTGACAGATAGATGCAGACTCAGCTAACCCATCAGCAATGGCTCCAGCAGACATTTCTCCATGCAAGGAGGGTGGCAGCAGCTCCTCAGCCAGGGCTGAGCTCCTGGTGCTCCACTCCCCTGCAGCAGAGAGCAGAGCAGCCCCTGCCCTGGACAGTACCTGGCTGCAGTCAGCTCAGCAGCTCCCACGGGGACAGCATTGCCAGAGGCTGCACACACAGCTGAGGGATGCTCACAGGGATCCAGGGGAGAAGCCAACTGATTATCATCACCTGGCCCAGGAGGGCTGTGGAGAGAAAAGACAGAGAGAAAGGCAGCCTTTAATGTCTGAGTTATTGCAGAATTACTGCTGTTCATCCTTCTGAATCCCTGGACTTGACCATGAATGAGCTAACTTGTGTGTTAGGGGACACAGAGAAAGTTGGCATTTTTAATCTGAGTTGCTTTTGTTCCCACAGGACTGAAGTTTCTGGATTTTTGTCTGACTTAAAACTGCCGGAGCAATGAGACAGTACAACCCCACAGCAAATGAACCCCATTGTGCTCCTGACTATGAAAAGCAAATGAGAAATGGAGCTGCAGCTTGAACAAGGGAAATTACAAGATTCCCTCTCTCATAAACCACATAAAATACAAAGAGCTTGATGCTGGTTTTCACCTGAGCTGAGGGGCTCACTGGTGGGGCACAGAGTCAAAGGTGTCCAGGTGCTGTGGAGAACACCCACAGGGAGACATCCAGCCTTGTCCCATTCCTGGGAAAAGCAGAGTGCCACTGAGAACCAGCAGCTCATGACTGAACAAACCCATTTGGAAACACACTGCTGAAGCAATAAGGAAAGGAGCTGTGCTGAAAAAGAGACGTTGTTTACTTTTAAGAGACACTAAACCATGGGAATCCCCTGAAAACAATGTTTTTGCTGCTACTTCAACCTGACTTTGACACCTGACCACCCAGAGATGAGAGCCCTGGAAGCATCAGTTTTCCCTGAAATTCACCAAAATTCTCAAGTTATTTGTAAACCATAAAGTGTGACCTTAAACTGCTGATGGAATTTCACAATGCCCTGGCCCCCTTCTGTCCATGCTGCTTCCTGTACTACCTAGTGAATACAACAGTGAACACACAGGGATGGTACCATACACAGATGGATTTGAGGGGCATAAACTCAAAACTGTCACTCAGCATTTGCAATTCCAGCTCATAAATAAAAAGCTCTAAATCAGAGAACTCAGCTTTAAGTGATTACTTCCTTACCTAACTTCAAATCCAGAGATCCTGAATGATTCCCTACTGTAATTTAATTTTGAATCAAAAAACGTAACACACAGTTAAAGCTGACTATAACAATGTTAGTGTTATTCTGGTAATGACTGAAGGTACATTTGAATGTACTCACATTTCCCATATTTTATCTAAAGGATTCTGTACCATGTTCACGTGGGAAAAACAATTACAATCTGAGCAATTGACTGCCCACAGGTTCCCTGGTTGAACCACACCTGAGGGCTCTGCCTGTTTTAGGGACCTTTGAGCCAAGGTGTTTACAGGTTCTAAAGTCCTCTGGCTTATTATCATAAAGAGACAGGTTTTCATTCATGACTGAGCTGCAGCTGGGGTGTCCCTTCTGGTTTGCCTTAAAATGAATGTTTGGAAAGTAGATTTTTCACAACAGCATTTACAATTTCTTTTTATGAACATAATGAGTGAAGGGAGGAGATGGGCAGGTTTTCCTCTTGCTGTGACAGAGCACTAAGGCCGATCCTGTGACCACCTAAAAAGCACAGCACAAACCCAAACTGCAAATGAAACTGCTGTGCCCCAGCCTGCTGAGAAGTGTTTGCTCCTCACCACTCACGTTTCCTGCACAACCAACTCCTGGACAGGGATTTTCACAGTTTATGGACAAAGCAACCTGAAACTCAGGCCTGGGGAGGTGATGGAGAAGCTGCTCCTTGCCAAGCCACCCTGCCCTGTGCTGCACAAACAATGAAGCCATCCATGAGCTGCTCAAACGAGTTCCACAAGTGACATTCCCAGGAATCTCAACTGCCTTTGGCTCTCCAGGGGCTGCCCCCAGGTCCCTGCTGCCAGCCCTCTGCAGCCACCAGCCTCTAAGGCCAGCTTGCTGCAAGAACTGAGCTCCATAAAAAGGCCATGAGCTTTTTCCATTCTGCTGCCTCAGTTCTGGGTCGAGCCTGGAAGAGGATGGACATAAAACTGCTTCCAAATTCTGCTTATGACAGGCATGACTGAAATAGTTTGCAGAGGAAAATACCTCACAGTTTAACAAGCAGTTGCTTACCAACAGCTGCAGCGAGCACACTAAATTCAGCCCCAAGACCACGGGGTTCAGTCTGTTATTAGTGTGTCACAAGAGAAAGACACTGCCCATCAAGTGTCCTTAGGCTCTTGAGTTTCACAATTTCACTTTTAAGGCCTCTACTTAGCCTTGAAAAGAGATTTTCCAAGTCACTGTTAGAAAGCAGGTATGCAAAAACAAGTTTCAGGCAAAGCTGGACCCACAGTATTCATTACATATCAATGAATGAATGAGAAATAACTCCATAAACCTGTCTTAATTTCTTCTTAAAAGCAGCAGGTCTGACTCTGTCTATGTGAGAAGGCTTCAAACCAAGGCAGAAATTTAAGATACACACAGGGACACAACTTGGCACACATGGACACAGGGACAATGAGTGTTGGGTGCTCTGCTGGGTCTGTTTGCTGCTCTCCTCCTGACATCCCTGAGATGCAGACTTTAAATCCCTAATTTCATAGCAAAGTTATAAAACACTCTGATACTGGTGCTGGAGACAGAAGGCAGCTCCAGGTCTTGGCATTTACTCCCTGTCCATGTTTTTCCAATCAGGAGAGCTGGATGAGGCTCCCTTTGAACACTCAACAATAGCTCCAAGTTTACTCCAAGGGAAACCAATAAGCATTTCAAACTCTGCTATCTCCCAGCCCCAAACATTTGGCTGCTTTTAATGAGATAAGAGCAAGATTTGTGGATCCTGCTCTTACTCCAGACATCTGTTGGAAAATGGCACCAACAACCACAAGGCAGGACTGAGCTCTCAGTGCTCTCATCACCACTGTTTTGTTTTCTTCAGAACACAAGATGTTCTCACTAGGTACAGCAAGGCTGACAAACAAAATCCTTTACACTTCATACTTGGCTTTCTAATACTTTGGACCAAAGAGTCAAATTTTTAAGCCTCCGTTTACCCATACGTAAGAAAAAGTATTAATCGATCCCAGAAAATATTGAGAGAATTTGCTATTTCTGTTAAGCTCTTGTACTGCAATTCTTTGGAAAGGAAAAAGATCTAGCAGCACCTACATCAGTTTCAAATTAATTCATTAAAACACAAAACTCGATCCATTTTATTAATTCCTTCATAATATTAACCTTCTCACAGTTCAGTTTGCAGCTTATCCCTTACATTAACCATATTCACTGAAATAAACCTGGTGTCTAGAAAAATCCAACAACAACCTGTTACAGTGACTCTATGTCCCTTTGGTATTTCTGTTTTTTAAAAGCATTTCCATGATTACTGGGACTCAGCAGAGAAGGAGGTAAGAAGTTATTTCTCATATAAGAAATCAACATCACAGGTATCACTAACTAAAACTGAACTTGTTTAGGGAACACCTCAGACCTGCTGCATAAGATACCAGCAAAGCATTAAAAACAAACAAACCCCTCTTTCTTTTTTCCCCTCCTGAACTACTACTTGCAAACTTATTTAAAACCCATTTAAATATCAACAGCATTTCAGGAAAAATATGAGATTCTACGATTAAAACGGAAAGTGTGGCTTTATTTCCCAAGGAACTAAGGGAACATCCATCCTCACAGGATCAGCCCATGCACCAGCAGCAGCTTAAAAGCTCAGACACAGCAATGACTGGGGGCCACTTTTGCTGGTCACTGTGCTTAGATTTAGCCAAGGTTTTACTTTTACCAGCTAAAAACACACTCACAGTCAAAAGTGCAAGTTTTGGGCAATACACTGCGTTTTGTAAACCCAACAAAAGACCCACTTACGCATTTAAATGTGAGATTTTGGAAAAATCTCTCAAATTCCATACTCTGAAGAAGAAACTACGCCTTAAGAGACTCACACCAGCACTCTGTATTTAGGCTTGGCCTGGGCCAGGCTGAGCCCTGCTGAGCTGGAGCTGTGCAAACACAGTAATGAAGGTATCCAAGAAATGAACTGGCATGTGTTAATTAAACCCAAATAAAACCCCTGTCACACAGGGGGAACACGAGTTTGATGCCCAGCGCATGGCAGCAGAACTACACTCCTGGAAAAAAGGCACTGTCACCAGGAGACCAGAACTGGCTCCTGGGGGAATGATTCCACATTTCCATGGTGTTCCTCTGGGCAGGACTCGAGGAATCAGCAGAACAGGTCTGGGTGCTGGGTGCCGGTGCCTGGAGCACGCAGGGAGGGTGGGGCAGCCCCTGAGTCACACCTGTCCCCAAGGGAGGGACGTGCCACCACCCTGGCTGGCCACAGGACACGCGGCTGCCCAGCTCCGGACACATGGCTGCGCTTCCAGCAACGGGACAGTCCCTTCCCTTCCCTTCCAGCACAATCCCATCCCAACAACACCAGAAAGGCAAACAGGAGCAGGAGCTGGTTCTGGAGAAATGATTTTCCCAAGGCTTGCTGAAGGCAATCCCCAGCTGTGGAATGGAAGCAGCCCAGCTGTGCAGCAGCTGGCGGTGCCCGCAGGTAACTCCCGTGTTCTGCCGGAGCTGTCGGGGACCCTGCACAGCCATTCCCAAGAAGTGCATTTTTCTGGCACTCCTTGTGGAAACCCTGACAAGATAGAGGAGTTATCTTGGCAGGGGATGGGGTTTAGTCACACATTACCTGAGGGTCTGCACTTCCTCTCTCACCCACCCCTCCTTGCTCAGAAACCCCCTAATTTCTGTAACATGTGCGCCCAGATTGATCACTGATTTGATTAGCTGTAACAATAAAACAGAAATTTTTCTGAGCGTTCTACATGACTCAGGGTGAGTTACTACATTAAACAAACACAACTATATTAGATCCAAATACTTAAAGGCACTGAAACATGTGTTACAGCACTACTTCCTTCGCAAACTAAAAGAGGGACAGCAGAAAGCCACATAAAAGTGTCAGAAGTATAAATCACGCCTGCACAGGATGAATAAGCATATTTGCAGTAATAACTGTCAACCATTAAAAAAAAGCCCATCACGTCACCACGAGCAGCTTTGAGAGCTCGGAAGGGCTCGGGAAGGGCTCTCGGTCACGTCCTGATGTCACTGGAGCAGGATTGCAAAGTTCCCAAATCCCCCGAGTTCCCGGCCAGCAAACCTGAAATTCCTCAGCACAAACAACACACAGAGAGTCTCCTCTTCACTCCAGCAGAAACCCCAAACCCAGTCAGAAACCAGGGCAGGAGCCACAAAACCACTGAGGTTTGTTTTTTGGCGGTGGGGGGAAAGGAGAGATAATCCTGACCCAGAGCTGGAGGCAGCGCTGTGGACGCGGGAGAAACAGCTTCCAAAAGTTAAAAAACTTAAAAAAAAAAAAAAAAGGAGAAAAAAAAAAGGGGGGGGGGGAGGGGGAAGCAACTTTAACTTTCCCACTCACAAGTGCCTACTTACCACCGCCAGGAAAGAAGCAGCAGCGCTCCTGCCCGCGGTCATCCTCGCCGTGAGCGCAGCCCCCCGGCGCAGCCCCTCACACGGCCAGCGCCGCCCCGCGCTCCCCGCATCGCGGCCGGGCACCGCCGAGCCCCGCTGCCTCCGCTGCTCCGGGAGCCCACAAAGGCCGAGCAATGCGAGCCCGGAGCTGCTGCTGGAGCTGCTGCTGGCAGGCTCCTCCCATGAGGCTCCCCGAGGAAAGGCCGGAGCGGCCGCGGTGCCGCGCCCGGGTCCTCCCCCGCCGCCGGGCCCGGGGGCAGCGCAGCCCGCCCGGCCCGCGGAGCTCCGCCGCAAAGCGGCCAAAAACACCGACCAGCCCGGCCAAACACCTCACACCTCGGCTGTCCTCTTTTTTATTGAGGGTTTCCCCCCCTCTCCTTGGTTTTACGGTGGAATTTCGGAGTTTCCATCCGCTGGAGGGGAGGGGATGTGGAGAGATTAAATTACGGTGTGAGTACTGCTTAAAGCGCGCACACACAGCTCCCAAGGCTTTAAAAGTCGCTTAAGAAGAGCCTGGTTTAATTGATAGTGTTCGGCAACATTTTTTTTTTTAAGTTTCAGTTGTTTTGCCCAACTTTAGAACTTTAAAAAATGTTTTCAGGATGAAGATGTAAAGTTCTTAACGTTCACTGATGCATTATGTGTTTATAGCTAAGCAAGTAACATTTTTTAAAAATTTAAACCAAACCATTTTTAATCCTGGCTTAATTGTTGGGTTAGATTCTATCCCAAGGCTTTAAAAGTCGCTTAAGAAGAGCCTGGTTCAATTGATGGTGTTCGGCAACTTTTTTTTTTTTTTTTAAGTTTGAGTTGTTTTGCCCAACTTTAGAACTTTTTAAAATGTTTTCAGGATGAAGATAGCGTTCTTAACAACTTCCACTGATGCATTATGTGTTTATAGCTAAGCAGGTAACATTTTTAAAAATCCAAACCAAACCATTTTTAATCCTGGCTTAATTGTTGGGTTAGATTCCAGTTCCCAAAGTCACCCAGGTTTTCTCCTAGGTTTTTTTACCTGCCTTCTTTATAGGTTAATCTCCTTTTTCTGTATCTTCTTTCTCATGGATTTCTTTACCTGCCTTCTTATAACTTCCTTTATCTGCTTTCTTAAAGAGTTTTTTTTTTTTCAGGTTTTTACCTGTTTTCTTACAAGTTTCTTTACCCAGAAGAAAATTGGGCAGTTTTAATTAGTTACCTGCTCTTAATAATCTCTTGGTTTTCCTATGGGTTTATTACAACACAAAAGAAGGGTTTTATAGGTAATTAAGTCTGCATGGGGATACACCAAATTGCATGTACAAGCTGCCAGCACCCAAGGAATTAATTGTCTCTCCCCAGAGAGATTATTATCATGTTTATAACACATAAGCTTTATGATATCTCTCCCACAGCAAGAGAGTTGGTAGATTGGGCATTTAGTAGGCAATAGAGGTATTCTGGATAAAATCTGGGGTTACAGAGAGTCAGTTTAGCTTCCCAGCTGGCTCCATGTCTCCAAACTCCTCAGCTGTGGTGCCAGCCACATCTTGGGTGACAAAACTAACCCTTCCTCCCCAGAGCTCAGTCCAGCCCCTAGCAGCACTGTGCATCTCTTTTTAATATTTAATTAAGGTACAGTAATGATGAGTCCTCGTGGACTTCTCAAAACATCAATTCAGAGCTGGGCTGCAGGGGGGAAATACTAGTCAATTTTAAATTTTTAACTATTCTGTGAAGGAAATTAACTGTTTCTACTTCTAGCCCTTGTCTGATCTTCTATAAGCAAAAGGAAGCAGCAGATTTTTGTTCAGGTAAATTTTGTGTTAGAGGAGAACTTTCCGTCTAGTCTGAAAGCAGAACACAGAGATTTCCCCTCCACGTGCTCATTGCTGCTTTTAACAATTCAGACACCCGAACAGGAAATAGAAGGCAATACCAGATGATCCCCAGACACCAAATCAGACACTGGGATGGGTTAAAATGCTGAAGGACATGTAGAGAGCCAGCACCATCTGGGCTGCAGGGCATGGCTTTTCATGGGACAAACACTGTGCATGGTGTGGGGAGCCAGCAGCACCCACTCTGACAGCAAGAATTAAGATGAGCCTCAGAGTTAAAACTTTCTGGGGAGAGCATCTCTATCATATCCTGCTTCCCAAGCAGTAGGAAACCAGCCATGGAAAAATTTACTGTGATTTTTGATACAGGTACAAGGATCCAGTCCCCCTCTCATTTTGGGGGAAATTAACCTTTTTTGCCATCTGGAAGCCATTTCACAAATAGCTTCTGCAGGTATAACTGCCCTGGGGGAGGAGAAAAACCCTGGAAAGAGGATGATTCATTAAAATTAATTTTTATTTTCTTTGCAAGCAGCAGTCTGGCACAAAGCCATGGCCACAGACAAGCCATGTTCCTGCTAACAGAACCAAACCCAGCCTTTTTGGAATAAATGCTGATTTTTCTCAAACAGCATACCTCTGCCTGTCTATTCCTTAGCCTTTTGCTGTGCCAAAACCCTCTGACCTACAGTGAAGCAATTTCAAGCCACCTTTGTCACATTTGCAATTGTCTCCCAGTGCTCTGTTATTTAAAGGTGGGAGCCTGAAAGGCTGAAACTCCAGGAACGGCTGCTCAGGTGAGCCTGAGCCACCTGAACACAGGGCCCGGGGCATACAGAGGGAACCAGCTGCAAAGCAACAGGGAAATAAGAGATAAACTCCCAGCAGACAAGGACAGAGCAAGGGTGGCTGGGGCAGACCAAAGAGCTGCCAAGGAAAACCCTGCAAAGCTTTCTCTGGAGGCCAGAGCTGGACCAGAGCAGCTGATGAGAGGGACTGGGAGCAGGAGAGACATCCCAGCTGTGCCAGAGTCCAGACCCTTCCCTGGCTCACAAGGAAAAGTCCAGAAAGCATCAGGATGGGATACACCAGGGAGGACACTTGAAAAATGTAAATTGTGCAATCACAGAATGGGTTTGGCTGGAAGGGACATTCACAGGAGCCACCCCCCTGCCATGGCAGGGACACCTTCCACTGTCCCAGGCTGCTCCAAGCCCTGTCCAGCCTGGCCTTGGGCACTGCCAGGGATCCAGGGGCAGCCACAGCTGCTCTGGAAAACCTGTCCCAGGGTCTCACCCCCCTTTCAGGGAAGAATTTCTTCCCTATAGCCAATCTAGCCCTGCCCTCTTTGATTTTAAAGCCATCCTCCCTTGGCCTATCACTGCATGCCCGTGCAAAAAATGTATGTGTGCTTTTAAATTGCTCTTTGTGAAAACTTCGTGCCCATTTTGAGACCCTTCTGCAACAAATGCATATAAATGTACTTCAGTTTTAGAATAAAACAGGAGTTTCTTGTTTGCATTTCCTGACCAGAGGTTCACAGTCATTCACTCTGCAAAGCCACAGACCCAATTAACTGCAGAGAGGCTGCCTGAGATGCCAAGCCAGGCCTGTAACAAACACCTGAACTTTATATTTTCACTTCTTTCCACACACAAATTGCCCACAACCATCATTTGTGGTGGCTGAAAATTCGGTTATGTATTTCCCAGCAATTTGTACTGGAGAGGCTTTAGGATGGCTGTCTCTTTAAATTCCCAGATTTTCACCTTAATCTAAAGGAAAGTCTAGTGTTAACCCATTGCATCTTGGAGGATGAAAGTGATGGGAAACTGTTATTTTGCAAATTTCCAGTTAAGTAAGGCTGGTTTTTAGAAAACCCTAGGCTAGACTCAAAGCCTCACAAATTCCCATGCTAACTTCTCTAGCAAATCAAGTTTATTTGGAGTTTCTACCAGAAGATTTGGAGAATGGTAGATGTAATAGAAGCTTCATGTACCATCACAACATTAAAAAAAAATAAAGAGAAGATGTGGAAAATTGTGGAGACTTTTAAATATACAGCAAAAGTAACTCTATCTTTTGAGCACGACATTGTTAGGAAGGGGAAATGGAATTTTTAAGTGTCTATTTATTTTTTTCCATAGTTGTTAGTAACTGAGCAATGTATTCATGCTTTTGCTTCCATTCCAGGAAACAAATCCAATCTTCTCTGTCTGCTGCAGAGTTATTCTTAGCTGGCTTTGATATTTCTATCAGCTAGGAGAGCATAACAATGTTATCATGGTTACAAATTCCAAAGATTTTACATAAGCTCTTGAGTGCCTTAAAAAAAAATAAAAAAGGCCTTATTGATTACACTGTTTGTGTTTCAATAGCCAAAGCAGCTAGGAAAAACAGTCTGGAGAAGAATTTTAAAAAGGCAGTTTGATGAGTTTCATGGAGCACATGCTCCATGTTTTTCAGAGCACCATGGACAAAGAGAAGCCAAGAGGGACAAGCTGGAGGCTGGGAAACACCAGGCCAATGAATCACTTAAATCCTACTTGCCTACATACAGCCTGTCTTCCTAATTGGATTTTTTTCATCTGTTGAAACAACTAGACACCCCTCTTATTCAAGCAGAGCAGGACAACTGTGGTTGTATAGTTTATATATATATATTTATATTCAAATTTATATTTATATATTTTTATAGGTGGGAAAGGATGGCAGGACAGGGCAGAATTGTCCCTGGCTGCGCTGCCAGAGGCTCAGGGCCAAGTCCTGTGCTGGGATCACTGCAGTGGAGCAGAGATTTTGGGCCAGCATTTACCCCCTTGAAGGGCAGGCTGCAGCCTCTCCCACAGCTGTCTGGAAAGGAATGTACCAGGTGGGAAAGCAAGTCAATGAGTGAAATTAAATTGGAAACAACCCTGTGCAGTCCTGGGGCACTTTTGGACAGCTGGTTATTTCACTGAGGATGGTAGATACCAAAAAGGGGAAGGAGAAGGGTTGAACAAAGCGGAGGTGACAGCACATTTCAGCAAGGACCAGGAGGTTGCCATCACATTCTGGGGCTGGTCCTTCCCCACAGCACAGGATGGTGGCAATCAGCATTTCCCAGAGACCTTGGAATCCAGAGCAATCACACCTCTGATTGCAGCAATTAAACATTTCTGCACTTACTACTGCAATTTGAGAGGGAGAACAACTTCTAGGCCAAAGAGAATATAAGAATTAACCTGTGAGGTGAGTGTACATGAACAGGCCCAAACAGATCCATGGAACATTTTTTTTAATTTTTCCAGGGTACCCAGATGTTAAGGAATTGCAACAACTAAAAAATCCCCTCTTGTTTTTAGCCATGCATCTGTGGATTTCCACACACCTGGGCCAATATAAGATAGGCTCCAAAGAATCAACATAAAAGACAGGAGGGAATAAATAGAAAGAAAAGGGTAATGCAAGAATTATGGAGTTCTAGCTCTTCATCCCTGTGTCTGTAATTCTGTTTTCAGAGATGCCCTCCATGGGCTTCAAAGCTGGGGCTAATCCTATTTTGCATATTCTATTAGACAGAGGGACCATGGAAGAAGCTCCATAGTATATCCAATTTTCCAAGAGGCCACAAGATATTGTGTTGGAACAGAGAGAACAGGGGATCTGTAAGATGCAGAAATGATTTTGAGAAAACAGGCAGGTTACTTGGAAGAACCAAGGTTGAAAAATACATCTGGGGAAATCTAATTAGGAGGGAAAAAAGTAATCAAAGTAATTTTTCACTTCCTAGAAAGCAATGGAAGATGTCTTAGGTAAGAGCAAAGCTATCTTAATTTTTAATCTTCTGTGAATAGAAAAATACCAAACTTAAATATGTCAGACTTCACACAGATGAAATTCCCACAGAACTACCCATCCTCCTAATTCAGCTCAGGACTGCAGGCATCTCCAAAGGCACAACTGTACTGACAGCTGCACCTGCTAAGGATGACAATGACAGCAAGAAGGGAGGAAAATAGAGAGAAAGAATTCAGATGCAAAGGAAGAAGGAGAGATAAATAACCTGATTAATTTTGTGCATTGCATTTATGTGTAAATCACCTCCAGCTACTTTTCCCTTTGCTTTGTGAGCCTGAGATGCTACACACCTGAATCAATTTTGAAGTTAAAAATAAGGAAATAAAGAGCTGTATAATCAGTGTTTTGACAAGATTCCTTTTAACTCCAAACTCTTGTTTTCAGATGCTAACAAAACAAAGCCTTAGTGCTCAAAACCCACTTGCCTGATCTGAAAAGCAGTTCTACATTCCCCACCTCATCCAGCACGACTGTTAAAATATTTAATACTGTATTTGTCATGCAGACAAAAAAAAGACCAAGTCATATTTACTAAGGAGTGAACGTTCTTTTTGGAGTTACTGAACCTGCCAATTTTTGATGGCAAGAACAAAGAATGAAGCAAATCCAAAAGTATGCCTGGACCAGCTTTAGAGATCTTGTCTGACCTATGCAGAGAACATAAAGAATGTTTTTCAGGTAGTTTTGCTGACTCCAACTGCTGCCATGTCCTTCCCATATGAAAATACTGTTTTGATTGGTAATTGATGGGGGTCAGTGCAGCACAGCTCTGCATTCTCTCTGAGCATGGGTGCCACTGCTTGCAGCGTGCTCACAGCTCCCTGTGCTCCTTCCTGACTGAGCTGCTGAGCCCCTGAGCATCTCTGGGAGCCTGGAGCACCCAGGGGCTGGTGAACAAACCCAGAGTTCTGCCAAACCAGCACATCAGCCACCACATGCACTGTGCTCTCTGTACCCGCACATCTGGGCAGGCCTCACAGCCTCCCCTCCAAAATCTCCCTCAGTGCTTCTTCCAAGAGACACTGGCAGCCTGCCCGTGCCAGCCACCTCAATTACAACAGCTTATCAAAAATCCACCCCACCTCTAAACACCCCTGCAATTTTGCCATCATTTCCAATTTTATTCCACGCTCTGCCCAAGGTCTGGCACAGCCCATGGTGCAAACAGGAGCATTTCAGGGACTTAGGGACTCCCTGTGTGTACAGGAACCTCCCTTCTCCCTCCATAAAAGAAAGATGTGTGGGTTACATTACACAAATGTAGGTTGCATTACACAAATCTGGGTATCAATTGCAAAAGGAGAAAAAACAAAAAAGAAAAAAACAGCTCAAGTCCTGATCTTCCTTTCCAAGTAAACCTCAGATAGAAAAGTGAAGTAAATGGAGGCCAAATAAGTGGAATAGTGACATTTTGATGCCCAAATGTGGCCATTAGGAATACAGGTTTTCTGTTATTGACTTGCTAAAGAGAATTAAATTCATCAGAACGAGTTGGTTGGGGTTTTTTTTTGTGTTTTTTAAAGTCTTTTTCAGTGCAGACAGGTTTGCCCAAATCCAGCTCTTCCCTGTTTCTGCTACTGGTACAGCTGTAGTTCCACAAGGAAGTGTGGCTTCAGCCACAATCTCCTTTCCAAAAATGACTGTCCTTTTTGCTGAAGATGTGCAGGGAGGTGATGGTGCTGTACTGCTGCCTGCAGACATCAGGGCTCCCCTCGTCAGCTGCCCCCCTAAAGGTGGTGGGGACAGGAATCCCTGCAGGCTGTGCTTGGATTCACTGCTCACCTCAAGGGCCAGCCTCCTCCCAGGGCACAGGGAAGAAATTCCTCTCTTTCCTCTCCAGGAAGAAAAATCCCAACAAGAATTTAAGTCAGATCACACAACTTCACCCCCTCATTCACAATTCAGTGGGGTTTCAGTATGAGGGATCTTGTAAGAGAGGGATTATACAGAAGAGGTGAAAGGGGAAGAAAACAAAGATGAAATAATTCAGAACCTCCTCCCTCTCATTAAGAAGGTTCTAAATGGTTCTTAGAGCCCTTTTCTTCTCCTAAACATAATTTACTTCTTACTGATATTTATTTTGAGAGCTGGGGAGGAATCTTTCTCCCTGGAGTTCTTTATATCAGGTCCTGATCCTCACAGCCAGCTCTTAGAAAGGTGCACCTCATTTTGCATGGCTGCAGTGGTTTATCCTCTGTAAGGATGACAGGGCAATAAACCACTGCAAAGCACTCGAGGCTTTGTGGCTGACATGCACAGCATATGGAATACACCTTGAAATTTAATGGTACAAACAAACCCAGTTTTAATCTCAGAGGAAAACTGGATTGGTCAGTGTATTGGACCTGATGAAGACAGACCTGCCAGCTCAGCTAATGCTGTCTGCTTCTCTTTTTTTTTTTTTTTTTTTTTTTTTTTTTTTTTTTTTTTTTTTTGTGATATAAGTGCATATTACTCTAAAAAAGAGCCTGACAGAGCAGAGGCTCCTCTGACCCTCTGAGAGTCCCCTGTGTTTCAGCCTTTTGGACAGCCACAGGCCAAAATGAGCAGCTGCCTGTTGATGCAAACCCTCACGCTGGAAAAACAGGTGATAATGAATTCTTGAAGCATATGCAAGCATTAAGCAACTACTCCATGAACTGTCAGCAGCTGTTTCAAGAGCCCTGCCCTGCCTGCCACAGGTATTTATTTAAAGTATGGTACCCACCCTGATATGAAACACATGCACAGACTTATGCACTGCCCCGAGTCCCTCATGGCTCCTGAGCCAGCCCCTGCCAGCAATTTGTTTGGGGATTTCAAAGCTACCCACTGTGAAGGGAAGCAAACAGAAAAGGAAAGACCTCAGGAGAAATAACAGGGTCTAATTTCCTTGTCATTTTATAGACAGATCCTTCAAGAGAAAGTCATTTAGCTGTCCTGGTTTCCAACACTTGTAATATTTTTCTAATATACATTCTGCTCACACAATTAGATGACATTCAGCCTCCATCCCAGCAGGCAGAACTCCCCCGCCACAACTGAACCACTTCAGGAGTTTTCACTTACAATATGGTTTTATCACCTCAGCCTTGAGGGAATGTGGCACTGGGACATTTTCCCTCATTGGTCAGTGAGTGCCATCTGTGTTTTTGGGATTACTTGGAAAGATTCCACCTCTGCAGACCATTCATGGGCATTGTCTGATGTAGTTCAGCTTTTCCCTGTGCTCTGTGCTCTGCTGCTGTGTCAGCCATCCCTGCTTCCTCAGATACAGAAAAGAGAGGGACAGTGTGCAAGGAAGTTCTGAGGTTACAGAGGAAGCAGTGACATGACTAGATAAAGGGAAATCACCTGTTCTAAGATCCTAATTAGCATGAATTAACTGCACATCAAACTAGGAATCCAAACAGCAAAGTAGAAGATCATTAAAAAAGAAAAAAAAAAGTCTTAACTTTATTAAAGCAGTTACTGCTAGGTTTGGAAAATAAATAAAACCAAAAAAGCAAGGCTCCACAAGTCCCAGCTCAGAAGAATTCACATCTGAAACAACTCCATGTCATTAAAAACACTGAATAACATGGTGATCAAAGGCACTGTCAGTGCAATTATTCTGTACAGGAGGATAAGAGGGAGGCCCAGACAACTAACTGTGAGTAATTGGGTTACTCCTTAGGCTTGTTTTTAAACACTGCACTACACCATGTGAATGCTGCAGGTCTCATTTAACTGGGTCACCCAAACTGAGGCAAAAGTCTCCTAACTTAAGGCTAGGAAGTGCAATTTGTATGCCTAACTTCAGGTGATGAGGTGAGAACACTGGGAAGCAAATCCACACAGGTAAGGACAGGAATTTGGCCCAGCAGATGGAACAGCTCAGAACTCTGCTCCTCAGCTTTCAGGACCTCTCTGTCCTTAAAATTCGTTATTTTTTCCCCCCCAACATAATCCACATTTAGAAGCAACATATATTTAAGATAAAGTTAAGGACAGAGTAAGTGACATGCCCTCCCAAACTGCCCAGACAACGGGCACCTGCCTGGAAAATTGCAGCCTTCTCCAGCCCTGGGCTCCTGCCAAGCATTTCACGTAGTAATTCAGAGTAAATACCTTTCAGTGGGTAATCCTGCCACAGCCATATCTTGAGGTTCACTGAGGTCAAGGTTCTTAGGCTCAGTTGGTGCCAGTGGTGATAGCTTTCCTTTGGCATCCTCGAGGGAGCTTTCGTGCTCTGAATTCATCTTGCTTGGCTGATTTTCAGCAACACCACCACCTGCACATGCAGAATGCTCACCCTGCTCCATCACAGGGAGGGCTGGAGAGTGATTTCTGTACAGGGGTGCCTCCTGCTCCTCCGTGCTCGTGTTTATAGCTAGGTCTCCCTCAGCAGTGACTAACATCCTTGCAGTACCAGTTTCAGGGATGTCTCCACTTTTTTCATTACCTGTCCTTGCTGAGCTTAACACTGTGTCACCGTTCTCTTTCACCTCTCCCTCAGTCATGCTGCCAGACTCTAGTTTACAGTCAGTTTGCAAGCAATCATCCTGGCTTACTTCAGTTTTTAAGTAATCTATTAACCCAAGCATGGACACGTTCTTTTCTTGCTGTGCATCTTGAGAATTCCCCGATGTTTCCAAGCATTTCCTATTTACTGCTTCGTCCTGTATCAACTGCACGTCACTCTGAGACCTAATGTCATGCACAGAATTGCTGTGAATGTTTGCCTCCTGATTTTCCTCAGGTGACACCCTGAAACTGTCTGGCAATTCCTCATGGCTGTAAGATCCTCCCGGGACGAGCGCTGGAGCTGCCATGTCAGAGCTGCTCTTGGCAACCTCTGCATCACCGTGCTCACTTTTCCCCTGTTCATTTGGCTTAGGATCCTGGCACTGTGCAGCAGGAAGACTTACATCCTCTTCAGAGGGAGCTGGTTGTGCACTGCACTCTGCAATTAAGTTATTTCCCTCTGTGGCAGCAGCATCTTCTACGTCCCTCCCCTGCCCATCGCCTGCAGGGATAACAGCTCCGGTGGGTTGCTGCTGGCTCTCGGAACACACAGGGAAGTTCTCAGCTGCTGCTGCTGCTGCTGCCCCATCAAATGAAGCTGGTCCTTGGTTCTTTATCTCTAAGCTTATTAGTGATTCAGGATCAACGCCACCAGTACACACGCCCTCCTCTCTTTCCGTCTCACTGCTCCCAGTGGCTTTGCCTGGCTTTCGCAGATTTTCCGAGGCTTGTTCGGCAGACGGAGCGCCATCCAAGCCAGGGACCACTTCTGAACAGCCAGAGGGCTGCCTGCTTTCCTCAGGGTCCTGGAGACTTGCTGGTGGCAGCTCTGCCCCTGCGTTTTCTTGTTGCAGAGATTTGCCCTGGGCAGCTTTGCAGGAAATCTCAGTAGCTAAAGACAACTCTCGCCCCTCTGCTCCTGAGGTGCCCTCAGGAGCTCCTTCGCCCGCCTTGTTTGGTTCTGAAAAGTTCTCAGCACCACAGAGTTCTGCTGTGTCCTTGGCCACTGGGCTGTGCTTGAAGCCTGCATGGTTTTCAGTCAAAACCTGGGGTAATTCAGCATTCAGTGTGCTGTGGACGGTTTTCTTAAAAATCTGGCTGATGTGCTCCCTGAAGTCTGGGATGCTGGAGCCAATGTCCAGAGAGCTGCAAGTCAGAGCCTCATGCTCCCTTCCAGAGTTCTCTGCAGACTGCTCAGAAACACTGATGTCTGCCCTGGTTATGTTATTATTCTCTTTTGAAAGCTCTTCCATTTTTTCTGAATTCCCAGGTTTCTCTAAGATCTTACCGTACTTGTCATCTACGCAGATATTGGTTGCAATTTCCTCATTACAGCCTCCTCGTGATGATGAAAGGCTCAGCAGCTTCCCTTCTGTAGTAGGGAGTGCTAACAGAGACTCTGCTGAACTGTCACTTTGCTGTTCTTTGAAGTTTAGCTCACTTTTTGTTGTTTTGGATTTAATTGCAGAGATCTCTTTCTTCAGCTTCTCAGAATTGAAGTGTGATAAGTTTCCCGTTCTCTGCCCTACATTCAAAGTCTCTGACAGGGCAAATATTTTGTCTCCATCACCCTGAAAACTTTGGTCTGGACACTCTTTTTCCCTCACAAACATATTCCCTGCAGAGCTGTTTTCTGAGTTTGCTGCTTTACCTGTGCTTACCCTGGGTGAGGGACCTAAGGGTGCTGACACCTGAGGACCTGGGAGACGCTGCAAATTAGAGTCACCTTCTGAGGTGTTTTGGGATGCTGCAACTTCCAGCTCATTATTTAGTGATCCCTCCCCAGTACCCTTGTCCTCGTTGTTTCCAGGTTGCTGGCTGGGGTGGCTGAGTGCAGAAATTGTAAAATCTGTTTGACAATATCCAGGCTGCTCTGTTGCATTTTGAATGCAGCTGGATTTATGTGAGTTATCAGTGGGAATGTCCTCCCTGTGTGCCTGTAATGGTGAAGGAGATCCTTGTGCCCCTGGACTTGCATCAGGCTTTGTATTGCTTGCTTCTGGGACAGAAGCACTGTCCTCACAACTCATCTCCATGTTTGCATCTTTCTGGATGATTCCCCCATCAGCAGTCAGAACGTTTTCTGAGTTTTTTGCCATTAATGGCATTTTCCTTTGCGTTTCTGGACGAGATATTTGGGGATCATTTTTCTCAGAATTATCAGAAGCATGTGCTATTTCTGTATCTCTTGGCAAAGCCTGTGATGTGTTAGTGGCACTTGCTGAATCCTGCGTCCCTGGAAGAGAGTTTACAGCAGCAGCAGCAGCACAGCTTTCAGCAGCATTTTCCTCTCTCCTGCACGCACTGCCTGGCTGCTCATTCTTTTCAAGTTCTTTACAAAACGTGTCTCTCTGACATGCTGCTTCATGCTGCCTCGCTGAGATCAAAGAATGATCACCCTGCTCGGGCTTGCTGGAGTTGTGCTTACTGCAGCACTTCTCTCCTGCCTGCAGATGGGTTTTGTTGTGCTCCTTGCAATCTCGCAAATTAAGCGCGGTCACACCGGGAGCGTTGTGCCCGTGTTTGCTCATGTCCTCAGCTCTGTTGTCAGCCTTGTCCTGCTCATTTGGCCTGTCAGAGCCACTCTGGGGCAGTGCTGGACCTGGCACAGGAGATGGTTTGTCAGGGTTGTTTGAAATGTCTGGAGGTATTTGTGGCGTGTTGCTGTGATTGTCAGGCTCAGCCCGCTCTGGTTGTGGAGCCCTTCCCTTGTGCTGCTGATCACCTGCTCTGCTGGCAGCTGTCAGCCTGCCCTGCTGCTCCTGCTGCTCGAGTTCTGTGTTTGAACTCCAGCCACAGTCACCAGCAGCGGACAGTGAGTGCTCTGCTTGGGGAGGAGCTGTTGGAACACCTTCATTTTCCTGCCCCTCTGGGACTCTGCGCTCCAGGACCCCTGAAGAGCTGCCTGTGTCCCTCTCAGAGGGGGAGCTGTCACCCCTTTCCTCCACATGGACTTGGTGATCAGTAAGTCCTGAAGTGCTGACCGCAGTTTTGGGGGGTTCTGAACCAGCCATCTGTGTATTTCTGTGACTTTCTGCAGCCACTTGCTCCAGCTGAGCTTGCGCACCCAATTTACATTTACTTTTCTGAGCCAGTTCTTCATCCTCCACGGAACTTTTCACTGCAGTTTGGTGCTTCCCTTGTTGAACACCCTCATTTTGGTTTCCATCCCCATCACTGCTGTGTGCAGCTGCAGGTTCCTGCTCTGGATCTCTGTGAGGTGCCTTGGTGATGGGACTGTTCTGTTCTTTGCTTTCCAGAGCCTGTGAGGCCTCCTTGGTTTGTCCCATAGTCCCTGCCAACTCATTTAAGGCCTGGAGATCGAGTTTTAATTCAGGCATTTTTGCACTTTCTCCTGACTTGCTGGAGCTCTCAGGCTTGTCTTGACTCTCGGCTTTGTGTTCAGATTCCAGCACAGCTTCTCTAGCAAAAGCCTTTTCCCAGGACTCATCCTGCTTACTCTGCTTGATATGATTGTTCCCAGGCTGGAGGAGCAGTGAACTGTGTGCGCCATCTAAACAAACCTTTTCAGTCCTGTCACAGCCTGACTGGTCCCAAGTTTTGCCTTCTGCCTCAGTGTTAAAGCAATCAAAACTCCCTGGGCATTCCTCCCTTGCCAACTGTGGGGAAGGCACGAGTTTGTCCTCCAGGCCATCTGGGGCAGCTGTTTTCTCTTTGCTCATTTGTTGTTCAGGTTCACAACCACGAGGCTGGGAATCCCCTTTGGGCAATCTAAAGTTACTGTCCAAATTCAGAGGCTTTCCCCCACCTTCTTCCCCCAGGTCACCTGTTGAAATGTTTTCACAAAGACTGAATTTTTCAGGATCATGTTCCAAGTGGGTATTTTTCATGTCCTGGTGGTGGCTACTAACAGAGCTCAATAGTTGTTTTCCTGCCCCACTTGAGCCCTCAGGTAAATCGCTGGTTTCTGACACTTGTGCATCCTCTGTTTTGATTCCATTTTTTCTTCCTGTTACATCCACCCCCATTTCTTTTTGATACAGCCCTGTGGATCTGCTCAAAGAAGTACTTAATGCATATTCTTCCAGGAATAATCTTTTATCTACCACTGAATTTTCCTTGGTGGGACTGATAATGCTTTCTGTTTCAGAAAGTGTGGTGCTTTCTCTAGACACATCATCAGCTTTTATAATTTCATTGCTATTGGCTTCTTTTGGGCTTTCAGTTGTGACAGCTGATTTTTCTTCTTCCTCTCTCTCAAATGATAAAGGCACACTGAACTGCTCAGCACTAACAAGCTCATCCTCCTTTTGAAGCTCTCTTTGAAAAAGGGGTTTGTTTTTTTCAGAGGCTGTTTTCACTGCTTCACTCCTCGCTGGATTTTGAGAGCCATTTCCAGGCACATATTCCCTCGAAGGCTCTTCGGGCTTTGGTACCAGGAAGAGATTTGGAGGGCTGGAAGGCAACTCTGACATTAAAGCACAGGGTTCTGATTGCTCCCTTTTGCTTCCAGATAGAGCTGGATTTGCCTCATTCCCTCTAGCTGTCGTTTCAGCCCCCATCTGTAGATTACAGATCTCACTGAAGCCCTGGGCATTCGCAATTGCTCCAAATTTTTCGCCGTCCGAGCCTCCTGTTGCTGGATAATTTGGGATTAAGGTTTCCTTTTTCATTAGCAGACCCTCTCCACCATCTGTGTTCTGTCTACCTTGCTGCATTGCTGCCTGCAGCTGACCTACTTCCCAAACTCCTCGCTGCTGCTCGGCCTCCTGAGCAGTAAAATAATCTCCTGCTGCTTCACCCCAGGGGAACGTGCTGCCATGTGGCTCCCTCCTGCCACCCAGCTGCTCATCCTGCTGGAGTGATCCTAATTCACCCAAGCTCACTGCTGTGGCTCCTTGCACTGCTGCGAGTGCAGCGCTGGGCTCCTCTGGCATTCTGGGCTCGTTCTGGCTGGTTTTGGTCCAGGAGGCAGCAGTACTGTCCACATGTGCTGATCCCTCTCCTTTGTCCTCCCCTGGAGCTGGTGATGGCTGTGCTGTGTGGCAGCCTGAGGTGTGTGGTTTGTCACTGCTGCCTGTGACAGGTCCTTTGGCACAGTCTGTGGCAGGCAGGATTCTCTCCCTTGCTTCAGCAGAGTGCTTTAAGAAATCAGAGTCTGTTTGTCCTCCTTGCTCTTGCAAGGCAGTGCTCTGTCCCGTCCCCTCTGGAGACCCCAGGCTGGAATTTAGGCTGGAATTTGGGCTGGAGAGCTCTTCAGCACTGTGGCTACTGATGCTGCCAACAATGGAAACGTTTATTTGTTTCATATCAATAAAGAAGCAAAGAAATAAGAAGAAAAGAATAAAAACCGTTTTGTGGCACTGATGTTTCAAAGCCATGCAGTGCATGCACTGAGAAGCTGATAATCTGCTTTCAGCAGTTAAACCAGCAGATGAACAGTGATTTAAATGCTTATTACTCTGTGAAGAATGTTCCCAGTGTTACCTGAGAGCCACCGTGCTCATGGCATGCATTTTAACCACTCCAAAATCTCAGGTGAGTGTGGGGAGAGGGGACACACATCTGACAGACTAAAGGAGCAACAGGGGAAAAACAGGGGGAAAAAATTAACACTGGGAAAACCCACAGCACCTCAAAGAAAGGCTTTTTGTTTCTGCTTCTAAGAGACTGCTTTGGCAGAGCTACACAGTAAGTGCTGTTATCTGGCTGTACTCGAGAGTGTGGCAGAAGATTAAGAAGGGCCCATCTGCTGAATGTTTTCTCCAACTAATCAGCACAGTTGATTCTCACCAAAAGGTCAGAGGCTCACCCTGCCCAGTGTGGGATGCTGCTGTGCCACCATCCACACCCAAATGATGAGCTCATTTCATTGCAGTGTTTGATTTCAGTGCATCCAAGCTACAACCCTTGGTGTCATCTCTTTCTCCACCCATTAAAGATATTATAGGAAAAACAGAACCAGAGTTGACTAACTGCAAGAAGGAGAAGTTATTTTTTCACTGTGTGGAACTCAGTTTTTTCTACACTGAGGTTTGAAGGTGATGAAATAGATTAACCTTGTCCTCTCACTCACTTTCCATGCCTGGGCATGGGAATATGGACAGAAACATCTATTTCAAACTGGATGTAGGATTGTACAGAGGAGCAAGGGGCAGTGTTTGCTTGACATGAAATAATGAATCCCAAGCAAAGCAGGACACAGAAAACACACTGCCAGGTGGTCAGTGCACAGCTGCACAAGGAGAGGGGCTCAGAGCTTTGCCACAGCTTAGCAGTGACAGGTTACATTTCAGAAATTCCAAGTCCCCTTTAGGTTGGAGCTAGAAAAGATGCTTAAAACACCTCCTGTACAGCCAATCATAGATTGGATTTTAAGTAATCTCCAGAAATGTGAGAAGCCTCTCTCTGCTTCTCTGCCCAAGTTTTACACACAAAATACTTGATGGAGAAGTGAGTCAGTGACCAGCTCTGGGGTCCCTGCAGATGGGGTTTGTGTTTATGCAAACACAGCACCTTGGGCTGGGCTGCCATGCACAAAATGCACTTCTAGCTGGGGCCAAGACCCCTCCTTATTCTGAGAACTGCCCAACAAACAATTTCTTTAGGGACAGCTGCACCTAAAGCTGAATATGAGTTTGTCTTAGGTCCTAAAAACCTCCTTCAGAGTCATTGCAGTGGAAAACAAGCTACTCTTTAAAGAGCCATTGAAATTTGCCTATATTAAGGCTAAGCCTCAAAACTAAGGTAAAATATAACTTACAATTCATATATAGTTCAAACAAGTTTCAGCAGTGCTTGGCATGGGTTTGGATATTTAATTCATAGCACCAATACATTTTATTTAAATGTTCGGAAAATGGTTTTGCTCAGAGGAATTTTTCTTTCCCTAGCACACTCAAAACACTTATCCATATGAAACCTACTGACACTGGGAATACCAGAGATGGCAGCAGAATATTTGGTGTCTGCTGGATCACTGACAACACAGGGCATGACAGGGCATGAGCAAACAGCAGGGAGATGCCAGGAGGTTTTCCCCAAGCAAGGAATACACTTTATTATTGACATTAATTTTGCGCTCATGGAAGCTTAATTAGAAGAGGAGGGACAGAAACCACAACACTGAACTGGGGAGGGAGTGGAGAAGTGGGAGTCAATTGTTATTCAGGCTTTTTGCTGTGTTGCAGGTCTGTCTTCTTACTGACTAAATTGCTCATTAGCAGTTTTGTGCCCAGGGTTCTTCACCCTGGAAGCCAGCTCCTGTCAGAGATATGGTGATCAGGAGGAGAACAAAACTGGGTGGGGGTTGAGGGGGGAAAGCCCCTCTACCCTCTGTGAAACTGAGCACTGGAAGCAGAAAACACCATCCACAGTTGTAATTGCTCCTTATCATTTATCTTTAATCTCTGATTGTTTCCTTATCATTAATCCCATCTGTCAACAGAGCTGGTAAGTGCACAGTAATAAATCTGGGATGGAAATTTTGGTAATGTTCACTATATAGAGAATTCATCATCATATATTTGCATTTTTCAGATTTCATCTGACTCAATTTTCTCTTAAGACTTTTACACACGACTTCTTTGTTACATTAGACTTCTGTTTGCAGCTATTAAATATGAAACAGTTCCAGACATGTCTGAAGTGGTTACATATTCTTGATGACAATATCCAAACCCATGAAGTATCTACTGCCACACTGGTGTCAACCTTGTCAAGAGTTATAGTAATAAACTTGTGACTTAGCAGGTTCAAGGGAGATGGCAATCCTATCAACTAAGTTCAGCATTATGAATCAATCAAAACAATTTTTCTGGTCTTCCAAAATGCTGAAAAGTTGTTCATTTTACCGAGCAGCAGATGAAGGAATTGGGACAAGTTTGTAATTAATGTATGCTGAAGAGAATTAAAATGAGAGTGCTGGCACAGGCTGTGACAGTGAGTTGAACTATCCCTGTTAGAGTGAAGTGGCACAGATTCATCATCTTGCTGCTGCAGCTCGCTCAATGTTTTATTCAGAACACAACAGAACTGAAAAGTCAGAGTTTTCATTCAGCAGGATTGGCCCAGGCTGACCTGGCTGGGATATCTCCATTTATAATTTCTCCCTCTGATGGAGCTAACAAGGAGAACTATTCAGGGAACATATCCCACATCTTCCTTTTCATTATTTGCGATCTTGCTTTTCTGTCTGCAAGGCATGCTGGGGTTAGACCAACATCTGTTGGGAATGCCTTAAGCACAGCTGATCCTGCTTTAGGGCAGAAAGATGGACTGGATGACCCCTTAAGGTCACACCTAGTCCCATTATCTTCCACTCTTTTTAAAGGGAATAACACCACTGGGAAATTACACCACATGCTGAGGATAATTCCCCTGAGTAAAACCCAATCTACATTAAATCAATAATTACTTTCAGAGAACATGTATTTTTAGACAACCCATGTAATACAGTCAACATAAAGCTATGGCCCTAAAAGTTGGCAATTTTAAACACAGGAAAATAAAGTATGGTCTCTTTTGTGGGTAATCTGACCTAGCTCAATATTATTAAGGGGAAAATTCATTCCTATTTAAAACAAAACATGCAAATGACAAAGCGTGGAAGAACATTTGAGTTCCTCATAGTTCATGTAGGGTTTAGGGCAGAAAAAGTAATTTTGCTGTGAATAATTGCTGCATGTGATGGATGGTGTTGAAAAAAGAGAAAATGCAGTCGTGCAAAGGCATAGGTACATCTGTAGCTTGAAATATGGGTGTCCCACTGCACTCAAGAGTTACCAAAGGGAACTTTTCCCTCATCTTAGAAGTTAAGAACTTGCAGTTTCAAGGCCCTAACATATGGAGCATATGAATATTTTGCTTCCAGTTACAACATAAATAACAACAAATTAAATCTTTACACGCCTCAAATGTTTGTTTTGCATAAACAATTATTGACAATTTGCTTGTTTGGAAGCACATTGCTAACTTAGCAAATAATTTTTAATAGCTGCAGTTAACCTCTTCCACCCTCAGAAGATATTGTGGCAAGTCTCAATTTTCCTGGAAAAGTTTAGGAGTCCTGCCCAGTTACTAAACTGTTTATGAGGAGAGCACTGCCTGCTCTGTGTTTAGGGTGTGAAGCTATAAAGGCTGTTGAGAAATCCATGACTTTTGGTGCACATCCCATAAATACTTCCAGATTAAGAGCCATACCCAGTCTATCAACCATTAACACTTGAAGTCACAACTCCCATTCTTCTGTTTTGTCATCCCCAGCAAAGACAGAGGCCCAGGAGATAAAACCAGCAGCAGCCAGACAAAATCTCTGGCATTTAGGATTTACTATCTGAGCGGGAATGTGTGTGGAAAGGGGGTTTACGGATGCCCAAATATGATAAATGTACTGGATAAACCACAAGAAATGAAGATACCAGAAAATTGCAGAGTGTGTGTGGAAAGGGGGTTTACTGATGCCCAAATATGATAAATGTACTGGATAAACCACAAGAAATGAAGATATCAAGAAATGAAGATACCAGGAAATTTTAGATAATTCAAAATTTCCATTTCTAATCCCTTTTCTCTCCCTCTAAAACATGCAGTAGTTATTGAGAGGACAGGCAGCCCTCCCAGCCCAGCCACACTGGTGAGGGAAAAACATCGAGAGCCAAAGGCTCTGGATCCCAGAGGTCACACAGGGCTGCCATCCACGCTGATGTCACTCTGATTGCACTCCCAGGAGCCTGAAATCTGAGCATGAATTCAGAAAGCACCGAGGGGAACAAATGCACAGCCAGCTCTGCAACCACAGCACATGGATAGCTGCCTCCCAAATGTTTCTGTTCTCTTTCCACTGACACATGACAGATCTGTGCCTACATTTTGAGTTTACACATTTGGACACAGCGTGCTGGAGCACTTGAGTTAAGGAATCCTGCATTTTATTCTGTCCCTAAGAGGTACTGAAAGTCAGTGAGGAACATGGAATTCATTTCCATATTCCCGTTCAAAAACAAAACAAAACAAAGCAAGTGACAGTTTTAGAGACAGAACAATTCACTTTTTGAACTTTTCAGTGTAACCAAGCACATGAGAAATCCATCATCGCTGAAGGGCTGCTAACAGCAGCCAGGCTCCCCCACCCTCCCTGTGCATCTAAGCTTTCAGGAAAAAGTAGGAAGCAGGAATAATGATCTATACAGTCCTCTGGGGAGCCATCCTCCCCTTTTCCCCCACCCCCAGTCACTTTTCACCTCCTTGTTCCATACACAGAATACAAGGCAGGCCCTGCAGTATTTTACGTATGACCAAACTAAATTATTCTAACACGAAAGAGGTAAACTGCACTGCTGCTGCAGCAAGCAGGGCCAGGCCTCCCATTCCATTCCAGGAGTGGCTCCTGCTCTCCACCTGAGATATTTGGAGCTCCAGCAGGGAGCAGGGCACTGACAGAGTGTCCCACGGGATGTGTGGCAGCTTTGTCACCCCACAGCGGCTCTCTGGCTCCAACAGGATCCGTGTTCTGCACTCTGGCTGGGGGAGCAGCCAAGGTCATCCACAAAGAGTGCTGCAAACCCTGAACTGTTTCTGGGTGTGTTATCTTTTAAATTGATGAGTTATCTTTTAAATTGATGGATCTGCTTCTTCCTGAACCTGCTGGAAGAAGCGCCGCTGGGGCAGGGCTGGGGATCCCCAGGCTGTGCCCCAGGAGAAGGGCATGGTTACACCTCTCATGGACACCTCTGCAAAGCCTGAGCTTTCCCAGCTGTCCTGGCTCTCCAGCATTTTTATTCCACGTGGAAAGTTCACAGATTAATTGTGTACTAATTACTGATTCTGTGTATTAATTGCTGATGACCTTATTTTCATCAGCGAGTAACAGGTAAGAAAACATTGGGCTGAAACAATTATAAAGTTTGAGCCGGAGACATTCTGAGCTCCAAAAGAAAAGCATTTAAAAGCAGCTTGTGAGAATTTGTGGAGGACAGAAGGAAGGCACCCAGAGGAAGAGGAAACGTGGTGATTTTCCACGCAGAGCTCCTCCACCCCAGGGCGGCCGGTCACACGCCCTGCAGGCTCTGAGAGTTCACTCCAGGGTGGAAAAGATGCGCTCAAAGCAGCACAGGGGAGCGAGTTAAAAATAAACAGCTGGAATGTGGAACATCAAAGATTTTCCGTTCATTGTCTTTGTTTCTATTTTGGCAGGATGTAACTTAAAGGACACCCAGAACAGGCATGTGCCAGCACTTTCAGGAGTGAGGCTAAAGAACGAGTAATTGCCTGAGCTCCCGCCCATCTAGTGAATTTCCTGAAACAAGAATCCTCTGAATCCTTTCAAGCTGACTCATCCATGTAACATTCATCTCCCACGAGTCAGAGTTTTGCATGCTGCAGTGCATGCTGCTGTTTTAGCCAGCTTGAATATAAATCTAAGTGTTCTAGGTACTCATATTTTGGACAGGAGCCCCTGCAGAACTGCCCTTCTGCCATTTTTGAACAATACATTTTTAAAGCTGCAAATTAGTTGCAGAATAGGATAAAGTTGCCATGCTAATGTTAAAAAAAGTAATAATAAAAAGCAAGAGTGCACTTGCTGCAGATAAGCCACAAATATTCCAAGCCCAAGGTAAGAGTCTGACAGAATCCATGTGGATTCTGGTACAAATGTTGTCTGATGTCGTGAAGTTCCACAAACAACTCCACTTTGCAGCAATGTTAGTCATGAGAGATCTACTGCAAATATCAGCATTTAGCAGCACTCATCATTTCCTCTCTTTTCCCCCCTTTCCATAATCTGCATCCTGATTAGAATAGCAGAAAATTACTGCTTTGCTGGAACAAATCAGAATGCATCATTCTTCTAGGTAGCTTCCTAATTTATAAAGTAATTATGTTTTCTTCAGCAGGACAGCATGATTACTCACAAACAATACAGTGATTATGCACAATACCATCAAGAAGAACTAAAACTAGAGGATACATGTGGTATTTGTTAACTGAAATAACAAACAAACAAAATGCACATTAAAAATCTCACCCTGTCCAATTTTACATCGTTATTCCAAAATTTGATTTTTTCCTAGCTACTGGGAATGACATCTATGGCTTCCCTCATTAGAGGCACTCAAACACAGGAGAAATTAATCCAAGAAAAAGGTGTTTCATGTACAGACCTGGTGCTCAGCAGTAGAGTGATTAAGCCAAGCATCTCTAGGAAAGAAGTGCAACCTCTCATCACTTTAAACTTCATGCCTAAATACCTTTATCACTGTAAATTGACTTAGCAGTCTTAGTCTTGTTCAGACTCCATTATTTTCAGTAGATAATTAAGATGTGCTAGTGGCAGTCAGAAGAAACAGAATTAATAGCAAAAATCCTCCTGTGTGTGAGCTCCACAGCACAGCCAAACTGTCCCTTCCAGAAAACAAGCTGCTCTTTTTTTCATAAATCCTTTTAGATTATGTCATGTGTCTGAATTTCCCTGAAATGTCCCCAGTGTGGTCAATGATGATCTTATTTGATACCTAAATTAGGGCTTCAACTGCCAGAAACTGTTGCAAATATCAATAATTTTAAAATAGACTGGACTATATTGGAGTAGAATAGAATAGAATAGAATAGAATAGAATAGAATAGAATAGAATAGAATAGAATAGAATAGAATAGAAAGTGGAAAGGACCCACTATGATCCAACTGCCTGAGCACTTCAGGGCTGACCAAGGGTTAAAACAAAAACTCTTCACTGTTGCTCTGTCTCAGATGGGAGTTTATTAGTGCAAGCAAAAAGCATGGAAAGGTTGGGTCAAGGGTTACTACAACAGCAGGAGCCTGGTTGACAGCTCGGCAGTAAGGCAAGAAAGTCAGTTTGGTGCTCAGTGAGCAGTCTGGTGGTGTGAGGTTATTTTGAGGAATGCATCATCATCATCATCATCACCATCATCCATCAGGATGACAGAATGACAGATCTCCCCCCCCAGCCATCAACAGCATCAGGGCCTCGATGCTTTTCCCAGGAGGAAACTTCATGTCTCACCTTGTGGGTCCTGCAGTGGAGGGGGATGAGCTCTCCCCAGGCAGTGGCACAGCACCAGCCAGAGCATCTGAGGGGTCCTGACCTCCAGACTTTGCTCTGCTCTTTTTCTCAGGGCTCCTTTTTAAATTGTGGCCATTACCAGGAGGTTGGCCCAATTCTGAGTCTTGTGGAGTGTTCTAGAATGAAAAGAGAGAACAAATTAAACAGCTGCTGCTATTTTGGGGAATACTTAAACCTAAGGAGTTTTGTTCTGCCCACAGACAGCCTCTGTGGTGGATTTCCCTACTTTGATGGAACTTGCAGGTTCTAAAGCCATTTTTTTTCTTAACAGCAGAAAACCAGAAGGAAGTGGTTGGGCCAAAAATAAGTGCTAGGAAAAGAAGAGGGAGAGAAGAATGCAACAATTGTTCTGAAGCAGCCAGGGCCTTTACTGACCCAAGGAGGGTATCATCTTCTCTTCTTCCAAGCCTGGCAAATGCTTCCTTGCTGAGCAAGTTTAAAATGAGAAAGGATGGAAACAGGCTATAAACTTGGGCACTCATAATATTAGCAGCATATCTGGAGTTAAGTTAGAGATAACTCAAGTGCCAATGGCACTTGAATCCAAGTCTGGATTCCTTCCCTCCCACTTCAACAAAAGCTCTGAATGCCTCTGAATTGAAACAGAGGGTTTGATTCTTCACCAGGCTGCCCTTCTCTGATAACAGTGACAGGAATATTCCTCAACTGTGGCTATGCTGCATCACTTCTTCTCACAGGGAAATAATCACCAGGGATCTCCACCCATGGAGATATGCCTTACAGGAGTGGATTTCTTTGTTTTGTTTTTATTGCAAATCATTGGTTTTGCTGCAGGGAGGAAGAGTGTCCTGGGCAAGCACCAGGGTTACATCAGCTAGTGAGTGGCACCTTCCTACTGATTTTTTTTTTGAAGGAAGTATCTTTAGAACATGAAGAAGAACTGGAAAAAGCTGTCCTGAACAGTAGCTGAGGATGCTACTATGAGCATAGCAAAAGAACTGGAGCAATGGAGAGAAACAATCAAGTGAAAAGCAAAAAAAGTCTGAATGAAGGCCTTTATCAAATCCTCTGGCACATCAAGCAATAGTTAAAAAGAAGGAAAGCTGCTTTACCAAATCACCCTTAACATAAAGTCTGTGGTTTTAATTCTTAAAAACAAAAAACAAGAAAAAACAAAACCAAAAAACTGTGGTTTCAATTCTCAATTCTAGTTGTGAGAAGCCTAAGGCACACTTCACCTAAAGGCACATTTACTGATGGCAGAGCCACTGCAGGGTAACACCAGAGATTGAAAGCACAGTACACAATTCCAACTCATCTCTCGGGGTTTTCCTCACTCATTTTAATGTTTATTTTGTTCTGGCAGTAGTCAGTAAATTGCAGAGAGCTGTTGTTGAGAGAATTACCCAGCTCTGTGTGAACATGGTGTGCTCCCACACAGCCAAGAGCTGCTCGAGCTCAGAGCCAGGAATGAGACACCCAGTGGACAAGCAAAGTGTAATGAGCAACTGGAAAGGTCAGGGCACGCTGAAAATACAAAAATACTGCCTTTATACTTAAGACAAATTTGATTAACTCTCACATCCTCTGCCTTTCCCTGGAGGAGCCCCTTCACTGTCGCTTTGCTCTCCTTTATCTCTCCGTGTTCCTCTGGGAGAGACCAAGGGCTCTTGGTTTCATGATCATGAAGCACTTACCCAGCATGTGCTGACATCTGGCATTTAGAATATTTATCTAAGTATATATGTTGGCTGCAAACCCGGAGTATATGGCAAAAAAAAAAAAATACTAGAACTTGAAGAATTATACAAGGAAATTTGTTTCCTTCAGTCAGGGTGGAAAAAAAATAGAGCTGAGTGAGCTTACAGGGCCCTGTTCTGATTTTGGTGCAGAATTTTGGGCAGCCTTGCTTTTGTTTGCATGAGAAATGTGTGTGGAGAGTTTATTTCAGTATGCAGAGAGAAAGAGCTATGAAAAAAATGTGTTATTAAATGAAATACCAGGAAAAGCCCCCAATCAGAGGGTGGGCAAATTCCCCCCAAGCCAGGTGAGGCAGCCACTGTGCCATGCTCTTACTCAGTCCCTGTATTGTTTCTCACCTTGAGAGGTACAGATGGGTCAGACGCAGAGCTGGGCCACAAACAAATGCCTCACAGCAGCAGCCAAATTAAAAAATCATTTTCAGGCCCCTTGCAGACAGAAATGACCTCCTTTACTTTCCCAGCAGGGCAGGCAGGGTTGGGAGAACCGCAGAGAGAACCCCAAGAAATTAATCCAATTTATTAAATTGTCCAGATGCCTCCAGCAGTTGGCAAGAGCAGTGAGAACTAATTATTCCTTTTTTTCCTCCTTTCTGCTACTGCCACCTCAAATTTTCTCCAGCTGCTTCGGGTGCCAGGCAGGAGGAACACCTCACATCTCTCCTGACATGAAGAGCTGCATGTTTTGTCTCCCTCTCCTAAAGCCTCTGCCATGTTCCAAAGCAGAAAATGCACAGCAATTAAGTCATTAATTAATTTGCATGGTGCAGTCTCAGTAGGGGACTTTGGCCACAGAAAAATCTGATTCTTTTTCTTGCAGTTCATGACCAAATTTAACAAGTATTAAAACAATCTTAGCAGCACAGGCCCTGTTGGAACAGAGGAATTGGAACTGTGGACACTTTCTTTCTTTCTTTCTTTCTTTCTTTCTTTCTTTCTTTCTTTCTTTCTTTCTTTCTTTCTTTCTTTCTTTCTTTCTTTCTTTCTTTCTTTCTTTCTTTCTGTCTTTCTTTCTTTCTTTCTTTCTGTTGGATGTTTGAGTGATCACAAAGCTGCTCTAATACCTAGTAAGGTAAAAGCACACATATATGTTCAAAAGAAGCTCAAAAGAGTATTTTAGCAATGATCTAAAATAAATCTTAATGTAGATATTTACATGTAAAATGAACTACTAATGTGGAAGATATAGAAAATCTTTATATATTGGTTTTCTGCATTTAATGTATTCATGTAATCATCACAAAAGAACATGCTTTGTGAATCTGAGCCAGACAGCAGAAAAACATAATTCAATTTTTCAATTGAATTTTTAAAATTTAAACTAGTTATGCAAATCAGGTGCTGAACTAGCTTTGCAAAGCAAGCTTTTAAATTTTTTAATTAACATGTGTGAAAACAATTATAAAGACTGTGTTTTGTTCACAAGTACCATCAGACAGCTGCAGTTAAATAAATTGCTTTTGAGTTCCAATACATGCAGCCTCTGAAGTGATTGACTACAGAAGCTTGCAGCTAAATTTGTTCTATATTTGTTTCAAGTGTAAAAGGATTCTCATTATAAAGAGTTAGTTTACTGGAAGACTAAAATAATTATAATAAAAAACAGAACACAGAGGTTCTCAGCATTCTTAAGTCTGGGCTAATTAAAAAACCCAACAACAAACCAACCAGCTTTGTCACAGAGAGCATAAAAACAACAGGAAGAAAACTAAACTGCTCATACTTTTTTCCCCTTTAAGGCAGCACAATATTTAAATGAATACAAGTGATTCTCCTGAAATATGCAATGTAATTTCCATTAAACCCTTCCAGTCTGAAAAGGAGACCAGAAGCTTCCTTTCCTCTTAGAAGAAGTTTTTTACTACATTTCTTGATAAATTCAGTTGTTTTTAAGTAAAGTCTTCTCAGCCTCAGGATGACTCCTGAACAAATATATTTGACTCCCAGAAGCACTGGAGTCTGCAAGAACACAAAGTAAATCTACAGGATCACTTTATTTCCCCAATGACTTTGAACAGGATGCTAAAAAAAAAAGAAAATAAAAAAAAAAAAAAGGAAGAGAGCTCCATTAACACTGCAGCCAAAAGGATTATGTGCACTGCTGCACTGGAGTTATCACAGCAGAAAGAAATGCCTTTAATGCTGCCTGGGAGCCTGTGCAGAGCCCAGCTCCCAAAGCCCAGCTCACAGCAGCTCCAGGCACATTCTCGTGCTCACAGCCCAAGGCTGGAGCTTCCCAGCCCAGCAGCATCCCCAGAGCTCATCCCAGCTCTGCCCCCAGCCCCCTGCATCCCCCCCTGACTCCCCTTCCTCCCTTCTCTCACTAAAAGCTGCTTTTCTTCCCCCTGCCACATTCCCCCATGGAGCTCATCCTTACCCAGCACTGCTGGAACCTGCCAGAGCTCTGAGGAGCTCAGAGTGATCTTTGAGGGGTTACATTACATTCCCATTCCCTCTAACTCCCTCTGGTTTCACGGAGGGGAGGCTGGAGCAAGACTTTACAAATCTCAGTCAATAAACCAGAAATTGCCTTTCCTTGTCCTCCATGTCTTCCATTACAAGCTGGGGAGGGAGGTGTTTGAACAGGTTTGGTTTTTAAAAAAGGTCTGCTGCTAGAGGTCGTTCACATGGTTGGAAAATCAGGGGTTTTAAATGGCTCTGGAAACTTTTGAAGACAGAAAAGGGTTTTTTGAAACCACCTTTTCACTCTTCTGGCTTTTGTTGTTGTTCTGCAGGAACAGTAGCCAAGCTGTAAGTTAGAGTTTCAAAACTTCATCTCTTTGGAGAGTCATTGTCTCTCCCTTGTTTGGAGAAGTGGGACCAAAATAAATAAGTAGGCAGTGAGTGGATATTGCTTTAACAGCTGGAACTTTGCATTAAAATCAGTGAACACTGGTCAGCAAAACCAGTGAGCCATCACAGAGGAGTAACAAATTCCTACCTAATACACTGAGCCAAGCTTGAGCTCCATGTGACACTTTAGATCTGAAGAATTGCACTAAAACTCAGCTTTATCACCTTGCAAGGGAGCTAAATGTGATTTTAGCAAACAACTTGGTGCATTGCTGCCCCTTTGTGAGAGTGGCTGGGGTACAGCAGTGTGCAGGGGATGCCTGTCATGACCTCTTCTTGCTTTTCTTCCCAAACACTGTGACTGCTCCATCAGTTGGATGTAATTATGCCATGATCAGATAGGAAGAGCAGACTCCATCCTTGAGGGAGTCTCTGTATAGAATTTTGCAATTACAGTAGGTTTTTTCTTTAATCAGTAATGGTGTAATTTGCTGTTGCTTCTGGCGTGGTTTATTTGTCTCTCACGGGAGGAGAATTTTAAGTTCATACCTATTCTAATTAAAACCCTCAAAGGGGCAGGAATGCAAAAACTGGCATTGGCTTCTCATTTAATTTAATTTGCTTCTCACAAACACAAGAAGCAAAGTAAATTGTGATATGGTAACAATGGCATTTGAAAAATTCTTACAGCTTTTGATTGCGAGTACCTATGACCTTCTCTTAGAGATAAAGGGCTGTTTTTCCTGCTGAGAAACACCTACTGAAATGACTCTGGCTGTGAACACAAAAATAAACACTGCTGTGTGTATACTTATATATTCATAGTCACCATCTTATCCTTGATTTAGCTTTTCCCCCAGAACACACAGCCACAGCAGGAACAATTCAAACCTTCAGGCTTCAGTGCTTGTGTTTATGACTATTCCAGTCCACTGAGGGCACCAAATTGTTTTCTTTAGATTCTTGTAATGTCAACATGGGTGTCTTCTCAGCCACCTGAGAAGCCTGGCTGTGCTGGAGGAATGTGCACAGAGTTAATGAAGCCTGGCTGTGGAACTCCTCCATGGCTCTCCTTAATTTCACCTTCCCACCTGCCTCATGTGATCTGTGCTCAGCAAGCAAAGGAAAATTCAGAGTTAGCTTTGAATTTTCACTAGTCTGGCTGCAGTTGTTTTCCTTTGTCCCTTTCCTGGGGTTTGGAGAGTGCCTGGTTGTTTTCTTAAGGATGGCAGGTGTATGAGATACAGCAGGAGAGAGAGAGAATAAAAGTGATGAACTTGGGAAGAAGATCTTCATCCCCTAACTTGCAATTTTAGTGTAGTTTTAGCTAATTCAGCTTTCTGCTGAGTGGTCCTTAGCAGCCTGGCAATAAATGACTTGAGAAGATGCTGTTGGATTCACTCTAGGAAAATAATCTCCAGGTTGAGTCCCAAACTCTGTCCTGCTTCCCAACCAACAGTGTTTGCCTGCCTCGTAATTTCAGAGCTGTGGAAAATGCACGTCCAACATTTTCACACTATTTTTTAAATGGAGAAATGTAGTAAATAATTACAGAGGAACTTTATAAATATAATGTATTTTTCCTTTTCATCTCTACCCATAAATTCACATCCTATGAGAAATGATGATGGCTCTACAGTTGTGAAGGAAGCTTCAACCATTAATTGAGAAGAGAAGGACCGGTCTCCTAACCTCCTTTTCACTATACTTTCAAATTAAGAACTCTGCCACAACTTTGAATCTTCTTTCATCCCCTCTCCCTCACTCACAGGAAAGATGTAAATAATAATGTGAATAATAATTATTCATTGCAGTGAGAAGTGTCCCAGAATTTGCTGCATTTGCATGAAAGGACATATAATTCTCTGGGAAAAAAAAATGTTCTTTTTTGAGTAAACTCAAAGAAATACTTGATATTATTCACCATGGAATATTGGACCAGCAGTAATTACCACTGGAAGTAAGAATTAATTGATTAAAGTGGTGGCTGGAGGTCTGTCAGGACTATGTAAGCATCAGGAACAGACTGTAGCAAACTGACAGCAACATCCTGATAGGCACTGGATGAAATGGAAGGAAAAATGACAGAGAATCATAATTCAGGGAGTAAAAGTTGTGAATCCCAGTGGACACAGCAAACCCAGAGAAAAGCCCCTGCAGGGCAACAGAGAATCACATTAAAATGCTTCAGGCAATATTTCTGTGCAGAAAATTGGGGATGAGTTTTTGTTCCCAGCTGACCATGAACAATGGAATGTATACAGATGTTACTGCACTGTTCACAAAAATGTGTAAACACCCAGTTTGAGCCCCAGAGCTCTGAGGGGTTTGTCCAGTTCCCATCTGTGGGACTGGAGGCTGAATGCTGGGACAGAGCTGCTGCTGATCCCTGCAGCACCAGGGTCAGAAGGGAGGTTCATTATCACAGCAATTAACCAGAGCCACCAGTTCAGAGGGACTGAGATCAGCTGAACGATAGGAAAAGTAATAATGCAGAATATTAGCTGCAGGATGCTCAGCAGTCAGATTTGTTCCTAGGAAATAAGTGGAGAAATCTGAGCAGGATCACAGCAGGAAAACTCCAGACAGCTCCAGACTCCTGAGAAGTTGTGGCCCCTCTGGCAAGTGCTGCCTGTCTTCCACATTTCACAGCAGAAAACAGGAACAAAAAGATAACCACACATTAAGATCTATGTTTAAAGAGAAAGGAACAATAATAGAGATGTGGAATAACCAGCTTTGTTTGCTTTTTTGCTTATTTCAGAAAACCAAGAGGAAGAAAGGATAAAGCAAAATATGTAGAAATAACTTATGTCTAACTGACTTTGAAATTCCCTCTTCAACTCTGGGGCAGAAGATGCATTACTGGAACTTCAATTCAGCAGCAGTTTTCACCTTCAAAGAGCATTAAAATTACTTGGTGACTTTTACTTTTCTGTAGTCGTGAGAAAGGCTGTGGAATATGACAGTGCTCCTCTTCAGAACTCTGAGTGGCAAGAATTAAAACCCTGAGTTAAAAGTATTCCATATTAGAAAATGCAGCCTATTCAAGTTTTACAAAATTTTATGCTCATGTCTCCAGTTATAAAGAACTCTTTCTGTTTTTAACATCCCCCACCCACCTCTTTAAAGTAAGAGCAAAATTGCCCTGGTAATGGCATCATTCTAGTGAGAATAAAGATAAAATACAGTCAGGGAAGTCAATAATAATCCTGTAAAATGCAGTCACTTTGGGAGCTGTCCCTGAGCACAACCCCTGGAGCAGCATGGATGAGGCTGGGACACATCTGGGATCACTCTGCATCCCACAGACCATGTCCCTGACTGTGGCTGACATTTTAGGGAGCAGATTTGTTGGTCCTGCTCAGCTTGGTCTCATTTCTAAGCGTGGCTGTATGAGCTGGCACCTGACTCCAGACTATCCAGAGGTGCAGGGCTGAGGAAGCGCAGTTACATCAGCCTCTGTCAAAATGTTTTTCTTTCATTATGGCCATGTGGATGATTTTTGGACATTTGGCTGTCCAGAAAAGTCAAGGGAAAGAAGACAATGTCATTCCTCCATGACACCCAGGTTTTTTTGGGCGGATTAAGAAAGACCTGTTTGATGGGCAGCACAACAGCTGAGACCTTCTAGAGTTCCCTAAACTGCAGCACTTCCCATTAAAGAACACCTCCATTACTTCACCTGCATTTGGCCTGCTAAAGGCTGGATCTCAAGCATCAAACTGGGTCACAGTATCTGTTCTTCCAGAATGTTTCTTTTTCAATTTAAAGACCTTTCTCTTCATGTGGAGTTTCACCATTCAAGGAAAATGCATCATAAAACCAGCTTATATTTAATTCAGCATAAGCCCAACAAGCTGTGCCACTGCAATAGGGCAGGGCACAATCCTAAAATCTCTCAGCAATTTGGGCTTGGTGTGCTTTACAGCAAAACAGAGCATGGTTAGTATCAGTATATATGAAATCACTTTGTTAAACATACTGCTGGCCCCAGCCTTGTTTTATCCAAGCATTTTCTTTGTTCATTGCCACTAAATTTAGCTGATATTCTCCTCAGAGGCTGGTCTCTACAAGACAGATTGGGTATTTACTTTTTCTCCAAGTGTCTACTGCAATCTTCCTAGTAGCACATTTATTCCACAGATCTTCCCACTCATTAAATGAGTTCTAAACTTAGCACAGGCTCTCCCAGCTTTAATGCAAACCATGTGTGAGGCTTCCAAATGACTCACTGAGAGCATGAGCCGTGCAGGGGTGTTCTCTGATAAACACATAAATAAAAACAACTCAGACCAACTGGTTCTGGGCATAAGAACAACCCCAACTGAGCTATTTCAGTGGTGTTAGGGTTGGAAGGAAAGGCAGCCAGCAAAGGGGGTCAAGCACAGGCTGCTGCTCTAAAGCATTGATTGCTACTAAAGAAAAAAAAAAAAGTTAAAAGAAACCAGATTTTTTTTTTACAACTTGCTGAAAACTTAAATGTATCTGCCTTGCAAATGTGCAGTCAGTGTCACAAAACCCAAAAGCCAGAAGCAGATGCAGAAGAAAAGGAGCAGCCAACATTTTGAATGGAAACCATTCAGATGGTGGTGGTGGTGCTAACATTTTGAATGCAAACCAGTTTCATCATCCACTACCTGCTGTGCTCCTTGGCTTGGTGGTATAAGGATGGCTTTATTGACATTGGGGAGTTTCTGTCTGAAAATCAAAATATTAAAGTTTTGTTGCTACTTCTTGTTATCTCTCTGCTTATAGTGGTTTTTAAAATAATTTGGATTCTTAGCATATTTTGCTTTGCTTTGGAAGGGGTTGGGTTGTCTTTTGTTTTGGTTTTTACAGTCTGAAAAGGAGACCAGAAGCTTCTTTTCCTTTTAGAAGAGGTTTTTTTACTACATTTCTGGATAAATTCAGTTGTTTTTAAGTAAAATCTTCTCAGCCTCAGGATGACTCCTGAACAAATATGTTTGACTTCCAAAAGCTTCCTGAGTGCAAGCTGTCACTATGGAGAAGAAATTCTCGTTACTTAGTTATAGAAATTTAGACATTCCCCTCTTCCCAAGCCTTGAGGAAAGCTGGGACCAAATCTTGGGCTGACAATAAAACTTGGTAAGAATGACCACGAACTATGGAAGATTTATCTTCTAAAAATTATTTATTAAAAGATTTGTAATAGTTGTAATACTGATTGCCTTGAGAGGCTCCGCTTTGCAATGCAGAAGGTGCAGATCTGCTGATACCTGAAAGTGGAAGCAAAATGAATCCTAATGCATTTTAGCAGCTACCAAAACATATGGAAGAGGAGAGGATAAAATATAGACCAGTGTTTTAATTGTTGAAATTAATGAATTGCAACTTTTATTCCAACTTGAATCAGCACAGTAATTTCTAATGTAACTGCACACCAGCAGCCAGAGCATTTCACTGCCTTCCTTTTGAAAATCTAAAAATAAACCACCAAACACCACCATGCATTAGCAGCACGCCCTGGGATCACGGGTGCAAAGTCCTGGATGGGGACACAGACAGTGCAAGGTCATTTCTCAGCAAGGAGCAGCTGCTGTGTGCCAGGGCTCGGAGGGCACTGTGGGCACTGCCCAGTCCCGGGGCCTGCCCATGGCCCAGGACCCCATTTCATCCCCTGTGATGCCACAGGGCACTGCTCCTGACCCTGACTGCCACCCTGGGCCCTTCCCTCTGCTCAGGGATGTAACTGGAGCTGCCCCAGCTGCCTGTGGCTACCCTGCTCCCAGGCTGGGCTGCTGGGATCAGCCAGCCCTGCTAGCAGAATTAGTCTTCCTTTCTTAGCACCTACATCCCATAAAAACCTTACACTGTGTCAATTTGCTGATAATCAGGTGTGACCGTGGTCACAAGAGTTTTCAGGATGAAGAAGGGACGAGAATGTTGACTCTGTGATCAGAAGGTTTGATTTATCATTTTATGATATATATATTACATTATAACTATACTAAAAAGAAATAGAAAGAAAAGGGGTTCCTCAGAAGGCTAAGCTAAGAATAGAATAGAATGAACAACAAAGATCTGTCTCAGGCAGAGAGCGAGAGCCAGCTCTGCCATGAGTGGTCAGCAAACCTAAACATTTACACCAGACCAATGAGGGATCCACCTGTTACATTCCACAGCAGCAGGTAACTATTGTTTACTTTTTGTTGCTGAGGCTTCAGCTCTTCAGAAGGGAGAAAAATCCCAAGAAAGGATTTTTAGTGGAAAGATGTCTGCGACAATCAGGTGGCAGTTAGATCACAGAAACAGAGAAGAGACGCAGCGGTCATTTGTGGGTTCATGACTCCAGTTGTGAATCCCAGTCCTGAATCTGATGTTGATTTTTGAGGGTAAAAGCCTCCCTAAACGTGAAGTGGGGAGGCAATATAAGGAAATGTTTGCTGTGATTATTTTCCCAGTAGTAACTCCTAAATGTCAGCAACAACTCTACTGCCCAAACTGTGCCCTGATGCTTTGGAGCACTGTCATTGCCAAAGGAAAAAAAACACACCAAGTTGCTTTCAATTACCATTAATGACACTTAAATATGAGTGTAATGGGGAGCAGAAGATAAATATGGGGTAAGTGACCCGTGGAAGCAGTTTCTGAAAGGTTTGCTCTAGGCTAGGAGGGGAGGAAAAACAATTGCCCTGTCACACTCACCTCATTCTCTGCACTGCTGTTCTCGTTGCCCATCTCAACTCTGATGTCCAGGGTCACACAGCAATTAAAGAAAGATCACTGGAAGAAAAGAAAAAGCTCTTAATGTGCTGTAAAAAAAAAAAAAAAAAAAAAAAAAAAAAAAAAAAAAAAAACACAAGAAAACCCCAAAAAAACAAACAAACAGAAAAACCCCCACCCAAACCAAAATAAAAAAAAAAAAACAAACAAAAACCCCTGGAAATTGTGAAGGGCTGTCATCTCAGCCACCCAGCCAGCTGCCCCTCCTGACATTCAGCCTTACAATGATTTTAAGTCACAAATTGAGGGAAAAGAACTCTTAATGCTTTTATTTCCTCATGTCTCTCTGCTGTCTTCTGGAAAGACAGTCCTTGAAATTCAGCTTTGTTACTCTGGATTATCCCATGACATTTGAACATGCCAAAGAAAGACATTTTCCTTGCCAAAGTCACTTTGGACGGACAGCCCATAGGAGAACCTTACTGGTTTAACTGTATTCAAACCATTTTTATTTCTTGAAATTCCTGGATCAATCTGCCTGCTCACATTGTCAGAACCATGGTGTCAAACCTGAATATCACTGTAACAAATGATTTTCAATCAAAGCACTCAGAGAAAGAGTAAATGGATTTTTTTTCCTGATCACTGGCATCGTTCCCTGCTTTTCTTAGGCATTATTCTGTCACAATGTTGTGTTCTAAACACCTCCTTTAGACTTAAAAGGATCTGCCTACCATAATTACTATTGGTTTTATACTAGTTCAGTTCTAATTATTTAATTTTAAAAAAATCTCTGAGCAGTTCTAGAGTTACATGTCTCCCCAGGCATCGTTGATTTCTATATACTCAATAGTAAAAGTCCACACCAGAGATTCACTTACAGACATTCTTGTCCTAGACATTTTATTTGGGGGCTCAAGCATTGAAATTCATTGTATTTATTCTATTACTTGAGTAGGTGAAAATGACACATTATTACAGTCTCTTCAGCTTTTGTTTTTTTTTCCCCAAAGAATTTGGGATTGCTCTGCAGTGTATGTCAAGAAAAACTCCATTAAAGTTAGGCTGTAAAAGGCAAATTGCACTTTGAACCCCAAGGAAACCATACACGTTTTTAAGGAGTGTTGTTACTTATTACTACAGTACATTTTTTAAAACTTGAAATATTATTTTTCTTCACAGGAGGTTTGGGGAGAGGGAAGTTTGGTGCTGTGCTCTTAAGCTGTGTTCTGTTTAAACTTGATTGTCTTCAGGGGATACAGCAGTGCTTGAACTTGCTCCTGTTGAAATCACTGGGGCCAGGATTGCACTTTGAGTGATTAATTAGCAACATGAGGTTTTATCTGCTGAGATTGCTGCCAAATCCTCTCCTGTTTTAAACAGTTTTAGAACTGTTTTGAAACAGTTCTGAGCTATGCTGGAGACTGGATGTAGCATTTTCAAAATCACTGCTCCCCAAGTATGAAGTACTCCATCACAGAGTAATGTACACACACAAATCTTCCCAGGCTCAGCCCAGTGTAATGTTCCAAGACAACACATTAAGATTACAATATTTTAAGTGTGTATTGATATAATAAAGCATTCTCACACTGTCAGAGCTGCTGACTAAGGTTTAAATGCACAGGAGGGAAAGAATAACTCCACTATAGCCATGTGCTTCCCTCAACAGCCAGCACAATTCTTCAAGAGTGAATATTGGGGCATTTCTGTTCCCCTGACCTGCTGAGCTTTTCTCTTCCCAGATCTTTTTTTATCCCTACAGACATCATGTGAAAACACTGAAAATTCAGATTGTCCCCTCGCAAGCACTCGCAGTAATAACATAAACTGGGGAATGAATGAAACTCTCCCAAATCCCCACGGAGTTGTTTAGTTCATTGGGGTGGGGTCTTGTGCAATTGTGCAAAATGCAAATTTGGCTCTTTAAGTTCTTCAATAGATTAGCCAATGTATGTCATAATGGTATCCTATGTATTTTAGAGGAAATTCACTCCAGTGGATAATGTACTGTCAATATTTCTGCACCAGCTCAGCCATGCTGACTGTTAAGGACAGCAGCTGCTAATAGAGGTCAAAGTTCTAATATTGAGTTGAAAGATAACAAAGCTTTTTTTACAGTTTTTTAAATTAAAATGCACAGGACTCAAAGCAGAAAATGACAAGAGCACAGCAGAAGTGCCAGCTGTCAAAAATCTCCACTAACACATCGTATCATATTGTCTACCCACTCTTTTCTTTCCCTAGAGCATGAAATTTCACAATTTTCACACAATTCTCACATTACCATCTGTTTAATAATGAAGATAAGTATCATAAATAGGAAATAAAGACATTAGAGATTCTCCAATAATGAAACAAGCAATAATAATATTAAAGTATGAATTACATTGCAGAGTGCTAAGATAATTTTTTAGATTACAGTGTTACTGTAATCCTTTTTACATACATTATTTCTAAATCATTCAATGCACAAGCATTACTTAGGTTGCAAACTAAAAGTGCTTTATCATATGTATAGACTTTCAAATAAACATTACAAACATGCTAAAAATCCATCCATTAAACAAACATAGCTTAACCAAAAGATAATATTCATCATCTTTCTACAGTATCTTTCACAATTTACATGTCATTATTGAAATTATTTGAACGCTACATATCTCAGAAACAGCTCAGTGGTACCAAATTGGTCTGCTCAGCCTGCAGAGACTTTTGAGCTGCACAACTCCAAAGTCATTATCTGACATGGCTTTTTGAGCTGAACAAGAGTAAGCAAACAAGAGGATGTTTAACGTTGCACTTACATTCCAGGATTCATCTGGCACCTCTGGCTTCACTGCCACTTTTAGAGCATGTCTTCAAACCATTCCTTCCATCTTCACCTCACCAGTTTTCACCTGATTTTCCTCCTACTTCTCCTCAGACTCATGAAATGTAGGCTTTCTCTCCGGGACCCACCTTCATAACCTGCTCAACAACCAACCTGCCTCCACCCCAGGCAAGAGGGAAAACAAGTTACACCTCCTCAGCCCGGCCTCCCCCTGCTCCTGCCAGGCTGCTGAGTCTCTCTGCATGCCAGAAATCCAGTTTTCCACAAAAGCAACCCCAGAGAACATCAATTTTGGGTCAAACATATTTCACGTCTACCGTTTCTTGGCATGTGGTATAAGCAGTGCTTCTTGCAAATATGGTTCAGTGAAACTGTGTCAATAACACACTGGAGTTATTGTGTTGTTTTCAAGGGAAAATTAGTAATTGGGGGAAAATCTTTTCTGCATTTTGTGTCCAGGTTTGTTTATGTGTTTAAGCTCATCCTTCATTTTCTTGTATTACCCTTGAAAGCTGTCAGAAATACCTGCTAGCAAATGTTGATATGCCTGTTCAGGTTATGGTGAAATCATTTCCCATTTAATCATCCTGAAGGGTGGAGACGTGACAAAAACCCTTTGAAATGTGATGTTGCAAGAAGTACTGGTTTATGGGCGAGCTAATTGTTATTATTAACGCTGATTGTCCATTCCAGCAATGCTTCCACAAAACAAAAAATGCTTCCACAAAGGGGAGCTCAGAAACACAGCTGGTAACCAAACACAGAGTATTTCTCATTAGTGGCAACTCCAAGGAATTAATGAGTTTCTGTAAACACCAGTGGTGCTTTTTGGGGCCACAAACCAAAGGAATGGTGCTCTGTGGGTTTATTGCACCTCCAAGAGTGTGAGGCAGCACTGCTGAATCCAGCATGGAGAAGTCATACCTGACATGGCTAAAGGGCAGGATTTCATAGGGCAGCAATATGTTGTCAGCTGACTTTTGTTCCACAAAATCTTGGTCTATAAACTCCTGACTTGGAAACATAAAGCCTGTGATGAGCTGGAATGCACAGTTGCAAGATCAAGGGCTGCATGAGTAGCCCTGCCTTTTAAATCTTTCCTTTTTTTTATGAAGTTGGTCATCCAACTTTCTCTGGTCTCCTCAGCCCAGATCACAATCCAGTAAATCTGAAGTTCATAAATTCAAAATTTTAGTGTGTTCTTTCTTAAAACCAAAGAGGGAGGCATTGCACAATTGATTGTCTTATAGACAACAAATTATGCAATGTTTTTTGTTTAGGCTCTCTGCCATGAATTTAAGAGCAGGGATCCTGTGGGAGCTCAGGAAAACACAAGCCTGGTAATACATCCTCACTTCTGCTAGCTGCATTATTTCCTCATCAAAACAAACTGAACTCACATTTGGGGCTATTTCATGTCTAAGCTAAGGCCAGAAAATGCCACAAAGTGAAAGCAAAGAAGCTGCCTTGCAAAACAATTGTCTGGCAGAAACTTTGGGGAAAAACACCCTTCAGTAATCTGTAGATGATGATTTCTGATTGTGTGTTTTTATCAACATGCATGCAAAGCAGAATCCCTCTGTTTGGCTGAGTTGTGTGAGGTTTGCAAAGCCACCCAGGCAACTCCTGCGCTGGTGACAGAATTGTGAGCCCTGGGAATGAGGGCAGTGACCCCAACACAGCCACCTGTGCTCTGACCTGTGAGCCCACAACAACCCTGACTGACAGCACTGCCATTGCAGCTTTGGGTCAGTTTCCTGACCCACTCTCATGTCTAAATTAGGATTCACTAATTCACTTCTACCCCGGCTATCCCAAGCAGCCCTTCTTCACTGAAAGCTGTCCCCACCTTTGCACAGGCTGATCTGCTCTGCCCCAGTCTGAAGTGTAAACCACCAGCTCTGAGAGAATTCCCCATGCTCTGATGTCTCTTTATTCTCTTTGATTTTATGGTGGGGGAAGAAGTACTCACACTGAACTGCTTTCCTGTTGTTGGCTGGAATTTCCCCTGTGGTTCCTCATCCACTCTTCATGCTCATCCAGAGAGAGATTGTCTTTTCTTGATCAAAACAGGATTTAACCCAGGAGGACTGGAAGACTTAAACTAGGGGAAAATACAGCTCAGACTTAAAGGTAAGCTTTGTAGTGGGTTAATAAGTTATTATTTCAGTAAGATCCAAATATTTTGTCATGAGTGATCAAATTTAATCCCAGTATATACAGTATTGGGTACACTTACCAACCACATCCTACACATATGTGTTAGCTTCTTGTATATTGAAGATATGCTGCCTTAGGTATTTGTAGAAGACAATTTAGTTTGAGGTCATTTTACTTTATGGTACAAATGCTGCCAACTTAAGACAAAATGTTTTATGTTCCTTACTTTCACATGATTGATGCTACATATAAAACATTGCAAAGTTCTGCTGAAGCACTGAGCATACTATTACACACCAGCTGTTCCCATAGGCAAGAGAAGAAAGGGAAGGTGTTCAGAATTTTACTCTTCTCCAATCTTGATGTAACAGTACAAAACCATTTCCAATTTCTGCATATTCCAACAATATCACAGAGACCTGCAAGAACGACTGACCTACGACAGTCCTTTGTCTTTTGCTTTCTCACAAATTCCAGAAGAGCAAATATCAAGACCTGGGGGGGAAGCCATAGCCCACCATGAGAATTAATAAACAAGTAATGATTTCAAGTGCACAACTTGATGGGGAGGACGTTGCTTGGTAACATCAGCAGCTGGAGCTGCTGTAAAGCTGTGATGTCGCTTGGCAACGCTTGGGAAGCTGAGCTGGATTTTTGGGAGAGTTGTGGAATTGTGTTTTCGTGCCTTTCCCCCAAAAAAACCAGACTGCCTATGGAGATCACATCACTGAGCCTGTGTAGGACTGAGATTCAAAGGACAGCAGAGGATGCAGCCCAGCCTTGGCTGATGTGCCCCACTTCATGTACAAGTGTGAAAGAAAAGAAGCAGGGATGCTGAGTACCTGCCACTAAGACATGAAAGCATGTTTTAAAAAACAGATTATGAAAGTTAACAATTATTCTTCCCATTTCTGGCTTATTTTCAATCAGGATGATTGAAACCTGATTCAACCTAGCCTGGAAAAATCCAATTGGTGACATACTTCCATTGCTTCTAATCAGCCCCACATGTCACTTCAGGGCACTCCTGCATCCTTCAGATGTTTAAGTTATGTTTTATGGCACAAAAGTGCAACAGAAGACACATATTTATTTGGAGATTAATGGATTTGCCCATGGTTAAAAAGGTGGCCAAGTGGCAGAACTAGGATGTCAGCACTGGCTCCCTCAGCGTGCTGCAGTTACCAACCAGAGCCTGCTGGAATTTGAGTTAATGTTAGTGGAACCTCCATCAGGAGGTGCCCTTCCTAAGAAAACATGGGGGGTGCTAAATAATTTTGGTTTACTTTTCATCTAGTAGTATTTTCCCAGCTGAAAAAAAGAAAGTCTATCATTTCAGCTCTTAACAGAACTTTCCTAATACTATATAGTTTCAAGCAATAATAAATAAAAGTCATTATGGGAATCTTAAGTGTGATTCTGTTGTATTCTACTTATCCCCTAACTGCCTCTCTGGAAGACATGGGTCTTAGATAATTTTGTGTTTTATCTGCTAGTGCCATGAGGATGCCATGGCCACCTCAGGGTGCCTAAAATGGTGCTCAGTGTCTGCATCTGTGGATCTCAATAATCTTTCCCTTGTGCATTGAGCATTAAATGTTTTCAGGTCACGTATATTCCCTTCTGCTGCTCTGGTTGCAGATGTCAAAAGAACTGCACAGGGCTTAGTCCTTAAAGTGATGCCAAAAGTTTTTCATAAAATATATATGATCCAAATAAGAATATCCAAGTATTGGAACGTTTCTCTTTCCAAACCACATTTATACCGGCAGTTTTTTAGCAGATTCCATATGCAGCACTTCAGTCAGCGGGGAGGCTGTGGATTCAGACAAAACACAGCTCTGTGCACTCTCTCCGTGCCCACATGCACATTCCAGCTATGGAGAGCTGGACACAGATTCCTATTTAAGTTCTGAGCACCAGCACCAGCTGATGGGGCTTGGGAGCTATTGGGGAGGCTGACCTACATAACTCACCTGGTCAGTCTGTGCCTATCTTTGTGCAGGACTGCAAGATATTTCCTGATTATTACTGCTGGCCTTTTATAAACAGCTAATTATGATTTATCAGCAATATCTCCCCAACACTTCTATCATGAGCCATATATGACTGTGTAAGTCAGGTCCCTAGCCAACCTGACAAAGTTTACATGTGTTTTCACACTCTAAATGCAAACAGTCATTCAGTCAAAGTGAGGAATTTCTGTTCCTAAATCTCCCAGCTGAGGCTGGAAGAACACGTCCTGTGACTTGGGGCAAAATTCTGGAAGTAGCAGTGGTAGGTCTGTTGTGAGGGGAGGATTTTTAGAACCTGCTCTCTGCTTCTCAAGCTGGTCTGCCTGCTCTGGTGTCCAGTCTCAGCACTGGGAATGGTGGGACACGACTCAGAGAGAGAAAAATCCACATTATGTGAGGCAGAGGAGGGAACAAGGTGGGGATCAGTTGGTTTAACATGTTTAGAGGCACATGTAGGGCATGGGAAGAATGCATCACAGGATGAATTATTTCTTTCACAGAATTTCTGAGTTGGAAGAGACCTTCAAGATCACCAAGTCCAACCCAGCCCCAGCACCTCAACCAAACCCTGGCACCCAGTGCCACATCCAGGCTTTGTTAAACACACCCAGGGATGTGACTCCACCACCTCCCTGGGCAGCCATTCCAGAACTTTATCACTCTTTTTGTGAAAAACTTTTCCCTGATATCCAACCTGTATTTCCCTTGAGGCTGTGTGCTCTGGCTGTGTCAGTGCTGCTGGAGAAAGAGCCCAGCCCCAGCTGAGCACAGGCACCTTTCAGGAGCTGCAGAGAGTGATGGGGGCAGCCCTGAGTCTCCTTTTCTCCAGGCTGAGCACCCCCAGCTCCCTCAGGGGTTCCTCACAGGGTTTGTGTTCCCAGCCCCTTCTTGCATCTTTTCAGGTCCTTCCTCCTTCAAATCATTTTTCTTGCTTTCCCTTCTGAGTTTAGCTGTTTCTTCTGTTCATGCATTCCCTTTTTTCTCCTCCCTTTCTGCAAGAGACTCAGTGGCAATACAGGGCAGAGCAGAGTTGCCACAGGCACTGTTTTTCTGAGAGCTGATGGGAAGGCAGGGAAGAGGCAGATCAAGGGGAAGGGGCTCCCTCCTGCTTGTTCTGCTTTCGCTTTGGGGTCTGAACCAGCTGCCAGCACCTGTCTCTGCCTAGCTGTGGATGGCAGCAGTATTTAATCTCCCACTTTCCTGGCCTGAGGTGTGTGTTGACATGTCAGGCTTGGCAGGTTGCAGCTGCTTTCTGGGTTTGTGCTCACACACCCTCCGTGCCCACACAAATATCCCAGGAGAGGAGGACTCTTCTCGGGCTCCTGGAAAGCCTCCAGCGCTCAGGGACTCTCCTCAGGATGTTTATTGCTTTTCTTTCTGCTGACACAGCACAGGTACAGAGCCACCTACCACACAGTCACACATATATGCACGTGCATCTATTAAATATTCCATCTATATAAATGCAGATATCTTATGCAGATTATATCCTTCATCCTCAGTTAGAGGCCATGTAGCCTGAGGCTGTTTTTAATAATTTCATGATAGCTGTTAGATCACTGAGTGAGAATAAATTAGATAAAAACTCAGCTATTGAATATTTTGCAGTTGTCAATACTCTTACTCCAGAAATGCTGTGTTTTGTCAGTAGTGAGAGCAGGCTGTGAAAATAAACCTCTCAAGAGAGCTGCACACCAAGACAACTTGCTAATGGACAGACAGGGGTTAGATTTCATATTCTAGTCCAAGCAAGTGTATTGGATTTTTGCAGGACTAACTCTGGGAACTGAGTCACTGACCTCTGAAATTGTAGTCAAGAGAGTGCTCATAAGTTGTTTACAACTAGTCCCGAGTTTGGATGAAAAATATTTACTTTGCAACTAAATTTGTTGAGTTTCTTCAGTCTTCTGCACCTTGAAAAAGTTAGATTAAGTAAACACAACACCTAGGTGTCCTCTAAGCATTTAGTTGGATTACTGTGCAAGTTCCTCACCAGTTCACAAAGAGGAGAATGCTGCTGACATTTTAGCAAAGCAGAAATTGAGGCACAGGGGAGATGAGCGATCAAGCTGTTAATATGTAATCCTGGGCTAAGCAGGAAAGTGCAGCTGGTGTTCAGCCCTCAGAATAATGACACAGAATGAAGATGATTACTGGTTTGATTTGGCATGACTGTTCTAAAGGAACAGATTATATTTTACATGGAATATTCCCTGGATTATAGACTTTTCTAAGTATGATCTAACCCTGCACGAAAAGACTCCATCTGATTTCAAGGCTAATCAGGACCAAAATGTTTCCTAGGTTTATTTGTAAGGTCACAAGAACAATTTTGTGCAGAGTAACATCATCCATAAATAAATAAATAAATAAAAACCCAAACAAAACAACAACCCAACAGTAAGGCTAAAATAAATGTATGTGCTTTTTTCCAAAGGATAATAGTTGCATACTAATAAGAATGCTTCCTTAAAGACATTACCATAGTTTCATACCTGTTAACATGTTAAAACTAATGTAATGAATTAATGTTTAGGCTGAATATAAATGATAAACCTATTTTCCCCCTGATTCCTTTGATTCAACTAAGCAGAATTGCAAAACAAGATTGAGAGGAGTCAGTTACAGCCAGTCTTCCATGTATTTATGATGCCCTGGTGACAACAAATGGTGCCTGAACTGCATTATCCCCCTCCAGAGCAGGTTTGATGTTTGCCTTTGTGGCAGTGGCTTTTTTAGAAGATGATCTAATGCTGTGCTGGTGGGAAGTGGTGCTGGTGATCCCTGGTGGTTGGTGGAGATAAAGTTACCTAAGCTGCTCACTGTTGTTACAGATGGCACAACTCTTCATCCTCCTGACAGACCTAAACCTAATCAGCTTCACCTAATGACAGATTTAAACTCTTATAACTTATTGCCTTCCCCAGCTGGGTCTCCACTATTTATATTCATGTTCTCATTTTCCACTCGTTTTCCACAATATCCAGTTTCAGAAGTCCACTCTTAATTTACAGGTGTATTTTTTCATTGGCATTTCATCATCATTAAGGAATATGCCACTTGCAGGCTTTACAGTACCTTGACTCAATCTCAGGCTTGGTTTGGGGAGGGTTCCCTGGAGACCAGGCTCACAAAATAGTTGTTATACATAATTATGCACTGCACTGGCACTTTTAAACAGGGATTGTAACCTTGAATATATAAAAATTCTATTTTAAATAGGAAACCATGACAGCATACAGGCAGCTAAGTACAAGTCACCAGAACCAAAACATGGATATTAAGCATATTTCAAGCCAGTGGAATGAGCACAAAATGAGGCCTACAATTGTTTGTCCAGTTTAAAGTGCATGTGAATAAAGATTTAGGTTTCTTCTTGTACCCAAATGTGAGTCTTTTGCCCTTGTTTGAGTAAACTCTTAAAGATTACTTGGTGAACTCCTGTGCATCTAGAAAGGAGTAATATTCTTCTCTGAAAAGTGTGATAGTCCATAGATTGACTCTTCAAAATTCTTCATATTTAAGAACAGAACTTGCCACAAAATGATAATACGAGACTGTACAATGCATTAATGCAAAAGGCTCAAGTATAATTTCTGAAGTTCTTGAAATCTTTTTACCAGTAGAAATGGTTTAATAGTGCCATTACTGAAATATTTGTTTTGGGCTGGTGATTCTTCATGCAGGAACTAAATATTGCATATAGGACAATTAAGAAATGTTAAGGCTTGTTTATTAGAATTCAAGAATATTTCCATGATCAGTGGTCCTGACCCATTTCACCCCTTGGTGTGAGCACTGTGTGATTTAAGAGTCTACCAAAGAAACTTAAAAAAAAAAAAAATATTTATGTAGGCCATGAATTTAAACCTCCTGCCCCTTGCATCATGCAGAGATTTTCATATGGGTTCAATAAAACTGTGCAATGCTCCAAAAGTGTGGCTAAAATCAGGTCTTTCTCATCAAGAAAGTGGTTAAGTGTAATTTTCAATTTACAGTTGCAAGTTGCATGGAAACTGTGAGTAACAGCAATGTAAAAAGTAGGCATGCAGCTGAGCACAAGAGATTCTAATAATGACTGCATTTCCAATAGTGTCAATATGCTGGAGATATAAAACACAGACACAGAAAAACAGGCAACAGATCCCACTGCTGCTAGAACTGACAGCTTTGCATAGTGGAGCACACACATCCCCCTGAAGTGCTGGAAAATGAAAACACACATTAAAATCTGGGCAGATGAGGTCAAAACCTGCAGATTTTTGAAGCTGTGCTGTGAAAACTGGGATTTTGATGCTCGTGAACAGCTTCTTTGTACTTTTTCCCCCTTCCCTTACTGCAGCAGCTGTGTTTCTGCCTTCAACCAGGAGTTGCTCACAATGTCAGTTTGTCAACATCAAAAATTGTTGGTGCTTCAGAAGATCAGTAGGATCCTCTCTGCCTTTTTTGGAGAGTTTGTGAAAATCTGACAGTGAACCCTCAGTGCACAGAAATGGTGCTGTTTGGCACAGAATCACAGAAAACAGAGCTGAGGAACAAATCCTTCCCTATTTTTGCATCTCCCCAAAAGAGGTATTTTTTACAAGTCTGTTGGAGGAAACACATTTTGGGAATGGGACAAAATGTTCTGAAACAATATTTTCCAAAGAATTCCTTTGTCTCAGTCAATTCCTCAGATATATTCTGCAGAAACATCTATAGTGTTGGTTCACTGATAAAGTTTTCTGGTTTATTTCATTGTTTCTAGGGAGATTATCTCATCATCCTGCTTTCTTACTCACAATTCTACTGCTCATGTTCCCTTCTAAAATATTTCTGTAGAAAATATGACAGCTGTTTATATCAAAACAAAAATATTAGCATTATATTAATCACAGTATGTTTTGGTAGCAGGAAAAAGCTGTTTTCACCCAGTCAGGTTGCCATGAACCAGCAAATCTTTTCTGATTACTTATACTCAGAAAAGCAGATTTCATCTAGGTAATAAAATAAATCATTCTTACCTTTTATTTATGCACAGACCCATTAAAGTCCTACAAAGCTCCCTGCAGCACACTACTGTTTACACATGAAGCAAATAAATATAAATATCTGAATCCACTTGCAGGGACTCAGAGCTTGGGTTTGACCAAGAATAAAGAGGGCTGGCTGGATTTTATGCTTGCTGGGAAAGCAGGGAAGTAAATGAGTCTGTCAAGTCCTAACTAGCATTTAATGACAAATTTAATTTGGCAAGAAGATATAGTTCAGTATTTTGTCAAGCTTGCTGAGGCTTGTATATTCTGTATATGGATCTTGACCAACTGCTGTATTTTCATAGGATCCTGCATTAAAGAACTTCTAATGAAAACATACAACACTTCAATCAAACTTTGTTTCACCATGTGAGTTTTGGTACTTAGAAAAGGATTATGTCAAGAAAAATAAAAACTATAATCTCTGATGGCTCAACTCTTATCCTGGCTGTCAGAAGTGCAGCTCTTCAAACCATTAGTTTCTGCAATTAAATGTGGAATCAATTAACTGCACTTAAGCCATTCATTTAGCATTAAGGCTAGATCATAGAAGTAGGGTAAAATGTTACTCTTTCCAGACTTGTTATGGACTTCACTGATAAAACCCCAGCTGTAACTCAGGTCAGCTCAGATCGGCATTTCCCCAGACTAGGTTGCTTCCCACAGATTGTTACAATGCTGGATGAAAACACTCACTAGGAAATTCATGCATGTGCAAAGTGCCCTCTGATCTCCTTAGGCCAGGACACCAAGCCTGCCATTGTCACAGGACTCTGCCTTAGAGATGGGAGAATCACTGGATGTGATGCAGATGCAGACGGAGATGTCATGTTACTTAAAACTAAGCCTAAGGTCATCCACCCATAGGCCCATCTGCCTTTCCTGGTTAACTACCAGCATTTTTCCTGTCCAAAATCCTTATAAAACAAGATTTATAGTTCTAAGTATTAGCATTCAATTAAAATTTGAATCTATAAGGAAAATTTTTTGACATGAAGGGACAGATTTTTTTTTAACTCCTGGATGTATATTGCAGGTTTCTAATCCATCTTTTGGGCTGTGTAAAGGGAAAAAAGTCTGCTCCTAAGTTGTTAGTAGCTTGATCTTGAATAATGAGGGCAAAATTCAAGCTATAAACACTCTATTTTTAAAGTAAGATCAGATTTTGTGGAAAATACCTGCTTTATAATACAGATAGAAGCATGCCTGCCATTGCCATCCTTTGCCTGTCAATGAAATTGTTAGTTTTGCCTGAAGATAAACACATTTTTTTAAGCTTGGAAAACAGTTTCCAAAACATTATGATAATATAAACCCTGTTAAGTAATAAAATCCAGAAATAACTAAGTGGCCATGGATTTATATGTTGACAATGGATTTCAGGGTCATGTCATCAATGTTAAAAACAGTAACAATTAAATTTTTGCTCCTCTTATTTTGATTTAATTGGTTCTCCTTAGTGGGTAAGACTGGAACTGACTTCAACTACCTGAAGATCTCTAAGTTTTGGGTCATCAGAGGCAATATTGTACCTACAGCTGCTCAGTGTTGTGTTTCACAGCCAAGACAAAACATCGTAGACAGTTCCCACTTAAGAACATCATCAAACATCTGCATAATCTGTCTAGTGAGCAGCCAGCTCATTTCATCCCTGAAATTGTGCATGAGAAACACACATTCTTGTTGTTACATGGCAACTTCAAAACAACAAGCAATCCTTTCTGACACAAACCCTCAGAACTGTTTCTGCAAAAAAGAAGAACAAGTGGAAGAGAGCCACATTTAACAACTCCAGCATTTGCAAATAGTTATGACAGTCTGTAATGTTGTAACTTGTTTTTAAAACAGCTATTTTAGGACATGCACATTTAATGATCAGTCTCTTGGTCTTAGAGAGATACTGACTAAACAAGACATCATCCTGTAGACACACTATATAGGGTATGGGATTGTAAAACAAGTTATACAAGAGATCGTGAAACTATAGAACCTCAAAGGAGACACTCTTTTTTTCTGGTACAGAGAAAAAAAATTCTTTTACTTGTCAGACACTCCCTTTGCCTTTTTGTAATGTCTAAAACATAATTAGTAAACTGTTTTGAGTCTAGACATTTTTAAATTTAAAGAACTAATAAAAAATTACTTACCCAATTTTCCTCTAGACTAAAAATGAAAATGCACCACTCTGTCCCTGATTTTTATAACCTTCTGCACTCCTTCCCTCCTGGCTGGTGTGTGGATCCCCTTTCTCCCTGGATCACATGAAAGTGTTCTATTAATGTGAATTGGCTGATGTTTGAGAACACTATGCTGGAGAGCTATGAAGTGTAAGGAATCTGACCCAGGGAGCTGTGGGGCTATGACACATCAGTTCTGCACAGGAATTCTCAGTTGCTGGATGGGAATGACAAGGGACAGGTCCTGTGCAATGGGTGCAGCACGTTGGCACTGTGGTGTTGCTGTTGGGATATGGATTTGTTTTAATGCAGGGAGACAAATTCCGTATTAAACTAATGTAACTGGGATTCTACCCTCTGGCTTTTTACTCCAGCACTGTAACTTCCAAGTATCAGGCTGTCCCTTTCACCTGACCTCACAAGCAAAGGTTGGGAAAATTGATCAATTTAGCACGTGACAACTGTAAATAACAACAGCACTGCTGAAAGTGACAGCTGCCTTAAGGAAACCACTGCAAGGCAGCACTGCTCTGCATATTTCCTAAGGAATGCCTTGCTGGATCTCAGGATAAACACTGAAAGCCTAGGAATGCTAGCAGATTACCTGGCAGGATGGGGAGAAGGAAAAAGAAGTCTTCTGCCCCTGTTGCATTCTTCATCCCCGTGCCTGTGTTCAGTTTTCCATTGCCCACATGGGCAGGAGAGAGGGAATGCAGCTTTGTCTTTTCCCTCGTGGGATGAGATGGAGCTTCCAGCACTGCTTTGCACAGGGTGCTTGGAGTTGGAGATGTGTGAGCCTTTCAGGGAACCAGTCCATGCCACCTCAGCACAGAGCTGCCTCAACCATAAACCCCAAAGCACATGGCACTGCACCAATCACAGAAATGTCCCTTAAGCAGAGCATGTTTTCACTTACATGGTACTTTTATAAATCCTCCCTTGGAATACACTGCTCCAGAAAGGAAAAAAAAAAAAACCCATTGCTTTCCTAATAGGCTGTGAATTACAGGCCTTTAAAGTCATAAATATAAATATATCCACTTCAGCACAAGATATGATGGGATAGGATTAAACCTATCCCAGACGTGCTTAGGCTTATGTCAATTGCTTGCATGGTATTGGCAAGGTCTAAGAGGTGATAATTTCTACAGATTGCTATAAGAAATAGTGAATTTATGAATTTTCTGTGAATACAGAAATGATTAGCACATTAACATTTTTATGTCCAAAAAATTGCCATGCAGTTATGCAAAATATGTGCACAAATCTTTATAACACTTATTGGCTTTCTGCTTTTGCAAAAATCTGACATTGTTCCACATTTGCTTTTAATTTGTTTATTCCTCCATTCAAGATGTTCTGGATGGACCACCAAGACTGCAGCAGTCTGGCTGTTCTCCACTCTGAGGCACCACTGATATATGTATATATTTCCTACTCCTTCTTGCAAAGATTATTTTATTTTATTTTTTTTTTTTTTTCTACATTGCTGTTTGATTGTAGGGAAAAAGTGGAAGGTTTTCAGCATTTTGGTCTCCAGCACCATGACTTCCACATGTTGTAGTAGTGACCTGGTGTCAGTCTTTCACTTAATGAAAACTTCCAAGTCCATAAAAAGAAAGGGTTCCTGGTGCCAATGAGGGTTCAATCCTAACAGGATTTTTTCCTTGACATCTCACCAAACTGGGACCCTATTTTTTTCATAGTTCTATTAATAATTGTTTTTTCATATGTCTCTGAAAATACCTTCTTAGACTGGCACAATGTATATGGTGATGTGATGGGCTGTAACCTAATCCACACTGCTGAGGGAATATCTGGTGCCAGATCTTCACCTCCCACAGGATTATCTGTAAATACAGAAATAAAAGCTGCTGCAAGAACCAAGTATACTAATTCACACTTCTGCATTACTAAAACAATTTTTTATAATTAGCTAAACTCATTGAAAGAGTTTTCCCTCATCTGTGTTTGCTTGCAGAGCTGGCAGCTGAATGCAAATATTTCAGATATTTTATTTCTGATGTTTTCAATCCTGTGCTGCCATGTTTTTAGACAACTAATTTCTTGCTTTATCTCTTCATCCTGAACAGGAGCACTTATTTTGGTGTATTCAAGGGAAATGCAAAAAGGTTTATGCTTTAAAATCATAAGCAACACTCCGGGGTTGTGACTAAAAGGTCTCATTTAAAGACAGATCTTTTTCCATTAATGACTGGGAACATCTGCTAGCAAATCTGGGATACTCAGATCAGGAGGCCAATTTCCAGAACTGGACAAGTGAATAGATTTGATAGTAAATGAAATAGTGGTAGGTCCACATTTCAGGGGCTCTAAATAAGAGCACTATTGTGCTGGGCAGTTCCCAAGCTGAGGTGCACTGTGAATCCCTCTTGTAATTCACTGCTCAGCACCATAAAAACCCACATTGTTGCTCTCGATTTGGTGACAAGGGAAAATGACCTTTTAGGATTCCTCTGTATGTCTCTTCTGACTTCAATGAGAACAAGGTTTTATGTATATGCATGAATGAGAAGTGAATGAACATCAGACAAAAAATAGTCTTGGTGTGTAAAGACAACTGGAAAATCTTGTAGTTAGCTACATGTAGGACACTTTTTTCACTTACTATTTTCACTGTTGACAGTAACAATTGACATAGATATACAGTAATAGCTAGGAAAGCATAGATCTGATCATCTGGACAAGCAGAACTCAAAACAAAAACACAGAGCAATGTATTGCAGTATTGTGGAATGCTGAGTTTTTATTAAGCATAGTGAGATGACAGTAAAAAATTGTAATTCGCATTTGCTAAGCCTGTATTTGCATCCTGAATATTTTTTACCATGTGTTTACGTACTGCAGTGTACAATGGGCCCTGGTCTTTTTTGGATCCTCTCTTTAGCCTTTCTGTGTCAGCATCTGAAATCAAATTACTCATATTGAATTTGTAATGCAAATTTGACAGCACTCTACAAGTCACACAAAGAATAGAAAATAGTTCAAGAGCTCAAATATAATTTATTAATGTTAAACTGAAGTGTTACATATTTTAAACATATATTTTGAAGGTAGCTTGTGCCTAGTTGCAGTCTGTTGTCCAGCTGTCCTACTGGTTTAGGCAAACTGAAGTAGATCCATGTCTATATACTGAGTCAAGCTGATCTATGATGATGTTTAAGAAAATACTCCCTAAAATACCTTAAAACCCCCCACCACAACAATTAGAACAACGTAAGAGTATTAATCAACAACGAAGGGCTAAGTATTATGATTTCTATTTTGCAGAGAACAGCAGGACCAGGAAAGTGATGATCCCTCTGTTCTCAGCATTTTACCTCAAGTGGTACATTCAGGGTTGGGCCCTTCACTACAGAAAGGACATGGAGGTGCTGGAGAATTTGCAGAGAGCTCTTCTGAGGAATGGCTGAGGGAGCTGGGGGGGTTTTAGGCTCAAGAAAAGGATGCTTGGGGGGCGGTGGTCCATTGCTATCCTCATCGCTGACCTGCAGGAGGGTGCGGCGAGGTGGGACCAGGCTCTGCTGGGTCTGCAGTGAGACAACCAGAGGAAGTGGCTTTAAACTGAGACAGGGGACATTCAGATTAGATATCAGAAAATTTGTTTTCATTGTTTAGGTGTTAGGAATAGGTTCCCGGGGAGGTGGTGGAGTCACCATCCCAGCGGGTGTTCAGGAGGAGCTGGGTGATGTGCTTTAGGGGTTATAGTGACAGTGCCGGGTGGGCAGCCGGACTGGATGATCTCGAAGGTCACTTCCGACCCTGATAATTCCACGATTTTTAACTTGACGGTCCGTAAAGTCCCTTCCAACCCAAACCATTGTATGGCCCTATAATTCATTTCATTTGCCAGAGCACAGATCCCTGCTCAGTGACAAACGCAGGCGTTTCCACGGACCTATCCCTGTATTAGAAACACTGGGATAATCGCAGCGCTCCCCTCAGAAGTTGGCTCCTTTCCCTCTCGCTTTCCCCCGCTCCCCTCAGATGTCGGCTGTCCCCGCCTCCCCCCTCACGGCCCGCGGCTCTCCGCGCCCGCAGCGCCCCCCCGAGGCGGCGGCGGAGCAGCGCCCACAGCGGAGCGGCCCCGCCCGCGCCCGGCTTCATGCACCGCCCGCCGCCGCCCACAGCGCCCGGGCCCGGGCAGCGACCGGAACTCCGGGGAAGGAAGTAAATGGCAAAGGAGCGCTGAGGGATCGGTAACCGCCCATGCGGCGAATCAGAAAGGTCCAACCCTGTTTGCCGGGGAAGGGGCCGCGCAGAACCGGGGCGGCAAACAGCGCCAAGGTGGAAGATCGCGATCAGAGCGCAGCGGCTCAGCGACCACCGGCGGCGCCCGCAGACCCCTCCACCAAGATGCTCTGAGACGAATTGCGCAGGCTCGACTCGGTGCGTGCATCCCGGGAAGCCCGGCAGACACGCGGGCCGGCGGCATCCCGCGGTTCCCGGTGACAGCTCCGCGGCCGCCATGTCGCACACCGGCAGCAGCGGCGACTCCTCGCCGGACTTGCGCCGCCGCCGCTCGCGCCGGCCGCACGCGCAGGACGACACGGCGGAGGCGGAGGCGGCGGGCGAGAGGCTCCGGCAGCTCAACATCGGCGAGGGCGACGACAGGGAGCACAACAGGATGATCCGCAGCCAGTATCGGGAGCTCATCTCCACCGTGCAGCGTAAGGAGGCGGCGGGGGCAGCGCCGGGGCTGCGGCGGGGCGGTCCGGGCTGGCGGCCGGGGGGGCCTCCGGGGCTGGCGGCCGCTTCTGGGCGTGTGGGGAAACGCCGGAGCGTTCCTGGCAGCTCCGGTTCCTCGGGCTAACGATGCTCTGGATTTGGATTTAGATCGAAATTTGACTGCCAAGGAAGCAGGGAATCGCAAATTATGGATTGGCTGGAAGGGACCTTACGGGTATTTTCGTTCCAGCCGTGGCAGGGACGCCTTCCACTGTCCCAGGCTGCTCCAAGCCCTGTCCAACCTGGCCTTGCACACTTCCAGGGATCCTGGGGCAGCCACAGCTGCTCTGGGCACCCTGTGCCAGGGCACAGGGAAGAATTTCTTCCTGTATCTAAAGGTTCTCCAGTGTGAGGCCATTCTCCCCTGTCCTGTGCATCCCCTGGGATATGATACGAGGGATTCAGTTGCACTAATGCACATGCGGTGCCTGCGCTGGTGCAGGAGAACTTTAGAGATGCGGCGAAATCCTTTAATTTCCCTTTCGTGATGTCTGAGCTTTAGTTTGAAACTGCAGGCATCATTACGTGCCTGGACCAGAAAGTTATTCTTGGGACTTCCAAAAAAGTTTATGTAGTTTTTAGCATTTCTCCAGACATGTGTGTGAGTCCTTCTCCTATGTGCATTTGAGTGAGTTGTGCTGTTTTCCTTACAAAAATGTGGCCATGGTTGTGTCAGTAGCACTGCCAAGTTCAGCAACACATGGGATTAGTTGTTGAGTAAATACCTGATAAATTTGTTCAGTTGTTTTACAAGAGGCTACAGTGCAGTTTTTGGGTGATCAGCCTGTTTATAGAAGTGACGAAACATACAGTTTTAGGGACTGGTTAGTTTTTTTCTTGGAAATTCCACTAATTTCCCCAAGTCAAGCCTGTTTTGCCAGTGAGGTAACTGTTGAGTGATCTCTTCCTTATCTAGACCCATGAGCTTTTTGTTCTCTTTTCTCTCCTTGGCCCAGTTGAGGAGCGATGAAGCTTTGGTGGGCACCTGGCCTCCAGTCAGCGTCAAATAAGCACGGTGGTGTTTCTCAGTGCTTCTATGTTTAAGTAATTCAGGATTTCCTTTGTGTCTTTTCCCACAGAAAATCGAGAATCCATGCTAAATTCAAAAAGCAACAGGCTGACAGAAGCTTTGGAAGAAGCCAATAGACTTTTTGATGGAGGTAAAACAAATTCTGTGGTCTTTCATTGATGTGTGTGGCCAAGTGTGAGGCAATGATGCTTTACAAACAAAAGAGGGCAAGAGTGAGGTCCAAGTACTTAATCAAAATTTTTATATAAGTTAAAATAGATATGTTAAGTTGAAGATTGGTTGAGTAAGTTGATGTGAGAAAATAAATGTCATTACAGTTTATTTGCTCTTAGAAATAACTCCTTGCTTTATTTTGATTCGCTGGAACTGTATATCAGTAATACACATATAAGATAGCAGTGTAGAGGGGTTCATTTCACTTGGAATGGTGGAAAACATGTCGATAAAAAATGGATTGTTCAAGATCATCTGTTACTTTTCCATGGTTTGTCATTCTTTCCCTTTTTAAAATACAAATATTGTTATGAGGATTATGTGTGTTAGAGGTCATTGCAATAAAAGGATTTCCAAAGCACTAAAGCCAGGATAGTCCCTGTGCTGAATCTGATAATTCAATTTGTGACAATTTCATATTAATCACCATGAAATCCTTTCTGTAACAGTTTGCCGGGCACGAGAGGCTGCACTGGATGCCCAGTTCCTTGTCATAGCATCCAATATAGGAAAGGAGAAGGCCAATGAGTTACACTCAGAGATGTCAGCATTTGATTCAACAGCATTTGCAGAAGACTTGGTAAGTTCTAGGCTCTGAATTGGCTGACATTTCTGCTGGAGGTTTGTCCTGTTTGTTACAGAACTATAAAGCCACAGATTGTGAGGAAGTACATGGCTGTTCTGGTGGAATTTAATGTTCTTCCTATCAATTTCTTTGATAAACTCTCTGGTGACTCTTGTTAATTGTCTTAAACTACCTATTAAGCACTTGCAATAGGGGAAAATGTGACTTTAAATGCAAACACCTCCCCCATTATTGCACTGCTGCTGCTTTATCATGGTTCTGTCAGTTTGTGCTCTTAAAGTCTTCTGTTTTTTTTTCAGTCATTCTTCTGTAGTTTCTCAGTAGCTGAGTAGTTTCTTTATCATGTCCACTGGTTTCTATGTTTTTGGATAGAGTTCTTGAGGCCTTGTGTCACTGACATGAAATGGGACTTCGGGAGACTTGAATGCTTTCAGACTGTTTGTCTCTTTGTATGGGGGAAGAGTTGGATCAGAACAGCTTTTAACCAGGCTGTTGGCTTCTTTGCTCCTTGAAAATGCTTCCTTATGTTACAGCAGATCAACAAGGAATCATGAGTGTTTGCTTAAGTCTATAAAAAACATAAAGTTCAATTAAAATTTTTTCCTGGGTTAGTGTGCAGTGGTGGATGCAGGGATAGGCCAGATAAGGTCTGTGATATTTGAGGGGCTGGGCTTCCTGCGAGTGTGTGGTGTTCAAAAACTGTGAGACATCTGAGCTCTGAAATGCAATATGAGTAATGTTCTGCCACTTCATACATCACTGAAAATGTGTTGGAATCTAAGCAGTTTTGTTTACCTATGGCTTTCATTGGTTGCTGAACATAAGGGTGAATTTGAGTATTTGAGTGTTTATCTGTTTTCATGGTGTCCTCAGGAAAGTCAGAGTTCCTAGGCAGTGGTATTAAATGCTAATTTATCAGGCAAACACCACAATTGTATCACCATGAATGTATCTACTGTAATTTCTTATTGCAGCTTTTTTCTTTTGCAGCTGACCTTCATGGGTATAAATCGCACAGAAGTGGAAGAAACTGATGACTCTGAGGATGCTCCAGGTGATTTTTTACCCAGTCATGCCTGGCAGAAAATGGGGGAAGAAGCACCCAAGTACTTCAGGAGAGCACCTACTTTTCACTACATGTAAGTTTCTTCAGGGAAATAGTGTGTACTGCAGCTCAAGGTAATGGCCTTGGCTGATTCTTGTCTTTGATGCCCTGGCTTGAATTGAGTTAAACTGAAGTCACAGCAGAGTGTTGACAAGGTATGAGGCTGTCAACATACTGGAACAACTTTTGGGGCTGGTTCTTTGCAGAAATCTCTAAATGTGAGGAAGCTTTAGGTATCAGTCATCACTTTGCACTTTCTTGAGGAGATGCACTGCTTGGTATAAAGATTCCTAAGCATACAGTGTAAACCAGATTTGCATGTGTGTGTTCTTTGTGTTTTGGTTAGGATGGGATCTTTCAAGTCTGAGCCTCCTGTACGAAAGCAGCGGATTGAGAGGCAGAAGAAAGCTAGCAGAGGGAAAGCAGAACGGGCGATGCCTGCTCGGGTTTGTTTAGTGTTATCTTTATTAACCATTTGTTTGGCATAGTTATTAAAAATTACTTTAAAATCTTTGTTTGTTTTGGGTTTTGTAATTATAAACTGTGTAGTATTTGTGACATCCCACTCTTAAGGGGAGGGGAGCATCCAAGATCCTCAGTGCTTGGCTGTGCTGTGCTTATCTCCAGGAGCCGGAACAAGGACATTCATCCCAGAAAAGTGTTGCCCTACCTTCATATGGCTCCTTCTCCAGCTATATCCTGTTGTTCCTCACAGTGTGTGATTACCAGCACTCCTTGGTTGTTATTGCTAACAATCCTTTGTTGGCTCCACAGCCATCCAGCTGGAGTTGGAGACACACACCAGCCCCTTTCCTTCTGAGCTTCTACTAAAGGATTCACACTCCATTATTAGGCTTCCTGATTTGTTTTGTGTGGACTGCAATATTTCACTGAGTGGAAGGAAGTAAGATTTACAGACCAATTTCATGTTCAGAAGTAGGGTTTACAAACTGATTTTCAAGTTATGAGCTTGCTTGTTCTGTTGTCTATTGCTTTGAAGGAAACAAAAAGGAAACTTCTTTAATGTGGTGTCCATTTTTCTTTAAAAAGTGTCTAACAGGGTGTGGCATTTGCACTAAAATGTGGTTAATAGCAGCAAGCTAATTAGCTCACATAACCACTTTTTTGTGTCTTCTGTTTTCTTATTCGTTGTGTCATTCACTAGCAGAAAAGCAAAAGTCTGAGAATACTGAAAGAGGCTTACATCTGAAACTGCAGATATAATCCATGTTGTGACAGGGAAGCCTCAGCTGTGATAAGGCCAAGATACAGAGGCAAATGGTTGATTGCTGCGTTTTAAAAGGCAGCCTACTCCATCCAAATAGTGCTAGAAAGGATTTGTTACAGTTTGTACTGGGAAGAAGAGGAGCTGGAGGGTTTGTGGGTTGCTTCTAAATGCTCATCTTCATTAAACTTAGACTGTAGCCCTGTGTAACCCAGCTCCTCAGAGCTATTGAAAAGTAAGTGTACACCTGTACATGGGCTCAAAACATGCAAGCCATGGCCTTTCAGATTGACATTGTAAGATGGGAATTAAAACCTAAAGCTCTTCAAAGTTGTCTCATGTTTTCATATGTGTGTTTGTTATGTTTGCATGTAGGGAGAAAAATTCAACTTTCATGTTACATGTTCAAAAGAAGCCCTTTGCATATTCTGGTAATTCAACAACAGTTATTTGAGGTGAATCTCTGTTTCTTTTTCCCAGTTAAAAGAAATGGAGCAGTCTCATCAAGAAGCTACAGAAAAAGAAGTAGAGAGGATCTTGAGAATACTGCAAACTCATTTTGAAAATGATCGTAAGTATGATTAAATTAAGCATTAACTAGAGAAAATGACTATTCTCTGTCTTCTACAATTTGGAGTGGTAAAACTACAGAGACAAAATGAGATGGAGTCTGCAAGTAGATATCTTTGGTGAAGCACTATGCCAACTATGTATTTTTTATGAACACTAATCAGCTGTTGTTTGTCTGCAAAGTAAATGTAAATCCTCTCCCCTGATTATATTCTGCCAGTTTTAGATTGCAGTCAAATATATGGATTTGTGTGGGGGAAATGATGGAGGAAAATAATATACTATATAATATACTCTGTAGAATATTGTTACTGCAGGCAGCTGGGAATTCTGAATTATAACTAAAATGAAAAACATCTCTTCAGCTTTTGAAAGGTGCACTGGCTCTCTTAAGTTTGTATTTACATCTGTCAGCTCTGTGTATACCACCTGTTTGTTTGTGTGTTTGTTTGAACAAAGGTATTTTTCCATCCCCAGCTAATACACCCATTTCCTTCTTTGATTTTGTGATTGATCCGAACTCGTTTGCACGGACTGTGGAAAATGCGTTTCATGTGTCCTTCCTTATCAGGGTAAGGCATGACATCTTTTTAAAATGTCCCTTTAGATACTAGAATTACCTAGAAGTACTGACCTGTGTTTTTTCCTGGCTTTGATATTGAAGAATTAGGATCTAAATAGGAGGAATACGAATTTATTTTCTGTATTTTGGTAATCAAATTAAAAAGGAAACAGAGTTGACTGACTTTATTTTTTTGCACTGCAGTCAATTTACCAACAAAACAGCAGTGATATTTTTGCAGTCAATATGTTTATCAAAAAATATTCTGGCTCACATTTTCTGCACATGTAGAAAAATTCTCACAGAGTATGAAAGAGTTACTGAGGCTGTAGAAAACTGTTAGTACAAGGTTTTATATTCTTTTTGAATCCATGGATTTACACTTCAAAACTGTGCTTAGTTTGTCTAATAAATGAAATTAATTATGGAAAAGATGAAAACTGCCAAGGATATTTTGACTAATTTAGGTTTTGTATTGAATAAAAATGTTATTATAAAGGGTTAGCTCAAGTATATTTAGAGAATAACAACAATTTTAGTAAAGCATAGTTTTTATAATCCAGCAGTTGCACACTGTTGCTATATGGCCTGCCTCCTTTATGCATAAGTGCTATATTAAACTAGTTTTTCCTTATGTGGTATGCCAGTGAAGATTCTTTATCAGTATATGTACCTGTTCATGATTATGTAATAAGTAAAAATATGAAATTTCAGTGCTTAAGTTATAAAACTTTAAATCTCACTGTTGTTTAGGATGGTCTTGCAAAAATAAAGCTGGATGAAGATGAATTGCCAGTAATAGGTAAAATATTGTTTAAAATACTCTAATTGGTTTTTGTAAAACCATTACATGTTACATGTTCACAAAGTTTTAGGTGTATTTTTAAATGTGGATATGCAGTGAATGTAATTGAAGGCATGAAGAGATTTATGAGCAGCTGAAAGGAATGAATCTTTTCAAATATTAATAGATGAAAAGGCCATACAAATTAATTCTGTTAATAGAAATTAAAGGTTATTACCTTTCAAGTTATATTTTTGCTAATAAGTAAATGAACATCATTACACTTGGCTGAAAAAAGAGATCTTTTTTCAGAGTTCTGAGACAGAACTCTCCTGTCTCAGAGTTGGGAACTGCTGCAGCTTCAGAACAGTTGGAAGGGAAATTCTTCATTCAAGGTTGAATGAAGAACTCATTCTCCATTCTTCATCCAAGATTGGCTTTCATTCCCACAGGATATCAGTGGGGTTAAGACTTTGGTGGGATATTGTAAGGAATTAAATATTTAGGTCCTTCTGAAAAAAGTTAGTTCCTAAGTTTTTAAGACATGAGACTAAGGAAGTATCTCAAGCAGTACATGGTACAGGCTGCTGATAGAGACAAACTGGGTGGAATGTGTAGGATTGATCTGATTTTTGTCAAGCTTTTGTGTGGAAACTGACTTTACAAGTATCAATCCTGAAAATGCTGTGTTTTGATCAGAGCCTATAAAACCCAGTGAAGGAGGGGAGGAGGACAGCAGAGCTGCAGCACGGAACCAGGTGGTCATAAGTCTGGGCCAGAAAGAATGGAAGGTACCATGGAGAGCACTTTATACTTGGGATCAGTTTTTTTATTTAAGCCTCTGAGAGCTGTGCTGGGGAGGGCAGGTGTTCTGTGTACAGAAACGCTGCACTTGACCTTATGGATGCCAGAAACAATCACAGATCTAAGGGATGTTTGTAGCTGCAGGAAAAATGAGAATTTGGGTTGTGATTCCATCTTGGATTCCTGAAGCCTGCTTAGTTTAAGTGCTTTGAAGCTGTGCACTGGCTTCACTGTTTTATACAAGGCCTGGGAAAATATGGAATCTGTTTCTTCCCTGATGTACAATAGTTGTCTCTGGAGGCAAAGTTATCCATGCAATTTCCTCATTGTTTGTCATAAATCTTAGACAAAAAGTAGTTTTGAGCATACATACTTCTCCTTTGTCCCTCACTCAGAATGTGCAGCAGAAATGTAGTAATTTGAAATAGTGCTTTAGTGTCAGAAACTTTATTACTTGCTTGGTGGTAATTAAATTGAAATAATGAATCTCTGCTGACTGACACATTGCTGTCATCTTTAACCAGGAGATCATAGAAACATTTCAGATAAGAGAAGCCATGATTACCCCTCTTTATCTGACCCCTGAAGAAGAAATGGAGACAGAGTAACTATTCAAGTAAGTTCTTTTAGCAAAACTCAGTAAGCTCCTTATCCATGTGGGAGAACTTCAGGGAATCTGTGTGTGACTTACAAATGCAAAAGAACTGTAAGCAGGGTGACTGTTACACCTGGAATTGCTGTGTTCTTGCCCTCTTCATGAAACAAAATGTAATCTAGCCTTGTATGCAATGATTAACTGGGAAAAAAACCCTTTATTTTTGATTTTGATGGTCAGTTAAGCGATGAGTTATTTTTTGGAACTTTTTACTCAGAATGCAGCGTTAGAAAGAATCATAGCTTAGTTTTTCTGTTTTAACTTCCTGACAGCTGATGCTGGTAATAAAGTAGTGTGAAGAAGGACTTACAGGGAACCAGGCTGTCTTCCCTTCTGCTTCCATACAATTCTTCCAGTGATTTGACTGAAGTCCTGTCACAGTTGTTTGGTCAATTTCAGATCCTAATGCATGTTGTCTGACTGCCTTCTCTTTTTTGTTTTCTTTCCCCTTAGGTGCCTTAAAGAAAATACTTCAGGACATTTGTTCCAACAATTGTTTTATATGTGTATATTGTAAAATTAAATATATTTTTTCGGGAACATTTCAATGCTTCATATGAGCTGCTTTGTTTGGAACAATGCAATGGGCTGGGTCAGAAGGGACCTTAAATCCCATTTAGTGTCACCCCTGCCGTGGCAGGGACACCTTCCACTATCCCAGGTTGCTCCAAGCCCTGTCCAACCTGGCCTTAGACACTTTAAGGGACCCAGGGGTAGTCATAGCTCCTCTGGGCAACCTGAGGAAGTTTAGACTTGTCACAGAGTTATTTATATATTACGGCTCAGTTTGCTACTTCATACGAAGTTTACTGTCACTCATGAAAAAGGTAAAAAGCAAACAGTGTCCCTTCTTTCCTCTTTTGTCCCACCCCAGCAGCAGCAAGTGGAATTCACATGGTTAAACATCCCTGCTGGGATAATCTTGCTATCCTGTATCCTGTATGATTTTGGGTGCTGCAGGAGAATTGATACTGCCCTGCTGTTCTTGCTACTCTGGAACTAAAGGTTTAAGTTTGGAATTTCGGTCTCAATTACAGATAGCAGTTCCCCCTTCATTTATTCCAAACTCCTCCTGTATTTGTTTGCTACTTTGAGCATTGGGCAGGCCGGCTCTATAGGGCCAGAACATTATTTTATTAAAAGTACTCGTATAGACGTCTTCCATTCTCAGAAAACGCTCTGTGGAAGAGCTCAGGATCTCTCCCACCCTTTCATCCTGCTGTAGCAGCGAGTGGGGTACACAGGGATGCAGCCCCCGGGAAGGGCTGTTGGAGCCCGCTTGTGGGGCGAGAAGCTGCTCAGGCCGTGAGGGTGAGGGGGGACACGGCCGAGGAGCGCCAGAGCCGCATTGCTGTTTGCTCTCCGATCCGGCAGGGATCTTCGCTCTCCGATCCGCCCGCGGGGGAGGCTGGGCCGGGCCGGGCCGGGTGCGGCAGCGGCGGCCGGGCAGGGGCGCTGTGGAGCTGCGGGGCCGCCGGCGCCATGTCCGCCGCCGTGGTGGAGTACAAGGGATGGAAGGAGGGCTACGGCTGCGGCTACTGCGGCGCGGCGCGGGGCAAGGTGTCCGCGGGTGAGCGGGGCCGGGGCTTGGCGGCCGGGCCGGGCCGGGCCGGGCTGGAGCTCGGGGCTGCTCCGGCCCCGCCGCGCTGCCCGCGCCAGTCATGGCGGCGGCGCCGCTTCCTGTGCGCGCCGCCCGCGCGCCGCCCGCAGCAAAGATGGCGGCGGGCGCCGCTTCCGGGCGGCCCGGGGCTCTGACCTGAGGCGGGCGGGGATGGCGGCGGGCGGCGGCTCCCCGAGCATCGTCGAGTTCTTCGGCGGGGAGGATGGCTACCGCTGCGGCTACTGCAGGAGCGACACCGGCAACGTCTCGCACGGTGCGGGCGGGGCGGGCTGGGAGCGGGGCCGCCCCGGGCTGGCCGAGAAGCGGCGGCTGCGGGCGCGGCGCCGGGGAGGGCGGCCGGGACAGGCGGCGGCTCGGCGGCAGCCCCGGCCGCCCAGCCGGGAGCTTGGAACGGCTCCTACGGCCCGGTGCTCCCCAATGAGTGTGACAGAAACTGAGCAGCGATTCTGTGTTGTTTTCCTTGTATATTTCTGGGAGTGGGAGGTGCAGAGGGGAACTTAGCGCTGGTGCGGTCAGAGAAATATGGTTTATTGCATCCCGGGATTTGTATTGGGCTTAGGGTTTTTACATTTAAAGTGGTTATTGAAATCAGTAATTACCATATTTAAGAATATATAAGTTATCTATGCATAAGTGGCCATTAGCTACGCAGGTTTGCAGTAACCACAGAATCACAGAATGGTTTGGGATGGAGGAGACCTTAAATTGCATCCAGTGCCACCCCAGCCATGGCAGGGACACCTTCCACTGTCCCAGGTTGCTCCAGGCTCCATCCAGCCTGGCCTTGGGCACTGCCAGGGATCCAGGGGCAGCCCCAGCTGCTCTGGGCACCTGTGCCAGGGCGTTTCCACCCTCACAGCCAGGAATTCCTTCCTGTTATCCCATCCATCCCTGCCCTCTGGCAGTGGGAGCCATTCGCTGTGTCCTGTCCCTCCATCCCTTGTCCCATTCCCTCTCCTGGAGCCCCTCCAGCCCTGGAAGGGCTCTGAGCTCTCCCTGGAGCCTTCTCCTCCCCATTGAGCACCTCCAGCTCTCCAGCCTGTCCCAGAGCAGAGGGGCTCCGGGCAGTTCTGCAGAGTTTGTTGTATTTTACAGCCAAACCACGGTCAGTCAAGTGTGCTGCTCTGTTGTTTATTTCAGGTATGTGGGCACATTCGATGACAGTTCAAGATTACCAGGATCTCATAGACAGAGGATGGCGAAGGTACATTGAAAATGAAAATAAAAAGCCATGTTGTCAGTTGAGATTAAAGTTAGAATCCACATTTAAAGTTTAGATCTATAGAAACACTTATATATCCATGAGTAATTGAACTGTTTGTCCAGTGCTCTGTTACCTTTTGTAACATGACTTTCAAACAGGGAAATATTCTGTGATTTTAGAAGGATAACGCGATCAGCAAAGAACTGAAGAACTTGCTCTTTGATATTTCATCATGACATGTTTTGATGTGATTTTTATAAAAAAGCTTCTTCGTTTATTTTGTAGTATAAATAACAAAAAAAAATCAATTCATATTTATTACTCTTTTCAGAAGTGGAAAATATGTCTACAAGCCTATCATGAATCAAACATGTTGTCCTCAATACACAATAAGGTAAGAAACTCAAAGTACACTTTTGTAAGGGATTTGACCACTTCATATATGTTCCACCATTTGTGTTTGCTGCTTGAAACACATCACACTTGGAAGTTGATCTACTTTTAATGATGCTTTGAACAATAAATATACGCTCTTGGGTTTGTGCATAGGGGCATCAGCAGCTCTGGGATATTTTCCTGTAATTCCTGATATTTCCTGGTCTGTAACCCATAAACACTGCTTTAGCAGCCCAAATAAGAGAGGCTTTCATTTGTATTTTAGTAATTCTAGAGATACACACAAAAAACACGCCATAAGGACTGATATTCAGTAGAAACAATGTAATTTCGTTATCTCAAAAGCGTTGATAAAACATTTGACCGCTCAGTATAGGGAAACCTAAGAAATAAATAGAGATTGCAATGTAATTTTTGTGTTTCCTTAACCTTTTTTTTCCTGAAACAGTCTTTTGTCAGAAGAAATGTTCTTTTTGTTCTTTTTTAGGTGCCGGGCTTTGCATTTTCAGGCCTCCAAGTCCCACAAGAAGGTTCTGAAGAAAATGTTGAAATTTATTTCCAAAGGAGATGTTTCGAAAGTAGCGAGCGAAGGTAAGAAACACTGAGTGTTTGATGTGTGGAAGGAGGATTTAAACACCTGCTTGAGTGGTCAGATGGCAAATGGGCTTTGAATTCTGTGTGTAGACCCCTGTCTGGGCTGTGTCTTGAGCACTTCAGTAGCTCAGAAGCCAAGTTGTTCAAGTGGCTGGTGGTATTGAAGAAAATATTTCCTTACTTTTTCCATAGACCAACTTATTTTCCTGGGCACGTCCTCACTTTCTAGCTGGATGCTGTACAGAATTAGATGTTTTTACTTCTATCAGGAAATTGATAATCTGGAGAGGTCTAACTAGAGCAGCTGGTGGCATAGAAAAGGAAGAGCTAACAAAGAGGGTTTTTCCAGTCACCCTCCATTTATCCAGCACCAAACCCAGCAATTCTTTGTGGTGGTGAAACTTGTATTGGTTCTGAATCGTTATAGTTTGCCTCTTTTGTATGTGTGGTATGCTAAATTTGTTTGTTATTTGTTTGAAATAGTTTATTTGTTATTTATTTGAGATAGTTGACTGCCCAGTTTTAGCAGAGGAAATAAAACTGTGCTCATAAATGAATTGATGTTCGTAGTTCTGGATCATAAAGGAAACTCTGTTGCAATAGTCACTTTATCGGTGGGGAAAACACTTGTAAAATTGGAAACTAGTTAATTTAGCATTAATTTTAGTTGTGGAAAGTGTGATCTGCGGTTGTACAGAGAAATTCACTCATGCAGGTTTTAATTCTTGACAGAAGAGCCGATGGATTCCCATATAGAGGATGTGGCCACGTGTGATTTTGCATACAAAAGCGAGTCTCAGGTGAGTCAGTCTGACCTGACTCCCTTGGCTGTGGATCAGGCTGAGAGGGTGGAGAATGAAGATAAGGACTCAGGAGAAACAAAGGAAGAGGGCAATGTGCAGAAGGTGGAATCGGATTCTGTTCAGATCTGTGCAGACAAAGACACCCCAGTCCCTGCAGAACCATCCCATTCAGCTAAAGCTGTTCAAGCACCACCTAAGCCAGGTAATTTCTGGAGTATGCTGTCATCATTTCACATCTTGAAATCCCTTCTTTTTATCTTGCTTAGTAAATTAATAATTGTTTTGTTTTATTCCCTGTGCTCCTCCCAGTGTATGGAAATACAGCGTAAAAACTGAGAGGTGCTGGATGTCATTTGTAATACTGTAATTTATATTTTGTTACATGAAAAAAGTTATATTTATCTTCTTTTCCTTACCTTCAGTAAGACTGAATCTCTAAGTTCTGAAACTAAAGAGGGGAGATTCAGGTTAGAAATTTTTTTATGAGGTTTGAGGGTGCCCAGAGCTGCTGGGGCTGCCCCATCCCTGCAGTGTCCAAGGCTGTGTTGGATGGGGTTTGGAGCAGCCTGGGACAGTGGAAAATGTCCTTTTAAAAGTTTCTTCCAGCCCAAACCATTCTGTGATTCTGCCTTCTCTTAGGACATGGGTGATTTCTGGCAGGAAGATAGTAAAGGGCGGGTGGATTATGGCCAGAAAAATTTATTGAAGGTAGAATTGCTGACAGACACTTTGTGGCCCAGAGGCTACAGGTAAGGCAGCCTTGTCTTACAGATCTTTTTTCCCATTTTGTGTAGCCTGTTCTGGCAAAATAAAGGGAATTTCCATCATTGTGGTTTACTGGTAAATGGTAGGGAAAATCCTACTGGAAACTTGTGGCTTTAGAGTTTCTGCCTGTGTTGGGACATCCTAATAATTCCTGGTTTTAGTCACCTGTTGCATGTTGTGCCAGTATTTGGGGAACAAAGTATTTTTGTCTCTATGTAGCATTGCTGATTTCAAGTGAAATAATGTTTTTTCTTTAATAACCACTCATCCCTATTGGATCTGTTTTTTCACCAGCTTAATAAACAATTTTTGCATCTAAATAAAAGGAAAGTTTTTAGAAATGCTTGATCAGAGAATCAGTAATGCTGCATAGAAATATCACAGAATTTTTAAAACTGTATTTTGTATTTTGATCTTATACAAACCTTTACAACCCTTATATAGTTTATTATTTAAATGACTTTTATTGTGCAAATTTTCATCCTCTTTTATTTTAAATAATAAATTAAGAACTTTGGCCTATGTAAACTTAGTATTGGAAGGAAATGAAGTGGCTGTTGACAGCAGATGGCAGACTTGGGTAAGGAATAGGAGTGTAGAAACCTGCCAGTGCTTTGGAAAAGGTGAGGTAAGGTCTTAAGTTAAGAATAGCTGAGTCAAACTTTAAGGACTGGAAATGCAGTTAAGTAACATTGTAGTGCATTTCAGGAAAAAAAGGTTTAATTTTACAGAGCAGAAATATTCATTAGTGTGCTTCTTTCTGGCGTTTTTAAAGATAGAAGTGAATAATAAGTGCATCAGAAGCTTATTTAGTTTTTTTTTTTTAATGCTAGCTGGTGTCACAGGTCAAATTTAGTTTAAAATTTTCCAGATAGAAAAATGTTTAGTTTTCATCTTGGAAAATGTACACTTAGTCAGTAATAAGATTGTTTAATTGCATTTTTATTCCTTTATAAACAAAACAGGTCATTGTCCTCTAGGAATAATGGTCTGTTTCTGCACAGTTTCAGATAGAAAAGAAGGTTTGCTTATATCTCTGTAGGCACAGTTGCTGCTTGAAGAAGTTTTTCTTGCTAATTTACAGCTTACAGAAGATAGGAGACATGAAACAGATCCCGATACAGATGAAGTACTCATTCTTCAAATACATCATGAGAGTTTTAAATAAACTCTTCCTCTGACTTGTTTGCCTGAGGACAGGTCACATAGTGTCTGCAATTCCCTCATGTCTTTGGATCTGTGTTGCTTTACAGCTCACAGTTCTTGTATTAGTAAGGAACAAATGGATCAAGGTGGGAAACAGTGCATGGGTTTGACTTCTTTTAGCAAATACCACCTCACAAATAGAATTCTATAAATGACTCATCTGTTAAATTGCAAAAAGTGAATTTATTGATTAAAACAGACAATCTGAAGATAGTTTTAAGCAAACATGCAAACTTCTGTGGCCTTTTCCATTACATGACCATAAGTGGCAGCATTTCTACATCCTGCCTATGGATTCCAGGTGAGAAAAAAAGTAATGCTTTATTTTGGGGTGTATGTCTTTACAGGAGTCTGTGGTGTAGCCACACACATACACATGGGCTTTGAATGCAGAAGAACAATTCTCTGTGATTTTGTGGTTGTATTTCAGGTTTTTAAGCACACCCTTGGCTTTGGGGTGAAATGGTCAAGGTGACTCTAGGTTAGTGCTGAAGTAAGCAGCTGTGGAAGAATCACTGCATTAGTGTTGCATCAGGTGTTGGTGGTTGTAAATGTGAAAGGCCATGCTGAGTTCAGAGCCCAGGCTGCAGTAAATGGTGATTTTAGCCATTTCCATCCACCAGTGGTTAATGGATTTTAACCATTTCCATCCACCAGTGATGAGGTGAGAGCTGTTTGCTGTCAGGTGTGGTGTTTGACTCTCTGCCTGTGCCCTTGTAGGGAAAGGAGCTGATCTGAGCAAGCCCCCATGTCGAAAAGCAAAGGACATCAGGAAAGAGAGGAAACTCCAGAAGCTCCTGCAGAACCAGATGGGCACAGCAGAAGGTTCTCAGCTTCAAGGAGATCAAGCTTTCCTCTTGCAAAACTCTAAATCTAAAACAAACCAGCCTAAAAACATTGAAGACTTTGTTTTTGTCCCTCTACCTGATGATGCACAACACAAATTAGAGGTAATCTCTTGTTCACTGTTGTTGGAGGCAGATGAAGGAGAGGTCCAGTTAAGGAGTTTTTGAAAAGTTTAGGTCTGTATTTATGGCTTTATGGAGCAGTTGTGGCTTAAGTCTTGAAATATATGTGGTACTGAATGATGTATATTTATATATATAGATAGATATGCATCATAGGAGTGTATATATATACATATATATATGTATACCTATGTATATGTATTTATATAAAAATGACACACCTATGGTGCAGCTGCACTCTTTTTAACCACAGGAGGGTACTCTTGTACTGCCATGTACAGTTACTAAAATAACTTACAAATTAATTTCATACAGAGTGACTTGAAAATGAAAACCTTTGAATTAACCAAGTGTTAAATAATGAGAGAAATTCACTAGTTAGGTCTGCAATATATAAATACTTAAACTACCTAGGCTAATGAAACTTGACAAGGAAGCAGTAACTTCATTAAATTAATCAGATAACAAGGTAGTTGCACTTTACACACGTCATTGGTGTGTGTTGATGTCTTTGAAAGCTGTAAAAATGTGAATAAAAAAGTTTGCTTAATGCACTGGTTGCCACTACATCTATGAGACAGTAATCTGGAAGACTTGGACTTTATAACATTTGTTAATCATAAAACCATTTTTCTTGCTATTTTTTCCATAAGTTGGAAAGCTAACTAAAGGTTTTCCTGATCATTTTCAATGATGCTACTGGAAATGAAAATATTTGCTGACTACAAGCCACAAAATTGATTTGTCTCCCTAACTCCACATTTCCTGAGGAGTTCTTCAACAGTGGCATGATGGCTTTGTCTGAGCATCTTTTTAGAAGATTACCAGTATTAAAAAACATTTGCTCTTTGAATGAACTAGAAGTATTAAAAAACATTTGCTCTTTGTGAAAATAGAACCATTCTGAAAACGACATCATTTTTGAAATTAATATGACCTTAAATATTTTTGAGAAGGCATGCACTGCTACCCCTGTGGTGGCATTCTTTTGCTTAGGGAGCAATCATTTTTACTAAGAAGAATGTTTAATTTATAGATTATTTTTTAAAATTATTTTTGTGTCTTTAATGGTGATGGTGTGAGGACTGGTAACTCCTTATTATGGTTAACTCATAATTGAGTATGGAAACACTTCTTCATCTTCCTCTTTCAATTTCAAAAATACCTGGAAATCCCCTTGGGATTATTGCCATAAAAACATGGGTTTTGGGTGAAGAGCAGAGAGTTGAGTCTTCAAAGCCTTTCAAGTATTTTTCAGTGTAGTGTGAGACTATGAGAGAATATTTGAAGTAGCACAGAAAATCTCTTTAAAATTATAATCTGCATACCATTTGTTGGTATTATTTCCTGAAAATTGTGTAGTTCTTCTCTAAGCATTTTAGTTAATTTGCAGTTTGAAAACTTTCTGTATTAATCAGTGTCAATTTAAAAACCTTCAATAGCATAAATTGGTATGGAGAATTAGAAGACTTTTGGCTAATAGTAATTAATTTGTGATGGCCCTTGTGCAGGAGGGTAAAATTTCTCTGTTGTGATGTTTATGTTATGTATAAATGTATAGTCATTGCATGATATTTTAATAATAAATGTGTTTAACTTCTTCTGAAGGTGAGGGTGGTGAGATCATCTCCACCAAGTTCACAGTTCAAAGCCACATTTCAGGAGTCTTACCAGGTCTATAAACGTTACCAGATGGTCATTCACAAGGACCCCCCCTGATAAACCAACCATAAATCAGGTCAGAAGGCCAAATTTAATTTTATGCAAAGCTTCCCCTCCATTTCATGTGTCATGGGTCTAGGAGAAACAAATGTGGATTTTATATCCATTGTATATTCAGGAGCTTGTAAAATATGTATCCAATAAAATCAACATCCTGAAAGTGCAAACTCTTGATACCTCTTTGTGAGTGCCACAGATATTTGGTTTTAGTTGCAGGCAGAAAAGTTACGGATGCTGTTGGGTAAGAAATGGAGAGGGTGAGGCTCTTGGAGATAGAGATGGGCCTTAAAAATACAAATCCCGTAAGAACTAAATCCAGCTGGACACTCAGCCTGGTAACTGTTCTCCTTGGCTTTGGTTTGAGTGTTTCCATAAGAAAGATACAATGATCAGGGCCAACATGTGAGCAAAAGTTTGTCCCACACACAAATTGTTGGTTTAAGGTTCGCCAGAGTGAAATAATTCTCCTCAGTTTCAGTTTAAGCCTTTAAAAAGTAACCTGTGCACTCCATCTGAATTTATACTTTATTGCTGCTTCCTGCAATGAGTAGGTGGAGTGTTAAGACTGAAGTGTCAGGTGTGTTCTCTATTCTAGAAGGAAAAAAATACATCATGAGTTTGGAGAAACAGTATGAGTAGCAAGAGCAAATAATTGTTGAACCAGGGCAATCAATCAGTGATGTGCCATTAAAAATAAAACATTTTAGGAAGTCCTTGAGACTGTGCAATAAAACAAAAATTTGTAGTTGGTTTGTTAGATATCAGTAAAAATTGGGAGTTGTCTTATTATTATAAGGTAGAAAACTGACTTCAGAGGCTTTGAAGTGCATAGGAGGAGATCTTTCACTAGCCTGACCTTCAGAAGCAGATGATCTGATGACATGCACTCAAAACAGAATGCTTCTGTTTCCCTTGCTCTGAAGGTGAGGTTAGTACCTGTCTCCTTTGAGGACCCCCAGTTCAAATCATCCTTCAACCAATCTGCCACTTTATTTGCCAAGTATCAGATGTCTGTTCACAAGGACACACCTTCTGACTGTGGGGAGAACGAGGTACAGTTCACTGCATGCACCTTTCTGCCAACAGCTTCTTCAAATGCACACCTAGATGCTGGGAAATACTAATCTAAATATTAAATCATTGAAATTGCCATTCCTGAGGTTTTTTGGTGGCAAAATCATCTTCTGCTTTAAAGTTCTTGGTACCTTTTTTATGGTTTTCCCTGATTTTTTGTGTTCTCACTTAATTTAACAAGTGAAGGTTTTAAAAATCGCAATTTTACTCCCATTCCATTGCTAAGCACACTGCTCAAAGGTGGAACTCACATTTACAGTAGGAATAGTGCAAAAATATCTCACCAGCTGATCATCTGAGGCTTGATGAGAATATGTTGCATATGGATAAACCCTGGTCTTAAAAGGCTGTTTACAGAGGATAATCCTAACCTAATCAACCAAAATAATTAAAAATACTTGTGGGCTTCTGAACAAACAGCAGTTCTCCATTTCTCTGGCAGGTGGCACAACCTCCTCATTGTCAGAATTAATGAAAATGCTACCTTAGATCTCTCACTTCTATCTACTGCAGAAGTGCAGCTTTATTATTGGTCAACTAGTCAGGTTTTTCTGTTCCTGAGAGTGAGCTATCTGCAGAAGTGAAACCTTGTAAACTGGGGCTGCTTTCCAGGTAGAATTATAAAACCACATCATAATTTTTGGCTGTAGTTCAAGAGTGTAAGGAGAGCTGGGTTTTAATTTTTTTTGTGAGATGTCTGTAATGCTACTCTGGAAAGCCATAAAATCCATTTCACTTTGTTTAGTAAAATAATAGGTCTCATAACAGTAAGTAGTAGTCTCTACCCTTTTTATAATTGCTGGCCTAAGTGAGTTTAATTATAAAAATGTAAAAATTGGAGGCATGCCAAGAGAGACCGAGCTATTTACTAGATTTGTACCCAGCATTACCTGAGCAGATTAGAGACTTGATTTTTCTGCTATGATGGAAGCATTTCAGCCTGGAAAGATGTGTTAGGGACAGTCAGGTTTCCACCACCTGAAGGTGCAAAGGCTGTCCTGGGAATTGCTGTTGGAAGGAGATGGATTTCTGTTCACTGCTAACAGTGTAACAGATTTTTATCCTTTTTTTCCCTTATTACTTGCCATAGGGCTTTCCCTGCTTTGCCTTTATCTCCTCTCTTTGGCCTCATGTTTGTGCAGGCTCAGATAATTCCAGGGGAAACATAAAAACCTTCTCTGAAGCATCCACTGAATGTAAAAACTTGGTCTGATGCTCATGGGTTTGAATTTAGGTTCTTTTTCAGCCTTGGTAAATCATATTTAGTGTCCATGAGACTACCTGGCCAAGAAGGTGTTTTATTCACAATTAGGAACTAACACTCTCCCTTCAATCAACTTTTTCTATTTGATCTCTGCAGGAAGTAAACTGAAGCATGTTTTACACAAAAATGTGTTTTAATGTAGTTTAGAATCCTTTTTTTTAAAATATTGAATTTCTGTGGGAAGAGAGTTTTCTGAGTCACTTCTAAGGTACCAAGGAGGGTAAAACTGATCCAGGTTATTGAGAGGAAGGGTAGAAAATGCTGCTTGTAAGACCTCAAAACTTTTTCTGCTTCCTCTTTTTCAGACTTTTTAATATATCCTACAGACATTATGGAACCAAGGAGTTTTTTAAGCAAAGGGAATAAAATTCTCTCCTATACACAGGACTTTTTATCAGGATAGCAAGAAGTCTGCTTTGTGCTTTAAACTGGCAAATATCCAGGATTTTTTCACTTTTCATTTCTGCAAATTACTCTGTAAGGTGTTTGGGGTTTCTTTTAGGGAAAGTCCAGCACGCTTTTGTGTTTGGAAAGTTTCTAGTTTAGAAAGATTCTTTAGTTTTATATTAACACTTCATATTTAGAAACCCACCTATATTTAAATTCAGAATCATACAAAGATTGTTATGGGACATATGAACAACTTCTTTTGAGACTATACTCTTAGATTGTTGGCATTACAATACACTAGCTGTTGCTAGGCTAGTTTAATATTAACCTTATTAGATTAAAAAGCAATTCTGAAAATCAGTTTAGAATTTTGGTGGTTATTTGAGAATAACATTAATGGGAAAAACTATAAAAATGTTCACAAATAGTAACAAAAAATATGTGAGCAATGAAGCTGATTATTGCTCAGTGAGTATGGAGAAGGCCTTTTTGCACCTCAGTAATGTAAATACAGTTTTCCATCAGGAGTTTATGTGAGAAAGGAGAGTAGAGGATTTTCAGGGCAGGGAATTATGGAATTGAACTTGTGGGCACTCTCTGATTGATGCCAGTTTGAGCCCAGTGATAATTGATGTTTTGGTGCCCTTCATGATGCTGAGTCTCTTTAAATTTTGCCTTTATCTCCTTTCCTTCTTCTGTTTCCCTGCTGAAGACTGCACAGCACTAATTACAGTGTGTTCATTAAAATAATTGGAGATTTTGCTGGGGAGAATCCTGCAGCACATTTTGGTGATGCAGTACCAATTCCTGAGTGAGGCAGTGACTTCTGTTCTAATAAAAAGCAAGGTGGAAACTTGTGAAATCAGCTTTTCCCAAGTTCCAGACTTGTGATGAAACTTTGCTTTCTATGGAAGCATCACCAGAATCTTCTGTTCCTCTTTCACTGGCAAGGAGAGGATTGGGTAAGGTAGAAATATATTGTCTCTGCCAAATACATTAATATTCTAAGAACAGTTTGAAATATTTCCTTGCTTCTGGAATTAAAACCAATTTAGCTTGCAAGAGAAAAAAAATTCAAATTGGTTTTTATCTTGGCATAAAAGCCACAACTATTTTCTGCATAGTCTTTTAAAATATTCATTATCCCATTTTTTTCTTAGTTGGTCTGGTAGAAGTTGAATTTACCCTGGGAATCCTCTCACCCCTCTCAAGAAGTTTTGATCACTTGCTGCAGGAATTCTGCTTCAAAACTGACCTGGTTGTGTCTGTGCTTTGGAGTAGAGTCAATTCCTGATGTTACACAAACTTGCTGGCACTGAAGAATGTTTATGTCAGCACGTTTGTATTGTATGGAATTGGTGTCCTGAGGAAAAACATAGCAGGCAATTTTCACACTGAAGGTTTCTTTATAGTACTTGCTCTTAAATCGGGCTGAGGAAAAATTGATTTTTCAGTTTTCCTCTGTGGGAGCACAAAACTTTATTAAGCTACTGTGTAAATGCATGGACATCCACTGTTTGAGGAAAAAATGTATTTTTATTATAGTTGTTGGAGAAAATGAGATGAATTCGAGGGAACCTGGACAGATTGTGAGGTTAAGGTATAAATAGCAACAAAGGAGTTCAGATAAAATAATGGAAATTAGGAATATAGGTGTATCCCTGCCTATTGGAGAAGTTTATCTGAGGCTGCCCTTGAATTAGCCAGGTTCTGAGCTGCTCATTTTTGGAAGCTATTGAAACAATCTGGATTAGTGTTTGCCCCATTCTTTGCATTTCTTCTGACCTTTTATCAAAATACTTTATGTGGCTCTTTATCTCAGGTTCAAAATGATGGTCCCATTCCCAGTATAACAGAGCTGTCTTTTTCTTTTTTTACTTTCAATGGCTTTGTTTTATTTTGTTTTCATGTTTGTTGGATTGTTTTTAAAGCAGTGGAAGATGTAACCATGCTTAGCATGAGGAGCCGTGTCTGTAACATACAAAACCCCCACAAATGTAATCAATTGCAAGGATTTATTTGTTTGGGTTATTTCCTGGTTTAGTGGTGGTTATATTTATTTTGTGAAATGGGTCAAGTTATAAGGAAAAGAAATTGAAATCATGAAAGCTTAGAAAAACTGAGAAATTGAGACCTCTAATGAGCAGAGAGATGAGAGTAGGCTGAGCATCCTTATACTGAAATAACCTTGGTACCCTGTGGCATCAGTGAAGGAAAAGCTGGAGCATAAATTATAGAGCTGATCAGCATATCAAGAGTAAAATAATTATGGAAAAAAATAATGTGGATGAGGGTTTGTCCACCTTTTTTTTCATTTTTCATGAGAAAAACAGTAAATGCTAATACAACTTTGTTGTAATAATTCATGCACAGAGAGATAAATATGGATTTGGAGTCTATTTTTAAAATTGAGTAACTTTTAATAGCCTTTGGTTATATTTCTGGGAGAAAATGTGTAGATCAATATATGGAAGGATGATCTGAGAATAAGAATGGACTTGGGTCTTGTATAATCCCAGGATCTGGCTCTTTGGATGATCCAATTCCACTGGATTTATGGAAGCTGTGTAATGGCTTGTCTGTGCTTTGCTAAGAGCAGTCCTTATCTGCAAATGTTTCAACTCTTGCTCAGCACCAAAATCCCTGTTTCTGGGTAGGAAATGCAGGGAGGGCCTTGCAGAATACAAATCACCTGGAAGATGCTGTGATCCAGCTCTACCCCAGCTTCAGGATGATTTATAAAATACCTGGAGATAGGTATTTCAGAACATTTAGATCATTTCAGAGAGGTATTTCAGAACATTTTGCCACCTGAACCTCTTGTGTTTTAAATGAAGAGATGTGATAAATGAAATTACAGGTGTGGAACTGTGGAGATCTGGATCAAAGATTTTACATGAAACAAATACAGTCAAAACATTTTTTGGCCTTTTCATGCCAAGGAGGAAATTTTTGATCCCAATGAAATAATCAGTGGCTAATTTGGATAGAACAGAGGGTGTCTTTAGCAGTCCTTAATGAAGTATCATCTCATCAGAGGCATCACATTTCTGACCTCAAGTCTTTTTACAGCAGTCTTTGTCTTTAGGAAACCCAGCTGAAGTGTAACTGAAACAAGCTTATGTGGCAGCTCCACAAGCTAGAAAACATCTCCATAAAAGATCATAAAAATTCTACAGTAGTTTCCAGAGAGAGCAAGAGTGAACAGTTTATTGCTATTGCTCCTGAAGCAAACGTTTTATTTAACTTTTCACAAGGGTTTCATAATGACAAACTTGTAGAAAAACAGTATCTGTCTGTTCCCTCTGTGAAAGTAGCTGGACTCTCTCTTTGCTTTGTGCTTAGCTAAATATTTGTCTTGGAAGAAAAGAATTTCAGGACACACAAAAGATACACTGTTTGAAAAGGTGCAAAAAATTACTGAAATACGTAGAGTGGGGTTTTTCTTTCACCCTCCCCCTTTATTTTTTTTCTCTAAATTGCTTCCCAGGAATCCACTTGAACCAATGGAAAAAACTGAGTGAGTAGTCTGAGAAATGCCAAGGAGCACGTTCTGATCAGCTCCAAACTGGTATCAGCAGCCAGTTGCAAACTTTTAGGTCTCCCTAACCTAGTTTCCTCTCTTTTATTCCAGTGAGAGAATGCCTAAAAATCAATAGCCTTTGTGGTTATTTTTAGCCTAATGTACATTTTTATTCAGCTCCTGGAAGCCATGGCAGAACATCTCACTGCAGTGAGCTTGGATTTCACATCCTGGTAGCTCTGACTTCAGGACTTTGAATGAGTATTTCTAGATCAGCCCAATGTCTTCTTTTTATTTCTGTGGCCCTTGGGATTGCAGTGCTGTGGATTCATGGATTTTATTATGAAATATAAAAGCAAAAGAATTTAGGCACCCAGACAATTAACTTGTCCACAGTCTAATAATTTCAGTTCAGATTCTTTTTGCATCTCAGTTTATATTCTTGATTTTGCCACTGTGTTTTCTAGGTAAATCCATATAAAATGAAATAATTGTTACTGTAATACTGATAAACCTCCAGGATACTGAGAGGAGGTTTTTAGCTGAGCAAGAAAGCCACAGTGACTCTTGTCATTCCTTAAAGGAATTGTAACTGAAATAAATGTACAGTATTTCATTAGTCCCATCCTTGCACTAAAAACTCCATTTGAGACATGCATTTAAACTTTAAATCCCTCTTGCCTTTGTAAACTTTAAATCCTTCTTTCTGGTTTCGAAGGATCTTTCTTCCCCTTCAGGTCTGTGGATATCACCAATACTCTATTGTTTCTGCATGCCTGTATTTTTGTAAGCAGTTGTTGAAAATACTAAATAGAGCAAGCCCTGGGATAAGTCTTTGATTCCTCTGCTGAACTCGAATTTATTGCCTGGTTCAAGGGTGGTTTGCACCATCTTTTCCTGTAAAAACGCTGCATTTTGTCCCATTTTCCTGACTTCTACAGAAATTTTAAAAGTATACTTCATTTTCCAGCTCAGTTTCAATCTATTTTCCTAGCTACTTTGTTTTTATTGTTTGGTTTGTTGTTTTCTTTTCTGTGGGAGAGGGTTGTTAGCAGCTGCTCCTTGCCTTACTGAAACACTGATTTATTTTTACTTTTTCACTGCACAACTTTATGGTTAAGAGTGATTCTAATCTGTTTTGGGTAAGGAAGATTATTTCAGTTAAAATACCCAGCACAGAAGTGATGCACTGGATTTGCAGGATTTATGACTTGCCATCATTATTTTTTAATTTCTTAGGAGCCTTACACCTCTGTGAAAAACAAAGCAAAAAAAACCATGTGACCAAAATCTTTGGTTTATTTTAATCCTATTCAGAAATTGGATTTTAAAAAACAAAAAGAAGGAAGACCCAAATCCCATATTCATTGCTTATCCTTCATCCTGTATCCAAAAAAAAAAAAAGAGCAAGTACTCAGCTTTCCTTGGCAGTGAATTGCAAATATGAATAAACCCTTAATACTGTCAAAGGGGGAATGATAAATGAATGCATTTTGTGCTGCCTTTTTGTGGAAGATCTCAGATAATTGTGCAGCTCCTGCTGCTGGCACCTGGAAGGTTTCTGAGAAGGACTTGGTGTCCTCCTGTGACATCTTCCCCTGCAGAAATCCTGAACTGCCAGGTGAAACCCATTCCAGTTTAGCTCCTGAATCTCTTCCCCCTGTGTAAAAGGGAGCAGGTGTTAACACTCTGCTTTATTACCTCTTTTTAAAGCTGTGCATGTGCTCTTACTCCAGCAAGAAGCTTTGGGTTGAACCCAACCTGCTTTTTATTTTTTTGCCTTTTTTTCTCCCTTTGATTTCATTCTCAGTGATGTGTTTCTTCTTAGTTTTAATAATTGTGTTTAAACTTACTCCCTGTTGTTGAGTTGATTCCTTCTGGCAGTTGTAATTAACTTGCACCAAAGTAAAAATTATGTGGATTTCTTATATATTATAAAGCTTTTAAAAGTTTATGTAAATCAGTTGGAAATTAAAATTAGAAAAGCATGGCTTTGTGAAAGGAATTTGAATTGTGTTTGTGTGACATATCGAGGTATTTTACATACAATACCAGCTTTTGGCTGTATTTCTTATATGGTTTATTGAATAATTTTTAATTGTGTTCATAATAATCTTGCAGTGTTAGATGAGTTTGTTAATTTAGAAGCTGAATTGAATGTTTTCTTCTTTACATAAATATATAGATTAGTTTAAGAAAACTGTCTAGCCTCTGAACTTCACCAGGTATCATCAGGTGAAATAATTTATAATAAGACTTGCTTTTTTTCCCTTAAGCTTGTGATACAAATTCAGGTGCAGTTAAGAATTTTTTTCTAGTAGCTGCAACAGCAGAAGTTATTAAACTTCAAATGTTCCCCTTCACCCTCAGAGCCAAGGGACTGGGCAGCAGGGCCTGGAGAATTGGTAAAACTATTTGAGAAGTGTTGTGGGCTCAGATTTCTCACCACAGGGTTTAGTTTGCACTCTGCAGCTAAAGTTACAGATTAAGAACTATTGGGGGTCTTCTGACATGAAAATTAATTACACATGGTTTATTTTTTCTGAAACCTGCCCTTTCTAAAACCACTGGCTGTAGGGGTGGATGCACTCATAGTGCAGGAATTTGTAACTCTGTGTTTTTACTTCAGGAAAATAATGCAATAATTCCAAATTTTAGTTATCTTTTTTTATTTAAGTATTATTGGTTGTTTTTTTCCCTTATCCACCAAACCAAAATAATTCTACAATTTAATTAAGATACCACAGTCATTTGTTCTTCCAAACTGAGTAATTTAGAGTGATAGTGACTAGATCTGAAATGATAAATGATAGGAAATGTACAATCCACTGCCTTCACCATCACAATATAGAAATTCAGTGTTCTTCCATAATTTCTGTGTCCAAAGGTTTCCCATCAATCCATAGATCAGCAGGACAAAATAAGCAAGATGAAGCAGCAATAATCTCAGAACTAATAATCTCAGAATTTAATGGAATTCTTGACAACAAAATCTTGACAACAGTCAGGTTTTTGTAGGTGTCCATATGTATTCTTTTAATCTAAATTTTAATTAAAAATTCCTATTTACTGTTACTCTGCAGTGTGGGAACTGCTGACTTATTAAATCACCCGGCCATTACAAGAGGGGGGATTAAACTGTGTATTAAAGTAGTTATTTAACAAGGGAATGTTTGGGGTTAAATACATACCAGAACTCTGCAACGTCTTTAATGTGGACTTCACCAATAAAGAATTGTTTGTATCAAATAGGTAAATGATAGTAAGTGAATAAGTATTGTATTTTATTACTCCAAGAATCTTGGACAAGCTCCAGATCATTAAAACATTGCCTTTTTGGGTAATTAGCAGGAGCACATCATTTTGTATTGAGGCCAAAATCCAGGTTTGAAATGCTTGCACTTTCAGGAGGTTGATTTTCTTTCTTTTCTTTGCCCTTCCTCTTCTTTAAAATTAAAATGAACTGGCTTTTAATTTTGAAAGTAAATTAATTCATTTCTGTTAAGAGGTATGAGGGTATGGTGATAGGGGAGGTATCAATGGAACAGTGGGAAAAGACTCCCTGTTGCAATGAGTCCCAGAGGAGGTTAATGTGTAATTTAAAATAAAAGACACAGAAACAGACCTGTATTACAGGGGATAATTCTCTCACATCACATTTTTAAAAACCATCTCCTGTTTTATAGAAAATAAAGTGCTTTGCATAGTTAATTATTATATTTATTTGTACTTCTAAACAGAATGTGAGAGTTTAAGGGTTTAAATGAAATTTCCATAAACAAAGGCTGATGATGCTTTTCAAAGCTCTGTATTTGAAAGAGTATATTTAAATATTCATATATCCTAATGCTTTGCTGATGGTTTTCTTTCTTTTTCTGCTTTGCATGTTGGGGCTGTTTTCTTGGTGAACCCACCTCGGTGCAGTTCACACGATTCCTCTGTGATTCCCCTCTGGAGGTATGTATTCATTCAGGATGGGAGTTTTGAAAGGAATGTATTTAATTTATTTTGTTTAATGAATGTATGAGTGTCCTCTATGCTCTCTGTAGACAGGCAGCCATGGTTAGAGGTGGTGGAGGTGGCTGGCACAGAATTCCTGTCTCCACCAACAGGTAAGGAAGGTTCTGCTGTGTTTCCACGAGAGCTTGAGGACTCCTTTGCTGGGTAATAAGCTCCCACTGAATTTCACAGCACTGCATTTAAAAAATAGAAGCAGAAAAGGCCGTGTCTTTCATGGTTTTTGATTTATTTCTATAGAAGAAAAGAATGAATTACTAAATAACTTGCTAAACTTGTATTTAACTATAACCTGAGGTAGGAGTTGAGGAGAGATGCTGTTCCTTCATTTCAAGTGAGCAAACTGCCATGGAATCCTTGCAGTGTCTTTCTTGTTAGTCTCAAAGAGCTCAGGACGGCGTGACTGTAATGAAATTGTCAGGTTATAGTAATTACACTGGTAATTTGATCTGTCGCACTTTGAGTGAATCCATGTGTGCAGAGTTTGTTGCTTTTCTCTGCTGAGTCCACTGGCCTTTGCATTCCTGAGAGCTGAAGAGTAATAGAGCTCATTAGACTTTATAGGAAAAGGGCTTTTATCACCTCGTCAACTCGTGCAGCAGACTGCCATTATATTCTTAATTTTGTATGGCTACGTGGATGTTGATGCACACTACCCTGCCAGCTTTATACCCATATTGTTTCTTACAGACACTTTTTATTGACATTTCCAAGCTTGAATTAAATTTTGTGTGGCACCACTACAGATGTCTTCAATTAGATGAAGTTAAATAAAAGGGGTTATGTATCAGAGGCCAAGGGATTCTTGAAATTCTTTATTCTGAAGCAGTTGCCACAAGCAAATCTAGCAGTGTGTAGTCTGTTTACTCTTTTGAACAAAAATAATTTAAAATAAAATTTAAACCTTACATGTTTTCAATTTGTAATTTTTGGAGTTTTTAATGTTATCATTAGCTGCAAATAGTATGAACACCCAAACTCTTCCTGTCTTTTTTATTTCCTCATTTTATTATCCAGCTTAGTTTCTGTTTTGGCTATGGGCTCTGGCAGAAAAAATGAATGCTTTAAAGAAAAGATACAGTATGAAGTAGCAGAAAACTAGGCAGTTTTCTAGCAGTAAACAGCGTAATGTAAAGTGAATTGTTTGAGGTGTTTATTTATCCTTTGATTTTAGAGGCTGCATTTAACCATTTTCCATTTTAGCAGTTCCCACAGGCAGATGTGGAACGGTGGTCATGGTTCAGCACAGGGGAACAGCCTGCAGGACTCAGCCAGAGCTCTGTGGGCTGGGACCCTGCTCTTGCCAGGGTGGGGGATTCCTGGGAGAAAGTTCCAGGGGAAATCCACACTGTTCAGGGTGATTCACCTTATTTTTGGTGCTCAGTGAGTGAGGAGGATGTCAGGGACCAGTTGTGTTAGCATCACTTATAGTCATCTCAGTGTTTGTCCTGCCCAAATTGCTCCATCTTGTCCTGAAATAGCAGCTGGAAGGAGCCTCAGCCCTTGGAGGTTAACAAATTTAACATAACAAATTTAACAAACATGATTTTGTTTTATTCTCAAAATATTCTCTAATTTCTGCTTGGATTTTTGTTTTTCATCTTGACTGATGTTAAGCATTAAACTGACAATTTTCTAAGACTGTTGTCAAAATCATCTCTTTGAGAGAGCAGCTGATTTATGCCCGTTGTTTTGGGTGTGCCTATAGCAATATGTTTTCCAGCATATTGAGGGTTTATGAACATTTGATATCTCCTCTGCCTTTTTGATCACTCAGTATTTCAGGATCTTTCTGGAGCTATTTACATTCAGCTCTTTTTATACCATCCTGCATACTTCAAAATCATCATCTTGGTTTGCTGCAGCATCATTCAGTCCTAATGTGATAAATCCAGCAGGATGGAAAGTGATCTGTTTTCTGTTATGCAAATGATCATTTGTTCTCATTAACCATGCTGAGATGCTTTTGGATTCTAAAGAGCTGAAAGATGTTTCTGAATCTCAGTCCTTGTTCTTCAAAAAGCACATCAGCCTCTGCTTTGCTTTGTTTTGTTTATGATATGTTTTAATTTTCAGGAGAACTAGTAAGTGAGACCATTACAAGCCTGTAATTCCCAGGATCACCTTCTTAGAAGGTGATATTTGACTCACATTTGATGCAGTGTAGCTCAAATTCTGGATGTTTCCAGTCAGGCACAGAATGTGGCTCTGTAAGGAGTGTCCTACCAATCCCTGATGGAAGTAGGACAGAGCTCTGAAAAGGAAATGTGTTGTTAACCAAGACATAGAAATCTACCATATGGCAGGTTTGTGTGTGTGCCATTGGGAAAGGAACTGCTGGAATTAATCACTTTGCTTATTTGGCAAATAATTTCCACTGGAGCAGAGAAGTCAAGGGTTTCCTGGCTTTTTTTTTTCCTTTGATAGCATAAATTTAATATCTTCCTCTTCCCTCCATGCATAGCAGAGTGTAAAATAGAAAAGTAGAAAATAAGAAATTTCATGAAGCCTTCCAGAGAAGAATAATAATGCATTGTACAGGCAGGACAAATTTTTGGTATTTAATAATACAAAAAAAATTATATAATAATACCAATAATAATAACAATTATATAATAACACCAACAATAATTATAATATAGACATTTTTATAATTATTATAATAAGCAAAATACCTGTTAATATTAGAGTAAAAGAGTTACCAATGTGCTTTAAAGAAATTCTAGTGCTCTCACCATCATTGAAGTTCAACTATAAGCAGTTAGTACCCTGAGGTACTAATTGGGCAATATATAATGACAGTTCTATTAAATATTTAAATTTTAATAATGGGTTATAAAATGTGAGCAATCAAATGTGCTCTTGGAATCATTGGCTAGCAGGATATGAAGACAGGTAGAATGAACACGGAATATGTTTTATTTTTCTCTGCATGACAGGGTAAACATTGGAGAGAAAATTGTGATTTCCATTTTGTTCTGGATTTTTTCAATATCATCAGATTATAATCATTCATTATATTGAAGTAGGACTACAGACTGTTAATTTTAAATACTTTGGTCCTTCTGGATTGATTCCAGGGCTAGTGTATAAGTTTGGGTAGATAAGATAATAAGCCCTTTCTGGTGGGGCTTGCTCCCCTGATGTCACTGGTGTATTTTCCATCACCCTTGGCAGACACAGTCCCAGTGGAGATGTCAGTGGTGTGAAATGGTGTAGCCTCCTTCAGGAAAATGTTTCCTATTCTAGACCTGTTTCAGGTCAAATTGCCTGGATGGTGCACAGGAAATCGAGTTAAAGGAGCCAAGTATTCATTGAGGAATGGGAGAAAATGTAATACTGACAAGCATTACAAAGGATTACATTGTATGAGAGTTTTTGAAGGTGGAGAGAAACCTTACTCTTTTTAAAATGTTATTTGCTTAATGTAACAGAGATCCCTGTCTGTTTTGCCTGAAATCAGTGCTGTGCTCATTATGTTTGTTCCAGAACATAGACTCTCTTATGTTCATGACATTTCACTGTAATTGCATTAGTGAAATAACTGAAGATTGTGCTTTACCAAAAGTTTTAACTGATGTTAATGCTCAGTTTGCAGAGGTCCAGTGACCAAATCCATGTGCTGCTCTTTGGAGGTTTGGGGTCACACACAGACATTTGTTTAAGTTCAGAAGAGTTTGCTTTGAGTGAAAATCTTTTCCATGGTGGCTTAGACTATCTTCTTTAACATTCATTAAATCCTATATGATGAGTTTTTGACTAAGAAAGAAAATCTGCTTTAACTGAAACTTATTTAAGCAAGTCTGTGTTCTATTACCAGCCACATCTCCCCATGGCTTTGAGATGTTTCATTTTTCTGTCACTGACTGCACTCTGAGAAGGGAACTTAACCTGTGCTAAGAAATCCTTAGAAAACATCTTTTACTTGACTGTGTCCCTGTTTAAAAATGTTACCACTGACCATGTGATTTCATTTGGCTCTGCTGAAAAGTTGATGCTACTGAATGAAACCATAACTGTTGGATAAGTGGGCTTCACCTGAACAAGAAAAGCTGAGTTTAATATGCTTTATCTGGGTTTGATGTTCTCACATACTGCAGATGGAGCTCTCAAATGTTTTCATCGTTTCACTTTTAGGGTATTCGTAGCTCCACACTTAGTTTTATGGTATAGAACTATATAAAAATTCAAACATGTTGTTATGTGGCTTTTATTTTGGGACTTGCTGGTTGGGTAAGCCAGTTGAAATGATTTTTTGCTCACGTGATTGATTTCTTCTGACACATGTGGTACCAATTAGAGTAACTTCTCCTGCCTATCATCTCTTCAATCAGGGCTACTGTATCAAAATACTTGATTAAACCCACCTTCTGCTGATGTAATGCAAAACAGTTGGTAATAGCAGGCAATATTGTCAGATTTATTGAGTGAGAAGCAGCTTTCTGAAGACCTGGCAATGCAGTGAAAAACATGACTAGATGGATAATTAAGTTGAGCACAGTGGAATTCAGGATTAAAGTAAACTTGACGTGGGAGAAAATGGCATGCCAGAGTTGGTTGTGTAATACAGTTTAAATTAGGGAGATCATTTTCTTCTTAACTTCAAGCATCAGTTTCTGGCTCGAGGTGCTTTACCCCATCCAGAGTCAAACTTCAGTGCACATCCAAAACCACAGCACACAACAATAGCAATCCCTTGGTGTTCTTGCAGGATTTATTCTGATGTGGGCTGACAGAGAAGAGGTTCCACAGATTTTGTAGCCACCCAGTTTCAGGTTCTTGGATAAAAGGTGTTTTGTTAGCTACGGAGAGTAAACATCACAGAAAGAATGAGCTGCTCGGGTTTTTTTTATAAATGGTCACCTGAAATAAATGTAATTGCCACTCTGAGGAAATCAATTTCTATGCCTAAAGTGCTTCCAGTGCTTGGGGATGTGGAGGAGAGAACCTGGAGGTCCTTGCTGTGACAGGGAGTGTTGGAAGCATCAGGCTGGCATGTAATAATCCATGAATAACTTGAAGAAGCACATTGGTTTGTCCTGTCAGTACCATAAGTGCTGGACGGCAGATGCTGTTTCAGATTCATGTTTGGGATGTGTGATATGTGGGTTATATTGTGAGAACAGCAAAGGTCACAAAAGATCCAGTGGCTAACATTGTTTTCTCTGCCTTTCAAATGCCTTTTTTCTAAATACAAGTGGCCAGCAAAAATTTTTACAGTATTTACTTAGGTGTTGAAATTCTCTTTAAAATTATTTTCATACTGAAAGTCTGTCAGGGATTTAATCCCTCTCTTGTTTTTACTTAGGCAGAGCATGCCCCAGATGGACCAGAATGTGGCTATGGCTCCTTCCACCAGCAGTACTGGCTGGATGGGAAGATCATTGCTGTTGGTGTGATTGATATCCTGCCCTACTGTGTGTCCTCAGTCTATCTGTACTACGACCCAGACTTCTCTTTCTTATCTTTGGGAGTCTACTCTGCATTACGGTAAGACAACGTTTTCCTTATCTGGTTGGATGGAATTAATACTTGTTTCTAAACTTGGAATTTTATTTTTAGTCTAAGTATATACTAGTAACACTACCTTTAGGAAAACAGTTGTGAGGTTGGTTGCCTTCCAGGTAAATTTTTAATTGTCATCCTTGCCTAGGGATGTAACTTTCTAGTTAGCTAAATACTTTTACAGGTTAAGAAAACACACAGAAACAAAATGCCTCGTTTTTATTGCCACTGAAAATAATTTAATATTGCTTGGTTTCAGCAGGAAAAGCCTTTTTTTTTTGTCTGAACAGAAATAATTTTTCCTTTGACCTTTTTCTAAGCTCAGTTACCAAATGAAATTAATCACTTTTATAGTTTTATGCACATTGAGATCATAAATAACAGAGTACCTAAAAAGCGTTGTCTTCTGAATTAGTGCTCTCCTGATGTACTAGCACTGTGTATATTTTTCAGGTATGTTAATCTCATTATCTTTCTCTTCAGAAAGCCTGATGGAGAGAGTAATCCTATGCATTTTAAAGCCTTAAATTAACTATCCAACATGGTCTTGCAAAACAGTAGGAATTGTGGGTATTACTTTTCGCTGTGAACAAAACCTCTATGTGAAATTGCAAGTTACTGCTTTTCTTCCATAGGCAATTTTATGATTCCATTGTTACTATAAGCGAAAAATATCCACCCTAAATGAGTGGAAATACTTGTGTAACTCTATTTTTCCTTACCTTTTTTGCTTTTGTGTTCATATGAAAGAAGTTGGCCACAGATAAACGTGGTGTTCTCATGAAGCAGCTGGGTTTGAGCTTTGTGCCAGACATGTCTGTGTACAAGTCTGAGTGTGAGAAGCTGTAGCATGAATCTTTTCACCTGTGGGGATTTGCACTGCACAATGTCAGGTGCAAAAGGAGCCATGGAACTGGGAGATCCAGCTTTCCCCTTTCTCCTAGGGCTCCTGCTGAGAGGCACCATTTCTCTCTTGTTCAGTGTCGCTCTCCAGGGTGGGTAAATGGCACACCTCGAGCTATGTGAAGCACAAACAGCACTTTAAGGAAGCTTTTTACAATTAGTTCATAAACCTTTTCTGTAATTAATAAACCACGTGCAATTTAATATCTCAAAGGTCTAATTTGAGTTTGACTGGATTTTGATTAGGATCTGATAATTTTATAGAATTAATCAGAATTAACAAATGTGGGGAAATGTTGGAACCCCTATGACTTAGAATTGATCTTTTTTTCTCTTAATGGTCTAGATTTTTAGAACTATTCCATTACAAATATTAGATACTTGAAATTAGACTAATATTTTCCTTGCAAGATGAACTTATAAAATACTAAGTCCTTCTAAGAATTATTTTTTAGTATTTGTAATATCACATTACTTTATGTAATAATAGACTGACATAATCCATGCTTACGAATTCTTTAAATGATTTTAAATTTTCTACATAATAAATTTCAAGCTTTGTAGCTGCACCATGCGTGCGTGGCTCAGCTTGTGAAAAAGCAGCTTGTAAATTCTGCAGCATTTAAGGCAATAAAAATGAGTTCCCAACAGTCCTGGAGGGAGCCAACCTCATTCTTATTTCAAAAAGGGGAAGAAAAAGGTTGAGTTAGGGAGAACTTGGGAAGTTGCAAAGGAATCTGATACTCTCAAAGCTGTTGCCAATTTTACTCCAAGGAGGTTGGACTGCATTGCTGTCACTTCCACTTCATGGCACTCTGAGAATTGTTGCTGCTGAGTTGTAGAAAGGATGGGATTTGAGCATCATTGGAAATATGTAGGCATGTAAGTAGAGAGCAGGGGGAGAAGAAACTGCTTGGAAATGCCAGTCTTGCCACAGGAAAAAAAAATAAATCAAGGAATACTGAGTAATGCTAATTTAATTTTAAGGGATAAATTGCCTCCAGTGTTTGTAGATGCTTCCTATATGAATGTACTCATGTCTTGGATCAGAGAATAGTTTGTGTTGGAAGGGACCTTTTAAAGATCATCTCTTCCAGCTCCCCTGCAGTGAGCAGGGACATCTTCTTATCCCTTTGACACAGAAAGTAAAACCAGCATCCATTTTTTATCCAATTTGTTACAGGAGTGATCTGCACAGATAGAAGTGCTGCAAAAATGATCATTTATAGAGGAAGCACTGGCTGAGTCTTTGTAGTAACAGTGCCTTCCTTGTGCCAGTAAAATAAAAAGCAATCTTTTTTTGGAATACATTGATATTTTTATTTCAGAATAAATGAGAAAATCATACTAACAAACATGGGATGGGTAGAAATACCTTTTGTTGCACAAAGATGGATGTTTTTACATGCAAATTACTAGAGCATAAATGATAGAACAAACAAGAGGCTTACCCTTGAAGCTTATTTTTCAAAAATACTCTGATGTTTTCCTGAGCCATGCTAACCAGTAGAATTCCAGAATACCAGTAGGTTTCTGTAGAATTCCAGTGTACACAAATATTGACAAGAAACATATTAAACAGAAGGTCTTAGTAATTTTTTTTTAGATATCAAATCAGGCAGTTGGCAGACCAAAACACAAAAATTAATGTATTTTTAAGCCTGACATGGTGTTGTGCATTTTGATGATTTGTTTGTAGGGTTTCCAAGTTACAATTTTCAGTATATTGTATTTGGGATTTTCAAAAACATTAGTTTGGAGTTCATTATGCTAATTTTTATTTTATAGAAGTCTAGTCCTTTTATAAGTCCTAGATTAAGAGCCAGATAGCTGTAAAATATTTCAATAGGAAGAGGTAAAATGGCTTTAAGAATTGTATTCAAATGTAATTAGTCTTTTCTTTGTCCTCACAGGGAAATTGCTTTTACCAGACAGCTTTGTGGAAAAGCTCCAGATCTCTGCTATTATTATATGGGTTTCTACATTCATTCATGCCCCAAAATGAGATACAAGGTAAAGTGTGTTTTCACTTATTTCCTTAGTGTGCTGTTATTCAAAGCTTTTGACAGTGTTCATTGTAATAGAATATTTTGTAATTGTCATTTTGCATTTTAATGTAGACTTTATTCGAATGCTGGTTACTATTTACCTTGGCTTAGGGATTTTTTTTTCCAATTTAGTTGCATGTGCTATTTATTACATCTTGGCTTAAGAGAGGTTTTCAAGGCTGTCAGATGATGTTTGTCATTTGGTTACCTGGCTATCTCATGTTTAGTGTCTCTTTCAGTACACTGAAATTCTCCCTTTTTGAGGCTGGCGTATTTGTAGCTGTTGCTTAGTGACTCCAGGCAGTGATAAGATGTCTTCTTGGGTTTGGCTGAGTTTTACTCTTTATTTTTTGTTAGAGGCTCTGTCCATGAAACCAGTGAGAAGTTTGGTGAGCAGAGATTTTGAGGCAGAGCAGATTTTGAGGAGAGGATCAGGAAAACCCACAGAACATTTACAGTAACAACTCTGGCTGCCTTGTAACCCCTGGTGGCTTCACCTTAGTTCAGACCTCAGTGCCTATGAGTGTCTCTTTTGTGGTTTTAGATCTTGGGAATGTGGTACCCTTCTTCTTGAAATGCATCATTGCTTTTGGATATTAATATGATACAATTTCAGAGTACTGAACATTGATAGCAATTGCTGAACACTTACACTTAACCATTTTAATCTGTTAATAATCTGGAAAGATAAAAAGTTCACAAAATCTAGAGAAAGAGGCAAAGTGTTTTAATTTCCTTTTTTTCCCCTCTCAAAGTGTGCTAAAAATCTGCAGTGTTTTCAAATGGCCAAAAATTGTGAGGCACATTAAAATGATGGTTGTGAAAAGGAATTTCAGCTTGATGATGGCCTGCACCACAGGTGACCACGATGATTCAGTCTTCTGAAAATAACAAATCCCTCTTGTTTTGGTAGATGATGTGTTTGTGTGTGTGTGTGTGTGTGTCCCCTTTGCCAATTTTCATGTCCATCTGCTGGCCAAACAAAGAGAATATTAAGTTTGATGGAAGAAGATAGGTGAGTTGGAACAATCTGCCCTCTCTCATCCGAATCATCTTAAAGGCTGTCACACAGCTTGAACCAAAGGTTTTGATTACTTCCTCTACTCTCTGGAGATATTTAGAAGTTTGGGGTGATTTGTTTATGTTGAGACACTGCAATTTAACATCCCTTGTCTCTTCTACAAACTGCATGGTGCAAGACTTGTAAAATGAGTGGATGTCATTTACCAGGGCACTTAAAAAACAAATCAGGCAATAATGGCCAAAAAAAAAGATCCCATTTCTGAAAGACATTAGGACTGAGAAGCTTTTGGGTTCAGCTGCTTATAGTGCTTTACTAAAGAAATGAACTTTGTGTACATGGATTAAATGAAGCTCATACATGAGGCACTGCATTAAATGAGCCACTCTACATTTGTATAATTTAACAATGTTTTGTTGAGCCTGTGCTGCAATTTGAAAATGATTGCATCCAGAATACAACACTCCCACAATGCTTCTAGATTTCATTCTTAAATAATGGAAATTGATTAAATTGTAGTGGGAGTATTTTTACTTTTTGTTTCCTTCACAAAAGCTCTTTTTCTTCCCTTGCTTTGAATTAATGACTATTTGATATGGCTGTTATTTGGTAGAATATACATTTTAGTCTTCCAGAAACCTACACAAGTCAATGTGTTGGGTAATGAAAGCTGGAGCAGGAACTAGGGAGGATAAGAAGAAAAGCCTGTACCTGTGTGATTAGGACACACATAATGCTCTCTGCTGGGACAGCAGTAATCCAATAAATGAATTGCAAGGACCTTTGTTCTATTTTATGTTTCCTTTCCTGGATGCATTTGTTTGAGAAGTAGACAAAAGTAATGAAATTGAAAATCAAGTTGACATTAATTCTGTAGTTCCACTTTTCCCTCACTGAAACAGAACACCAGAACCAAATTATCAAGCTAAGCTCTGAAATGCATCTGGATAATGCTCCTGTAAGTGACTGGGAGTGGTGAAGTGGGGTGGGGAAGTACTGACTTTGCAGATTAAGTAATTTCAGTAATGCCTGGTTGACTTGGAGGCATTTCATGTTAAAGACTTTGCTTTATTGCAGTTTAATAGAGAAGTTAGAGGCTCCCTTCCCTTAATGATATTGCTGTGGAAGAGTGACAGGCTGTGGGTGACTGATGTTAAACTGGGGTCAGGTAAAGAAAGAAAGAGAAGGAGCTGGAAAGCCATTCACTGCGTTTCTAGCCTTTTCCTTGTAATTTTATTTGGAAATTATTTGTTTTGGGACCTTCAGAAATAGAGGCTGAGCACAGGAGCAATTCTCTGTATGAGAAGTGTCTTATGAGAGCACAGCATTTATTTACATTGAAAGCAGAGATTTGGGGGATATTATTGGAGGTCAGTGTGTGGCCATCTGCAGGGTTCTCTTTCCACAGCTGGTATAATTTGGTGTATGAATGGGGGGTAATCCACTGGAAGATTGGAGGCCTGAAAATTCTGGAAGCAGATCCCAGAGTTGGGATTCCTCTGGCACAGTGACAAAGTTAGAGAATTCTGGATTCTCAGGCAGGAAGATGGATGGTTAGAGTATCAACTAACTCATGGATCAGACATAATTACAGAGGTTTTTAAAATAAAGCTCCCTTTTGACTCAGTGTTCCCATTCCTTTTGTTCCCCAGTAGCCAACCTTGATTGCAGTGTGATTTTAGAACAGTGGAGTCCCAGTGAAATTTCTTTTAAGATAGGGGAAGGGACTCCATTGCACACTTAGGATATCTTAGTTTCCAGCCCCTCTCAGATTTTTTCCCATGTATGGGTTAATATTTACAAACTAGTAAAGTAAAATCTACATTAAATTGAGACAAAAGGATTCCTGTAGTCCTGTTATCTTAATATAGAAAAATCCAGTGAAAAACCTTAAGCAATGGCTTTGTTCCATTTTTTTTTTCTGTGTAGGTTAGGGTAATACAAGATTTAAATGGTTCTCTGAAGAAATTCACGACCTTGTGGGAAACCTTCTCAGGCTCTGTTAGATGTGGTAGTTCTCACATTGGAAAATAGGCTCCTGGAAAATTTTCCAAGAGTCATAAGATGCAAAGTCTTTTTCCTAATGCATTTTGGAGTGTGTGATAAAGTTTTAAACATAAAGAGGTTGGTCTCAGGGTTGCTTCTCATGTGTTTAAGTCCTGTCTGTGTGTTTGTTAATGTTTTCAGTTAAATGTAGTAATTTGCAAGCATTTTTATGGAATTACAGAAATAAAAGAAACACCTTTAGCAAACAGCCATGTCAGAGAAATACTTGAGAGGATCTTGGATTTTCTTCCTGGATTAATATTCTGTATGTTTTATCCTGCGTCCTTCAAGTAAAAAAATGTCACTCTGTGGCTCTGTGGTACTAAATTCACATTTTCCAATCACTTCTGAACTCTTTAAGGTCCTTTCTGTTCTTTCCATTGCAGTCTCTTGACACTGATTTTGAGTCTCACGGTGGGTGACATTAAATAGATTTTGAGATTGTGTTTCTGGTTTAAATAATAAGTGTATTTGCTGCCTTGAATTAGCCATTTGGCCTCAGTTGACCTTAAATCCCTTTCTCCTCTAAATTCTTGTGCTAGGAAGGATTTGTTGGTGAAACTCCCATTTTCTATGGGAGTTTCCTTAGTTCTGGGTTTTGTGTGGCTTTTTCAGTGTTGGAATATGCATAGTTGTTGTGAATATAGTGCCTTTTCTCTTTAAATGTATCATTGCTTTTGGATGATACAATTTCAGAGTGCTGAACATTGATAGCAATTTGCTGAGCACTTAACACCTGACCATATTTATGTGTTAATAAAGTAGAAAGATAGAAAGTTGGAGCATGGATCATTCCTTGTTTGGGTCAAGGATGTGCTTTCCCTGGAGGCCACCCCACTGGTGCTGGTAAATAACTCTCAGAGCACTTGGAATTGCACAGCAGATTTAATGTCTTTGTGCTCTGTTATCTCTGTGTGCCATTTTAAGGCCATTCTATGATGTGAAGAGGTGTTTTGACTGAAACCTTTATCCAGACTTGTATGCAGGCCAAAGTAAATGGAATTAATTCAAACAGTCTCCTTTGGTATCAAGTCATGGCCAGACTTCAGATAGATGGAATACTAGAAAGGGGCTCTGAAATGTCAGAAAAGAAACAAAAGGCTGATTCAACTGTGATTAATCATTCTTAAACTAAATACCTCAGACTGATTGTGGTTGTGAGTGGTGCCCCTGGAATTTTATGGCACTTGAGAGCCAATTTCTTTGGCTGCTTTCAGGAATTTCAGCATCACTCCTCGTGCAGTAGTGAAATGCATCCAGTGGTGTCCTGCATGTCCATGTCCACAGGAGTCTGGTTCATCTTCCCCTGTCCAGACTCTTTCACCATCTCTCACTGTGGAATTTAGTTAATGTTTTCAGTAAGCTCAGATTTGCTGTGTAAAGTGAAATTTGTGAGGGAAGGAGATTTAATGTGATCCTCTGGGATTTTAGGGAGTGTAAGCACATGCTTGTGCCACTGACCAGCAAAAAGCTTTGCTAAATGTGCCACCAGTTCCAGACAAAAAGAGCTGGTGCTTTCATGCCTTCATGTGTCATCTTTTTATTCTTTATTATTCTTATTATGATCTTTATTATTCTTTTTTACTCTTTAATATTTCATTCTTTTTAGTCTCTTTTTCTCATTGTTCTTACTATTTACCTTAAAATGGGAAAAATTTGATTAGCTGGGAGTAGTTTGGAAGACTGGAGTTGCCCTGAAACTAGTGGCTTTTCCAGGATTAATTTTGTAAGTTTATAGGAATAAATCTGCATTGCAATTAGCACAAAACAACTTTTTATGTAAACAGGTCATAAAGAGTCAACTAAATACCCTGAAAAGTCAGTGCTTGTTATAGAGTGCCAAGTTGTTGCTTGCAGCACCATTTGCTAATAAAGAAGTGAAGTACCTGCATTGTAAAACCATTTTTTCAGAAAGCAGTAAAAGTTTTGGCAATGCAGTGGTTTTGGGTTTTTTTTTGGCAGGACCATTAAAAACAAACAGCAAATAATAAAGCCAAAAACATACAGTAGTAAGTGCTGAGAATGATAAGCTGCACAAGTGAGGGGGTAATTCCTGCTTTTGTGTGTGTCTTATTAACATCATTTTTATCCTCCTCCTGCCTTCCTTCCTTCTGTTTCCTCCCTGGACTTCCCTTCCTCCTCTACATCAGCAGCTAAAATTGAACTTTGATTTCTTCAGAGCTCTGGGTTTACCCAGCTGCTCCTTCTGAAGGACTGGGTTAGTGCCTGAAGAGAGGCTTCTCTGAATTCTGCTGCAGTTTGGGCACTAAACCCAAAGGGATTTTGAGAATTCTTTTAGAGTGACCGAGACTTTGGAAAGGATTTTGCATTATTGACTTGATGTACATGTGTTAAATGTGAAAATCAAGCTGCTTTAATGTTCCTTCAAGGTTTATCTGGTGAAAAAAGTTCTTATCTCCCTACATGTATTTTGTCACATGTGTTTGACTAGGAGGAATATCTGGTTTTTGGATGTGAGAAGACAGGTGCTCTTTTCAGGATTGCAGAGTCCCTTAAAATCTTCTTTCCTTTTGTTTCTTCCTTCCATAAAAGCTTTTTCCTTTCACCTTTCCTTATCTGAAAGCCTGCACCAAATAAATGGAACTTAGCATGTTGGAATAAACAATGATGAGAATGTGGGACAGAATAAAACACCATGGGTGAAAAATTATTAGTTCTTTGGTTCTTGATGTCGTGCTAGTGATGAATATTTAAAATCTTTTCTCCTTTACTTTTAGCAGCTTCTTACAAAGTGTTTGAGGTTTGTTTTTTTCTTCAAGACACTTGTAGAGAAGTTGTGAAAACCACATTATTACGAGCATCAGCAAGCAGGAATAAAGAGATTCTCCATTCTGGATAGCAACAGCCATAAGTGAATGCTGACAGGGGATTTCTACTGAAAATGTAATTTTGTAAAGCAGCATATCAGTCTCTGTGTATATTTCCGTGTTTTCATAGCAGGTAAAGATAATGAATTCAATTACTCAATTGCTTCTTCATTGTTTTTCCTAAGCTGTTCTTTACTGTGTATAATTGGGAAGTTGTTACAGTTGTTCCTCAGTACAGGTGTTGAGGCTGTGCTGAATTTTACACGGCATTTTTCTGCAATCCCATTTTTCTTCTAGAAACAGACACAGACCCCACCTCCCAGCTGTGTCTTTTTGCTTAACTTTATTTCTTTACTTTCTTCATCAGTTAGAACCCCCTTGGGACAGAAGTGACCGCGTCCCTGGGGATTTATTTTTCTAATGTTAGAAATGTTTATATTCCTAATGTTAAAAATCCATGTTTCTTTTTATTTGTTTCTGGAGTTTAGGATGACTGAAGTTTGTAGCAGAAATGAAGTGAAAGTAATAGGGATATTTATATTTGACTATTATTTCTAGGCTTTTATCAGGGCAGATAATGTTTGTTCTGTAGGTCTCAGCTGACCTCTGACATCAACAAGTCTCTTTCTCGTTATTGCACCTTGAGAAAATAAACTTGGTTCGGATCAAGTTATTTTCTTGTGGTCCATAAAAAAACCAACCATATTCTGTATGTTCAGGATTCCCAGTTCAAATGTTGTGAAGAATAAACATAGAAATGTGATTAATGTGGCATTAATTACCTACATTTGCACATCAGCAGGGATGTGCTCCGCACCTTTTACTTGTTACAGGAATTTTGTTAATTTGGGACAACTTCACTCTGATTTTTTCTTAATAAATGTGATATTGCTAATTTGTGTAAGGTTTAAGTGAGCTAAAATCCTACCTTAAAAACCCAAGAGTAAGAGGCACAGTTAAATTGTTGGTCAGTTTTGTGCTGGTGGATGTTGTCAGATTTACTAGAGGTAACTTCCCTGTCTCTGTCAAAGGGAGCTGCTAAAAAGATTTATTCAGGATCATGTTAATAAACCTGAGACAAACCATCCTCTGAATGATGGTAGCTGGTGGAAATTTATCATGTCTAATTCATGACTCAGCATAGTCATAAATTCCCTGCTCATTTCTGACTTACACTAAATCTTAGTTGAAGGCTCATTTGGGGACTCCATAGCAACCACTGGCAGTTAAAGTGAGAACTATAAATTGTAAAATGCAGAGACAAAAGAGCTGGGGATTTTGTTTGGGTGGCTTTCTTGTGCTTTTGGTTTTTTGTTTTTTGGTCCTTTTTTTTAAGGGAGAATAATATATTTCACAATTGATATGTTTTCAGTTTTTTCCTTCATGTGAGAAATGAGGTCAACATTCCCATTTCAGAATTTGCCAATTATAGTTCTGCAAACCTGCTAGTAACTGTAAGAATGCATGGAATTAAGAGTATTTTTAAGGTTTCTATCAAGCAAATGAATTGATGTAGTGCTGCTTCATCAGCTTCAGTTTTGTTGATTTAATCATTTTGGATGGTCCTCAAACACTACCCTGTACTTCTGAACTTTGTCTTTGTAACTGTGTCTTTGTGAGAATTTCCAAAAGTGAGTTAATTTGAATATTCAGAGATGGTCACTGTACAGTGATGTGATGGAAAAGGTGAAAACATATTTATGGAGATAATGCTCTTCACTTTTCCTGACAGAGTCCCTGTGTAAAGCTGTTCACAGCCAGGCCAGTTCAGATGTTGGACAAAATATTAAAATTCTTGTGCCCTGCAGAAAAGTCAAATCTGTCACCAAAGTGTGAGTCCTTGAAACTGGTTAATTTTATCTGTGCACCACATTTATTGAAGATGGCAACACTCGGAGTGTTGGATCTCTCATTTAACTCCAAATCCAACTGCTCTTATTTTGCTGTTTTGCTGATTATGTTAGCTCTAATTATGCAATATTGTCAAGTGGAATTTATTTGGTCTGAAAACTTGGAGCTCCTGCTTTTCCTGGCTGTGCCATATTTCACTTATGGCCTGTACAGTAGGAGCTGGCTGACAAGCCAGTTAATCTACACAAGAGATGTTTTCTTTCCAATTTTCCAGGAAAGGTTTAATGGGAGATACTTTAATGAGGCCTGGTTTAACTGAGACCTTGCTAATTTTACAGAGGTACCACAGTACACTCCTCTGAAGTGTTGCATGCAATCTAGATGAAAAGTCATTATTATGAATGATTATTTTCTTTGTCTGAGTTTGTTTAGCTGCTGACTGTACAGAGTCTCCAAGTATAATTAATGAACAGAGTATATTAATGAGGTTCTATTATTTATCCTCAACCCTGATGTTAAACACAGCCTAATTTGTAAAAAATAAAACATCAGTACTTGGTTGGGAATTTAAGTCCCTGAATCCTATAGAGGTGAATGATGTGGAGCCAGGAGGGAAAAGTGGAATCATGGATTGTGTAGTCCATCCCTTTACTGCAATACAAGTTCAGTTATATTTGTGTTAACTTTTAAAACCTGTAGGATGTGAGCCAGGGGCCTCCCTTGATACAGTCCTGCACATCTCTGCCTTGGTGTGAGCATATAAAAACATATAGCATGTATTATATGTATAACATATATAATAATACATAACATATAACATGTTCTTTTCTTTAGTGGTCATCCCACTGAAATTCTTTTTCTTAATGTCTCACCTAAGCTTTTTCTTCCTAAAGAAGAAAATTATTATTTCTTTGTTGTTGTTGTGTTTAATTTTATAGGGTTTTTCGCAACACCTTTCTTTTTAAACCTGGCTACCAACGTGTCTCTTTAGGGGCTTCTCTAAAAATCCCAATCAAACATCCACCAAAAAGACCCCTCAATTTCTTCTCCAACTCTCTTTTTTTAAAGCTTTTTGTAATCAGCCTAGAAGATTTTCTTCAACCAATGTATTTTTGTCCTGGAGAATGGTGGCTAAAATTAGTCCCTCAGCTGCTGAGGTCAGCTTGTAGCGTTTGTTTATATAATATGAGTTACTGCCTTCATTGTGCTGGAGATGATAGCAACCTCTGGAGGCAAGGAGAAAGGGTGGAAAGGAGGAGAAGAAAAGGGAATTGTGCAACTACAAAGTTTTCAGAATGGGCTAAATTGGGATATGGGCTGAGTTATTTTTAGTGTCAAGGTTCATGACTACGTGACTGTGAGAGAAAATGTGTTTATGCTGTTGAATTTCTTTGCTGTCCATTCTGCTTTAGCTAAGTCTGTGTTAAAACTTCCATTTTTCTTTCTTTCAGGAGAGAATATTGCATTAAATGAGTGGACAGGGCGTAAAGGGTTTTATGGTTTTTCCTTCCAGTGCTTATGGAGATCTGCTGTATGAATTTTATCTTCCCTATAGTAATAAATTATTGTTTTTAGTATTACAGTAAATACCTGAAGTGACAGCTCAAAGTAAAAAATGAAGAATTAAAACCTAGAGCAAGACTATGATAGTGCTGAGTTGCAGATGATGGTAATTAATTGTGTTTTCACACCACCAGCATATCCCTGGTAGGGGACCAGATTATTTTATGTCATCCTGTGGTAGCCACCACTGTTACTTAGATGCAAGTAATTTAAAAACAAATCTCTGCTCTTTTTAATTGGTATTAGAGACAGGAGTTTAGGTTTATGGAGCTTAGCAGGCTCTTGGGTGGTGCTGAGTTTTCCCAAAGATCCTTGAGGGCTCTGAGAGGCTGCACAGAGCAGGGCCCCAAGCAGGAGGGTCAGAGGAGAAGTGAAATATTTTTGTTACAGCTTCTTTAAAGTTTTTTCTCAATCTAATAAAATCAGATCCCGAAGGCTTTAAAATGTTGCCTTATGGTGGAGACCTGGGAGCTTGATGAGTTGTTGAATTTTCCAGTGCAAATTAAAAAAACCCCAACAAATAAACAAAAATCAACAACCTCAATGTCCCCCTTGGTGTTTTCAGACACTTCCCCGAAGCTTCTGCTTATCCTATGGGAATTAACCACTGCCAAAAACTTTATTTTGTTTAGTTGTTCTCAGCTGAAGAGTGGAAGTGTTCTAAAAGGAATGGCTGAAACTGTTCAGAGCAGTTACTTGCTGTGGTAGATGTGTTGGACAATTTGGGGATTCTTACTAGAAAGGTTTCAGGGGAGTAGATCATCCTTTTTAGCAGATACCGTTTGCTTCCTCCCCTTCTCTTGTTCAGAATGAAAACGTTTTCACAAATAACACTGAGATGGGATGACAGAAAAGGGTGTGAAAATGACTCCATTGTTCATTAATTGAAGAAGAATGGGTCTGTGGAGCAAAAGTACATAGCACCCAAAATCTATCTTTGTCCCAACACAAATGCCCTGTTGTTCTATGAATGGACAGAAGACAAGAGGAGCTTTTTGTTCCCCTGATTATTGATTTTATTTATTTATTTAAGCTATTAGAGCTAGTGTTCTCAAGGGGTGCTTAGTGATAGTACAGGCAGTGTATCCATGATTTATTTAATGATTTTTTTGTCTTATGTTCTTTCCATTTTAGTTGGCATTGTGTGGCTTGTTAATTGCTTTTAACTGCCTTCCATTCAGGGAAAAGGGAGGAAGATGGAGAGATGTTTCAGTATATTTTGAGGCAGAAATATTTAGGAACATTTTTGACTGCTGTCCTTTAGATGTGCAGATCTCCATTCAACTTACTTGACTCAAACTGATTCAAGTTTTAATCATTTAAACTTATATTATGTCAATAAATATTGGCCTAATGTATGCTAAGCATACAAGTGTTTATAGCACTTTGCTGTCTATTTTAGAAGTGTGTTAGAAGTGCAGGGAAGTGCATGAAGCTGCTTTCTTGTTTCCAGATATGCATGCACATGAGTACAGGGTGCAGCTTTATTGATTTTAAAATAAAGCAGGGTGATGGCCTGGGCAATTCTGAGTTATTTTTAACTCTGAAAAGCAGGGATTGTAAACTGTTAGAATGGCAATAAAGTGCTTGACCTCCGTAAGTACAGTTCTAATTTAATACTCCCCTAATCCTATATTTGGGTGGATGTTTAATACACCCTCGAATTACCAAGTTTTGGAATGATCAGGACTTACACAGCCTATAGTATAGTTGCTAATTTCAGCCCATTTGCCTCCAAACTTGTTTTTTAACGTGAAGGTGTTTATAAAGCAAAGTTTTCAGGTGTTTATAAAGCAAAGTTTTCAAACATCTGGCATTAAGAGAAAACTGAAGTGTTGATGTTTCAGCTCAAAGACTTTGGGGATACATAATGTTAAACAGTCTGTTTTCCTAAACATGCAAGCAGACATTTGTGTACCTTAAATGGCAATAATTCAGATGGAGGCATAATGGGGAACGTGTTCTGCCCAGCTGAGAGAAGTGTTGGGCAGTTTTACAGGGCCACAACCTTAATGGATTCAAAGCTGCACAAGGAGTGCAGAACCTCCCATATAATTTCATTTTGTTCAGCCTGTGTGATAAAAATGAACTTACTTGACAAGAATTCTAGGATTACAAGTTTTATGTTTTGTTTATAATTATGGAGACAGAGTTTAATAACATAAGGAGGAGTTTGAAAACAAGTCCATGTCAAAAAGAACATGTTGAAAGGATGCAATTATTTTTACTGTATCGTGTCCTCAGGCAGTTATTTCCTGCAAAACAGCTTAACAAAAATTCAGTACATCTCCATCTAGCCATGTTTTGTGTCTTATTCCTCCATTTGTTTAGTGTCCCTATTCTTGGATTCTTTCATCAGTTTCTTATATCTAGCAAGGTCACAGAGGGAATGCATTGAAGCCCTGGAGCTCTCTCAGTTCAGTATTTTTTCTGACAACTAATGTAGCTACAGCCTGGTTTTCAGTTTGGAGTGGAAGAGGAGAGAAGGGAGAAGATAAGAGAGGAGAGGAGAGGCAAGACAAATATGTCCTGGGCTCTGGGGACACCTCAGAGCCTCTTCCAGTGCCTGAAGGGGCTCCAGGAGAGCTGGAGAAGGACTTGGGACAAGGGATGGAGGGACAGGACACAGGGAACGGCTCCCACTGCCAGAGGGCAGGGAGAGATGGGATATTGTGAAGAAATTCTTTGCTGTAACAGTACTGTGAGACTGCTCAGAGAAGCTGTGGCTGCCCCATCCCTGGGAGTTCCAGGCCAGGACAAGGAATAAGGTTTTGGACAAGATTTTGGGATAGTGCAAGGTGTCCCTGCCCATGGCAAGGGGGTGGAATGAGCTTTGAGGTCCCTTCCAACCCAATCCATTCCATGGCTCTGTGATTCAGGACGATGGGAGCTGGTAGGGGCTGTGGTGGCAGTTTGGATTTGGGGGCTGTTGCCTCTCACAGCTGGTTGGGCTGGAGGTGGATGTGGCCCCACTTCACTCCCCACTTTTCCAGGCTGGGACACCACTGAGCCATCTCTTCTGGGGTGGCAAAACTGTCCTGGTGTTGCACCCCAGGCTTTTTGTTCTGAGCCTGGTGCAGGGATGGCTTCAGCTCAGCTCAGCCCTGTGGCTGGAGCTCCACATGCCAGGATGGTCCCAAGGTGGTCGGATGCTCTCCTGCTGAGAAGGGACTCCCGGGAGAACACAGAGGCTTTGTTTACAAATTCCCCTCTCCCAGCAAACAAAGCAGGCTTGTTTAACAAACCCTGCACAAACAAAACGGGCCTAAAATTAGAAAGCTTGTTTCATGAATTAAAACCTACTATGAAAATAAACATTTTTAGGGACAATAGGAGAAACTTCTTTTAAAGCACACGTGTTTTGATGGTCTGGAATTTTTCTACAGATACTCATTGATCTTTTGTGCAGATAGCTGTTGCTTTGGTTGCTGTTAAGGTTTAAGTTCTAACACATGCTTGGAACACTGGTAAAGTGAGCCTCTGTATTTATTTATTCAGTTTTTAATCTGCAGATGTAAGGGAGACAAGTGGGTTTAGATTTTTTGGCAGAGGTGCATTACTCTATCCTTGTAATACAAATTGTGGACACTGAAAGGCTGAGATTTATCATTGCCCATTTTTCTCCTTCAGCTTTTTAGTCTGAATAACATGTTTATGTGTGCATTGGGGGTACATTACCATGAATTTCACCATATTATTTAGTCAGGATCCTGCAAAAATGTAGGTTTCACTAATGAACTTTTCTGTGCTGCTGTCTCCCTTTGTCCTACAGCTTTACTCTTTTTCTGTTATCCTAAAATTACTGTTAATATTTATTTACCTGTATATACCACTGGTTTTGAGGCTGTTTATTCAGTGCTGGTCTATGTGCATTTCAGTGTTCAATGGTTAAAGATAAATTACTTGGCTTTTACTCAAGTTTTCATTGCTGGCCTTAAAAAAACTTCTCTGTTGTACCACGTATTGGTAGAAAACCTTGAAGTTAAAAATCTCATACTGTTCTGAATTACTGGCTTCAGAATATTATTTCTTGTTCTTAGATGTATGAAAGCAGCTAGAAATGAAAAAAGCTGGACTGACAAATTTTAAAGTGACCTTGTTTTTCAACATGATCTAATTGTGTAAAGTTTGAAAACCCCACATAGCATATCTTAATCTAAAGCCAACATCATGCATCTGAATTCTTAATTAGGAGTATATTTCAACTTGTGAATATCAGTGTTTCACAATTTGCAAAGCTGTCAGTTAGTCTGTTATTTATTATGTCTTGAAATATTCCACAGGCTGAGTCGGTAGCTGGGCATGAGAAGCATGAAATTATTTATTCAGTATAAGGCTGCCCTCACCCAGACTTCCTTGGGAAGGTCTTATTTTCTTGCCCTCAGAGTCTGGATGGATTTTTGGCAAGTTCTCTTTTGGCTGGGTTTTTTAAAAACCCTGTTGGAGGCTGAAGCAGGACTTTGGGGAAGTCCAGGACAGGAGTGGGGTTCCAGTGGTGTGGATGGTGTGGGAGAGCCAATCCCTAGGGCTGAGCTGGAAAAGAGGCCCTGAGTGGGATGAAGGGTTGAGTTTTGGAAGGTTTGGGACTCCAGGCAAAACTCCCTGCAGAGTCATTGGAGAGACACTGGAAAGATGAGTAAAGCTTGGACACTCATGGACACTGGGGAAAAAGAGCTTGGAAGTAAGCGCAGAACACACCACCTCTGGAGGCAGACATGCAGGCAAAGAAGAGTCCAAAAGGTCAAAAATCCAGAGGAACTGGGTAGGAAGAGCAGGTTTCCATGTGCCCTGTTGGTGCACAGTCCTGGACAGTTTGATCCAGGAGCAGGCAGGGAATGTGCAGTTGGATGAAATTGTGAGAGCAGTGCAGGAGTTGTGCATGGATAAAGTGACTAAATGGAGACTTCATAGATACCTGAAAAATAGCAGATAGATATTATAGAGATAATAGAATATGCAGATATAATAGATATAATAGACCTGGTAATAATAATAGATATAATATACCTATATTCTAGAATAGATAGAATATACCTGCTTTCCTCTTGTATAATCCTTTAGAATTGTTACTTAAAAGGATGAGAAAAGTCAGGTTGGAGTTGAAGTGAGTTTTATGTCACAAAATAATTTCTTCTCCTTATCACAGAAGAATAAAAAACTAATTTACCTTGGTTCACTGTTTGGCACGCCATAGCCACAGTCAATGTTTCTATAAAATGAAAATAAAAGATTGTGCACCCCTCACGCCCATTTTTATCATGCTGGTACTCTGATTCTGTTGAATTTTAATTTTCTGCTTCCTGCTGCGTAGTTGTACAGAAAAAAAAATTAAAACATGCTCACTTTCATTTAAAGTCTCTAAATTTAATTTTGTTTATCTATTTTTTCTGTTAAGTAAACATGGTGTGTGGTGTTTTTGCTTTGATAACTACATAGCAGAAGCCCCTTTGACAGGGAATTAGTTTAGTTTTCCTGTGGCAAATGTCCATAAGCTACAGATGAAAGCTGTTCTTGTAGATGTGACTCCAGCTAGTGAGGTATTAATGACGAATGTTTAATGAATTAATGAATGTTTAAAGCTATTTGATATCAGTGTGACAATTCTGTGCCTCTAAGGGTAAAGCATGGGTATGATCTATTAGGTTGTGCATATTTTTCCTGTGATTATTTCACTTTACATTAAATATAAGAAAACAAACTTTAACACTTAATTCATACATTTAATTTAATGAACTCAAGAAATACTGTCAGTTTATGGCAGCCCTTCAAGAGAAGGATATGGGATCCACATGATTGAAGCGCTCATTGTTTTTTCTGGTTATTTTTTGGTTATTTTTTTAATCTTTTTGCTTCTTCCAGCTGCCAAAATAAACTCCTTTTGAGATAGATTTAAGTCAACAGAGTTGGTGTGTCTCTAATGAAGCATTCTTCTTGAGGCCCCCACTTGGATTTTATCTTTTTATCATAGTTCTTTTTAATCTCCCTTTCCAAGTTTAATGCTAGGGTCTCCTTAAGAATGTCTGATGCAGATGCAAAGTAAACAAGGTCCATTTCAGTAATCATATGATTTTTATTCCCTCAAACACTTCAATTTTTTTGTAGTAAAAAGGCAATTAATATTACTTTTTTTTCTGTAATATACTTTAAAAATATCAAGTTGTTGAAAAAGTTGGCTAAAATTCAAGGAAGCTAATAGCCTTCAAATGTACAAGCTTAACTCTTCTTTATTACTGTTTTTCACTGAAGTTTCTCAAATTGTGCTGCTTTTTTTAGCATTCTTGAGTAGCTTCTCTACAGATAAGACAGATTCTGGCTTCCAGCTCCAGAACAATCTGTGTGGTACTGTCTTTAATGAGCTCAGTCCCAAGTGAATTTTAGATTGCAATTTCCAGTAAATATTATCTGCTTTTATACATTTGATTTACAGTCACAAAGTCATTTTTCCTGTAAAATGTTTCGAACACACAATCTGCTGAGTTCATAGGGAATCTCAGTCTCTAAATGTGCACAAATCTACCTTGAATTAGAAACATTCCTTGGAATCTCAGTCTCATGTGGATGTTGCTGTTCTGCCAGTTTAGTGTCACTGGTACTAAATATTAGTGCATGAGAGAGATAACATGGCAAAATGTGAAGCTATGGAAACTTTTCATATTCTTAATAATGTTCTTAATATTCTAATGTTCTTAATATTCTGGTGGTAGTCTCTGGAATTCCATCCAGTAGAGTTTTCCTCTAAGCACCATCTCATATCAGCCTCTTTGTGTTTGATGTACACAAAAAAATAAGTTTATGCAACAACATTGAAAGCTAAACTTTGTTTCAATAGTCTATTTTAATAAAATGCCATTGTGTACAGCACAAATCAGGAAATAAAAACGGGGAAAAAAAGAAAGGAACTTTGGGAAATGTAAAGGGTGCAAAATAGACACATCATAGTTTGGTGATGTAAAATTATTTAGAAAATATGCTTTAAAAGTGGCCCTAACTTTATCTAAGCTCTATGCTTGTAATATTTATCTTTGTTTCTCATTTTCAAGAGTTGTCTTCAAACTTATCTGTGATTTGGATATTACTATTTCAGTTTTAGGTGAACAGTAATCCTAGGGCAGCCCAGAATCCACAAATTTGCTGTTGCTGTCATCAAAGGTCTGGAACCCTTGGTAAATAATGCACTTTATTGGTCTTGAAGGGACCATTTTGTAATGTTTGTACTGTTGGCTCTGCAGTGTGAAGCACCATCTCCAGGGCAAATTCAGCCTGATGGGTTTAATCTGAATTGTGACTGCTGCTGAAGTCTTAAGAATCACAAATGTAGAATTTGTGGGAATATATCTGTCTATCCATCTTTCTTACTGAGAGTAAGAGGAATGGAGTGGGAGGAGGCACAGATATTTAATGTCTTGGGTCTGAGTTGAGAAGTGTCACTGTACCTGGACTGGTTTGAATAAATCCCTAAGTGGGTTATAAAAGGAATATAAAGGATTGACAACTACAAATCTTTAATTTAAATTTTCATAAGTATTCATGTAACTATATACAGTCACCAAATTTTTATGTTGTAATTCCTGAACATACAGATTTTTTTCTTATTTTGTGCAAGCCTTCTCACTAGATTTATTCCAGACCCAGTGGCTTTGATGCTGTGACTTTTAAGACAGTGGCTTTAGTTGCTTAGAACAAAGGCAAAACTCTCAATTTATTGCTCTTTATAAGTGAGAAAGGACAAACTCTTAACAAGAAGTCTTGGAGGAGAGAGCAGGGCTGGAAAGTGGCTGTGAGAGGGTGCCCAGAGCTGTGTCTTATCTCCAGCCTTGCATCCCAAGCTGATAAGGCAGAGATGATGCAGCAGCCCTCTCTAAGGCTCTCAACCATGCTAATTACTGCTCACTTTACAGCTTGAAACCAGAATTATCTCGTTGATTAATACAGTGGTGTTAGAGAGGAGAGCTGCTGGAGTGTGGGCATGGATGTGGTTTATCTCCAGCAGCACTTTGTTGGATGCTGTGGATGGGGTGTTTGAATATTAATGCGCTGCAGGCCGTAGCTTGGAGCTCAACATAAACACCCAGAGCCTCCCTTGGCCTGTTCTACTCAGTGAGTGCAGGGAAAGATAATACTGGCATAAAAAAGGAGGAGGAAGAGCTGCACAGGCTTGGAGACTAAAGGGGAAAGGGAGAAAAAAATCAAAACCTGTCCCAAATGTTCCCTTTTTGCCTCAGTGGAAAGCAGGTTTTTCTCTGGCAGCCCATGAGCCTTTTCAGACACCTGTTGGCTGTTTCCCAGTATCAAAAACAAGCTTAAAATGTTCAATATTTCAGATAACTTCTAGGAAAGAGGACAAGAGGAAAGCAGCTCTTTGGAGTGTACACTAAGCTATGAAGATAGCTTAGATCCAAACAATTCAGGAGTAGCACGTGTTGGGAAAACAAAGAAACACTAAAATAAGGTGTTTTGAGGGGAGGGGTAGCGTTTCTTTAAAAGTACTTCTTTGCAGAGCACCTTAGGCAAATGAAGTGCTGAGATTTACCTTCAATCTCAGCGAAATTTAAGATAAATCTAATTTAATTTGGCTTTTGTGGTGGGTTAAGAGCATGTAGGTAGTTAATAGCCAAATAATTACATGATAATTGTAGGATACTGAATGTGAAACTTGGCTGCCTTCCTTTTTGACTTTCACTCATTATCTTAATCTGTTTTACACTTACCTGAAATACTCTGTTTACCTGGGGGACACTATGAAAATCTTCTGAAATGCTATTTTTTTTATATTTAGTGAAGTACAGCCAAGTATAGTCAATAATTGTAGGAAATTATTTTGTTTGACATGCAGAAACAAATGTCAGAACTATTTTGACTTTGGGTTTATCATCAGTTATTACTCTTAATACATTACATGGACTTGGGAAATAAACAAAAAAGAGGTGCAAGTTGGCAGATTATTTAGAAATTTGGACAGTCAGTTTAAACATCATTGAGGAACATTTAGAAAGACAATTAAAAGTAATAATGATATAATTAATTAATGTAGATAAATGTTTGAAGTAGATGGCTTTAAAGGTCCTTTCCAGCTCAAACCATTCTATGATTCCATATTTCTGTTGGAAATGCAACATCAAATTATATTTACATTTCTCTTAGGGGAAACCAAAGAATATGTGAGAAGGTGGGTGTTTGCTCTGAGTTTCCATTTTTGAGGTGCATGGGAAGCACCTTACAGTTCCCTGGCTGCCTGTAAAATTCCCATTACACAGATTTTGTGATGATGTAACTCAGTGAGAATGAGCACATCTTTCTGAAGAGCAAGGACTGACACTTGAGTTCTGTGAGCTGCAAAAGAAATTCTGGCTATTATTTGTAACATCTTTTAGGGATTACAGCACATTATTCTTTAATGAAACAGAAAGGTGGCTAAGCTCTCAGGAATGCAGCTCTGGGATCCTAAAAATGTGGAGTCCATAATTATTTCAAAGTTTGCAGCTTGGACAAAATCTGCTTGTTTGATGCTGGCACTGCAGTTTCAGGCAGCCTGGTGAGATCCAGCTTGGTAATTGAGTTACCTAATGATGTAACTCCTCTTTGGTGTAGATTTTCTTGTAAGCTGAATACTTTTTGATGGTAAAGGTGAAGTCTCCAGCCATCTCTCCTGGATAAACAGAGCTGCTTGCCTCATTCTGTGCCTATTGCTTATGAGGTTTTTGTTTGTTTAAAAAGATGTTTAAAACAGTGGCTATCAGGTGGGAGTGAATTTTTGGGGGTAGTTTTGGGGCAAGGGGGGGGGGGGGGGGGTTAATTTTGTTGTTTTTCTGAAGTCTTTTAGGCCTCACACAGGTGGATGCCACGAGGGGGAGAGGCTGGAAGCACAGAGGGGTTGGGATGTGCAGCTCTTTGTCCAGGCTGGCACAGCCCAGGTCTGGTTACCAACCAAGGGCTCTCCTGGGGATCCAGAAACTCCATTTCTGTGTGTGGAATGAAATCAGGGAGCAGGGGGCTGTGCAGCACTCTGCTGAGGGTTCCAGGGCTTGGCTTTCAGGAGAAAAGCTGAATTCCATAAACCCATGGTGGGCAGCGCTGCCCAGCTCTAAGGGGTCGCTATTGGTCATTTGGGGTTGATTTGCAGCCAGAGCATTTCTTCTTAGGTAGCTGGCTGGAAATGGAGTCTTAATTCACTTTTAATAAAAGATCAATAGCTTTATTGTGAAAAAATAGAATACAGATGTAAACTGTACCTGGTAAAAGAATTAAATGTGAGTTTAACCTTCCTGTTTTGTTTTCTCAGTGCTACTGGTGCTTGACCTTCATTTTTGAGACTGTTGTCTTTCTTGGTAGTTTTACATTTTAAGTTTTACTTAGACTACAAAAACAAACTCTGCTGGTGTTTTTCATCTCAAGTGCTTACCAAATCCCTCAGATTTTGCAAAATATTTAAAAAGTAATCTCCAGACTAAAGTCTCATTAAAACCTTTGCCCTTCCTGTGGAACAAAAGTTCAGAGAAGTTCTGGCTGATTGTAATTTGAAAACTGTAAAACAGAAACCATCATGGTGTGAAGTATTAATTTAGGCTTGGCAGTCTCTCTGTAAAATTTATTTCCGGAAGCTTCCAATTAAAATGCAGCATGTCTAATTGTATAAGGGAAAGCACCTTGAAGGTCCTCTCTTCTATATTATAAAGGGATAAAAATGCCACAAATATTAGTGACAATAAAACATCTTGCAGGTGTTTTTTACTAAAAACCAGTCACATTTATGTTGGAATGAGTTGACTTGGTAGAAGGAACTGTGTGCTCAGGAATTTCTTAGCCATACTAATTTTCAGAATTGCTTTTTAGCCAAATAATTTGATAGATTAGTCAGATATTTATCTTTTTGTAAATTTATCTAATCTTTTTGTATCTTTAATTTAATTTGTACCTTTGTTATACATTGGATTGTTATGCTCCTTGAACAATGCAATTTAAAAGGCTTTCCCCTGTGGCTGTTTCCCCTGTTTCAAAGAAGAAAAAGCAAAATTGGGAAAAGGACAGGTTAACCAGGATGGTTAAAGGTATGGAATACCTCACCTCATAGTGCTGTAAAGAATTTAATTCCCTTCAGTCTGATGGAGATAGCACAGAATGGTTTGGATTGGAAAGGATCTTGGAGATCATCCACTCCCATCACCTTCCTCTAGACCAGCGGTTTTTAAATTCCAAAAACATTTTAAAAAAAGCAAATTTTGTGTCTTCAGTATTTCTTGGCAAAATGTAGGTGCAGAGAGAGAAATATGTGCAGTTGTTTTGTATTGACAGAGTTCATTTCATCTGCAGGTGGTATTGGGTTTGAGAAGCTGAAACCTGAGACAGGTGCTGTAAGAGGATACTTTTTGTTGAAAGTCTTGTAGTTAAATACTCCCAAGATGGTTCTGGACAACTTAAACAGTTCTACTGTGTAAGAGCTTGTATATAATGAGATAGATAAAGCAAAATGTTTTCAGTTGTGAACTCTTACCGTAGACAGAATCACTTCTGAAATGAATGCTGCTTTAATCTGAAGCCAAGGAGAAATGATTTTCAAAATCAGTTTTGCAAATCTGATTAAGTTCTAGTGTGATAAATCCTTTGCAGCACTTCCTTTTAGGAGATCCCCTTTCTGTTTTGGATTTATGTTGGGTGTATGCTGCAAATCAATATTAAGAATAAGAAGGAATATAAATAGTATGCTCAGAGGCAATTTATTTAGATGATGTAATCATTTTAGAATGAGTAATGAAATTGGAACATTTTTCTTGAAGTACAGATGCTCATGTACATGAGGCAGAATCTGTGTGGGTTCTCAGGTTTAGGTGGTTTTGCAGTCCAGGAATAAAGGGAGGGAGGAAAAGGGTAGGAGGTAGATTTGTTTGTAGTGGTTTATTTTCAAATACATAAATATATTGGTTTTAAATATAAGTAAATAGGAGGTTTTTACTTGCTGAAGAAAGGAAGTAAATTGAGAGCAAGTCCTTATGGAAAGGGTGGGGGGAGGCAAAAGCCCTCAGAAATAATTCCATTTGATGTAATGAAGTCCTGTGGGTTCCCTTTTTAATTCCCTCAATACAGACACAGTGCAGACACTGTTCATTGGCAACTCACCTGGGCACGTCCTGGGTTCCCCTTCCTCTGTGGGCTGACTCATGGGATGTGGGTTTGAGCAGCAGAGCAAATAAAACATCTTTACAGGAGAACTCTCTTCTTCTGGCATGTTTGGAAACACTTCTGGGGAGTGAGGATATCAGAGAGAATCAAGGGCTTCTTTCATTTTTGCCTCTGATTCCACTGAGTGTCCTGGGTCACTGATGTGTCATCCCCACACCCTCCTGTGCATCCAGGCAAGTTCATTAACAAGCTCCTAAATTTTGGGGTAAGAAAACATCTAAAGGAAGTCACCTCAGAACTATTTTTTCCCCTTTCCTCTCCATATGATGGTGTTTTGATGCCCAAAATAAATATTGAATCTGCAGTGATGGGTTGAATAATCAATTTTTCCCATTACTGTGCTGCTCAGTGCTAAAGAAGGGTTTTTTAAAATTACAGCCATACCAGTAATGCTGCAATGCAGTTAATTTTAGAGTTCTGTAATATTATAGAAGTAAGTGGGAAATTTGGAGTAGGGCTGCATAGTGATTTTCATGTGTGGGATTCACAAATGTGATAAATTTCAAGATGTGGGAGCAGAATCTTCAAGGGAAGCAGAGTGCCTGGGCTGTCTTTTCTTAGAGCCATGAGTTAAATTCATGCTACTAGGAAAGATTAATTTGCCACTTGTATTTTCTGTGTTCAAGCAACAGCTCTGAAAGACAGTTCCTTGGCTATTTCTGCCTTCTTGGCCAGTTGAGAAAATGTCTTTAAATCAACAAGTAATTATGTTCTAATTTTTTAAAAATATGACTGAAAAGGCATATTTTTTCCCCAAGTCCTTAAACTGTTTCATCTGGGTAATGATGATTAAAAGTTCTTTAAGCACTACCTTCACACAGCTTTCAACTATTTCTGTTTAGAGAGCATAACATTTCAAAGTGGTTTATTTTAAAATGTCACTTCCATTCTCTGGCTTTAGAGGATTTTCTGGGCCTTGAGGTTTAAGTTTCTGAATAGAATTGGAGGAATATTGTTTTAATTTAATATAAAAATTTGCCTTTAATTAAAAAAAAAAAACAACAAAACCAACAGTAGTAGTTACAAGTCAGTCCTGGATGTTTTGCAAATGAGATAATCAGTCAGACCTTTTCAGAAATCTACTTCAGGTATTTGACAAGGCTCAGCATGAAACTTGGTTATTTTTCTCTTTTTTTGCACAGACAGTGGTGACTTCTTATCACAGATAATTCTTGTATTTCCTACTCAATGTTTACTGCTGGTGGGAAATATTTTTAAAAAGTGAATTTTTCTTTAAATATCATGAAGAGTTGAACAGTAAGAGTATAAAAAGAACTGGGAATTTCTGGTGGTTCTGATTCTCCAGAGCTGGGTGTTACTGCCTGAGGTTGTCCCTAAAGGAATGTCTTCACTCCAGGCTGCAGCCACAGGAACTTTGGGCTGTCCCTTCCCAAACCTTGCTCAGCTTCATGGAAGGCTTTCTTTTAAATCATCTTCATCTCAAGATGATAATGTTAATTATCCATTTAATGTAGTTGATATGAAGAACTCTTAATGGCATCAACTACAGGATGACTTCCGATAATGCCCAGTCTTTTAATTTTTAATTTGTATACTTAAACCTTTTCATTCTCTTTACTGTATGGCTGTTTTTCAAGCTGAGATGTGTAGTGAGTTTGCAAGTGAAAAATTAATTTGCTATTGCCACCATATGGCTCTGAATGTTGAGAGTGTTTGGACTGCATGAGTAATGCCTCAAAGATAGAATTTTGACTTAAGTCAGAGGCCGCTGAATAATCTTATTTTAAATCAAATGAAGATCTGATTAGGAGAGGTTATTATTGCTGAGGTGGTGATTTTCTGTGTAGCTGGAGGGAAAATAATTAAGGCTGTTTAGTTTCTGGGAATGTCTGTAAAGAATATCTTCTTAATAAATCAACTAAAAAATAGTAGAATTTCACTAATCATTACCTGTAAGCTAATCCAGGAAAAGCTCCATGAATTAAAGTGTTACTATTTAAGCAGCAGTGAAATAAATGCTCCATCACTAATGTAATAAATACAGCGTCCTGCTTACTGTTCAGTGGGGTTTTTCTATTAGATTTTTTTTTTTATTTTTGGTCTTCATTATTTGCTAGAATTACCAACACTTGAGATGAGCTGCTTTTGGAGGTGCTGAGTTTTTTAGTGCTGGCCCCAGCTCAGCAGAACTCCAGAGAATAACTTAAATACAGAGTTCCAGTAAGCAGAGCCAAAACTTTCCTAGTTCATCTTGGATATCATGGAAGTGTGTTATGTTAATGTTACATTTTCATCACGTGCCAAGGTTGAGTTTGTGCTCCTGAGATGGTGCTGAAATGACTAAAGCCTGTGATTTCACTGAACACTCATTTGGTGTAGATTAGATTAAAAACTATTCTTGCTCTTTGGAAAATCGGGTTGTAGCCAAAGTTCTCGTGCAACCGATATGACTGCTCTCTTTTTGGTGTTCTTTTTTTCCATTTTTCCCCTTTGGCAGGGTCAGTACAGGCCCTCTGACCTGCTGTGCCCTGAGACCTACGTGTGGACGCCCATTGAGCAATGCCTGCCCCTGCTCGAGCGCTCCAAGTACTCCCGCTTCAACCAGGATGGAAAAGCAGGTGAGGCTGCACAGAATGACATATCTCTGACTTGTCTGTCTGCTTCTAATCCATCAGAATCATCTGCTGCTGAAGCAGCATGGAAATCTTACCTGTAAAGGATTAAAAGTGTACAATGCACAGCTCCTGCAGCAAACGTTTATCTTTTAAGCAATGCACATTTTAAGTATATTCTGTCCTGTAGGCTGTAAGTAGTTCAAAATTAATACATCATGCTGCCTTTCAGATTATTTTCAAAATGTATTTGCTATTCTGGGCATGAACAAAGCCAATAAAATAATTGTTCCTCACTTACATTCCTGTTGGATGAATGCATAAAGGAATTAAATTGGAATCAATACAGGGAAGTGAAAAGACTGGAGAAGCTTAAAGGCATCAGGTGCTTTTGTTAAGAAACAGAGTGGCAGATTTAGTTTCACAATCAATTAAACATTCAGTATAATTGATGTGGATGTGAAGAACACAATAAACAGCAGAAGCACCTTAAATATCTTGATGTAATAGTTTTTACACATTCTGTGAAACAGGTACTTAGTGACTTACCAGCACTGAGTGGTTGAAATTGTTACTGACCAGAGCACAGTACAGTGATGCTACTGGGAAACAAGGTAATCAAATGAAAAAAAAATACATTAATTTGCTTTAATTACTGACTCTCTGGGCCAATGGCAGGCCCCAAGGGAGCTGTGTTAGACCATGCTTGGTGTGGTGCTTGGGGGAAAGGGAGTAACTTAACTTTTGTTGCTAATTACAGCTTGTTGAACGTCCTTTTTTTGAAGTTTTCTTTCTCCTGTGAGTAACACTTGATATTGGCTGTGATATTACTCAGATGTGTGGCATTATTCAGGTTTAAAGCACTGTGGTCTGTTTCTAGACACCAAACACAGATTTACCTGTCTGAGTCTCAGCAGTCTTCAGCAGCTACTTCTTTCTTTTTACATTTTTTTCTTTTTACTATTTTTACTTTTTTTTCTGTTTGATCCTTTTACTTTTTACTGTAGTTTAGTAGGATTCCCATGGCAGTTAACTGCTCAAAGGGCCAGGATATAGATAAATTAAAGGAATTTGAAGACTGCTTAAGCAGGACTGTGAAGTTTTGGAAATGCCATTGAGTTCCTTGCTTTTCCTCACCCTCTGCCTGTTACTTGGTTGCTCAATGGAAACACTAATAATAATAATAATAATAAGAACTACAATAGCAAGGTTCAAATAAGTCCATCATTGTTAGATTGGTGAGGGGAAATTGGAAAAAAAATTACAAAACTAGGAGGAAGAAGGGAATGATTTTGGAGGCCATTGGTGTTTGGGATACTTTTGGTGTTCAGAAAGGAGAGACTGCTGAACTGGTGCCTGTGAAGGTGTTAATAACCCTGTGCCAGCAGAGGGGCAGCATCTTGTGGATGGTGTGAAATCCCTGTGGCATAGCAGGCGTTTGGAAACCACAGGAAACAAAGCTTTGCATCATTATCAGCCCAGAATATCTCACTCCAGACACTGCTGGAGCTGGGACTTGCGTCCTGTGGTTTGAGGAAATTAAAACATAGCTGCACGTTGAGATGCTCTGGGCCTGCTGGGAGCTCGTGGGCTTTGGGGGTTTGGGTTGCTGCTCAGAGGAAGCCATTTCTCAGCAGTGAAATCCTCATCCTTTACTCTCTCCAACAGTCACTAATACCAGTTTAATGAAGTTACAGTGAATTTTTAAAAGAGCAATACAAATGATCGTGGGCTTTATTCCCCTTGAATCAGCTTTCTGTGGCACTGTCTGTAATTATGTTTGTTAAGTGGGGCATGATTTATCAGGAGTGGGACTTGCAGCATTGAAACCCAGGGCAATAACCAGAGCCCATTAAACAACTGGGAGAAATGGTGTGACTTTCATTGCTGCCTGGGCCAGTGAAGCAGTCATGGCAATGGTCATCTTCTATTGCTGTCAATAATGGCAGAAAATTTGGGAAATATTGTCTCATAATCATTTGTTCATAATTACTATGAGACATACTTCATATTTTCAGCATTTTCTGAATTTTCGAATGTGTTTTCTCTCCTTTAAAAAAAAATCATAAAAATTCGCATAATAAATTTACCAATTGCAGGTTCAGGAGAGTGTATTATGTGCTTTGAGCTTTCAAGCCTCTGTAATATTTGAGTATCCATACACATTATATTGCAGAGCTCCTTCTTAAATAAGATCTATTTTTACTTTTCTGGAATAAAAATAAAAAGATACTCATGAAAAGTGGCTTTTTATTTTAAAGCATAAGAAAGTATCAATTTATATAATTCATGCCTTGGAACAGATTCTTCATTTTTGTTCTGTTCACTTTGAAAAATTTAGAAGACCCGGCGTCATCTTATAAATGAGAGATATTTATGAAAATTCTGATATTAATAACCAGTAGCCAGGCATTTATTTAGAACTAAGTGAGGGTTGGATACTAACAGAGGGTTTGGATACTGATGCAATCTGGAAATTGAGATAATGCTGAACTTCATTTAATGGCCATCAGCTGTAAGTGCAGATGGAGATAGGCTAAAGAAAGAAGAATGAATTAAAATGTTGCTCTGCAGTCAGTGACATTGATAACACATCAAACTGATGAGCAGAAGTCAGTCACATGATAGCATTTGCTGAAATATTCCTGGCCATGGTGTGCCTGCCACACCCATTGACTCCCTCCCAAAACTGCTCCTCAGGGTTTTGCTTCATTGGTGTCTTCCCTAAAAGCTTTGCCCATGAAATAAGAGCCCTGTGGAAAGATCTAGAAATCATTTATTTGGTATCCTGGCAATATTTTTGTCCTTCCATTTTCTAGACTAACTCAGTGTCATGTTCTCTCTCTAATATCTGTTGAGATTTTCAGTTTGTTACTCCTGGGAGAAGTCTGTGAAAAATATCTCCATGGAGTAAAATATTTACTTTTGGGATGGGAATTCAAATAGTGGGAAACTTCAAATCTTTCTTCCCATCAGTGCTGGACTGTCAAATAGTTTAAAAAGCAACTTCAGATACAATCCCAGTCTGAGAGTGCTGGCTTCAAAGCCTTCATAGTTACATGACTGTGTCCCATAATGTGGGGTGTACTTGGTGAAGACAGGGTGAACATGGGGCTGTTACCCAGGTGAAAAAGCTTTATCCAAATTCTTAGGCATGGCCCACAGCAATCCCAGTGGTGGAAGCTGCTTCCCACCTTCCTGTGTCTGCAGAAACTGTGTGAGCAGAGCTTTGAGAGCTGCACTTCAAAAGGGCTTCAGTGCTTTTTCTGTCTTGACCATTTTGTTTGCTGAAGTTGATAAATTGGCTAAGCTAATACACATCTGTTCAACTTCCTGCAGATCTAATAATAGAGTGAAATCAAAATGGCACCGAATGGAATACATTAATTAAAATGAAAGTATTTTCTTCAGCACATTAAAAAAAATGCACATAACAAATGCATAACACAGGCTCCTCTGCCTTGGTGTGTTCTTGGAGACAAGACACTCTTTGCTCCAGAGGATATGGTTAACAAAACCATGATGGATGCAAAAGGGTGGGATAACGGCAGAGAGAGGCACTTCTGGGTTTCCTGGTCAATTATGATAGTAGACTAAATTATAGTCTATTAATAGACTAAATAGTATTAGACTGAACTGAGCTTTTTGTAAACATCACAGTGAAGGAGACTTTCAAAGAGAGGGTTCTAAGGAAGTGTCTTAGTTGTCTTTCAGAGTTTATGGAGAAATCTTTTGCAATGTGAGAGTTGTAGAAGAAATTAATAATATGGAGACACATAGCAGTTTCCTTGAGAACATAAATTTGTCTGGGGTAGGATCCTATAGTCAGAGGTGGAACTGCAGGCAGATTGCTGCCTGCAGGTGCTAGGGATGAGGATGGAGTGAAGCAGAGTGAGGGAAGCTTTAGAAGTGAGGATCTCTGATGTGATCAGGGTGTGGGAGCTGGCAGTGACCTGGATAGAGGATGGGAGGAATTTTGCAGTAGTTCATGCAGGTACAACAATGAGAAGAAGGGATTGACAAGAGCAAGAAATAAGTGATGGTAGGATTCAGACTCGAGCATCTTACTAGATATTTGTAGAGGTGTGAAGGGAGGCTGTTATTTGGATACACCATTTAAAGAGATTTAAAGAGATTACAAAGCCAACCAGCTTCCACTCCTTGCTGCAGACCAGGCTTTGCATCTGCCACCTCTGCGCAGCACTGGGGACCTTTTTTCTTCCAGCAGAGTGGAAATCCTTAGCAGAGCTCAGGCTTTAGGCTGTGCCCAGCTGGTGTGAGCTAAAGTGATGATAGGCAGTGGAATCCAGAGGAGAGGATCTGTCTGTTCTGTGCTTTCCAGTGCTCAGGCTGGGGCTGCACAAAGGACAGATGTTGACATCCAGAAAGCCTTTGAAATCGCCTTGTGTTCACATGCAAGCCTTTACCGTAAGAATAAAACAAAACTTAAACCCAGGCCAACACTAAAATCAGTGCCTGAGCTCCCCTTCTCAGGAGAGTGTCCTGGAACACCACACGAGGCTATGGAGAGGTCAGAAAATCCTCACTTCACACTCACAAGAATCACTATAAAAAGCCCATTCCATGTAATTCCTCCTGAGTTCATAGGAGATCACTCATTTTTGAGTTACTGAACTAAAGAAAATTACTTCAGGTTTCCAGTCCTTCTCTGTATTAATCTTACAACATTTATTACATGTTTTTACCAGATTTTTAAAGCTTTTAGCTGAAAAAAATGGTATTTTTAGAAATACATCTTTATATGTATATTTATCTATCCTGCTGCTCATAGTAAAATGCAAAATAGTGAAATGCAATGTAAAATGCAAAAAGTAAAATACTGGAATAGTAAAATACAAATAAAAATCCCAGTATTTAACAACTTCTGGATCCCCTTCGTAGTGATTGCATTATGTATCTTAATGCTTCTTTCAAGCAACTGAGTGTTACTAGTTCTAGTAAATAAAACTTAAATAAAACCAGAAATCTACAGACATGTGCAGTTATACAGAATTGTTTATTTTAAATGTATGTTTTTGTGCATAATGCTTCCACTAGAAAAATAATTTGTCACAACTATTTCAATAACTATAATAGCTAGTGTTGTGTTTTTAAAACATTTAATGTACAATTTTTAGTGCACTTTCTTACCAAAGAGTATTTCAAACAGGTTTTATACTTATTGTGTATTTGAACACAAGTCTTTTATTGACTTTTTTTTCCCCATCCAGTACAGAGACTGTTTAATTTTACAATATATTTTTAAAATTTAGTGTGTTAGTGTGATAGTGGTGTTGTTCCCCTCCTCCTTTGAACAGAAAAGCCACGATCACATATTTGTGTTCTGGGAGTGAGCTGTGGTTGCCATTTGGTCACGTCTCAGAGTTCAGGTCCCTGGCAAAGGGCTGTATCTCTGTAGGATGGATGTAGGCAGAGGGATTTGGGTGTAGGCAGAGGGATTAATGCAAAGGCCAGGATATGTTAATGTTTATAAGGGTGGTGTGATGCAGATTAATGTTTACAAGGATAAATGCACTGAACTTCTCGAGATGATGAAAATGTGGTCGCAGAACTGTCACAGATGGAAAACATTAAACCAATTGTTCAGAGCTCTGCAATCATCTGATTTGGGAGAAAATGCTGCTTTGCTCTTCAACAACTGCTGCTTATAATTTTTTTTTTTTTAAGATAGCGCTGTGTACTTCAGAGAGCTGGGAAAGTTTAAATAAACTCTGATGGATCACGAACTAAAGTCTTCTAAAGAAGTAACTTTCCACTATTATCACAGCTATAGGTAATAAATTTGAATTCTGTAAGAAAAAGAAATTGAATTCTGCAAGAAAAAAGACAGACATCCCAGTTCTTTCTAGCAGCTTCTTTAGAACAGACACATCTTACAAGTTTCTCTCTGTTTCTAATTAAGGTCATGAACACTTAGAGCCATCAGAATGCATCTTTCTAAATCCAGTGTGATCCTTGAGTGTGCAAGATGTTTAAACAATGAAGATAATGCCAATAAGGTGTGGCCAGGCACATTTTTACCTCACTTTTTACTGTGTTTGGATTAAATTGAAATTACTGGCGTGGGGTTTTAGCCTCATCTGCTGTGCTTCTGTAGTACAAAGGAAATGATACTCTCTTAATTTGTGGGTCCTAAGCAACTGCCACGACGTGAATTGGTGTATGGGTTAGAAAATGCAAACTTTAATAAATATTTGTGATTTAAAAGTTTGGATTGATTGATATTCTAAATATTATATCTGCTTTTAACATATATGTAGCAGACTAAACCAGTGCCTCTCGAGCAGCACAATTGTCTGACTTCTGGTGTGGTGCATGAAACCTTTGGCTTGGACTGCAAAATTCTCAAAAATGTGTTAATCCACGCTGACCATCACAGAGATTGTGAAACAAATGGATGTATTTTGGAATTACTTTTTTTTTTGGAGGCCTTTCCTTGAAAAATAAAGATATCTTGGCATACTTCACTTCTCTTTGTGTTGAAGAGACGATTCTTAGATAGGTTTATGCCCAAGATACTCTTACACCTTTTGAACATTGTGATATTTAATTTTCCACAAAAATAATTCTGCTTTAACTTTTTTTTTTTTTTTGGTGAAGATTCAGGGAAATGTGGGGAAGGGCAAGGACTGCCAAATCCTGTAGGAATCATTTTCCATATGCAGAAGGTGTTAGAAGCACAAGAGCAGAAATTAAAAGTTCAATAATGTGGGACAAGTAGAGCGATCGTGCAGATTTATTTCGTGCTGAGGACAATGAGCGTGTGGGACTGGTTTCCAAATGTGATAAAAGTTAACAGCTGTAATTAGGCCCAGGCACAGAGCAGCCATGGAAGGGACACCACAGGCATGTGCTGAGCCACACTCCAACATCCACCAGGGGAACCTGTGCCAGGGTCAGACCTTCTGGAATGATCCTCGTTCGCTCCCTGCTCTGGTGACATCATCCCAGCTCCTCACGTGGAACGTAATTGATTCCATGTTTTAATTAATTTAGCCAGCAAATTGATTGCTGTAATTTGATTTATTTAGCTGATAAGCTACTGCCAATTGCTTCAATTTTTCCTATTTCATGGTAATGTTTGCGTTTGTAATTCTCAGCTTGACTCTTGTCTCTGGTTTTTTTCCTCCTCACTTGTCAGTCTTAATGAGGACTTTGCCCTTCTTGTTGAAAAATCCTCTGGCTCCTTTCTGCCACCTTCACTTCTGTGCAGTTCAGGTATTTTAATAAATAGTATTTTACTCTTTTGCCCCCTCAGATTTTTTTCCCTGTTTTCTTGCCATTGTTTTGGAGCTGTAACTCCTTAAAGCATTATCTTAACTTTTGTCTTTTGTATTGGCTTTTCATGGAAGAATGATGTCATGGAATGGTCTGGGTTGGAAGGGACCTTAAATCCCATGCAGTGCCACCCCTGCCATAGCAGGGACACCTTCCACTGTCCCAGGCTGCTCCCAGCCCTGTCCAGCCTGGCCTTGGGCACTGCCAGGGATCCAGGGGCAGCCACAGCTGCTCTGGCACCTGTGCCAGGGCCTGCCCACCCTCACAGGGAGCAATTCCTTCCCAAAATTCCATCTACATCCAACCCTCCTGCAGCTTTAAGCCATTCCCCCTTGTCCTGTCATCTCCACCATTGTCACCATCCCTAATCTTTCCCATTTTAGTTGCATTACTGTTCTCAACCATTAATTGACAGATTTAATAATGTGTGTGATGTGTCTCTCCTACCAGTAACAGAGTCACTTCTGATTATGTTCCTGAGGTGACAGGTCCCATGCTAAAGTCTCTGCAAGGATATCTGTGCAGTTTTCACTCCCTGCTAGCTGGGGACTTAGAGTTGCTTTCATGTGCTGTTTCCAAGTGCTTGTTGGATTTTAACTGTGATTCCCCCTTCTGTCTCTGAAGAGAAATTAATAACTTAAAATGCAGAACATTCCTGTGTTCTTTTAAATAACTTGGATACTTCAAGGAACAGAAAAGCTCAGCTAACAAAGAAGTGTGGAGGACACACATCTGATGCAGCAGAAAGCTTGGTCAGGTTCCCTAGTGCTGACTCAGAGCAAATAAAACTCCCCAAAATCAAAGCTGGGCATTAGAAATGCCTGTGGGGTCCATCAGAAATGGGTCAGGCCATGAATGAGTCTGTAAAGCTTTGATTTTGCTAGTTCTGCTCTGCAAAAATGCCTTGTGCAGGCTGCTGAGGGCCTGGAGCTGCAGTCAGGGAACCTGGGTTAGGGAGAGCATGCACAGGAATGAGAGAATCACAGGGATGTGAGAACATCTCACAGTGCTCCTGCCTTCAAAACAGAGTTAAACCTGTGCTGTGGTCCTGCTTTGGGCCCTTGTCTGCACAGTGCACTTAAACTGAAGGCTGGAAGTTGATTAGATAACCAAAAAGTGAAGTTAAAATAGAAAAAAGCCCAAACCCAGAGTGCCCTGGGTGTGCAGCTAATATTCTTCATTGGCAGTTCACATTCTCATTTCTAGTATTTAAAGTCATCAAGAACAGTGTTAAAGATTCAACTTCTTTTGAAGTGACTACTTCGTTTTGTCCTCTGGAAGAACATCTGAAAGTAAAAAAGTTCTCTTTGTCAACTTGCCATTGACTAGATTATATTCCTTTTTTTTGTTGTCATAGTATCTTGACCTTGGAGGTTCTGGATGCTGATACTGATATTCCCTAGGTTTTTTTGCATTGCATTCCTAAAAAGCAAGTGCTTGGAGGAATATCAGTATCAGTCCTTGGTGTAGGACAAGAGGAAACAGCACCAAGTTGTACCAGGGGAGGTTTTGGTTGGATATTAGAAGTTTCTTCATGGAAAGGGTTGTCCGGCCCAGGGCAGCATTGGAGTCACAGTCCCTGGAGGGTTTTAAAAGCTGTGTGGATGTGGCACTTGGGGACATGGATTGGTGGGTGAGGCAGTGGATGGACGTGATGGTCTTTGAGGGCTTTTCCAACCAGAATGATTCTGTGCTTCCATGATTTAAATCTTGCCCTTCAGTAGACATTTTCCAGTCACCTTTTTCCAGGACAATATATTGAGGTAGGCTAGAATAAATGTATTGTAGATGTCCTCAACTAAACTGGGGATTTTCTGCACGTTGTTTTATGTGCACCGCTCCTCGCCACGGAGCTCCACAGCGTAAACCACTTGTAGGAGTTCAGGCACAAAGCCCAAAGTTTGGGTTGGAAGATGCCTTCAGGAGTTCTCCTCATTGCAACCTCCTGTCTTTGCCCATTTGAAGGATCCCTATACCTGCAGAACTGTAATTCCCCTGTTTTAAGGATCATTGATGGTGTTTTGATACTTTACAAACGTGTTCCTTTTGATCAGTGCTTTCAAAAGTTCCTATTTTTTTGTTAGAGTAACTGCAAAGATTTGGCTGATTGAGAATATCCTGAGCATTTTACTGTACTTCCTTTGTGACTTGTGCTTTCTGGTTTTAATTAAGAATTCTTTTCATGGGATTTTTTTGTGTGTTGTTGTTTATGCTTCATTTTAACTGTACTCTTATTTTGGTTTGAGTTAGTATTTTTGTACCCCAAGGCATAGGGGTCTTTAATATTACTTATGTATGAGTCTAGTTTGAAAGAAGCAATGTGAGAAAAAGCACATTTCAGCTCACTGTTTCATATAAATATGACTATTAATGGGTATTGCTGATTGGCCCTTTTGTTTTTGAGGATGACATTCTATACTTTGCTGGTGAACAAAGAAATTATGCTTTAAATTGGGTAAAAAATGAACTTAAATTCAAAGGTCAGAAAGATTTGGCTTCTGATTGCGGTGGAATAATTTTTAATTTCCAGTAATTAATATCTCCTATGTTTCAGTCATAAAATTTGAAAAGTTAATGTGTTTCTTCCTTTTGCAGTTTCTTTGTTTTAAAATCATTGATCATTAACTGTGACAAGGTCATGTAAACCAGATGTAGCTTTTCTTTCAAAAAAATTCAACAAGGCTGTAGTGTTTCTCATATAAATTAACATCACCATAGTGTAACCAGCAAGGGATGGTGCTTCTTTTTGCCATTTTTACACCTAGTTTTAAAGCTTCAGTATCATGAATCTTTTAATCACCCTGTAAATTGAGTTTTAAGTTTTTTTCTTCAATTGTAAAAATGGGAACATTCTGTTCATCTTTAAAAACTATGCAAAGCCTAAGTGCTTCAAAATTGAAAATTAAAAACCACAAGCAACGTGAAACAAAATCCAAATCCCCCAACACATCCATAGGCTGGAAATGCAGCAGTTGTCAAGTGTTTTATCTTCAGACTTTTTGTTCTGTGGATTTAATGCTTAGAGGTAAAATAATTCTTGTGAGATTTCATTTTTAAGCAAAAGGGAAATTTAATTTATAGTGTGAGTTTCCTTCATTGTCTACTTTTAAAGTGAATCACAGGTTTCAGTTAATGACACAGATTTAATATTTTAATTTTTGAATTAGTTTGGTTCTTTGCCTTTTCCTTTCTTTCTTTTACTATTTTATCCTGCTATGATGGGGGAAAAAATACAGGTTTTCTGTGTAATATGGATGCAGAATTACAAAGTGATGATGGCCAAATAGTTTAATGATTCCAGGGAGTTGAAGGAGCATTTAAAGACAATTAAATTTATGATCAGAAACAGAATCATTTCAGAGTTTAGCAAGAGTACCACATTTCTTTTTGTGAGTTAGAAATGCCAGTCCTCAGGCTTCTTGCTAATTCTGAGTCCATTTAGTACAGAAAATATAGGAAATATTTTCCTGTGACTAATGTGGGTTGTTTTGGAAATTGGCAGTTGTCCTTTCTCCATAGGAATACATTTGTCACTTTGCTTTTAATTATTTCTTCACTTGTTTTCCTGTGAGTGGAAAAAGCACTTTAAAGGAAAGTTAGGTTGCTTCCATCTCTAGATTATACCCCTGAGAAATTAAAAAATGTCATTTTTGTGAGGAGTCTCTCCGAGGGGAGGAAGGCTCTAAAGAGGAGCAGCACAGGATGCTGCAGCTCAGGCTGCCCTTCCACATCACTGTTGATCAAAACCATCTTGGCCCAGCTCAGCCACCTCCAAAAAGCTGGTTTAGTAATATTTCCTACAGAAACTTTGAGCCATCACCCTTTTTTTCAGCGTGGTGTTGGCTCTCAGGCTCCTGCAGAGCTCCCTCTGCACTCCGAGTCTCACTTGTCCAGCTTTGCACGTGCTTACCCAGATTTCTGAGCAGATGGAGCTGGTTTGCACTTCAGCTTATATTAGGGAGTAATAATAAAGCTTAATGCATGTGAAGAACAAAAATATTTGGATGTGGGCTTCCCCAATAACGTTAGAAAAACGCTAATCCACCCCTGAGCTGTAAGAAAAAGACCGTGAAATTCTGGATTTCTTTAAAGAGCATACTGCTGTCCATCTTCCTATTGCTGTGAATAAAAAAGGTGAAATCACTCCTCCTTTTTTCATGCTGGTGTTTCAGCAGGAATGCTTACCAGCATTTGAAAATGAGGGAGCTTGTCATTTTAGGGGGAAATTGATTTGGGTTGTGCAGAGAAATAAGGACTGGACTGTCCAGGAGTTTGTCAGGCTTCCTGCTGCTCATGCTCCTCCTCATCCCTGGAGTGTGGGAGCCTTTTTTGGGTGAGTGCAGGCTGAGGCTGCCCTTTAGAATAGAAAGCAAATTCCCTTCTTGAATAGAAAGCAAATTTTTACCATTTTACCTTTAGGTGAGGGTGGATGAGTGAGCTGGGTCAGGAGCTCAGCCCAGAGCCTGCCCAGACAGACACCCCATTGCATGGGAGGCTCTGGGTCACTCCTGCTCCCTGCTTTGTTTTCTGCTGATAGCCTTTGTGTTTTCAGAGGGGAAATCCTCCATGTGTGGATTCCATTTAGCAGTGGTTTGGAGCTGGGAACAGAACATTTTAACACCTCTGTGCAGTCTTTATGGGGTCACAGAGGCAAGGTTGAATTAGAAGTGAAATCTCTCCTGTATTCAAATTTCAATAGGCAACTGCAGCATAAATAATTCGCTGCTTTAGGAGTATAGGGGAGAAAAGGAAGAAGTGACAGATAATTTATTCAGTAAGAATTCACCTGTATTTTTAGTTCTGAGACTTACAGGATAATATTTCTATTTTCAGTTGGCAGCTGCAGTTGCTCAGCTTCCTAAAACTACAGGAACTTTCAATCTACACAATTGATTGCTCTGTATTTTGTGTATCTAGCATCCAGACTATACTGATAGATGTAACTGAATTAAGGGATGAAATCTTGTATATTTTTTGTGTCAAATGACAGTGTCTTTTCTGTAGACTATAATAAATCAACAGCTCAGGAGGTGAAAAATGAGAAAGTGTGAGGAGGAAAAATAAGCCTGTTTAAAAAACTTTTTCGTGATAACAGTACTGTATTCAGTAATTATAGAAATGACTGAAATTGCTCTAATACATTGTTTCACCATCTGATCAGTCAGAGTCTTTCCAGAAATGGAAGTCACTAAATAAAATTTCTTCACTAAAGCTTGGAAATCAAAGGATGGGTTTTTTCCCTTCTTTTCAGGAAGGAACTTTTTTAATAAAGCATGTGGTCTCATTCTGAATTGTGATTGCTGCTGTATCCCAGCATCAGCCACACAGGGCAGGCCTGTTTGAGTTCAGTTGGCATCATCTTGAATAGAAAGCAAATTTTACCATGTGCCACTCAGCAGGAGCAGATATTTAATTTTTCTTATTGGGAGAGTAACTTCTTTGTTAAAGTGTGCCAGAGCCCAATCTGCTTTTATTTTCCATTAAATTATTTTAAATTTATTCTGCTTATATTTAAATTGTGTTTAAAGGGAATAGTTTCCTGAATTCCCATGATGTTACCTCCAGAGCAGCAGCAACTGAAAGGTAGCTGGGTTCTGACTTTCAGGTTTGTTATGATGGTGACACAAGTTCCTATTTGCCATCTCTGAAAGCTTAACTGTGTGCTTGAGATTATTTTACTTAACATCTCAGTAAAAGGTTTCTCTTAGAGATGGAGTTTAAGTTAAAGTTACATACATTTAAGTACTTTTACAGAAGGTTATTTTTGTTATTAAAGCTTTGATTTTGAGGAGAGTCAGTGGAAGAACAGGTAATCATTGTAGAAATTTGGAATGTTATTTTTCTTTGCAAGGAGTAAAAGTGGAGGAAGGGCACAAATGCTGAACAAGAACAGAGTTCAGCTGAGCCAGGAGGGCTGCAGTGAAACCAAGGTACAGTAGCTTTAGTCTCTCAAAGAAATCAAATCTGGGGCCAGCAGCACTGCAAGCCAGGAGATGAACTCACCCACAGTATCAGGCTTTGGGAATATTTGAAACCAGTGAGTAGGGACCAGCTCTAAAGTGCTTTTGGCACAGAGCTGTGAGGGCTCAACTTGGCCTAAATCCATCCCAGGGCACGGACTGGGAGTCAGTCTAGAGGTGCAGTAAATAGAAACTTTCCAATTTAAGAAGTTAAAATAACTTTACACTTGTGTCACCTCCAGAAGCTAAACTTGCAGATTTTTTCCTTGGTGAACTCTCAGCAAGGAGGATGTAACAGAAGAGGCAGAAGGGCTGGTGGTAAAACCAACCCATTGGGATATCAGGGAGGTGTTGGCCACACATCAAAAACCTGATGGATTTCAAAGAGAGAGAGAAAGCCATAAAGTGTTTTTGACTTGGTGTTTATCTAAAGCAATTGCCAACAATAATTAGTGGGGAGCACAATTTTAGCAAGTACTACTCAGATTTTCTTCCTTCAAACCATGTTTTCCCAGTTAAGTCTTAAGAAACATATTGTGCTTTCATGTCAGGAATCAAAACACAGATAAAAGTAATGAAGTCATTCCAAACTTGGTAAAGCAGCCTTCATTAAGTTTCACATACTAAATTCAGGCAATCAGCAGAAAAAAAGTTTACAGACCATTTCTGTGGATGAACAGGGGCAGGTTCTTCAGAGTGTTTCATGGCCTCCTTTAAAACATAAAAGCAGAAAGAAGGTCCAAAAGGAAGTCTTTGCATAGTTCCTGCCCCAAAATACTGATAATCCAGTAAGCATCTCTATTATTACTGAAGATGCTTAAACTGATTCTCAAACTGCTGGTTGAGATTCTGGGTTGACTTTTCTTGGTGACTTTTTGAACCTAAAGTTCAGAACAGTCCAAGGTTTCTTTTCCTATTAGTTTGTAATTTACTAATTTATTCAGCAGTGGCCTTTAGATGTGTGGCACATTCTGTGAGTTTCTTTAAAGAGTTTTCTAGCACTGTAGTGTAAATTTTTCTGACACACAGCACCTATATGTTATTATTGTTCAGCAATAGGAGCATCAATGGGATTCATGAAAATGAGGAAGTTTTAACTCGTTCAGTGACACTCTTATGTGTATGATTCTGGATAAATTAAGGCACAAGGGGTGCCTTAATTTGGGAAGGAAATAAATTATATTATTTCCTTATAAATATGAATAATAGTAATATGGGAAGGAAATAAAAAGGTTTAACTGTGGTGTGTGTATCTTTGAAGAGGAATTGTGTGGTACCCACCCAGGGAGTGCTTGCACTGCTCACCCTGTTGATCTGCAGAGCTCAGGGATCAGACTTAGGTAAGGACATGTAACCCCTGGAATGAAACTCAGAACCAGTGTAACTGAGGGAAAAGCAGACTGGGGCTGGAGGGCCAGGGAGTTTAACCTGGGAAGGTGGTTTATTGCCTGATGCTTACCTAAGGAAGCAGCCTGAGGCTTCTTGCTGGTTTTAGTACCTTTGTCCCAGCTGGTGTGGTGGGTTTTGCAAGGGGTTCTGTAATGACAAGTTTTCCTTGGTCAGTTCTGTTTGAGTTTTTCCCAGATAGAGTTTGACTTCTGGCTCCAGCAGCACTAAATGAATGTGGATTTTTAAATACAGCAGTAGAGGTGTTTTCAGAAATACCATCCATCACCATGAGAAATGTGTGATGCAGGATTTGCCTCTCCACACCCTGCAGCCACAGTTCCTTGCAGGCTGGGTCTGGTGCCAGCCACAATCCAAGAACTCTCTGCAGTTCAGCTCAGCTTCCATCTGCAGATGACTTTTCTTACTTCATGCAGCCCTCATTACGCATATTGAAGTTAGAGGCATAAATCAAGGTGTTGTGGACTCTGTAAATAACATTTTTTTTTGTTTTCTGGTTGCCTCTGCAGTCGATGAAGGTCGCCTGAAGGAGCTGGGCAGGGTGAGAGTGCTGCACAAGAGAACCGTGATGCCTTACAGCGTGTACAAGAAGAGGAGGAAGGGGCCCAGTGATGAAGCCAGTGTCCAGCAATATGCAAGCCTGGTGGGACAGACCTGCTCAGAGAGAATGCTGCTGTTCAGGAGTTGAAAGCCCACGAGATGGCATTTCAGTGTCTCCACATTTCATTGCACTGCCCCTGGGTGATCTGTACCATAGTCATGTGCTGGTGTGCCCACTCAGACAGGCTGAACCACAGGTATATAGCCAGGCTTGTGTCAATACATGGTGCTGTGTGTAAAGGCCAGCTCCAATAAATCTTACAGTACAGCAAGGCTTTAGCAATATAAGTTTAGAAAAACACGCTTGCAGTATATTTTAATTAAGTAGTTCTAGCCTTTCTATGCATTATGAATAATTCTAAGTATCTAAGCAAAATGAAAAACAGGTCTTCTTTTTTTTTTTTTTTTGTAGAGATGCAGTTTGACTAAATCTAGATCAAGAACCATTAAGTTACAGATGTTTTCAAATAGCACCTTGGGTATCCGTTGTTAAAAATTGCTGTGACATTTGTGCTCGCATTTGTACGCTCCTGAAATCTTGCAAGAGGACTGAAACGTGCTATTACTTTCCAGCATGATACCATTTTATTTCAGCAGTATGTTTAGAAAACAGGAAGGAATTATTTTCACTGCACATTCTTCATTTGTTTAAAGCAGTAAGTCAGTGTCAGAGGTCCCAGTGAGTGTAGGAGTTCGTGGTAGGTTCTCAGTGGCAGGGGATGCAGTGCTTTGGAAAACTTTCCCCTTCAGAAAAGAAGCAGAACAGTTGCACTATAAATATACCAAAGATATGCAGCCAAGTGGCACAGTAGTTTTTGGTATAAGCCTTATCCTTTGTCTAACAAGAGTGGGTATTTCAATGCACATGGCTAATGTGAAATAGAGCTCGGGAGGTTTATCCTGCAGCTCTCAGTGCACATTTCAGAACTATGCTAACATAAACAAGACATAAGGTACCACTGCTGGGTTTTGTTGCAGGTGCTTTTTTTCTGTAGAATTGTACAGGAAGACTTAAATACCATACTCCAGCTTTTTTACTGACTGTTTTGTTTCTGGTGCAGCAGCTCATGGGTTAACACCTTTAATAACATTTTAGTAAATACTTCTGTTGGAAACACAGGAAATTGTGATCCTTTATGAAAGCACTTTATTATCTCATATATGAGCATTGTCTGTGTCCCCATTAAGTCATATAAGTTGGAGGAATTTGGGGAAATAACACTGTTGTATAATTCAGTAATGTATTACAACATTGTAACATTACCAATGCATTTGTGCTTCTTATCTTCTTGGATAACAGGGGCTGGTATTTACCTTGCATCCACTTGGAGTTTCCTGTTAGCCTTTGAACAAAGATTCTTATTCAAGGATATGTGGGTGGTTTTCCCCCAGAAAGGAAACAAATTTGGTTTTACCCTCTGAGGGTTACATCTCCTGTCATTCTAGGATTCATTGATTTAATTTTAAACACTTGGCCACAATTATTAATCATTAATTTTTATGCGGAGCAGATGTAAGAACTGGGGAATCAAGTGCAATGCAGGTTTAACTTTGTTTTTCGTATCTGTTTGATATGAAATTAGTGTATTTTGCAATATTATTGATAGTACAGCTTCAATAGCAACTTTAAAAAGTCATTTTATGTTTTATTAATTGGGCTGTACAGTATTGATGTGCTCCCAAAATGGTCATTCACGTCAGCATCATATCTGGTGTGTGTTTATCTGTGGCCTGGTACTGAGAGGTTTCTTTGCACTGTACCTTCTGGTTTGTCCATGCCTTACCTCAGCCTCCTGCCATGGGGAGAAGCACTGAATAATCCTCATGAAGATTATTATAAAGAATTCCTTTCTGTGGAGAAAATACTTTTACCACTCTGTTAAACAGTGTAACGTTTTCTGCCTACACAACGTGCTGAAAAGTGCTGATGCCCATATGGCTTGCAACCAAAATAAACGAGAAAACCTTTTTATGTGATACAAAATCAGTTAACAGGCACTGAGGAGTTTCACTATGAATTGCAAAATCTTAAAGGTTATCAAAGCCATTTAATGATGAGCTCCTGGAGAAGTTAAAGTTTCTGTTCAGTTTCAAGGGAGCAGACTTAGTGTCCCCACTGAGAGTTCCATCTCTTTGTGCCCCTATTTGTTACTGATATGCCTTGGATTAGACTTCTATCTGATGCTATTTCTCTTGGGGAGCTTTTAAAGACTGCAGTTAAAGGAAAGGGAGAGAAACCTAAAAACTGAGCACAGCTTGAGGTTGTCCTTAGCGTGGGCACTGGGGGTAAATGACCAATTTCCAGTGAGTCTGAAATGGTGCCTGCACTTTCTGACCTCCCCTGGGACTGCAGCACCACGGCACACTGGGCTCCTGCTCAACTCAAATATGGATTTATATTAAAAAGCTAAACCAGGCAACACCGAGATTAACTCCAAACTGAGTTCATCTCCTGTGGTTTGCTGGGACCTGACTCACTTTAGTGTTATTTTAGAAGGAAACTGGGGCAGTATTTTTGAGGACTGATGCCTCTATCCCTGTTTTTTGGAAGGGAGACAGAGGCTGAGGATGAAGTTCTGTAAATTTTGCCTGTGACTTCAGTGGGGCTGAAAATTCACCACTATTACAATATTATTTAATATATTGTAATTGACAATTACTGAATCTAGAGATATTTAACTTAGCACAAACTATTTTATAAAAGTTTTTTTTTTGTGTGTAGCTGGTTTGTGAGAGTCCATCTCCAATGTAAGGTTGCCTTGTTCTGTCACCTGTTGATAAATGAGCATAAAATGGTGGTAAGAAAATGCAGAGTTGTGACCAGTGCTAAAAAATGCCATTTTTTGTTTTAGTTGGAAAGAAATGGGAAACTTATACATGTCCAGCATCAACACGTGTCAGTAAATTCAAGAATCTGCATGTTGAGTTTGTAATTGCTTTCTAGCAGGCCTGTTTGACTTGCAAGTGTAGAAAATAAAGTTATTTCCAGTCTCTGTGAATTATTATAAGAAATAATAGCTCTGAATGTGATTTCTGCATTAGTTTGTAGGAATTTCATTATCCTGGAGATTGACCAAGTGTCCAGTGAACAGCAAAATCAAAGAATCCATCAAAGGGTAGCAGCCTTTAGAAGAGAGAACTTGCAAGTTTAAAATCATGTCCAAAACACATGACCTGTTTTGGAATGAAGTTTTACTTCCAGCCAGCCAGATTAATGAAGAGATTGCATGAAATATAATTGATGCTTCTTTTCTGAGTAGAATAAAATAAAATAAAGAGACTTCACAAATGGAGACTAGACAGGACCAGCTATTTATTTGAATTCAGCTTGGTTGAACAAAAACCTGTCCCTGAATTATGGGGCCAAACCAGCAACACAGAAATTTGGGTTGTATGCATAAAGATAACCAAACATTGCATCATTTTCTGATGGAATGAGGCAGAATTCCAGCTAATTCTGCATTCCTGAAGGAGACTTTTATCACAGCCCAGCATCAGCATGGCTTGAAATGTTGGTGGGACTTTTTCTGTTCCATCGCTCCTGTGGATCCACATCCATCAGTCTTTTTCAGATTCTGTGAATTTCTTTGCCAGGTGATCACTCCAAAGCTCCAGCCTGATCAGCCACATGTTCCTGAGTTCCTTCTCATCCTGGTTGTCCCAGATAATCCTCTATGATTTTGTGCTGTCCTGATCAGAGTCTCCACTCAAGCCTTAATGTCTCTCTGCATTTGGAAGGATGGAGGCAATTTTCAGGGCAGAAATCTTCACTTTTCAGGGAATCACCAGCATTTCCCAAAGCATTATAGCCACATCTTCTGCCAATATATTTATAGAGCTCCACCTTCAGTCACACTGAGTGCAAAATGCTGAATTACTTTTGCATTTTCCAAGTGATTTGGGGTTTTTTAAGTTAGTCAAAGTGATGGATGGTAGGAGCAGATGTACAATAGTAACTCATCCTAAATGTAGCTAATTGTGGTCAGTGGATTTCTAAAAGTGTTTTAGAAATTAATCTACTATATGCATTTTATAGTACATTTAAAGCTCATCTCGTGAGAGCTTTGTTTTTTAACAGCATTAAAATAAGAATGGAAATTAATTAAATTAACATGTAAGCCTGGGTTCCGCATATATTAATGCTCTCTGTATTAATACAGAACAATCTGAACTCTGAAAATGCCCTTACTGCTGATCTCAGACAAGTAGCAGCTCAGAAGCTTTCTGGCTGGATTCTTTCTGGTTGTGTTTTACTGTTTTGATGTTTATTCATTTCCTTATTAGAACTATTCCCATCAGATTTTTGTACTTCCCATCAGTTATTTCCACTTCAGTTTTGACACATAATACATGTGTCTGCCAAAAGTCCTGCTGAGAGATTGCTATCAGGACAAAAGAAAGTGTTGGAAAGTCTGTTAAGCAGTGAGAAGAGAGCAGAGTCCACAGGGACAGTCAGTCTGCAACCTTTGTGCTGCAGAAAAAGCAGGATTTATTTATAATTTAGTCCGCTGCAGGCTTAAATAAATGTGTCAGATTTCATTCATTTCCCTTTGTCTGTGACATCTGATTGTCATTGTCCAGGAAGAATCAATGGGGCATTGTGGAACAGGAAAATAAATTAATAAATGCACTGCATTTGTGGCAGCAAGCTTGAGTTAAGGGATGAAATCACATTAATTCCCTTGGAATTCTCACTCCATGTCTGCACAGGAGCGGGGAAGTGGGGCTGGATGGGACTTTGGAGAAGTGTTTGTTGCTGAAGGGATGAAATCACATGGATTTTGTTGGAGTTCTCACTCCATGTCTGCACATGGATGAGCCTGAAAGTGGGGGCTGGATGGGACTTAGAGGAAGCTTTTGTTGCTTGAGTTAAGGGATGAAATCACATGAATTCTGTTGGAATTCTCACTCCATGTCTGCACAGGAGCAGGGAGTGGGGGCTGGATGAGGCTTTCAAAAGTGTTTGTTGCTTCTCCCCGTTCTCCTCCAGGCTGGAGCAGAGCAAGGACACCTCCACCACCCCGAGAGGATCCCTCACTGTGTGCATTCATCTCTAACACAGCTCCTGGGACTGATTCCGTGCAGCAAATACTGAAATCGTGCCGGTTTTAATATCCTCTGTCTAATTTTCATCCTTTGGGTTGCAGTGACCCTGCTTTGGTTGGTGCTGCCCGTGCAGGGCCACCCCTGAGGTTCCTCTTTGCAGCAGCACCAGACCTTCCTGGGCACTGTTGTCAACCTGCTGTGTTTTCTTTCAACTAACAAATCCCAATTGCCTTTCCAGAATTTGTGGGTTTAAGATAATTTATTGAGCTTTCTTAAATATTGTCCCACTGATCCCCTTTTTGCCCTGGTGCCAGCTGCTCCAGTAATCGAAGCAATAATTATTTCTGTGTTTTACATTGGCAAATAAATGTTAAAATTTTTCAAAATTATGCTCACTGTTCTAACTGATTTTTCTGTTTAACACAGATCCCACTTTTCTGTTTATTTGCCACACTTCACTAAAATGTGGTGGAGTTCCAACCCTCGCTGTCCCAGCAAACAGAATTTTCTCTCCTTAACTGCTCTGAACCTGCAACCACCAGATGGCATTTCCAGCCTGTGCAGGTCATTGCAGAATTAAAAGTTATTTCTTGTCTGAGTGTCCAGATTTTCTGAGTCTGTTCTATTAACATCTCACTCTGAGTTTAATTTTTTTCCTCTGCTTTTAATTGGGGTCTATTTAAAAAAATTAAATGGTCAGGTGGGGTTGATGAAGTTCAGTGGTGTTTTAGTTAAATGAAGCACAAATGTATTAAAAATCAGGATTAAAAGCTGTTTCAAGACAAATAATCTCGATTTCTTTTAATGCTGAATTTGTTAGATATGTTCTAGTACCAGTAAATTACTGAAATCAAGATCCATAGGACAATTACAGAGGATCAGTTGCAGATTTACCTGTCCCCAAATGTTTTTGGTGCTGCTCCTTTCCATGTTCCACCCAAACCATACGCAGCTGGAGCATTCACAATGTCTAATGTACATTATTTTTCTGCTCTCTCCATATTCCTCTTTCATTCTTAACCTTATTTTGATACCAGGATTTCCTTCTCACCTCTGCAGGGAGTTAAATGATGTCAAAATAAGGTTTCTAATAGTGAAATCAGAGGTCAGGAGACTGCAACACCTCATTGCCAAGGGCACTGCAACCCATTTGTTTTGTGGCTGTATTTATCTTTTGCTCAAGGTGAAAACAAAGACACATCAGCTGAAAAAGCAAGGCTCCCAATTTTAAATTAATTATTATTTTTCATACAAATGCATTATTGTAGCACCCAGAAGCCTGGAGGAGGCCTGACTGCAGCAGCTGCTCTGTGTGTCCTCAGATTGAGATTGTCCTCATCCCTGACATTTTTGCAGTCCATAAAATCCCAGATGTGCTGAACATTCTCCTTCCTGAGCTGGCTGTGCTAAAGGGAGTGAAAAACTGCTTTTCCTGGGCAGGGACATCTGCCACAAGACCAGGCTGCTCAAAGCCCCATCCAGCCTGGCCTTGGGTCATTCCTGACACCCCTCACCTCAAATCCACCCAGGTGATCCCCTCAAACCTCCTCTGTTCAGGAAGTTTTCATCCTGTGTTCATCCAGTTTAATGGGATGGAGATATTCCAGGAATCCAGTGCAGTATTGGGGCTTCTGCATCTTCTTTTGGTCAGATTTTAATATCTTAAATCTGTATTTTTCTTTTATTGCCTTGTATTGTAAATAAAAATTGTATTTACACTGTGGAGGAAAAGCAGAACAATTAAATAGAAAAATTAGAACAATAGAACAATTAAATAGAAAGTGAGATTTTCTAAAATTAAAAATGGGCATTCCTGAAAACACAGAACTCTCTTTAAAAAACCCGATCAGTCCAAAGGAGTAAAGTTGTCAAAATACACCTCCCAGATGCAGAGAGGAGTGCACTTTGTGTGCCTGAAGATTCTGATGCTTTTAAAGAGCTGTTTCTCCATCCACACTCCCTTTGTGTTTCCTTTTTGCTGTTGTGCCCTCAGTTTTTCTTGTGCACATCTTCCAGTTCTCCAGAGCTCTTAGGAAGGGAGACACTGATCAGTGACAGGAGCTCAGGAGCACGTTCAGCCAAGTGCTGCGTGCTGTTCCTTGCCTTGCAGAGTGACCTGGGAGAGCAGGAGCACGGTGACATTTACAGTGGATAATCCATCGATCGTGGCACAAAACAAAGGCAATCAGCAGGAGGGCTGTGATCGTTTCATTGAGCCCCATGAGCAGCACTCTGTACATTGATCCAAAAATGCCTCGGAGCTGCAGCTTCTCAATGTCACGACTCTCCCCATGGGCGCCTTATTTTGTAATTTGCTGGTTCTTCAAAGTGTTTTGAACTTTCCAACATCACTGAATCCCTTTCCCTGAGTGTTGCTCAGTGTCAGGTAAGAGATTAAAATCCAGGCTGCTGAGTGGGAGTGGTTTCCTCCCCTTCTGTATTTGTTGAGGTCTTTAGAAGTGACTCCACTTTTCTAAAAGTGAGGTCAGGGAAGCCAAATTCACCCATATCTGGCCTTCACCAAGCTCCTCATGAATGGGCTCCACTGAGTATGTTCATTTTTTATTACTCTGCATCATGCAGAAGTGACATTGTGGCTTTAAAAGCCAGCAGTTCATCCTCATTGGAAACCCTGGAGTCACTGGTGATGTGTAGAAATAGCTGGGTATTTAATAAAAAGTTCAGTTCTGACATTAATAGTTGGATATTTAATAAGAAGTTTGACATAAGAAGAAAGCGGTTCCCCAGTTCAAGCCAACATCTGGGATTCTTCCCAAACCTCTCTGTACCAATGTTCATTATTGTATTTTATAGTAAGTAAAATCAGGTTTACAATCTCCTGAACCTTCTGGTGGTACTAAAAATACAGCTAATAATTGTCTATACATCTTGTTTTTACTGGAAATAAAAATCCTCTGGATCGAGATGTAGCCGCGTACTATAGCCAAGCTGTAAACACTTGTCCTCCAAAAAAATGTTCAAGTTAGGGTGGAACATGAATTTATAAGCTCAATGGTTTGTCTTAATTGTGTTACCTCTGACATCACAGGCTCAGTAGAATAACCACATCTCTCATGATTTCACCCTTTTCTGAGGGTTTTCACCCGTGGCTCTGTCCCTTTTCCTGCTGCACACCTGCCCTGCTCCCTTTGGTGTGTCAGGTCCATCAGGATCTCATGCTTGGCACGCTGCTCAGCAATTCCACCTATGGAAATGTGTGTGGAGAGATGGTATCTGGCAATTAGATACATTACCTGAGATTTCACAATGCTCTCACCGAGTTAATCCTCCTGTTTTTCAAGGATTGTAGAGGCAAGGAGGGCCATAAATTACCTGCAGTATTGTTTTTGTTGTTGAATTGAACTAAGAAAAATGGAGAGCTTTTCATGTGCCAACTATTTACTTAGCTGCCTGCAGTTCTGTGCAAGTCAAGTTTTGGGTGAGGAGGTCTTTCACAGTTGAGTGTGGTTGTGTTTGAAACAGAAAATGGTAAAATCTGAAGCTGTTAGAGTTGGTACAAACCTTCACCAAGTTTCTGATGATTCCGCTGTTTGTAGCTTGGAATATTTTGCACACATGTTCCGACTTTGCATCCACAGCATTTCTTAAAGCAACAAGTCTGCAGCAGACACGAGAGCTACCATCAGGAAACTTGTTTGACAGTTTAAACAGGCAGCATCTGTGTTTCCTACATTTCATAGTACACAAAAAAGAACCAGGATTGCCCATAGCTCAATTAATTCAAGATGTTGTCGCATGGTGGAACTCTGTTTTGGATATGTTAAAAAAAAAAAAAAAAAATCTCATTGAAGAAAGAGATTTTGCCCTCATATTTGGCTGAGTTTCATCAATATCACCTCCTCGGTGGAATAATACTGAGAGCAGTTGGCTTGAATTTGGAGAATTAAGATAAATTGGTGGCCATCAGGGCTGTCCTCCTGTGCTTCCAGCTACATCTCTGTTAGAAGTGAATTTGGGATTTTCAAATATCAAAGCAGTGTAAGAGATTTGAATTGGGGGCCACTTAAGTGTCTTTTTAAAAAGCACTGAAACTGTCACCATTATCAACAAAAAGAGCAGTTGCCTTGCAGGGCTTGGGCTCAGCAGAGCGCATAAACAGATGCTTTAGGCAAAGCCCACGAGGGATGTTTTGATGAGGTGGACTCCAGGAGAGCCAGGACACCACAGTGAGGTCCAGCCTTGCAGCAGAGGACATAAAGCATCTCAACAATTTGGTTATAATTAAAAGGACTGTGTTCTGGCACCTGCTTCCAGATTTTTGTTGCTACAAAGGAATAATATAAAACAAAAGTAATATAAAATTTGCTCTTCTGTGACAGAGGGCCTCCAACTGCCTGGAATTTGGCTGGGTGGGAGAAGTGGGAACGCTTTCCCAGAAGCTGCAATCGCAGCTCAGGTTGCGATAGCGGCGTTGAATGATACCTGAGCCCCTGATTTTATCTGTTGGCTGCAGTGGGGCTCTTTGCAGGGCAGGAGATTATTCCAAGTGTTGTGTCTGAGCCCCTGGCTGTTGCCTCTGGTGGCATGAGGTACTTCTGCCTGCAGGAGCAGGTTTCACACACAGGAGCTGTGCCATGGCCAGAGCTGCTGCCATGGCTGGTGAATTGTTGGGATCTCTCGCTGCTCACAGTGACCCCAAGGAAAGTTAGAAAGTCTCTTTTCTCCCAGCCCAGCACTTGAAGAAGGAGTCAGAACTCTTCATTTCTCGGTCTCAAGGTTGTTTATTGTATCTTATCTATAATTTTTTTTCTCCTGTCCTGCCGAGGTCCATCCAGCAGGACAGTTCAGGCACTCTGCCTGCCCCCAGGGTGGTGTTACGTCTTTATATTAAAAACTACCTGTACAATATTTACAATGACTTTCCAATACCCATCACCTATGCTAGACAGTGAGCTTCTACTCTAAACCAATCTGTAAGTGCCAACATCACAGCAGAAGATGGAGGCCAAGAAGAAGGAGAAAGGCTGGACACGCCCAGTTCCCTCCATCTTGCTCCCTGAACCTCCATTCTAGAAACCCCAAAATCTGCTTTTTCACCTTGTGATAAATTCACCATCATTCTACTTAATTTGTCATGGCTTGCAGATCTTCATCTAAGGCTGGTAACTTGCTCCACTGTTCATAACCAAAACCACACAGGCACGTTGGGCTCTGTGCCAGGGTCTCTGAGCCCCCTGGCAGGGGTCTGGGCTGCTCAGGACAGCCGGAGGGATGTCCTGGGTCCTGACAGTGAAATAGCCTACAAATAAAACCAGTTTTGTGTCAGTGTCTGTACTCAGAAATCCTTCCCCACACATCTTCCTGGCTTTTTGAACATGCAGTGAAAATCATGCACACTTACTTGAAAATTTATGTGTTGACCTGAGTATTATCTCTGGGGAGGACTCCTTGGGTCAGTCAAAGTGAATTAAAACCAAATGCGTCTGTTTTTCATGTTTACTCTTTCCATAAACACTGCACATATGCAGTGTGCAGCTGCTATCCTGGAAGGTTTTCTTCCCCCTGTTGGGGAGATCTGTGCTTTAAGAGCAAGTTCTGTTGATAGTGCTGTAGAAGGCAGAAGTGATGCCGGCCCACTTCACAAATCATTTATCAAACTGGAGGAATTTCAAGGAAGGTAAGATGAAGCTGGGGCTAAGACAGTCAGTGCACAGAGCATTTCAGTAAATAAAAGTCGCAGGAGTCAATGCCTTTCCCCTCTGCTTAGATCAACTCCAGACAAAACAAGATTGAAAGGTACAGAACATTTCCTTGGGGGAAGATTACCATTTATTTTTATTGATTAGGGCTCTCAGGCTGTGACCTCAAGCACTCCTTACAGTTCCTTCTCCCAGCTTTGGTCCCCCCTTGCTGCTTGTTTGCTCTGATGGAGCAGCCTGTGTTCCCCTGTGGCACTGAGGGCTCCCCAGAGCTGGTGTGATTCTCCATTTTGCTGTGTTCAGGCCAAGCCTGACACCAGGAATGTGCTGAGCCACTTAATCCCTTGGATGCACCACTCCTGCTCCTGAAAAAACAGGGGGTGATGTTTAATCAGCCCCACCAGGAACTCTGACATCCTCAGGCAAGGACATGGAGGAGCTGGAGCGTGGCCAGGGGAGGGAATGGAGCTAGGAAGGGGCTGGAGAATCCCTGAGGAGCTGGGAAGGGCCTGGAGAATCCCTGAGGAGCTGGGAAGGGCCTGGAGAATCCCTGAGGAGCTGGGAAGGGGCTGGAGAATCCCTGAGGGGCTGGGAAGGGCCTGGAGAATCCCTGAGGAGCCTGGAGAATCCCTGAGGAGCTGGGAAGGGCCTGGAGAATCCCTGAGGAGCTGGGAAGGGGTTGGAGAATCCCTGAGGAGCTGGGAAGGGAATGGAGAATCCCTGAGGAGCTGGGAAGGGGCTGGAGAATCCCTGAGGAGCTGGGAAGGGAATGGAGAATCCCTGAGGAGCTGGGAAGGGGCTGGAGAATCCCTGAGGGAGCTGGGAAGGGAATGGAGAATCCCTCAGGGGCTGGGAAGGGGCTGGAGAATCCCTGAGGGCCTGGAGAATCCCTGAGGAGCTGGGAAGGGAATGGAGAATCCCTGAGGGGCTGGAGAATCCCTGAGGAGCTGGGAAGGGGCTGGAGAATCCCTGAGGAGCTGGGAAGGGGCTGAGCCTGGAGCAAAGGAGGCTCAGGGGCCCTTGTGGCCCTGCACAGCTCCTGCCAGGAGGGCACAGCCAGGGGCTCGGGCTCTGCTCCAGGGAACAGGGACAGGAGCAGAGGGAACGGCCTCAGGCTGTGCTGGGGAAGCTTCAATTGGATATTAGGGAAAAGCTCTTCACAGAAAGGGCTGTTCAGCCCTGGCACAGCTGCCCAGGGCAGTGGTGGAGTCCCCATCCCTGGAGGGATTTAAAAGCCATGTGGATGTAGCACCTGGGGACATGGGACAGTGGTGGACTTGGCAGTGCTGGGTTGATGGGTGGACTTGATGATCTTAGAAAGCTTTCCAGCCTTAGTGATTCTGTGATTCTGTGATTCCATGAAGGGACTGTAAGTGCAAAGAACCACTGTGGGTGCTGCAGGGTGGGGTAAAGCCCTGTGGAAGGGGCTAACAGCAGGCCTGTTAGCTAAAGAAGCGAGAAGAAGCCGAGAAGTAAGAAGCTGATAAGGAGCTCTCTCCAAGGCTGTAACCAAGGAGACCAAGAGAAGAAAGATAAGAACACCTTGCAGCTGGATGAAGTATTTTTAAAAAGATAGGTGAAGTCACTATAACTTTTTACCAAAAGCATTATGTTGACTTCTTGTGGCCAATAGCTAAGGTAGAAGAAGCATAAACAATTGGAAAGTGTATAAAAGTTAGCCATGTTCAAAAATAAAGAGTTGCCAACTGAGACTGCTTGTGGTCTCTGCTTTGTGTCATGACCGCCTCGACAGCGACAAAGCCCAAGCTTTTTCTGCTCTATCAAGAAAATGACAGATAAGGCGAAGCTCGAGGACAAATCGCAAGAGAATTTTTATGAATGTAAAACACGGTTGAGTGGAAATGTTTGGATAACAGGGAGCTGGGCCTGCTGACCTCTGAAAGTCCTGCCTTCCCACCTCAATTATTCTGCAGTTCTGTGGCTGAGATTCCAAGATGGACTCTTCCTGTCCCATCCCTGGGCTGGCACGTGATGGGAGCCACCAACCTGGGGGAAGAGCATGCAGTGAAACCCTTTCCTGCTTGAATAGGTTTGCAGAATGTCAACCAATTTCCCCAGCAGCCAGGACCTTTTGGATTCATTCTACATCCTTTTATTGCTGTTGCCATAGTGAAAGACACTAATTCACCTTTGTGGGAAACTTAATAAAAATCAGTCCATGGATCATTAGAAATGCTTGTGGTGAATTTTAGAGACGGGCTTTTCACAATCTGTTAATCCACTGGCTGAAGAGTTGGTTATCCCATTCTCTTGTGTGGGATCTTTACAGGGCACAGAGTAGCTGTGCTGCCTTTGACTGCAGTTGTCTGGAAATAGGCAAAAAAAGCTCACAGCTACTGTGTGGTTTAATTTAAATGCCAAAATTACCTTGGGGGTGACTGTTTGCTCTCCAGAGAATGGAGCTGCCTGGGAAACCCCTGCAAAGTACTGAGCACACTGAACTGGGCTGGCATTCATCAGAAATTGTCATTTAGGGGCTAAATGAGAGGGGCTGTTCCACAGACACTGAGGATGTGTTTGGCTTGTTGGGTGAGTTAACAGGGGGGCAGATTTGTACAGAGCCAGATTCCAGCTGGCACCCTGGGCCACTTTACCTGGGTGACAAAATACAAAATACACTCAGCTACCCCTGCAAGAACTGCTTCTGGTTTGGAGGTGTGTGGATGCTGATTATAACCCTTGTTTTTCAGAGTTCTCTAAAAAGGCAGGAGGAAGACGACAGCCAGAAACGAACCACTGTGAGCACTGGGATATTTACTCAGTAGGGTTTTTCTGGTGTTTCATTTCACAGCAGACATTTCTGCAGTCACAAATGAACCTTTCTCCCATCCAAAAGCACTCAGAGGCTCTGCCATCCTCAGCCAGACTTGGATCCCTGCTCAGGGGCTCTTCCTGCCCCCCAAAAACCCCAAATCCCAGCCATGGCAGGGCATCCCCCTGCCACGGGGAACTGCTTTTGGTTTGGAGGTGTGTGGATGCTGGTTATAAGCCCTTGTTTTTCAGAGTTCTCTAAAAAGGCGGGAGGAAGACAACAGCCAGAAACGAACCACTGTGAGCACTGGGATATTTACTGGGAAATATCAGGCAGAAACAAACCACTGTGAGCACTGGGACATTTACTCAGTAGGGTTTTTCTAGTGTTTCATTTCACAGCAGACATTTCTGCAGTCACAAATGAACCTTTCTCCCATCCAAAAGCACTCAGAGGCTCTGCCATCCTCAGCCAGACTTGGATCCCTGCTCAGGGGCTCTTCCTGCCCCCAAAAACCCCAAACCATGGCAGGGCATCCCCCTGGCACGGGGTGGCTGAGCTGTGGCCAGTCCCCAGCCCTCAGTGGGGATCCCTGCATTGTGCTGGGGCTGGATTGTGCTCTCAATGGGATTAGCCTGGGGAAGGGGTGAAAGGCTGTGGGAAAACCTGCGTGTGTCGCGTTTCCCCGTCGGGCTGCCGCAGCTGAGCGTCGCCACCCGGCCCACAATGGGGTTAAAAAAGTTAAGGGAGACTGTTGTGGTAGCTGGATTTTTGAATTATGTATTCATGGATCTGCATAATAGCCTTTCAGATGGGGTATTGTTGTTTAAAAGCACAATCTGGGGATTGTGGAAGGGGAGACAGGGATGGAGAAGCACAGAGGGTGAAGAACGTGGAAAACTTAAGACTTAATCAAAGGAGAGTGACAAATTGTATGAAATGAGATTTTCTCCCCTGCTTACACTGTGCCTACAGGACAAGTTTTCACTTGGACATGCTGACTCCTCTCCCAGCCTGATCATATTTGTGTTTTCTCTCTTGGCTGGGCTCTGAGAGCCCTGAGAGGGAATGCAGCAGAGCTGCAAATGCAGATCCCTGCTCTGCTCATCCCTGCTCACCCAGCTGCTTCTGGATTTTCCTGTCTCCAGCAGAGCTGAGATGAGCAATGGGAGCTTCCCTGGTTTGTTCAATGCCAGGCTGCATCCATCAGAGGAGATGGAGAGGTGTTTGGAAAGGGATGAAGATGGGAGAGCCCCAGTTCAGAGCCCCATTCATGCTCCCAATGCAGCCTCAGTGACACAATCCCCTTTTATCCACAGCTGGAAGAGGAGGACAGTGATGGGCAGGAGAATGAGAAGAACCCTCTTTCCTGCCTCCTTAATGGACACAACACAACACTGGGCTCCAAACACATTTTCTTGTGAGCAAAAAAGATTTTTTTCTATTATTCCCCCCTCGCCCGCAAGATTATCTAGGAAATACAACAGAAAAAATATTTTCTCCCCCAAAGAGTCCATTCCAAAATGCAAGAGACTCTAATCATGCTGTAGTGGGCCCTCCTCAAAGCCTTCAAGAGCCTTGTTCAGGGTGCCAAATGTGCTCCTTGACGGGGAGAACACATCCCCTTTATTCTACAGCGCTGCAGAAGTGAAGAATTCCCTTTCTGCTCCAAGTGGATGTACAATCTGCAGGAATGTGCCCAAATAAACTCGCTGATTTGGCAGGGCCAGCAGTAAATTCATTAGTAAAACATACATTATAATGTCCCCAATCAGCTCAGTGTGGCCTGTGCTGCTGCTGCTGCTGCTGAACAAACGTGCACATTGTCAGCTGTGACAGCCTCTGGAATTTGGCCCAAAGCTGCAGGGCCTTAAAGCACAGGGATTTTCCATAGCATCTATTTTTAGTAATTATATAGAGCCTGCTTGGAGTAATACCTGGACTCCTCTTGATGTTCAATGTATTTATTCTCCCTGTGAGGTCGGCAGGAGTGAGCACAAGCCAGTTTAGCTGTGCTGTGGCTCTTTTCTGCTGAATGGCTGGAAACTGGGGAGGTTTATGCCTCTGTAGGGGAGGCCCAGCCACAAACACAACAAGCTCGAGGCCTTTTTAATGCATTAGGTGCAATTAAAGGTATTTCCAGAAATGTCAGGTGGCCACCTGCTATTGGTAGAGTGGGGACAATATGTTTTTCCCACTTCTTGTATTTTTCTTGACATTTTGTATGTAAAATACCACTGTTGTGTAAATGTAAACACAGTCCATTTTACATGACAACACTGTTTTCATTTCCCAGAACTTATGAGCCAAGGAGGAGATGCACTTGATTTAACTGAGTTTTAAAGGGACTTTTTGGAAGTGGATTGAAAGGGACTATTTTTTTTCTTTTAGTTCTTTATTCTCTCCTGGAGAACTGGTTGTGCTGGGCAGTTTGCTCAGTGGGCCTTGCTCCCATGGTGTAGCTCCACTCCCTGCAGAGCCACAGCTCACCCTGTGTCTTCTAACTCTGGGTTTTTCTCTCCTGCCCCTCATGCCATCTTTTGGTCAGCCTTGGCTGGTTTTTGAGGGTTGGCACTTGTCATGTTCCAGCTGGCTCCCCTGTGCCATCACCTTGAGTGCATGAACAGGCTCCATCCCAACAAACAGGTTTTTCCTGGGGCTGTGTTTTTCAAAGCTGCCCAGACTCGTCCTCCTGTCAGCCACATCCTTGGCACAGCCACTTTCTGCTCCTTCCCTGCTTGACCAGCCAGCAGGCAAATCCTCTGGCTGCCCTCGTGGGGTCACCTCTCTCAGCCTCTGAGCTTGCTGTGAAGTCTCCTCAAATAACATTGGAGCTTGGAGCTTCTCCCTCCTCGTGCCTCTCAAGGAGTTTTGGCCTGTTCCAGAGAAGGTTTGACTGTCCTTTTGCTCAGTGTGAGGTGCTGCTGGGCTGCCTGGATCCTCCCTGAGATGTGCAGATATGGGAAGAGGTGGCCAGTTGTGACGGCGTTCACAGGGTCTCAGGATGAGGGAAGAGACGAGGACCTGACCCCATGTTTCAGAAGGCTGATAGAAGAAAGGATTTCATCAAAAGGCTGGCTAAGAACAGAAAAAGAAAGAATGATAACAAAGGCTTGTGTCTCAGACTCCCTGTCCGAGCCAGCAGACTGTGACTGGTCATTAATTAGAAACAACCACACGAGACCAATCCCAGATGCACCTGTTGCATTCCACAGCAGCAGATAACCATTGTTCCTGAGGCCTCTCATCTTCTCAGGAGGAAAAATCCTAAGGAGAGGATTTTTCATAAAAGATGCCTGTGACAGCCAGTCCCTGGCTGTTTGCATGGCACCCCCTCCCTGCTCTCCCAGCCTCTGGAAAAGGCTCTCTGAGCACATCCCTGTTTTCCTCCTCTGCTCCCACAGCCCTGGAGATGTCTCCTGTTTTCTTTGGCTGCATCCCATGTGTTTTCTTCACTTGGGACCAGCCTGTCCCTCCTTGCTGGTGCTTCCCAGCAAGAGTTACCTCTCTCCTCAGGGCTGATATCACCCTGAAGTGATGCTCTGAGGGCTGAACCCCTCTGCTCTGGGGGAGCTGGGGGGCTCCCCTGGAGGAGAAAAGGCTCCAAGTGATTCTTCCAGTGCCTAAAGGGGCTCCAAGAGAGATGGAGAGGGACTGGGGACAAGGCACGGGGGGACAGGATACAGGGAATGGCTTCCACTGCCAGAGGGTTGGATGGGATATTGGGAAGAAATTGTTCCCCATGAGGGTGGGCAGGCCCAGCCTCAGAGCAGCTCTGGCTGCCCCTGGATCCCTGGCAGTGCCCAAGGCCAGGTTGGATGGGCTTGAAGCACCCTGGGACAGTGGAAGGTGTCCCTGCCCGTGGCTGGGGTGGCACTGGATGGGATTTGAGGTCCCTTCTGACCCAAATCAGTTTATGGTTCATTCTGTGAAATGGCTCTGACAGTCCTTCACCGACTCTGATGGAGCAGGAGATCCCACTGGACTGATGGGATCTGTCCTTTTCTCCAGCTCTGGAAAATTCTCCTGGAACATGGTACTCCTGCTCCATGTGTGTCCATCCCACAAACCTCCATCCCAGCTGCCCACACTGTTCCCCCTGGTGGCTGCTGGACTCCTCCTGTGTCACCCAGCTGCCACTGCAGAGCAGAGGCTCTGCTCTCAGCCTGGGACAATTTCTCTTAAAAATGTCTTCTCTTGAAGACAATCTGTTCCTGTGTCCTACAAACACTCCCACCCCTGTCTGGCAAACTGTTTTGTCTTCCAAATTAAACACAGAGCCCCAGCATGTTTTGCTCTGCAGTGCAAGTATGCATCCCTTCCTTTTCTTCCTGATTTTTCTGTGGGATGCATGAAAAGAGTGAAATCTCTCTACAGCCTCTTTCTGTTTGAGATTGCAGAAGTCCCTGGACACTTTCATTAGGTGTTCTAGAGCTCATTAATCCTGGCAGTTGCACATCATCCACTTCTTTTCCCTTTTCCCTTGTGAGATAGAAAGAAATTTTGCTTTCCTTTTCTCCTCTTTATTTCTCTCCTGGTGAGCTGTGAAGTCAGACTCAGTTCTTGCTTCCACTGCTTGCACAAGTGTTTTTACTCAGGAAACTCCAGTTCCTTGGCAGTCTGAGTCCACGTGGCTGAGTCCAAACTTGTTTTCTTTAGGAGATGCAATAGCGGGAGCCTTTGCCATCCCCCTGTGTGTCTGTGACCCCTCAGAGGTGGGACAGATGTGACAGGGAAGTCCCACACTCACAGACCATACAGACTGGCTCACAGGGAGCCAGGGCTCCAACACACCATCCAATGTCCCTGGGTCAGCAGGGATTTGGGAACAACCTCACCTCTGCTCCTGGCTTCCTGCAGGAGCGGCGCAGTTCATCTCAGCCCGGTCTGTGCTGAGGTGTTTCACCAATTCCTGAGTTTGCCTTTGCTGTGGGATAAAAGTGTGTGAGGAATGAGGGGTCCAGAGGGATGTCCTGCTCCATCAATCCACAGGGATCTCCTGCTCTATCAATCCACAGGGATCTCCTGCTCCATCAGCCCCATGGGATGTCCTGCTCCATCAATCCACAGGGATGTCCTGCTCTATCAATCCACAGGGATGTCCTGCTCCATCAATCCACAGGGATGTCCTGCTCCATCAATCCACAGGGATCTCCTGCTCCATCAGCCCCATGGGTTCTCCTGCTCAATCAATCCACAGGGATGTCCTGCTCCATCAACCCCATGGGATATCCTACTCCATCAATCCAGAGGGATGTCCTGCTCCATCATTCCAAAGAGATGTCCTGCTCCATCATTCCACAGGGATGTCCTGCTCCATTGGCCCCATGGGATATCCTACTCCATCAATCCAGAGGGATGTCCTGCTCCATCATTCCACAGGGATGTCCTGCTCCATCGGCCCCATGGGATGTCCTGCTCCATCAGCCCCATGGGTTCTCCTGCTCCATCAATCCACAGGGATGTCCTGCTCCATCAGCCCCATGGGATGTCCTGCTCCATCAGCCCCATGGAATCTCCTGCTCCATCAATCCACAGGGATCTCCTGTCCCAGCCAGTGTGACCACGAGCAGCACCTGAGGATTTTGCCCACTTTGTGACCCCCGTGGCCAGCTCAGCCATGGGCAGGGACTCTGCTTCACCTGAGGCTTGTGCAGCCCCCTGGGCAGGGCCAGGCTCAGCTGTAGCCCTCAGGTGATGCTGTGAGTCAATAACTACCACACCTGTATCCAGGTAAAGCAGCCTAAACCATGCCCAGGTGAATCCTCACTGTTGATTCCCACTGGAGGTGCCAGTGACAGATTCTGAGGCATTGTGATCTTCAAAGACTGGTTTGAATGACTCTCCTTCATTTTCCTTTCTATGGCCAGACCCCCTGATCCCCTGGAGATCCCAATCAGCATGGACAAAGAGCTCCAGGTTTTCTGGAAAACCCTCTGGATTTACTGCTGTGAGATGATTAACATTCTTGAGGTAATTTTAAATCAAATGAAGGAAACCACAGCATCAACCTGCAGCATTTCCAAGTAATTTTGGTAATGGAATATCATGTCTGAATGTCTGTGACATGTTTGATTTCTTTTAGGCTGGGTTTCTAATTTTATTTAACCAGAGCATGAAGCCTTGCAGTCAGAGCCATGAGATGTGCACTTTTGGAAAAGTATGAACACCTCCTTGGCAATACTTGAGAGGAAAAATTTAGGTAGGCTGTAGGGCATAGGCCAACAAGCCTGTCACTTTGGATGTAGAAAATGAGGTCATTGGGAATTATTTTTCTGCTGGTTTTAAACAGATTGATGGATAAAATGTTATGCAGAATAGCAAGCTGGTTTTGTAATCTGTATTTCCTGTTTGTTGACTATTGAACTACTTGTAAATGATTTAAGGGAAGGAAGGAAATATGAAATGGGAATAATAGGTTACCAAATACTGGAATTGCAGTGATTTTCTAGACACTGTTCTCATGGACAAGGTGCTTTATTTGAATGTCATGGTACAGACATGAAATTATTGAATGTTACATTTCTGGTATGAAATAGCATATGAATCAAGGAGTCTGATTGCATTGATTTTAATTTAAATGACAGTCCTAACATAAATTTTGCTTTGGAACCTAGTACTTGACTGCTTTTGACTGAAAAACCCTGGGCTGCATTGGAAAAGCAATGCTTCAAAGAAAGAGGTCCTTTTCCCAACAGGTTTAAAGAATTTATTGTAGCAAAATGCAACATGGGATTTTTATTCAAATCCATAGGTCAGGAATATGTTGTATTTGTGAAGCAAAGTTTTTTCACACAGTTACACACATCCATTTCTTCATATGTCTGGTATATAAGGAGTGGAGAGGCTTCTTAAAACTCTGCCTTAAGATGGAATGTTGAAAGTTAATGTATAAACCCACTGGGATCTAGATAAGACTCTGGGGATCTTCAATAATGGAGAAAATGAGGTGGACAGCAAAAGTAAACACTTGTTCCTATAAGAGTGCTAATGTACCTTTAAAAGCCCAAACATTGCAGTCCTTATAGAATTGAACAAATACTTTTCTTTCCTTTTCCCTGCTAAGTGAATTGGCTCTTTCTATATAAGCAGCTTTGCTTGGCGTTGACTTAAAGCCACCTCAGGGGTTTGGCAGCTGTGACTCTCCCCTTGGAGCCGCTCTGGGTTCTGATGGACACCCAAAGAGCAGCTCTGGGTTCTGATGGACACCCAAAGAGCAGCTCTGGGTTCTGATGGACACTGAGAGAGCAGCTCTGGGTTCTGATGGACACTGAGAGAGCAGCTCTGGGTTCTGATGGACACTCAGAGAGCAGCTCTGGGTTGTGATGGACACTCAGAGAGCAGCTCTGGGTTCAGATGGACGCTCAGAGAGCAGCTCTGGGTTCTGATGGACACCCAGAGAGCAGCTCTGGGTTCTGATGGACACTCAGAGAGCAGCTCTGGGTTCTGATGGACACTCAGAGAGCAGCTCTGGGTTCTGATGGACGCTCAGAGAGCAGCTCTGGGTTCTGATGGACACCCAAAGAGCAGCTCTGGGTTCTGATGGACACTCAGAGAGCAGCTCTGGGTTCAGATGGACACTCAGAGAGCAGCTCTGGGTTCTGATGGACACCCAAAGAGCAGCTCTGGGTTCTGATGGACACCCAGGGAGCAGCTCTGGGTTCGGATGGACACCCAGAGAGCAGCTCTGGGTTTGGATGGACACCCAAAGAGCAGCTCTGAGTTCGGATGGACGCTCAGAGAGCAGCTCTGGGTTCAGATGGACACCCAGAGAGCAGCTCTGGGTTCGGATGGACACTGAGAGAGCAGCTCTGGGTTCTGATGGACACTGAGAGAACAGCTCTGGGTTCTGATGGACACTCAGAGAGCAGCTCTGGGTTCGGATGGACACTGAGAGAGCAGCTCTGGGTTCTGATGGACACTGAGAGAACAGCTCTGGGTTCTGATGGACACTCAGAGAGCAGCTCTGGGTTCAGATGGACGCTCAGAGAGCAGCTCTGGGTTCTGATGGACACTGAGAGAGCAGCTCTGGGTTCTGATGGACACTCAGAGAGCAGCTCTGGGTTCTGATGGACACCCAGAGAGCAGCTCTGGGTTCTGATGGACACTGAGAGAGCAGCTCTGCTCTAGGAGAGCAGAATGGGCTGGACTTGTGTCCTCTGCCACCCCACAGCTCCACTTTCCTCATCCTTCACAGCTGCCCTGTCCCACAGTCACCAGTTTCAAATGGCCCTCATGAGTACTTAGCAGTTACCTGATTCCCAGAGGTGTTTTTGTAACTTTTTCCTCTGTTCTTGCCCTGTGAGAACGCTTTGCAGGAGGGGATTGTCACAGCCTGGTTTTCTGTGTGACTTGTAAACAGATTCAGGTGCTTTTTTACAGCCAACAAAGCAGATGGAGGTAGCTTTAAAAAAATAATGTAGTTAACAGGACACTGCATGACTTGTGCAGTGAGAGCTGACTTTGTTGGAGAAATGTTTCAGAAAGGAGAGCTACAACATGGTGTGTTTCATGGCATGTAGTGCAAATTCACTTGACTTTGTGTACCGGGGCAGCTGGAGCTATGTGGGTCTGACTGGAAATGTGATCTGACACTGAGACACATTCACACTCATCCTCAGGCTCAGAGCAGGATTTGGGAAGGCATGCAGTGGCTGGAAATGGATGGGATTTGCACTCCTAAATCAGTCAGGCACATAAAATATCTTTTGTTTTGCTTTTTCTTTCTTTTTTATTTAATCAGACTCAAATCAGAAAGGCCAAAATCAGGTCTCCTCACTGTCCTGTTTTTCCTCCCAAAGACTGTGCTCACCCTAAACCTGAATTTGGCCTCTTTGTAGGCAACATAATCCTGATTTTCATATTATAACTTCCTATGTAAGACCTCATCTGCCCTCGCATGCCACATCACACGTGGGCTTGCGAAGTAACTTATAAGAGCACCTTGTGGAAACTGGCTAACAATTCTGTCCATTTCCCTCCCCATATTCTTTGCTCTATTGCCCCCTGTTTTCCCCCCATTCCTTTCCTTTAATGTGGAAGTTGGCCCGGTATCTTCCTTAATTCTATAAACCTCTGTGGTATTTAAGAAAGCATCTGGATCTGCTAACGCTCCTCTAATCCTTTGTATTACAGCTTTTGAAGGTGGGAGCTTTTGAAGGTGGGAAGAATCCCAGGTAGTTTGTTTTCTTCTTGGACGTGTTAATAAGACTGGATGCAAAAAAAAAAGTGAATTTTAGAGAGAACGTGTTCTTTCAGGTAATTGAACACATTGTTTCAGGGTATGTTCTTAACTGCTGCTTTAGAAGTAAGCCAGAACCTGTCGGAATGGTAATTGAATAATGAGTGCAAAGGAGTCAGAGAGCTGCTGGATAAAAATAATAGTTTAATCAGGCCTGATGGCAACACAGAGCTGCTACTGCCCCAAATTCCGGCTGGTACTTTTCCCCTGGTGCAGCCACGTCCCCGAATCCCTGCAGACACAGCATTTGCAACCCGCGGCAGCAGACAGAGGCTTTTCTCATGACCTATTGTGCATCCTCCCCCCGGATGGGCTCCTGTGCCGCACAAAGGGCTGGGGCTTGTGCCCCTCTGCATTTCACACAGCAATGGCACCGCGCACCCCTTTCAAGGGACACCCAGTGCCTCGTTCTCTCCTCTATTCATGGGGGATTTAATTGCCCCGCACATCAAAAGAGGGATATCCCCAATTACCGTCCCCCTCCGGCCTCGCTGCCTGTCTCGGGATGCGGGATGCGTGCCAAGGGATCCAAGGGAGGAGAATGGAAGTGTCCAAATGCCGGCCAGGGGAGACAGGGGGGAAAAGGAAACTGGCACAGACAAACCGGTGTTAAAGCTCCTTGCTTCAAATCTCTCCGTTTTCCTTTTCCTATTTTTCCCCTTTCCTTTTTTCCTTTTTTCCCCTTTTCCTGTTTCCCTTTTTCCTTTTTTTCCCCTTTTCCTTTTTCCCCTTTTCCTTTTTCCCCTTTTCCTTTTTCCCCTTTTCCCCTTTTCCCCCTTTTTTCCTTTTTCTCCTTTTTCCCCTTTTCCTTTTTCCCCTTTTCCCCTTTTCCCCCTTTTTTCCTTTTTCTCCTTTTTCCCCTTTTCCTGTTTCCCCTTTTTCCCCTTTTCCTGTTTCCCCTTTTCCTTTTTTTCCCCTTTTTCCCCTTCCCCTTTTTCCCCTTTTCCCCTTTTCCTTTTCCCCCTTTCCTGTTTCCCCTTTTCCTGTTTCCCCCTTTCCTGTTTCCCCTTTTCCTTTTTCCCCTTTTCCTTTTTCCCCTTTTCCTTTTTCCCATTTCCCCTTTTCCCGTTTCCCCCTTTTCCCGTTTCCCCTTTTCCCGTTTCCCCTTTTCCCGTTTCCCCTTTTCCCGTTTCCCCTTTTCCCGTTTCCCCTTTTCCCGTTTCCCCCTTTCCCGTTTCCCCCCTTTCCCTTTTCCCCTTTTCCTTTTTCCCCTTTTTTTCCTTTTTCCACTTTTTTTCCTTTTTCCCCTTTTCCTTTTTCCCCTTTTCCTTTTTCCCCTTTTTCCCCTTTTCCTGTTTCCCCTTTTTCCCCTTTTCCTGTTTCCCCTTTTTCCCCTTTTCCTGTTTCCCCTTTTCCTTTTTTTCCCCTTTTTCCCCTTCCCCTTTTTCCCCTTTTCCGCTTTTCCTTTTCCCCTTTTCCTTTTCCCCCTTTCCCTTTTCCCCTTTTCCTTTTTCCCTTTTTCCTTTTTCCCCTTTTCCTTTTTCCCCTTTTTTTCCTTTTTCCCCTTTTCCTTTTTCCCCCTTTTCCTTTTTCCCCTTTTCCTTTTTCCCCTTTTCCTTTTTCCCCTTTTCCTTTTTCCCCTTTTCCTTTTTCCCCTTTTCCTTTTTCCCGTTTCCCCTTTTTCCCGTTTCCCCCTTTTCCCGTTTCCCCTTTTCCCGTTTCCCCTTTTCCCGTTTCCCCTTTTCCCGTTTCCCCCTTTTCCCGTTTCCCCTTTTCCCGTTTCCCCTTTTCCCGTTTTCCCTTTTTCCCCTTTTCCTTTTTCCCCTTTTTTTCCTTTTTCCCCTTTTTTTCCTTTTTCCCCTTTTCCCTTTTCCCGTTCCCCCCTTTTCCCGTTCCCCCTTTTCCCGTTCCCCCCTTTTCCCGTTCCCCCCTTTTCCCGTTCCCCCCTTTTCCCGTTCCCCCTTTTCCCGTTCCCCCCTTTTCCCGTTCCCCCTTTTCCGTTCCCCCTTTCCCGTTTCCCCCTTTCCCGTTTCCCCCTTTCCCTTTTCCCCTTTTCCTTTTTCCCTTTTTCCTTTTTCCCCTTTTCCTTTTTCCCCTTTTTTTCCTTTTTCCCCTTTTCCTTTTTCCCCTTTTCCTTTTTCCCCTTTTCCTTTTTCCCCTTTTCCTTTTTCCCCTTTTCCTTTTTCCCCTTTTCCTTTTTCCCGTTTCCCCTTTTCCCGTTTCCCCTTTTCCCGTTTCCCCTTTTCCCGTTTCCCCTTTTCCCGTTTCCCCTTTTCCCGTTTTCCCTTTTTCCCCTTTTCCTTTTTCCCCTTTTTTTCCTTTTTCCCCCTTTTTTTCCTTTTTCCCCTTTTCCCTTTTCCCGTTCCCCCTTTTCCCGTTCCCCCTTTTCCCGTTCCCCCTTTTCCCGTTCCCCCCTTTTCCCGTTCCCCCTTTACCGTTCCCCCTTTTCCGTTCCCCCTTTCCCGTTTCCCCCCTTTCCCGTTTCCCCCTTTCCCGTTTCCCCCCTTTCCCTTTTCCCCTTTTCCTTTTTCCCCTTTTTTTCCTTTTTCCCGTTTCCCCTTTTCCCGTTTCCCCTTTTTCCCTTTCCCCCCTTTTCCTTTTCCCCCCTTTTCCTTTTCCCCCCTTTTCCTTTTCCCCCCTTTTCCTTTTCCCCCCTTTTCCTTTCTCCCCCTTTTCCTGTTTCCCCTTTTCCTGTTTCCCCTTTTCCCGTTTCCCCTTTTCCTTTTTTTCCCCTTTTCCTTTTTTTCCCCTTTTCCTTTTTTTCCCCTTTTCCTTTTTTTCCCCTTTTCCTTTTTTTCCCCTTTTCCTTTTTTTCCCCTTTTCCTTTTTTTCCCCTTTTCCTTTTTTTTCCCTTTTCCTTTTTCCCCTTTTCCTTTTTCCCCTTTTCCTTCCCCCCTTTTCCTTTTTCCCCTTTTTCCTTTTTCCCTTTTCCTTTTCCCCCTTTTCCTTTTCCCCCCTTTTCCTTTCCCCCCCCTTTTCCTTTCCCCCCCCTTTTCCTGTTTCCCCTTTTCCTGTTTCCCCCTTTCCTTTTTTTCCCTTTTCCTTTTTTTCCCCTTTTCCTTTTTCCCCTTTTCCTTTTTCCCCTTTTCCCCTTTTCCCTTTTCCCTTTTCCCCTTTTCCTTCTTCCCCCTTTTCCTCCTTCCCCTTTTCCTCCTTCCCCTTTTCCTCCTTCCCCTTTTCCTTTTCCCCCTTTTCCCTTTCCCCCTTTTCCCTTTCCCCCTTTTCCCTTTCCCCCTTTTCCCCTTTCCCCTTTTCCCTTTCCCCCTTTTCCTTTGTCCCCTTTTCCTTTTTTTCCCTTTTCCTTTTTTTCCCTTTTCCTTTTTTCCCTTTTTCCCTTTTTCCCCTTTTTCCCTTTTTCCCCTTTTCCCCTTTTCCTCTTTTTTCCTTTTTCTCCCCTTTTTCCTTTTCCCCCTTTTTTCCTTTTCCCCCCTTTTCCTTTTTTCCCCCTTTTTTTCCCCTTTCCTTTTCCTCTTTCCTTTCCTTTTCCTCTATGACTGTCTACAGAATCTTTCCTGTCCTGGAGCACAGAGTTTTCCAGGAGCAGGAAAAGGCAGATACACTGTCTCTGACATGGGTCTTTGCCCTTCCATTCCCCAAAAAAATGGGTGATCTTTAAGGTCCTTTCCCAACAAACCATTTTATGATGCTCTGCACAGCACTGCAACTTTAGTGGTGCTTTATGCAAGGTGCTAGATGCCCATTCCCCAAAAATACTGCTTCTCTCCACCTCCTGCAGCTTCTGCTCTTTGCCAGTAATAAAGAATTACTTGATGAACAAAGCAAATCCAAACCATGTTAAGAACTGGGATTTTGGGGAAAAAAACTTCTGTGTAAACCTGCTGTAGCATTGTTGAGTACAATCTTACAGACAAATGAACTTGTTTTGTTTCATCAAAAGGCAGTAATGCTTGCCACCCTGAAAATTCAAACTCTCAAAATTCTCTGTTGTATTTTCCTCTTCACCCCCTTTTCTGTCTGTATTTCTTTTGTATTTGTTTTACACACCTACTAGAAGATGAAGCTCTGTTTTGTTTCTTTCTGGTAAGGTTTCTCTGCTGAAAAAAAAAGCAAAGGAAAAAAAAAAAAAAAAGGGATGACTGCATTCCTACAGTATGGGAAGCTCCCGGGGTGTTTGCAAAGACTTTTCCCTTCCAGCTTTGCTGCAATGGAGATCTCAGACAGAAATGCTGATTTAAAAAGTTTGTCATCTCACGGAGGAGTCAGGAAACTTTTTGGGCTGATTATAGAGATACGTCTTCAAAGGAAGTTAGGAATTCAGAGAAGACTTCACTAGGGCTGCACATCAAGGTGAAGAATGCATTTGAATTAGTAAATGATGAGGAAATTATTCAAACTCCCTGGAGGTTGCCTAGATAGGACAGTCTGGGGGAAAAAAAATGGCAGTGACTTGAAACCTTTCCAGAGAGACTTCCAGACATGAAAATTGACTTCTGCTCACATCCTGCATCCAAACCCTGCCCAGGATGCCTTGGAAATGCTTTGCCTGGAGGATGCCACCAACTCCCCAGGGAGCTGGCAAAGAGCAGGAGTAGCTGAGCAGATCCAAAAAGTGGTAACTTGCACCATGGTATGGCTGGGGCTCCCAAAAAATTTAGGCCAGCCCAAGTAAGTCTCAGTTTTGACTCTGTCCCTTCTTTGATTTTATGATTCTTAGCCTTGCTGTGCCACAACAGCCTCTCTGAGCAGCAGCTCCTGAGTTTCTTTTGGGTGTGTGGGTTAAAAAAAAGCCTGTGCACAAGCTGCATCTTCAGGCTGCAATCCTGGGAATCCCTAATCATGTTAAATGCATGAATAGTGTCCTTCAGGGAAATGCTGCTGTTTCTGTGCTGCAGGTGAAGCCCAGGCACAAAGATATTCAATATTAGGGCTCCCGGTGATTTTCTTGTACACATATGCAATTTCAAGTGGCTGTCTGTAAGATGCAAGATTAAAGGTGAAGAAAATGGGGAGAGACAGAAGTGTTTTCAAGTTTCTCTCAGATGGAGGAAAGCACAAAGAGACAGCACTTTTGTGAAGGCTGTTTAAGCAGCTGGAAAAAATGCCATTTGTCAGGGAGTTACGATAGTCTAGTCTAGACAAGACGAGTGCCTGCTTCCAAATCCTGACAAATTAATGTGTGCTGCAACTTGGAAACATAATTCAGATCCTGACAGAGATTTCTGTTGCATCACTGTGAGTGCACACACATATGCAGTAGCATATGCACCCACAGAGGGAAAATTCCATTTGTTTTACCTGGTGGGTTTATCCCCATGGTTTATAAGGTGGCTGTCAGTCACTAGGGCCACAGGCACAGCAGAATGGTTGCAAATGCCCACTTCAGGCTAGTGGAAAGCATTCCCCCCCCTTGGCACTAGCTAAAAAACCCACTAGCTGTCATTCAGAGCCAGGTTGGGGGGGTGAGCTGAGACAGTTCACTGGGCTGTGTGAACAGGCAAGTGCAGTGGAGATCATAAAGGTGATCAAAGTCTAATTTCAATAATCCTTCAGGTGGTTTTTGATATTTTTTTCCCTGCTACTTCTGCATGTTGGATGTCCCTGCCCCTTGTCCCCCCCTCCTCTTGATAAGGAGAGTGTGATGGACACTCTGATGCTGCAGAAGGTTCTACTTCACTGGGATACAGCCCTGGCTGGCCAAACCCTCCTACAAATGCATCATAATTTATCATATCATCAGCATCCAATGCCTGCACTAAAGAACCTGATCCCATTTGCCTCTGAGCATAAGACAACCATCTGTTTATTGTCTCAGAAAAAAGACTTGCACTCTTTTATAGCTGCAATAAAGCACAGTTTCATTGTCTGCAAGGGGTTATGGCCCTTCCTTCTACCTGTGGCTGTGAAAATTTGGACTTTCAGCTCCAGCATTCCCTGTTGCTGTTCCCCATCTCTCAGAGTGTTGTGAGCTGTTTCACTACAAGCTGCTCCCCCTCCACACTCTGTGAATGTGGAATTTCAGAACAGATTTTCCCTGCCAGCCTTGCTCCTCATTCTTGGTATTTGCACTTCCAGCATCTGGGAGCAGCGTAGGGAGCATATGTTGCTATAATTTATTTATGTTTAGGGGAAGCCTGGTGTAGGCTGTGCAGTGCTGAATTCCCCTCTCGATGGCTGTTTCCTTCATGTGTCAGCACAGTGTTTGCAGAGCTTTGGTGTTTCCTGTAGTAAAGACTTGATTCACTGTTGTGTCATGCCATGAATCCCCTGGTAGCCCCTGAAATGATATTTTTAGTTTCAAACAAGGGTTCTGATGCTCTGCAAGGCTCAGAAAACTTCTGTTTCTCTTTCCCTAAACTCCTCTTTATATCTTTGTCTTTTGGATCTTTTTCTGCTCATGGAGACCAAGGTCAATACTCTTCAAAAATAAAATTGGATGGCATAATTACTGTTCCGGCTCAGTTAAGAGCTTGAATGTTTCCATATTAATGTCTGTCATTCTCTTCTTTTGAATGACAGTGCTTCTGACTGGGAGCTGCCAAGAACAGTTTGAACATTAAAGATGCATGAGTAAAAACACTGTATTTTGTTAAGCCCAGTCCATTTGAATGTCTTAGAAATATGTGTTCATATCACATCAAAACTGCCAGCAGTGGCAGGGCTTTTCCTTTGCAGAAAGGGGGCCTTGTAAATAGTTGTATTCATTGGAGTTAAAATTAGGTTTCTGTGGTGTTGACTTGCAGCCAGCTTTTCCCACAGGGCAATTTATTTAAGGAAAAAAATAAGCCTTAAAATAGTAATGTACATATGACATATTCTGTGAACTCAAGAGTCCATTTGGACTAAAGCTTTCTTTGTATTTCTTTCATCCATGGTGCCTTAAAGGAGCAGCATGGCAGCAAACAAATGTCCCCTGAAAACACACAGATAATGCAACAGTTCCCTCCAATTTGAGCTCTCATAGGTGTCTTCTGTGGGGCTATAGACAGAAAAAGGGAATTAATTCTTCCTTGAACCATTGATCTGGGAGAGTTTGCCCAGTTCTTGGACCATGAAGGTGCTCTTTGTTGCCCCACTGCATTGCTTGGATTTGAAAATTAAACCAGGATTCAGATGGATGTTGCTGTATTTTATTTTTTTAAAGAGAAAATAGTAAATTCTGTGAATTGACCAGAGCTTCCATGCATCACTGAGCAAGTGAGCTGGAATTTGTGTGGCACACTGTGGCATCCTGGTTTGGTCCCCTCCAGAGGCAGAAGTGCCATGTCCCCAGGGGTGCCCATGCCCACTTGGGTACCAGTGAGTTTTCTTCCTGCCTTTTGGCCAGGGTAAGGAATAAATCTTGGCCTTTGTCCCAGGAAGGCATTATTCATTTCCCCCTCTCTCTTCTGCTCTCTTCTGGCACAGCTCCACCATGCCCTGGGGTGTGGGCTCAGGAACATGGAGCCTTCCATGAGGAGTCAGTGTGAAACCTCTCATGGACAACAAGGCTGATTCAATTAAATACAGGAGGGGAAATGTGGTGTTGGCTTTCACAGGGAATTAGGATCCCCTTACTGAGTCCTCCACCCTCTGGTTTGCCAAGTGGTCCTCAATGCAGGCCACAGGTGGATGCTTATTTTGGTTTCTCTTGGAAAGGTCTTGTGGATATTGACGGAAAAACTGACTTATGGTTCAGATGCTATTTTCATACAGATAATTTGTCCATCCTACTGAGCACTTGGAGGGGTTGAAATACCAATTCTTGTATCTTTTGGCAGTATCTGCTTAGTGCAAAATTTGTTATGCTCAAAAGCTTTCTACTCACTATCAGTCCCAGATGGTGCTGCTGAACCTGCAAAGCAATTACAAGTAAAAGGAGCCTCCACATATGCACATTTTGTTATTTGATTTTGTGGGGAGAAAAATGTATCAAACAAAAGGTTAGGTCTTGTTTTTTGGTTTCTGCTCACATCCTTGTCTGATTCCCTGCTACAGCAGGTTTCCCTGAGCCAAGGTGGAGCCTTAAAGATGGTCATAAATCAGCCCAGATACAATAGCTCTGCTTCTGACACCTCCTGTAAGCCCCTTGTGAATTCCACTGGGTTAATTTGCAATGCACTGTAGCTTAAAAACCAAAATCCGCATTTGGAGGGCAAGGTTGCTCAAGAGTTATTCACAAAGACCAGTCACCCAGAAAAAAACACACATCAAAGGAAAATCTTTACACAGGACCTATATTAGTATCAATTATAAAGTGAATTCATGATGCTTTTTTATCAAGGAAGCTTCATGAACCTTATGAGGGCATGGGAAGGCAGTACAAGGAACTGCAGTGCCAGATCTTCTTCCAGGAATGGCCATGAGGTTAGAGATACAGTAAGAGATGTCTTCTGACCTCTGCTCTCTCTTTTGCTCACCAGAAACACCTTCAATTCTCTACCCCCCATCTCTTTATATTTTATTAGCATCCTATTAAAGGGAGCCAAGAAGGATGAGACACTGCATGTTCTGTTTCTCAGCATGCAAACCCCACCTTATCTAAGAGATTTATGTTTATCTTAGACTACACCTAAATTCTGTTTGTTTTGTTTGAGGTTTCAGTAGATCGAGAGCCTCTAAAGCCAAGTAGCCAAGGAGGAGCACAGAATGTGTGTGTGAAGGTGTACAAAAGGAGTAGGATCAACAAATGAAGATGCAATGAGTGTCCCTTACAAAGCTACGGAAATCTGAGATTGTTTTGTCCTGTCAGATTTTGCCTAGGCTTTGAAGGGTGTGCTCTAGAAAATGAACTTCTCTACTTCTCACTGAATTCAGTTAATGGCAGTGAATAAATATGAATCCATGAATAAAGCTTTGTCCACTCCTTTATTTTTAAAGCTTTGTCTGTGGCAAGCTTTCTGCGTCTTGAGTAGAGAAAACGAACCACTCTGCCTCTTTCTTTTTATTTTTTCCTGCAGGGTATGACAGCTAAACTAACATTTCTGCCTGCCAGCATCTCTTGGAGCGTGAAATGAGTCAAGGGCAAGAAAGAATAGCAGAAAGTCTGAAAAGCAAGATTTTTAGGTGTGTAGAAAGACCTGTTTCTGTTTGCCTTACGCAAGGCTTGTGGGGAGGGCTCTGAAAGCTCCCCCTTCCCTGTTTGCTTTGGCAAGTTCAGCAGGAAAGTTGTGGAGCATCTCCCACCAGGCTTAGACTCCCTCTGGGTGGAGCGCTTGGGGGAGAAAATGTGGAGATGCTGAGGGTTAAGGTTGGATTTAGCCAGCTGGTTGACTTTAAATTTATTATATTTTCAAGTATTGGTTGAAGAAAATGGAGTTTGATCAGCTGCTTGGGCCAGGGCTGGATGTGAGCCTGGCTGGTGGGAGTGGGGCTGGAGCCTGCGTGGCGGCCGTGTCTCCTCTCCTGGCACTTCCAGCAGAGGCACAAAAACCTTTCCCTTCCACACACAACCTCCTGCCTCCCCGGTGCCAGTAAAAATAAGAGAACAGCATGGCTTGAATAGCAGACCTCCCTCAAAATAACTCTGTGGTCGTGGGCTGAGGGCAGAAAATGTTCCTTCTCCGCAACACATGTGAGATAAATGGTTTGCGTGGTTACTTCTTTCCCCTTCCCCCGTTTTTAAAAGACAGGGTTCAGATTTTTGAGTGGTTTCCTTCAAGGAAGTGCATGAGAGCTATTAAATACGTATTTCTCTTGGAAATATCACCAGAGCCTTCTTTTCCTTGCACTGCAGAAAAGAAGTATATTAAAATGTTTTCGCTGAAGGGAACTTCACCGTAGTATTTTATTGGGTTATTTTGCTCAGTCTTATCTATTCTTTGTCACTTTTAGATGAAGTGATTCCTTTGGCAACAAATAATTTCTCCTAATCACACAACCCAGCCTGGGAATTTTCCCAATTTACTCCACAACATACTTCAGCAGATGGAGGAACAGGGAAAACTGAGGAATGCTGAGACGCTTTTGCTCACTCCCACTTTCTGGCACCCGAGATTAAAGTTCTTTTTCTCAGCACAAACCCCTGACCCCTTCTCTTTCTGGTAGCTCAGCATCCTCTAGATGGCCCTTAGGCACAGCTTACGCAGGATATGTGCAGGGGAGAGCAAGAATGGAGTTTCCTGCTGGGAAGGTCTTAGGGATTCTGTGAAATCCCAGAGAGATTCGGGGGAAATCTGCATTATAATGCAGTGTTTGGGGCAGGTCTGCGCGCTGAGCGGGCACACAAAAGGTAACGGAAACTAAATGTGTCAGGCATCATCTTTCTAATCCAATGTGGGTCTGTTTAATCTCTTTCAAAAGATGTCTTAAGAACTCCCAGTGTCTTCATTGAGCGCTGGGCTTTCACTGCTGCCCATATGGGGGCTGGGCTCTGGGGTGCTGGGGCTCTGAGTGCTCCACGTCCCCCCCGGCTGAGGCTTAATTAACTCATAGAGGCTTCAGCCTGGGCAGGAGGGCATGCTAGTGGGGCTGGAGGAATTGCGTGTAACCCTATAAACAGCTCCTTGAGGAGAGAGCTGGGAATTATTGCTCTTTCTGTCTCAAACAGGAGGGACAGAAGAGCCCTGGGATGTGACTCAGGCAGGGCAGAAAGTGCCGGCTCATTCTGTCAGGATCTCTAGCTCATCAGAGTGACCCTGAGAAGAGCTGGAAAGTCTCTTTTCCCAGCCCGGCACTTGAAGAAGGAATCAGGGCTCTTCATTTCTCGGTCTCAAGGTTGTTTATTGTATCTTATCTATAAAATTCTTTCTCCTGCCCTGCCGAGGTCCATCCAGCAGGACAGTCAGAGGCACTCTGCCTGCCCCAGGCCGGTGTTAAGTCTTTTACTAAAACCTACGTGTACAATGTTTGCAATTACTTTCCAATACCCATCACCTATGTTAGACAGTGAGCTTCTACTCTAAACCAATCTAAAAGTGCCAACACCACAGCAGAAGATGGAGGCCAAGAAGAAGAAGGAGAAAGGCTGGACACGCCCAGATCCCTCCATCTTGCCTCCTGAACCCCCAATCTAAAAACCCCAAAATCTGCTTTTTCACCTTGTGATAAATTCACTATCATTCTACTTAAACTGTTGTGGCTTGCTGATCTTCATCTAAGGCTGGTAACTTGCTCCACTGCTCATAACCAGAACCACACAGGCATGCTGGGCTCTGTGCCAGGGTCTCTGAGCCCCCTGGCAGAGGTCTGGGCTGCTCAGGACAGCCGGAGGGATGTCCTGGCTCCTGACACATTCCAGCTTCTAAACTCCTCCACCTGGATCCTCCTGTGCTTCCATAGCCATTTCATCCTTGCTTTGCCTCCTGCAGAGCCCTCTAGCTCAGCCCCCGAGTTCTAGACTCAAAATTCAGTCCCTCCTTTCTCCCCATGAATTTGTCATTCTCCTAAGACAGCTCTGGAAAGCTGAATGCTGTGGGAATGTGAGGCAGTGTTCAGAATTGGTGGAGGAAAATCTGTATTGAATATTCATAAAATCTTGTGGCCCCAAAAGCTGTAGCTCTATTGCTTCGTGGAGTTTTACTATCATGGAATCACAGGATGGTTTGGGTTGGAAAGGACCTTTTAAAGGTCACCTTGTTCCATCTCCCTGCCGTAGGCAGGGACACCTTCAATTATCCCAGGGTGCTCCAAGCCCTGTCCAGCCTGGCCTTGGATACCTCCAGGGATGGGGCAGCTTCTCTGGGCAATCTTAAGTTATCTTAAATGTTATGTTATTATGTTATATGTTATGTTGGAGCAAGGAGAAAAGTCTGTAAGACTTAATGTGCCGTTAACCACACAGTAAAGTAAGAGTAATATGCCAGGAAGAAAATTGAGCAAGAAATTAATGGATGAGAAGTGAAGAATTGGTACATGCTAAGCTTTCATCAATTCTGATCTTTGCCTGCTTCTGTAGTTTCACAATAGTAATTTTTGGCTACTTTGGGCAGCATAAAGCATGGAAATAGAGCCTAAAACTAAGGACCACAGGGGCAGGTAATGAGAACAATGAGTGAATAAAGCAGTTTTTTTTCTTCAGTACTCACAGATCAGCTTTATTTCAAAATTCTGAGTGAGCTTAGGAAGAAAATCTGAATACTTAAATGTTAAAAATCAGGAAACAAGACAGCATTCAGAGAAATGCTCATATCCTGCATTGAGCTGTGTTCTGTGCACTGAGCTGGCTGCTCTGGTTGTGACCCAGGTGAGCTACACTGTGACTCTATAAAATGCTATTTGCTTTGCAAAGACACAAAAGAAAGGGAGAGGTAGGAGAAAAACGCAGAATCCCTTTATTTTAATCCACCTTCCAATGTTTGGTTTTGGTACAGAGTAATAACAAAAGAACAGTGTGTATTTATTAACTGAACAGTAAAACTTGTATTTGAATGTCTATGGAAAGAAGAAAAGCCTAACACCTGTGCAGCCAGCCAAGCTCTGTCTGTCCTCATTGGCACTGGGACCTTCAGCTTTCCAAACTGCTGCCTGATGGGTTTTCAGCTCTTCCTGGGGCAGAGGAGCTGAGTTTTTCCAGGGAATTCTTCACCACCGCCCCTCCATGCACAGAAAGTGGCATTTCAGGTGGTCACAGCATGAAATGCTGGAAGGATTTCAAGGGCTGTCAGTCACCCTGTGGGCCTTGGTCTCCCAAAATCCCAGCTGAAGCCATAAGTTAGCTTTTCAGGCGCTGCTTAGGGTGGTGCTGTGCTGGTGGATACACCAGGAATGCCCAGCTGGAGGAGACTGAAGCTGTTCCTGTCTGAACCAGTTTGTCAATAAAGCCATATATCAATAACTATTTACAGATTGACATCCTGGGGCAAATTCTGGCTTTTATTCTGTCAATGCATTGGCACCAGTCTTCGCCACTCGAGGGCAGAGGCCCCAGGGTTTCCTAGCAGGGTTTTTAATTACCTTAATATATTCTCAGTTGATGACAGGCAACTGCAGCACACAACATATTGCTCTTCTATAGCTCCTCTGGCATTTTCTGGTGGTATTGTGTGGTTGGAGCTGGTGGAAAGGATTCAATTGCAAAACAAAATGTGAAAATACATTGAATATTTAAAAAAAAAATCCAGACTTCCATGAAAATGTAGCTATCTCTTTATTTATTTGTTTTAAATAGCTCTTTCATGTGTTGGGACAAAGGGACATTGTATTAATCGTGAAGTGTGAAATGTTTTTCTTGTTTGCTTGGGACAACAACTGGGAATACATGGATTTGCCTATTCACGCTTTATTGTTATGACAACATTTTTTTCACAAAGTATTTGAAAACCAGTGCTATGAAAGGAATAAAGTTGGCTATAAAGCTGGAGGAGTTTCACGCTTTTGTTTTAAGCTTGTGTGTGTGAGCTTTGTCAAAATTGTGAGTCTTTCATCTGTGGTGTCTGCCTGATTCAAGGGTTCTTTTCTTGTTCAAATATCCTTTGGTGAAACCCATTTGACTGAAAGGCTGTGCAAACACGAGCTGGCTATGATAAGAGTTCTACATGAAATCTTTAACGTGCTTTGTCAGCATGAGGTTTTTTCAGCTGTGGTGCCCTAGTAAATATTCCCCCTCCTGCCTAAAATAAGTTCATTTTCTCAAAGTGCATTTCTCATTTATAATTGCTGTAATTTTGTGATGGATTTATGACAATAAGCCTTTATGCCTTAGGTGAAATGTTAATCCGCTCTGGATTAGAAAAATAGTGCCTTATTTCGATAGTTACTTGAAAAACAGTGCCCTAGTCCAAGCTGTGCTACTAAAACAAGCAGCACCAGAACAGTCAGGTCCCAGCCATGCCTGAGTTTGCACTGGATCTATTTTCTGTGTTTCTCTTTCCTAAATGAGCTGCCTGTCAAGATTTCTGTAGCACCACTAAAAGGCATCGTAAGGAGCCTCATCTTGTGACTTTGCTGGAGGAATAAATAGCTTAATCAAAGTCAAAATGCATGATTTTCCTTTCAAATAGGGTTGTCACATCATGGCATGGGCAGGAGATGAGGACAGGAGGGTTCAGCTAAACCCTGTCCCAGCTCTCTAACATCCAAGAGAATTTGTGAAGAAAGAGCTGTTTTTTCTGTAAGAAACCATTCAAGTCATTCACCACACAACTTATTTTCTCTATCTGGTTTGGTTCTGAAATGGCTTTATAAGAGAAACAAGGAGCAAAAGTTGTCCTTGAAAACCTCTTTGTTTCAGTGCTGTTCATTCCTGTGTTGCTGTTTTAAAATCTGAGCTTTTCCAGCTCCTATTCATCCCCGCTCACCTTTGCTTTTCTTGGTAAAAGTCTGCATTGGCACTCAGCTCTTAGACAGGAAAATGGAGACATTTTACCACATGCCTCTGCTGAACACAACTAATAACATGCTGGATATTTTCCACTCCACCCAAGCTGCATAATTGCTCACTGTATGAAATGGAGTTGAATCTGTGTAATGATTTGATGAGTAATTTTAATCAGGGCTGTGAAGAAACTGCTCTCAGGTTTGGAAATGTAAGTGCTTCCTGTAGTAAACAAATCTTGTGGTTTTAGCATTTCACTTCATTTGGTTTTTCAGATGACAGAACATGTTCCTTCTCTTTCCCTATGGTCTCCAAGGCTTAGGAACAATTTTGTAGCCCAAGTTAATTTGTTCCTCCCTTAAACAAGCTAAAGGGGAGAGAGAAAACGTCATTCTCACCTTTTCCTTTGACAAGGAAAGTCTTGACCTTGGCTTCTTTGCTTTCACCTGTCCTTCAGACAGCAAGAGTGTGATTCTGCTGTGGTGGCCCCTGACAATGAGCAGCTTCTTTGCAGGGTGGCCACTGGACCAGTGTCCTGATGGAAGAGCACATGGGAGATGGGTGAGTGTGAGTGGGTTTGACACATTTCAGCACATGGCAGCGGCTACAGGCACCTGGAGCCAAATGGGTCCACCAAGGAAATCTCCTCACTTGTGGCAGGAGCTGCCAGGATGAATTTGGTTTATAAACAATCTTTATTCCATGTCCTAAGTTCCTGGGTGCTTTCAAGGCTCCTAAATACACAAGGTTTGCTCCAGTCTAACCTTTGAAAGCAGAAAGAAGATGCAAAAGGAGTGGTACAATTACATTTTTTTTGCATTATAGTGCACAAGGAGTTGTCTGTACTTGGGATGGAAGAGGTCGATCTGATTCTTGGGTTGTCCCAGACAATCTGTGGCTACAAAGGCCAAGCTTGTCCAGAGCAAGTACAAAAAAGAAATTCAAAACTGAACTTTTCAGTTGCTTTGTATGTCATCCACCGCAAATTAAATATATCATAACTTTTGCAAGAATATATAAAGGAAGATAAACCCCTAGATTGGCTGGCTGTTTATTTATTACAGCAATCTTACACTTTCAAACTCCCCTTCCCTGCAGGCTCCAGTGTGCTGCCAGGCAATGGATCACTGTGGATATATTGTGTATTTGTCTGAACACCCAACACTGGTCACCCTTGGGAGCAGAATTCCTGAGAAAATGGGAATGCTTGTGAGTCAGGAATTCATGTTTTAAAAATGTCCTCCTATACTTCCATGTGATTCCTTGTTTTTATGAGTTTTCCATTCATAATCTTGTTTCCCCAGAATGTTTCCAGCAAGAAAGCACAAGCAGGGAAGTGGTGGTCATTTTAATATATATGTAAATAGGAGGACAGTGGTGTGATGCAGAGGATATTAACATTGAGCAGCACTCCACCATTTGCTATTGGTAAGCACCATTTCACACTGCAGTTGGAAGTTTAAAGTAATGGTCCCATGAGCTCTCCTGTCTCCCTCTTTTATTAAATTCTTTGTCATGGATTTGTCCTTTGCCAAACACATCACCTGCTCTTTCAAAACTGAGAATCTCCAGATGTTAATTTTTTACTAAAGCAGATTCAATGTTCCCCCTGAAAAATACCATGGCAAACAAAAGATGCATGCTGTTACAGAAATGATAGGCTTCTTTTTTTGGCAGGTATTCAGCAGGCTGAGAGTGCAGGGAGTGCCTGCTGAAGTTCACGATTCCTGAAGTGCAAGAAATGTCTTTTAATTCCACTCTGCAGAGAACAGGGATGTGCAGCTTTTGCTGCTCTGCAGCATACATAGTGCAGGCTCTACCCTGATGAGAGCAATGGGTGAGAAACTGTCCTACCCCTCCCTACAGACAGTTCTAGAAAATATTGCATTAAATTTCCTCAAGCCTTAAGTGTATCTCAGCCTTCATTTGCTAAGAAATTTTTAAAGGACTTCAACTTAAAGCATTTCTCTGTAGCAATCATTGTCCCCATTTGTGCAGCATCTGCCATGTGGTGATGCCCTGGCTGTTGCATCTCCCTCCATTTGGGAGAAAGAATCCCACTGCTCCTCCTTTACAGAGAGGACCTGAAAAGCAGAATGAAATGCCTTGTGCAGTGTCTCAAAGGGGCAGAGATTAATTCTGAACTTTGGTCTTACCAGACTCTCACCAGCCTCACAATTCCTTTCCCTTGTTCCAAAGGTTTCAGCTAGATAAGCCCCAATGGGCAGCATCACCCTGAGAGTGTGCAGTTGCTTCTGCTTGGCCCAGGAAATGCTCCTGCCCAGTTGGGGAAGGTTTGTCAGCACTGCCCATGCAGTTCTGGGTAGGGATTTATGTCACATCCAAAGCACTTGTGAAATTCTCACCCTGAGAACTTGGGATATGGAGATTTCAAAAGGAGTGATTGGTCTGAAAGGGAGCCCCAGGCATGAATGCTGCCAAGGTGAGTTGTGTGTACAACACGTACTTAACAGAAGTGTAAAATACTGATTTTCTGTGGCCTGGATGATTTCACAAATATTTTTGGCACTATATTTTGTTCCCTGAGCTGTTTAAGGAGATACTGCATATCCATGTAAAAAAACCCTCGTAGCTCAGCCCCTCCTTGTCCTTCACTGCAGAAGCACACCTGAGCTGTATCCACCCCCTCTCACAAGCATTGTCCAATACTGCCCTTCCCTGGGTGTTAACCTGATTTATTTGCTGCTCCTTGAAAGACTGGTTTCTTCATTCAGCCTATGTCTTTTATCACCAGCCTTCTCCTTGGCTCTGTTGATAACACAGTTACAGCAAAACAGAGGATTTGATAATTTTTTTAATATATTGAGTTTTTAAGCATTAAATACCTCAGCTTCCATTTCCTGCAGACAGAGCAGGTTTTGATTCTGGCTGCACTGAGGGGTTTTAGGTTTGGTGAAGATTGGGGGATGGACACGAACTGAACCCTTTTATCTTCTTTTCCTTTGTAAGTAACCTTCAGAGCCAGTCTGGCTGGGGGACATAAGTCTGGTGCTTCCTTTCTGTGCAGAGACACTGGATCAACACCTGTGACACACAGCTAGGGATGGATTCCACATATTGCAGCACTCACTCCCCTGCCGACGCAGGGACAGAGCAGATTGTCAGCTTCTGCCGCAGCCATCCAATAACCCACCATCTGTTTTCCATTTTTAGTTTAGACACAAGCAATAGACCTGAATCAAAACTGTGATTCCAGACCCCATGAGGACTGATAGAAATTCTTCTGAGCTTAATAATTAAGTAAATAACAACAACAACAACAAAGAAATAAATGGTTTGATCTCCCAGCAGAAATGCACGGTGCTGTGCACGTGCCTGCAGACTCATTACCTCATTCACTCCAGCCCCTGCGCTGTCAGGGCTTGTTCCTTGTCACATCTCAAGTCTCTACCAAAATTTCTGCAGGGCAGGGACTGTGTATGTTTGCCTGGTCATGTATCTATGGGAATAACGTGAAGTACTAATGGTATTAACAGCAAGTGTTAAAGGCAATTTGGAAACCGGAGTTAATTTTGAAATTTGGCTCTTCAGTTCACCGTGAGTAACCAGGGAGAAAGCAGGGAGAAAGAAGAAGCCTGTCATTAAATGTAATTAAAATTAGGGATTTGAAATGAGACTTGTCATTCAAATCATAATGGCTATCGAGGAAAGGGCCAGTGAAATCATCAGCCATGGGTCAGCTCAGTGTCCCCCCAGTGCGGCCACCAGGACACCTCCTTCCCTTGGGGCTACAAGCAAAGGTGATGGATGTGGCACAGGGCTTGGGCACAGAAGGAGAGGCTGTGCTGGGCTGCAGCGTTGTCTTTGGAGCCTGATTTGGGATAAATTCATCCTGCCAGGGGAAGCAGTGACTCAGAGGGACCACTCCTCCTCCTGATTCCTGTCCCAACGTGGTTCTCTCCCCGCAGTCTCAGTCATCGCCTTCTCCTCTCCTCCATCTGATGATGCATTCCCAGTCTGCTGACACGAGTCTACCTGGAAAACTGAAGGAGCATTGATGTAAGAGAATAATGTTATCAAAAGGCAGGATTTGAGGGTGAGGCTTTCCAGGGACTATCTCAAGCTCCTGAGGATTGAAGAGTCATCAGGGTTAAATTCTAAAAAGAAGCTAGTTCCCAAAAGACCTTGGTCTTTGTCTGAAGTGGTGATGTCAACAGGAGAAAGAGAAAAGGGAAAAGTCTCTTCTGCTGGTGTTCATCACTTGGAGACAAAAATGACTGCCCATGGCAGGGGTCTGGAACTGTGTGGGAACTTTAATTTTCCTCCCAGTACAAACCACTCTGGTTCTATGAATACCTGAGGGCTTCATTGGTGCTGTCAGAGGGTTGGAAAGCCTTTATGGAGTGAGCAGGTGAATCTGTCCACAGGGAGGGCAGTGACTGGGCCAGTCCTTTGCTCCCCAGACATTAGGCATTTCTGTGCTGGCTCTATGGCACCCAGACTCCATTGCTCTTTTTCAAGTCTGTGGAGCCAAATGCTACCTTGGGATTTTCAGCAGCATCTCAGACAGTCCTCAGCACTGGAGCAGACCTTGCAGAGGACAGTGTTCCCTACATGGCTGCAGGCACTCTGCCAGGTGCTCCCAGTCTCCTTGGGAGAGCACACAGGGAGCAGCCCCATTCCCGTGGAGTGGAGCCAGGTTACAGGGCTGAGGCAGAGCTGGATTTGCCGCACTGGAGGCTGCTGGTGGGAGAAGTCTGGCTGAGCTACATGGCTGGCTGCTGGCAAAGGGATGGGAGATGTTTCCTCTCCTTTTGGCAGAATGAATAGTTTGATCTAGTTTGGTCTCCCCCTGTGGTGAACAAGCTGACAGCGCTGGTGAGTACCAGCTGAGGAGGGGAGAGGAGCAGCAGAGCTGCTGAGAGTCACAAAAATATTATGTGGGACTGGGGCAAGCTTCCCTCTAGGTCTTACTTATGTTTTAAAACCTGGATGTGGCCTTGGAGTTGGTTAGAGAGAGCTTCTACCTTCCTCCACCTCCAGCCCTGCCCATGAGACAATATCTGAGCTGCTGAGCTAAGGAACCACTGCCATTCCAGAGCCTCTGGTGTTATCCCTTCCCAAGAAAACAAGCATGTGGCTCTCTGCAGGGTGAGAGAGGATTTGGGCACTGCATTCAGGCCTGGCCCTGTGAATGGAAAGACTGAGCTCTGCACAGCACTGAGCAAAGCTCCTCACAGCTTTCTGCCCAGAAGCTGAGTCTCCCCTGCCAACCTTCAGCTGTGCCCAGCCTTCCCAGAATGTTGTCCAAAGCCATCCTAATTTCTGCTCCCCACTGCAAGGAGGTCAGCATTAGGATTAGGATAGGTGGGTGTTGTCCTGGCCCAGTTTTGGAAAGGCTGCTTAACAGGAGTTCAGCACTGAAAATACCTGCTATGGACATGACCCCGCACAGCTCATCCAATGTGAAGGAAACAGTTTTTGTCCGAGACTCCCAAGCCAGGAAGAAAAAGTGACTTCATGATTAAAAAAAAAAAATAGTTTCAGCTTCTGCCTGACTGTTGCAACCTTCCTGTTATTTGCTGCATCATTGTTCATCCTCACTGGGGAGGGACAGGGAGGGCAGCCCTGCTGTTTAATCACTTGCCTTCACTGCTCACTTGTGGTTAATCCTTGCTCCTCAGCACAGCAAGTGGAATGCTGTAGTGCTGCTTTGCATTACCGCCCTGGAGCTGAGAACCAGGCCAATATCATCAAAATTCAAGGCATTCCTTTCCCAAACCCACTTTACATGGAAAAGTACCCTTAACTCTCTCTAGCCCCGAATACCAGGCTTGAGGGCCTCTTTACCTGCCAATGATGCTGGGCAAGCTTTCAGCCCAGATAAATCACAGGCAGCTGGGGAATGGGTGGAGGCTCTCGTTTCACCACTTGAAAGGCAACTTTTAAAAGTTGGTTGGAATTCAGCCTTTAATTTTGCACCCACAGATTTGAGCCTGTAATCAGATGTGAGCTGGGATCTGCAGATCCCATCTGCTGCAGCACCAACACCACCTCTGCCTAATCCAAGAGAACAGTTAGGTAATTAAAGGCCTGGATGTGTTTAGCTTTTCCCACTGCTGAATATGGGCAGAGCATTAAAAGGCTTTGGGTCCTCTGCATGCATCCTGGGTGAGCAGATTCCTGTGCTCCTTATCTCCTGGTCATTCCTTTGGGATCTCTAAGTGCTCCCTGGAGCTTTCCCATTTATCACAGGCTGCTTTCTTAAATTAAGTTCTCTGATATGCTGCTCCAAATGAAATTATTATTACTCTTATTGTTGTTATTATCATTATACAAAACCCCCAAACCCACACACTTCCAAAAATGAGACTTCATTTCGTGAGGATTCTTTAAAATATATTAATTTTACCAAACTTCAGGAAAATTTTGTATGCAGCATCCATGGCTTGGGGCTGTGCCTGTGGGCAGCCAGAGCCTCAACATTGCTTCCAGGGGAATCTTGCTCCACACAGCCCAGCAGAAAATTGTTGTTTTTACTGGCATTTGTGCTGCAGTAGAATTTGGAAGAAGACATGGAGGAGCTTTATGGCATGGTCTGCTTGCTCTTGTTGTCACTGGTAAAAAAGAACAGATAAATTTTAAAACTGCAGCCCCTGTTCTCTGCATAATGATGGGTGAAATGGTGCTCTGGTCTGCTGCCTTACCTGAAATGTCACTGCACATCTCAAAGAAAAAGTCAGGGAAGTAAAATGAAAAATAATAATAATTTAAAAAAATCTTTCCTAAATGTATGTAATATGTATGGAAGGAGAAGGTATATTTTTGCTGAGATACTCCTTGAAGAAATCACTGATATTTGTGTTTACTGCTGGATCCCATCATATCAGATCTACTTCAGTCACAGAATGATGGATTTAACTCACAGGACGAAGTGCAAGGGAGGAAATGATTGGATTTACTTTGAAGTACGTGGCTCTCACAGGTGCTGTCTTATTTTTTAAGAAAAAATTAAATCTCTGCACAGAAGTAACGGGTGCTTCATCAGGCTTTGGATGTTCTCTCCTCTGTTCTGTGGGACTGTGATCCCAGTGATCTGCCTGATTCCCAGCTGGAAATGAATATTATCTGGGGGTGATCCCAATGCCCAAACACACCAGCCATGGCTGGGCACAGGAGACTTCCCCAGAGAAGCCAACTCATACCAGGAAAGCATCACTTGCACTCAGGCATGAGAGGGGAAATGCATTTTGCTCTGGGGCTGTGCTCTCAGCAGCAGTTCTCAGTCTAGATCATGAGTAATGCTGTGTCCAGTCTAAAAATTTAGATTTTTTTTTTTAATATATATATAATTGGGCATTGAGCTTGCTTTTTATTTTTATTTTTTGACTCATTTGAATGTATCAGACAAAATCTTTTTCCTCCTCTGGAAAAACTCTGTAAATCTCTTCTCATTATTCCATCCTGGTATGTTTCTGGTTCTCCTCTCCATCTTCCCCTTCAGTCTGGAACCGGCATCATGTGCACATTTGACATGATCACATTTGTATTTCTATGTCTTGAGATTCATTTTCTTCTTTCCATCCTTTTGCTTTCATTACCTTGCCTTGTTGCAATTCAGATTGTAAAACCTGTGGGGCAGAAATTTTCCTTCTACCAAAGCACACCCAGGGTGATAAGCAAGCCACGGTGCAGAAGGCACATTGTGGGTTCTCATGGGCTGCTGGGGTGGGCACAGGGAAAAGCTCTTTATTGCAGATGAATGCAGAGCTTGGGAAGGGAGTGGAATTTGTATTTCACAGAATCACTTAGGTTGGAAAATGCCTTGTTAAGCACCATGTAATATTTATTCCACATTTGCTGGCCTGGACCACTAAGCAATGTTGCTGAGGGCTGTTACCTCTCCCAGCAGTGGCTGTGGTGGGGGGGTTTGTGAGGCTGTGCAGGCTCCTTCAAAATGCAAGACCCTGTCTTAGGAATATCCTGCTTTATTATTTATTTAAAGGATGTTTTCATGACACTGCAATTTCTAACCCAGCATGGTGAAACCATAAAATAATAGCGAGTCTGTTTGGGAGGACGTGTTTTATTTGGCACATTTTGGGGAAGAGCAGTACAAAGGAAGAAAATAAAGTTGCAATGAGCTGGGCTCTCTGTCCATTGGTAACCACTCACCACAAATAACTGCTTGCTGCTGCCCACACGTGATATTTTAGGGCCTGAGCTCTTAAAAAGAAGCTCTTAAACATCAGCAATATTTAGTGCTGTGCAGCCTCCTGGCCGCACATAATGACTGCAGTGTTTTTATGAAAATGAAACCCATCACATTCTGGGCTTTGCTTTAAGACCTCACATCAATCACTCAACCCCAAGCTGTGCCTCACACCTTTTCAATTCCCAGTCTTGCTCTTTCCGTTACGTTGCTCTTAATGTCTCTTTTTTTCTGCCTTCTTCCTTGCTGCCTACTCCTCGAGGAAATATCCTCTTTCCAAAGCTGTCTGCTGAACAGTCCTCCTACTGATCTGGAGGAGAGAGGAAAACCTGATCAGGCCCATAAGGCAAATGCAATTAGAGCACAGTTATTGACTGTTACAATAAAAACAAACATAAGTAGTACAAAGATCAAGCAGCACATGAGGCAAGTAAAGGAAAACATATTTTTGCCTACCACAAAATTACTGGTGGGACTCACTTCCACAGGATATTGTAAAGGGCAGAAATAGAAATAATTTTTTAAAATTAACTAAGCAAATGAATGAAGGCTGGATGCAATGACTCAGGTGAAAAAAGCTGCTGAGAAAGCTCCCAGGCAGTTGGTAGGAGCTGGGAGCACCAGGAATCCACTGCTGCTCCTGTGGGATGTGGGATGGATCTGACTCAGCCACTCTTACGTGCTTTTCAATCATGCCACCTGTCAGGAATAAAACAATTACAAAACATAATTACAAACTGCTACAGACTGCATAAATGCAGTTAATTCAAGGTATGCATTTGCCTTACTGATGAGACAACCCAGTTCTTCAACCTTTTCATCTATCAGTTTCTTCCTTTCTGCCTAATACTATCTCTCTCCTGCTCTGGTAATGGGAAGTTTTGTTTTGCTGCTCCTCAGGGCTGTGCCTGTGGCTTTCTGTCTGTAAAGCTGTCTCACGCAACTAAAAGTAAAGCAGTTTATTAATTTGCTTTTGCTTTCTCCCATTCCTGATAACCCCAAATACTCTGCCCCTTGGTCTCCTCCTCTCTACATAGTGGAGAATAAATACTGCAGAAAACCAAGCAGGAAAGGTTAGTAGGACATTTCCAAAGTGCTTGGTCCCTTATCACAGACCCTCGCGGTGAAACTGGGGCTCAACCAGCACCAAGGCCACTGCTGAGTGTCTGAAAACTCTTCCCACCACTCTGCTTTAATTTGAGCCCCCCACCCTCTCGTTGTTTTGAATGAGGGTTTTGGCCTGGGACACTGCATTACATGGTGTGATGTGAAAATATATATAATATATATTGCAAACAGAGCCCAGCACTGCTGGCTGCCTGAGCATCACTTTATCTCTTGTGGCTGGGGGAGTGCAGGATGCAGGCAGCTGAATTTCTTACAGAGACAGCTCCTTCCTCTCTAAGGTTATGATATCATGAAGGAAATGCAAGATAAACCACAGCTTCAGCAACCTCCTTTCTCTTGTCCCTCCCCATCCGAGCTGCTGGTGCACACAGACACTGCTGGGCTTTGTTTGGTGCCCTGCTGGGCAGCAGGACAATGCCCAGTGCCACAAGCCACCAGCTGTCCCACAGCAAATGCACCCACAGTAAACAACCAGGGACAATGGGGGCTCTGGAGAGGGGGAGTGGGGTTGTACCAGGGCTGGTGACTGTACCTGAGGTGACAAAGGGACAATTCAGCCCTTTGGGACAGCGGCACAGCGTGGAGGGAATCAGTGAGGAGAGATTAGCAAGGCTTGGCTTGTGCAGGCTGGCACATGATAACATTATTGGTTCTGTCATTTGATGCCGGGTGAAGAATGCAGAAAAAAGTGCTTTTAGCCAGCCAAGTTAGCATATGATGGTGGTAAGGTTATTTTATGGCATTTTCTGCTCCCTTTTTCTGTCCCTTGCAGTCTGTAGGAAGACCTCTCTACTCCTTTCATCTGCTGATATTCCTGGTTGTCAGGCAGCACCAGGATGGTGGAATTCCTGCCACACCAGCACCAGTGCTGGCCCAGTTAACTGGCAACTGCCCAGGGATCAATACACCCAGAAATTTTCAGGGTGACTTATCTTGGGCAGGCTTTGAAAGTGTCAAAAACAGAATGCCTGGCTTCAAGCATGCAGAATGGAGGAAAGGTAACTCACACCTGTACAAAAAATGGTCTGATGAGGATTTATACTCTGAGGAACTGGACAGCTCTGCACAGCACACAATGAGAAACCCAGCAGTAGGCACCTGGGCTTGAAGGTGTTGGTTTGTGCTCTCTGTGACACGCTTTGTAAAACCAAAATCTGAGTGTAAATAGCAGATAAAGATTTTTTTTTTCTTTAAAATGGCCTGTTGCCATGAAGAAATGGAGCTGGGCAAGCAAACAAGCAAAGGCAGCTGAGAGAATGAAGGTCCCATAACTCACAGTGCATTTGTTTACTTTCTTTGGCATGAGACGCAGGTGTGAGCTGGGTCTTTGTTTCTTGCTGCAGGCTGGAAGGAAGCCTGCCTGCTCCTTGCCATGCAGGTAGCATAACTCCAGTACCAAAGAATATTCTTTAGCCACCTTTTTAATGAAGGAACAAATAAATGCCTTTTGGAAAAAAAATAAGTCCAAGAACCAGCTAAAGTTGAATAAATAAAACCTGCAAACTGTTTCATGCAAGGCTCTAAGGATGGTTTTCATTTATTCACCTCACCTCCCCCTGAAATAACCTAAACTGAATGTTCATGGATTACTCTCCCCAGTTTTGCTTCCTGGCCTAGATCTTTGCACATTTTCACCTCTCAGGTGTTGCAAATCCCCACGGACTCCCCCTGAGTGCAGACTCTGTACATGCTCTCTTCTTGGTTCTGTCAGTCTTTTGTATTTTAAACTTTGTAAGGATTTTTTTTTTATAAACACTTTTTGATTCTAGACCCTTTTAGTGCAAGTTTAATGGAATCACAGAGAACTTGTGGGAGGGCAAAGCGTAAGGGCAGTAGTGAGGATGGCTGAGTGAGCCCAGGTCAGAGCTGCTGGGAATAGTGGCCACATCCAGCCTTAGGAAAGGCAGCTCAGTTTTCAGATCTAAATGCAGCTGCGAGGAAGCCCCTCCTGGAGCTCCAGGTGGAGGAGGTGTATGTGCAGGAGCAGGAGGCAGACACCCAGGCCAGCTGTGTATCCTGAACACCTTTCCTGTGGGATGGATAACAGGGAGAAAAGCAGCACCCAGAGAAAGAAACCTGGGTGGAAAGACAGCATTATCTTGTGTGTGAAGCTGCAGAGCAGGGAGAGGAAGAGAGGGAGAAAGAGGCAGCTGCTCTGTGGATGCTCCGTGTGTTTGGCTAATGATGGTAATAAAACAGGATTAGCTGCTAGCCCTGGATTGATGGCCGTGGCAATTGCCAGACACTCTGCTTCCCTTCTGTGAGCAAAGGAAGGTGGCTGTATGTGGGAATTACTTTTAAAAGCTCATTAGCTGGGTGTTAAGTCTCATCAAACAGTTAACATTTCAAACAAGTACAACCTGGGTATAATTGTAGCCTCTCTAAATTTGTTTGCCCCATTAATACCTGCCACTATCAATTATTTAATTCCTCCTCAGCTGTTTGAATGCTCGTTTCAAACTGAGCCAGACATGGATTTATTTGTTTGTTTCTGACCAGAAGATAGCAGGTTTTTTTTTAACCAGAAGATGTATTTTCTGCTCCGTGAGCCCTGTAATCCGAAGGTAAGAGATTAAGTGGGAGACAATGAGAATGGTGAGCTTTGGTTTCATGCTGCAAAATCCATAGGAAATTTTTAGGCAGAGGGCAAGCCCAGGTTTGAGAAGATTGGGGTTTGGAGGACCTGGTTTGAGTCTCCCAGATGTGCCAAGGAGTTCCCACCAAAGCAAATGGAGCCTGAGTCATGCATGAGACTTCAGCTGGTGCTTATTCCAGCGACGGGAGAACCATAGCAGCAGGAAAACAAACTTTGGGACGGAGGACAGATAAATGAGACATTCCTGGGCAGCGGGAGTGAGTTCCACAGGGATGCCAGAGGGGACAGAGGGTCCCCTGCCCTGGAGCACTGGGGGAGTGTAAGAGGGGTGAATTGTCCCTGCCAGGCTGATAAGGAAAATAAGAACCAGGAAAAAAATCTTTATTAGTGCTGACCCAAACATTTTTGCCATTTCTTACCTCGGAATGTTTGCTTTTATTGCTGTTGATTTTCTTTTTGTCTGGCTCCTGTGTCTCTGCTGAAAGTTTTGTGGCTCCCTGCTAATTTCTGTGTATGTCCTCCAGGACAGCTATTTAAATTTTTCCATTTTTTTAAAGTGACACCTGTTGTACGTGGGTAGTAACTGGAGAGGGCAACAAAGTGGGCTGGCAGGTGAAAGCCCTCCTCTTGATCTCCCTGTGCTTATCTTTAATGCTTTTAAGCACAGAGAATCAAAATAATTAATTAGGGCGGCATTTCTGTGGTCAGAGGGAGAGCTTTGCTTTGGCTCCCAGCTCCCCACAGCTGCTCAGCTGCCACGTGAGCAGGAGGCATTTCTGTGCAGTGCATATGTGGCACTCTGTGCTCCTGGTGACTGAGAAAAGGGGTTTATTTTGGAAACTGCTAATGGCTTTGTTTGCACATTTATTCCCTTTGCTGAGAGAGGCTGCAGACTTGTTACTGTGACCTTTTGTGTTGCTGTGATAAGAAGCTGTTTTGGAGGAAAGCAGGTCTGATGCTTTGGGCATCCAGGGCCCTTTGGAAAGGCCTCCAAACCATCCAGGCAGAGAGAGGCAGGATGCTGATTGCAGCTGGAATCCATAGGCTGGGCAATGTTTGCTAGGGTAAATATTTGGAATGTAGGCGTAGGAATTTAGAAGGAAAGAGGTCAATGTATGTGCTTCTTCAAGGCACTGGGTTGCTGGTTTTGAGAGAGCAGTTCTGGAAGCATCTCCAGCCATGCCAGGGCTGCTTCCAGTTTATTTCCTGTACAGCAGAGGGATGCACATGGAGGGGAATGTGCCTTCCTCCCATCTTCAGGCAGGAACCCTGCAAAGCTTTCAGACACCAGCTGAAAAGGGGCTTTTGCTTCCTAGAAAGGGAAATTGCAAACCACCCCTGAAGACTGAGAAGCAGCATTCTCAGTTTTCTCCCATCTCCAGATGATTTCTTAAATATAGGTGTAAAATAATTCAAGTTTAAATGTTAATTTTTATATAAGAAGTGAACTATAAATTCTTCTTGCTCTTTATTTTGAGACTAGAGCTGCAAACAACAGGGTATGTCATAGTGCCTTGATAAATTAACCCTCCAAAAGTGGCTCTAATTCACTTTCAAGTTTTGGTAATACTGGTTTCCATACATGTTCCCAGTTTCTAGTAGTAAAAAAAGTCTACTTACATGAATCATAACTTATGAGAGGGAAAACTGAATTATGAAGATATCCATGCCGAAAGTACAACATGATTTTTTAAATTATTATTGGTTAGATAAGTAGCTTGGAACCAGTCATTTAAAGAAGAAAGACAATGCTGGTTGCATTTTCAGTGGCCTCTTCAGCTTGTGCATGTAATAATATATAAAACGAGGCATATTTCCATAGCTGCCATTCTGGAGTGAACAAAGCTTGTTATTAGCTTGTCTAGCCTGGTTTGTTTGATTTGAACTTCAGTCAGGGGATGAGTGCATGCTTGACATTTCTTCTGCACTAAAATGTCTAAAGCAATGCCAGCCTGGGCTCCATTATGGGAAACGAGTAAAATCCATTCAGTATGTTCATGAGCAACTATTCTGACTTTTAATATACTTACAAAGTATATAACCACTCTTGGCTGCTTATGCAGCCAAATGTTTTTGATATTTAAAAGGAAAAAAAAACAAAACAAAAACTAGTGTAGATTTTCTTAGATATGGAAAAAGCACCAGCAAAATCCATATTTGTTTTATGTGGCTGAACCTGTTTATATTACCCGTGCTGAGGATAATGTGCCCTTAAACAGGAGAGGAATTTTGTCTACAGCTGTTGTGGGGAGCCTTTATTATAAAAGATGACACAGAAAAAGTGAAGAATTCTCTTAATGAGTGTGTTAGTCATGAGAATAGAAGACAGATCTGTGATTTTAGCTCAGTTCCTCAAACTCTGGAAATATTTCAAGTACATCCCTGACCTGATCCCTCTTGAACAAATAAATTGAGTATGTCTTTGAGGTTATTAGTTTCAATGGGACTTACATGTGTGTTCAATAACTATGCACAACAAAAGCTCTGCTGAGTTCAGGCTCCAGGTTTGCTTTTCAGGTCAAGAACAATGGCATTTGTCCTGAGAGCTACAGATAAAACCACTGTGGTGTTCAAAGTACTGTTCTCCAGGCTTAAAAATGCTAAAGAAATAGACAAAGTGAGTTTCTCCCTCTCAGATTCCCTGGAGATGTCTGATTTGGCTGATGGGTTGCCATCAATATCATCATCAGATAATCCCCGAATGAAAACATCATTAAGGTTGGAAAAAGCCTCCAGTGAGCCTGATATTAACTGAGCCTGGCCAAGGCCACCACTAACCCATGCCCCCAAGTGAGACATCCACAGGTTTAAATCTTCCAGGGATGATGACTCCACCCCTGCCCTGGGCAACCTGTGCCAATGCTTGACCACCCTTTAGATAAGAAACTTTTCCTGATATCTAAACTTCTCTGGCACAACTTGAGAGCATTTCTTCTTGTCCTGCTGTTTGCTACTTGGGAGAAGAGACTGATCCTCAGTGATGTTCATCACTTTAGATATTGCTGTGCAAACTTCAGGCACCCCTTTTAATTAATGGCATTCTTTATGTCTCTCTAAGTATGCCCAAACCTTTTTTTTTTTTTCTCCTTTTGCCACAGCAATTAATTAACCAAAAGGCTGATATAAGTGGCAGTGAGTATGACCAGAAATCAGTGTGCAGAAGCAGCCTCTGCCACACACCTTCATGCTGGCTCTCCTGGAACCCTGCTAGGGCTCCTTCCCACAAGATGTGTCCGAGCAGGAGGCATGAGGCTCTGCCCTTTTCCAGCAGCAGCAGCAGGAAATGGTTTCAGAATTCCTCCTGTGGGTTCATGCCACCCAAACATGGATATTTTTCTGGTAAATACAGCATGCGTGCAGCCTGCTTGACCTCAGTAAATACTGAGTGAGCCTGTGTGTAAACTTGAGGCCAGTGCACAGTTGGTGACTTGGAGAGGCTGCTCTGGCAGCAGGGACCTGCCATCAATCACAACCTGCTTTTAGGGTCAGCCCTTGCAAGCAGAGCAGGCTCTGTCAGTCAGTAAAAACTTACTAAGTCAGATGAGGAGGAGCTTACTGGTGTCAAAGCAGCACTGCTGTGTGAGGTGATTCATCTGTGGCACTGCAAGGTGTGCACAATAACAATAAATCCATATCTTTCCCCAAATTAGTCACTGTCAGTTTTTTTCCTGGTTGCTAGCAGGTCCACTTGAATCTTCCTAACTAGACTGAGTCCTAAATAGTTCCAAACTGCCCCCTGGTCAGCTTGTTATAGAGAAGAGCACGAACTCTCCATTCACAAACTTTGTAAATTTGTTTCCTTCGTGAAATCCCTACTTTGGGATGTCCATGATGTCTTTAAACTCTGTCTCCAAACCTTCACATAAAGGTCAAGGTTGGCACCTGGTAGCTGTGTTTCCTTTAACACTTTACATCAGACAGTGTAGCTAATGCCCTACTATTTATTGTTTTGTTCTCTGGGGGGAAACTTGATTTTTTTTCTTTTTTTCTGAAGATTAACCCAGTCACCCAAACCAGACATTTTTGTGTTGGTTCCTGTCAGAACATTTTCAGTAGTGGCTCAGTAGTGTTAAAGATGGAGATGAAGCAAGACAATATGGCTCCAACAAGGCTAATAGGAAAAACTCTCATGAACTTCAGCAGAATCAGGATTTAATCCCTGCTATTGTAGAGTTAAGAAAAGCTCCATGAGAGAGAAGTCTTTAAAAGAAATTATTAGAGAACAGTTATGATCTCGCATGTCAAATGTATTTAATTAGAAGAATTTTTCCAGTACCTCTAGAGATTTAGGGACGTGCAGTGGGACCTTTTCTGTTTGGAAAATACTTTGCCCATTGTGGGCACTAGGAGAGGAAAAAAATTGAAATAATCTGTATCCAATTGCAGTTAGAAATGTAATACAATGGGATAGGGCTGAGACCCACAGGGAAGCAGTGGCAGCACTCCCACTGACCTTAATGGGAGCTGGACCACATCCCACACGGCCTCAGAGACGTTTGTGGGGGGAAAAAAATGTCTACTGCAAAGCTGAAAGATGAGAACGAAGAAACACACGGATTTCAAAACTCTGTGGCTCGAGTGGGGCCAGAGCCAGAACCTGCTGAAGCAAGCACAGAGTCAACGGTCAGGCAGGCTTGGTTTGACTCGTTCTGTTGGCTCTTTTGTTTTGCAAAAAGTTTTGTGGGTTTGTTTGTTCCCACTCTTAGAAAATACCTGTTCATTAGCAAATAATGCACATTAGCAACTCCTGTGTGTAACTGATACGCTGGGTTTTATCCAGAATCACGGGTTTTATCCAAAACCATAGTGTGTTTTCACTAATGAAGCCCAGCAGGAGGTGGTGACCTCCACTCTCAGCAGTTCCACTCCCAGAGGAGGATGTCTCCCATGGGATCACCTGTGGGCAAGGGTTGGGAAAAGGCTGGGAAAAAGGGGGTCTCACAGTGGTGGGGTTTCTGTTGCTGCAAGTGAGGCAGATCACGGTGGTAAAAATGCTGCTGTCTCACTGGCTTTGAAGAAAGCAGAAAAATGATGAGGGGGTAAAATTTGCAAGCGGTAAAATATTTTCTGGGTTTAAAATGCAGCTGAGGAAAGGCTTAATGGTGACAAGGCATTTCCTTCATGTAGAAGAAAAGGAAAACCCCAAAAAAAGAGAATGAAAATACCTTCAACCTCAACAGGGCCAGCAAAGGCCAGAGAGCTCCCAAGCTGCTGTTGCTTCCTTGCCATTTTGTGAGCATAAGGAAAGAGGTCTCCACCATGGTTCAGTTCACAGAGATTGGGTTTCTGATGTACGAATGTGGAGAGCTAAAGACACGACAAACACAAACCCTCTTCTGGATACCAGGATGAGCTTTGCTCTGTGTCTCTCGAAGTGCATCAGTTCTCCAAACTACATGAAAAAGTTTCCAGAACTTTCAGCAAAGCAGGGCTCACCAACACCACCTTTGTAGGGAGTTAGGAGGGTCCTCACCCCCAAAGAGCTCTCGGAGAGACAACACACAGGAGGAGCCCAACTCCTGAGTAAAGAGCTGCCTGTGCTTCCAGAAGAACTTGCTAGAAGCCACAATGCATCTTGGAAGGAGCAGGGATCATATTTCAGCCCTGGATTTTAGGCACACGTTGTGACAGCCGGCGGCAGACATGCCAGGAACTTCATTCCATAAATCACATTTCTTGCAAAGGAGGCCTCTGTGCTCAGTAGTAGTAGCGTTTGTTTCTTCTTTTTCTTGGCTGCTTTGCTTGGAAGTAGTGTAAAGACTTAACCCTGGTGAGAAGGACCTGCAGAGAAATAATGGAGTATGTGAGAGCTCCGGCTTTTGCCTTGTTAAAAGAAACTTTGTCTATATAAACACCCTTGAAAAAACCCACTGGTAATGCTGCAAACATGGGATTCAGCAGTGGGCTGTTTTCATTTAGCCTCTTGGCAGCATTTTTAACAAGAATATGTTTTTTTGCAACTTTCAAACCAGACACATCATCTTGGATGAACTATAATGGCAATAAAAGCATTGCAAATATCTCTATTTCTAACCCAGGTTTTGCTGGAAACATCTTACTGCTCAGAGGAGAAATAGAGCCTTCATGTACTGAGTGCAAATTGCTTAGAATTGAGCATATTCCTGTCTTTACCTACACCCCAGCTCTACTCTTAGTGTTCTTTGGTTGGCTCAGTATCACCCCCCTTGTTAAGGGTGGCTCTTACTTTCATCCAGCTGTGCTGCAGAAACTTCAGAAGCTGCTGACCTGATGTACTTTGCCTTTTCCCTCTGAAGTGTGTGATGTGTTTAATGCAGCAGTGTTTTGTATACACAAAGGCTATCATCACCCCAAATTACCTGTTTGTAGACAAATGTTTCCTCAGTCAGTTGCTGAGGGTGAGGAAGATCTCTGCTGTCAGGTAAGAAAAGGCCTCAGTCTGGAGCCAGGCCTGCTTTGAACATTTCTGAATGAATATTTTGTAAAGAAATGTATATATGGAGACATGGTGTTCAGCTTGATTATAGTGGTGACCCTAAAAAATGTAAATGGAAGTGGAGATAGTAATCACAAAAAGGGTTTAATTAGCTAAGCACCCACTGATTTGTAGAGCAGACATGAGCAGCTTCAATTTGAAGTTCCTGCTTGTACCTGAGATGCTGAACCATCAGCTCATCATAACCTTATGTAGTCCTCTGTGTATCACTGTCAGCCTAAGGTTAGGCAGGAGTTTACCCTCCCTACTATCTAGAAAGTTACTCCAGAATCTCTCTCAATGGCTCAAAACTTTCTAACTTCCATGTGTTCTACATTTTCTTGTCATTGCCAGCTGGTAAAGTTTGGCATAACTGTCACTGTTTATCCTGAGCAGCACAGCTCTATGCATTGTACCAGTGAATTCAATCTTTCTTTCTATTCTTGTCTTATCTGATCCCATTCTCCCTGAATAGACATTCCCATCTTCCTGTGTTAGACAGTCCTTTCCAGTCTTAGGCTATCAACAAAATTCAACATGCTCCCATTTCCTGTGCCAAGAATATTAATGAAAATATCTAATATTGATCTAATATTACTATTAAGCTAATTATCTAATAACCCAACACTCAGTGTCTGGGAAATCTCCTGTTCAACTCTCTCTATGTTGATGTCCCTCCTGTCAGTTTGAGATGACACCTCCAGTTTCCCTAAGAATTCCCTTCTGGGTCTCTGCTGAAAGAGTTGCTGGAAATGCTGGGCTCTGCCCATTCCTCTGCTCAAAAGTTGGGTGAAGACCAAAAAGCACATTTCTTTAAAATGTACTGGTCATAGAATCACAGAGTGGTTTGGGTTGGACAGGATCTTAAAGCTCATCCCATTCCACCCCCTGCCCTGGGCAGAGACACCTTCCACTGTCCCAGGTTGCTCCAAGCCCTGTCCAGCCTGGCCTGGAACTCACAGGGATGGGGCAGCCACAGCTTCTCTGGGCACCCTGTGCCAAGGCTTCACCAACCTCACAGTAAAGAATTTCTTCCTTATATCTCATCTAAACCTGCCCTCTGTCAATTTGAAGCCATTCCCTCTTGTCTAGTCATTACATGCCTTTGTGAAATGAAAAAAAATACCTAAAACAAGCAGAACTCTTGAAGCTGGGGCTGTCTCTGAGCCAAAACACATCTTAATAATAAGAAGTTGAGTGAAAAAATGAATTGTGCCTTCTGCAAAATTGCTGGGTTTATAAGAATCAAAGGTAATGGGATGTTTATCACTGAGAGCCCCTAGTGCCTCATTGACTGAATTCATGCTGTCCATGAAGGTATAGATTGGGTGTGTTGTCACACAGCTGCTGTTGGCCAGTGCAGTTTAATTCCTTGAAGATGTGGCCTCAGCACCGAGGAGGCTGCCCTGCTTTGGAGCAGAGCTTCCTCTGGGAACGCCGATGGCAGCTGCAACGCCACCACCACTGACCACAGCAGAAACCATCTCCTCCAAACACGTTCATGTGGAACACCAGAGCCCATGCTGTTCCCAGGGGCTTTGCTCTTCTACCTGTGTCCTCTTTCACCCAGCGAAGTGACCATCAGCGCACCACAGCCTGCTGAGGGCCCTCACCAGAGGAAGGAGTGAGGCAGCAGCACCGTTGTGGTGCAGATCATCCTTCCACCACCACTGACCACAGCAGAAACATCGCCTCCAAACACATTCATGTGGGACAAACACCATGTGGAACACCAGAGCTCTTGCTGTTCACAGGGGCTTTGCTCTTCCACCTGTGTCCTCCTTCACCCAGCGAAGCGACCATCAGCGCACCACAGCCCACTGAGGCCCATTTGGGCCTCACCAGAGGGAGCAAGGCAGCAGCACCATTGTGGTGCAGATCCAGCCTGTGTGGTGCTCCAGGAGGCAGGCATGGAGTTAACTTTGTGCTCTGCCATGGCTTAGAGCTGCCAGCCAGCCCCTGAGGAGGAGCGGGGCCCACGCGCCGGAGCTGTCAAGCTGCAACACGCCGCAGCCATGGCGGCGCTCCCGGCGCGGCTTGGCCTCACCCCACTGCTCCTTCTGCAGCCTCCCAAAGGCCAGTGGAAAATAACAATCAGGTGCTGCATTGTTTGCCTTCAAATCTCCCGTGCCAAACACAACAGAAATTCCCTGAGCTGTGAGGTGCAGACAGGCACAGGAGCGGCCCACTGGCGGTGTGTGCTCCTGCTGGTTTGTGACTCCCCTGCTCAGGGCTTTTTGTACTTTGGGGTGGTGGGGACAGCACTGCCATGGAGCTTCAGGTTTGTGCTGGTATTGTCATTTCATGGAGTCACAGAGTGTGCTGAGTTGGGAGGGATCCATCAGGATCATCAAATCCAGCTCCTGGCCCTGTGTAGGGCATCCCAGCTATCCCATCCTGAACCCAAGAGTATTGTCCAAACACTTCCTGAGCTCTGTCAGGCTTGGTGCTCTGACCACTGCCCCTGTTACAGTGCTCAACCACCCTCTGGGTGAAAAACCTTTTATTAATATCCAACCCAAACCTTTCCATAAATATCTAATTTTAATGATGCTTGAAACAGTGCTGTCCCTGCTGTCAGTGCATGCGGAAAGCACAACTGACCATGCTTAATTTTTTTCCAAATGTTTAATTGGCCTAAATAAAAGACTGGATAACTGGCATTGATTTAGACTACTCAGGAAATTCCTGTAAATGTAGAAAATTTGCACAGTTTACTGGCTATTGCGTGCAGTCTCTCCCTGACAGTATGTGCATCACCCCATGATTCTCTGTGACAAACCATTAGTGCCAAAGGGTTCTGGTGTGGGGAAAGGACTCTTTAATGAAGGAAAATTATAATGAGGTTTTGTGGCTGAAATCTGAAGCTGAAGAATTCAGACCAGTAATAAGGTGTGCATTCTTGGCCACTGGAGAATTTAATATCTGAAACAATTTGCCTAGGGATATGACGAATTCTCTCTTTGAAAACTTAAATTAAGATGAGGTTATTTTTTTTTTCTAAACAATCTGGTTCAACCAGAAGTTATGGTCTTAATGCTGGAGGTTCTGGTAGCAAGTGCCTGACCCAGGCAATGCAGGAGTTCAGACGAGACGCTGCAAGTCTCCACTTGGGTGAAATAAAATGTTTTAAATACTGTAAGTAAAGCATTGCTTACCTTCATGCTTTAAGTCTTAACTCAATCTTTCCTGCATGAAGAAGTGGGGGAAAAGTGAGAACAAATGGCATTTTCTGAATTTTTCTGTGATGCGCTTTTACTTCTGTATCTATTCCTCCAATAACTTCTCCCTGACATTAAATATGACTTGGCTTAAAGGGAATTGTCTCACCTTTAGAGAGCCTTCTGATCCCTTTTCTTGTCCTGGGGAATGGGTTACTGCTTGCCTGATGGAACACCAGTGCTAAGGGATAATTCACCAGGAAATACCCCAGGCCAAGCAATGAACTGCACAGCAGCCCTCTTTCTACTCATTTTCCTACAAAAACAATCCTTGTGTGCTTAGATATGTAAGGAATGCAAAATACAGTGGTGGTAGTGACTTTTGGAGTTGCTAAGTATATTTTTCTTCTCTTCTCTTAGCATAGAGGGGAATTTTACAAAAGCCCCTATGGTGGGCAGGGCACAGACCTCCCTGGCTGGAGCAGGATTTCTCCTCCTCCTGGCCTCTTGTGGAGGAGCTGTGGCTGAACTGCAGTGACATCCAAACCACTGCTACTGGCCCAAGTGGCTCCTGAGCCTCTGCAGATGGGCTGGGGAGGGTATGGGCATGGAAAAGTTTTGAATACCTGGGCTGGCAGGAGTTGCCAGGGCTGTCACCAGAGCAGTGCTGAACAGTCAGCAGCAGGTTTGTGATGAGAAGGGGAAAAAAAGGCAAGTAAGAAGAGGACCTTTGGTACAATCCCATAGAAACCACCTCTACAACCAAAGAGTACCCAGCAAATTCATACAGCACTGTATAAATCTACTAAATTAATCCAGTGCTCATGATCTAGATGAATCCTTGTACTGGTTTCAGCTGTTTCTGTACAAGGACCTTGAAGGAAAATGAAGATAAAGTCCTGTATGTGAGGTCTACTTGACTTTTCTCTGTCTCTATGATAGTGGTGAATTAATGTCTACAAGGAATGCCAAACTTAATTATGTTGTCTGTGAATAATGAGTCTTCTCTTAATACTCTGTAATTAGTAGGTAAACAAGAAAGTGTTTTCTGGGGACATAGATGTAGTGACTCCAGTATTTGCCATGATTTTACACTTAGAGTTATTCAGCAGTGGGTTTGATGAACCCTCACATTGTGTCCCTAAAATGACATCAGTCAGACTCCCTCTCTTGTGCTTTAGGAGCTCATTCTAATAAATGTTGTTTTTTTTTAACCTGTGAGCAAAGCAGGGTTAGAGGAGGACTGAAATGCCAATTTACCTCACGTGAAAAGCAGGCAATGTCCAAGGGATAAAATACTGGAAAATTATTCTTTCATTTGTCAGCATGCTAAAGCCAGGATCCATCCTTTTGCCAGAGCTAAAATATTTTTCATTGTGTACAGCACAGCTTCACAAATAATTGCTTTTTCCCCTTACTGCCCAGTAGTTATTGAAATGAACAGAAAAACTCATGCTTTCATTTAGAAAGTTGCTCACTTTGGAGAAACAAATTTATTTACCAGCAAGAATTTTACTTTTTAAAGCAAAACCAATACCTTGCTGGAAAGTGTTTTGGGGAAAACTGCATATGTTTATCTCCCTGTGTTTGCTGAAAATAGACAGAAAAATCTTCCCAACAGAGGTTCTCTTTACTGATGGGGAGGCACAGACCTGAAAATCTCTGGTGGGCTGTGAGCTGGCAGCTGTGAAGGTTCTGATTTTCTTCTGCCTTTGTGGCTTTCATCAGCAGAGATGCATAGGGTGGCATTTGAAGATTGTAGCTCACCAGGAGAGTGGGAATAAAACCCTCTGAATAGGCAAGGAGATGAGATTTATACGAGGAATTTCAAAGCCTGCAATTGAGGACTGCATGCAGGTAAATTTTGCTGGGCAGATGTTTCTTTCTTGGCCTGAGACACACACACTTTACACTGCTTTGTGTTTGGCCAGTAAATTATTTAATGGAACAAACAGTTAATCTTCAGTCCCAGCCTTGACTCTGGCTCTGCTTTTCAGCCTCATACTCACTCCACAGCAAATTCCTGTTGACAAATTCACAGTGATTTTTCATGCTGTTGGCATGGTCTGGCACATTTCTTCAAGGAAAATAAATCTTGATATCAAATAGGGAATATTCACCTAAGGAGGAGCTGAGTAAAGGTTGGCTATTGGTTATTTGGGTGTACCTTCCTTCAGGGGAAGAAACTCATCCTACTGTTTAACTCTTGAAAGATATTGTTGACTTTAAATAGAAAGAAAAAAACATTGAGAGCAGACTACAATCTCCTGACAAATATGTAAAATCCTGTCTATGTGTATTCACAGAGCAGAGCTGGAACCAAATGATGGCTAAAGGCCATCAGAAAACTTGCAGTAGATGGGGCAATGAGCAATGGCCCAGAATGGTTGGGGATGAGCTTTTTAGCAGGGCTGGTTGTGATCAGACAAGAAGGGGTGGTTTCAAACTAAAAGAAGGTTGATGTAAGGAATTATTTTTTTTTTTACAATGAGTGTGTGAAACACTGGCCAAGGTAGCCCAGAGAAGCTGCCCCATCCCTGGAAGTGTTCAAGGCCAGGTTGGTTGGGGTTGGAGCAACCTGGTCTAGTGGAAGCTGTCCCTGCCCATGGCTGGGGGGTGAAATGAAATTATCTTTAATGACCCTTCCAACCCAAATGTTTTAGGACTCTGTAATTCTATAAAGAATAAAAGAATATGTGGTCCTGGGATGCTCTATAGCAATAATAAATTCAATTATAAATTTCTAGGACTGGACAGGTGTATAACTGAGCCTTACCCCAGCACAATGACACCCTGGATGGAAAACTGCTCTAAGGGAGATTTGTCATATGGAAGTGGTACCCAGCCCTCACAAGGAAATAATTTCTCCTGCTTATCTACAAGCTCTTCTGCAATGCTGGGTGAACTGAAGTCAAATATTACACTCTAAAAGACAATTACGTGTCTTTCACTTCCTCAAGTCCCTCAAAAGCCAAATAGTGCTATCTAATCTAAACCACCCCAGCTCTTCTCCATCCCCTCAGACACATGCTGTGCATTACATTTCTGCAGAAATCCACTGCAGTCTGCTTCAGCAATCCCTTTGAAGTCCTTGGAAGCTTATCTGTACTCCAGCAAGCAAGGGTGTGTCTCCAGGCCAGCTTGCGGGCGACCATAAAGCAGAAATTTATCCCAGAGGCCACAGGTGGCTGTCTGGGGATTTTTTTTTTTTTCTCTGAGTATAAAGAAATCTCCAGAAGTTACCCCAGAATAAGGGGCTTCTGAGGCTGTCAGTGCTGCTGAGTGGGAATGTAGTGTGGGTACGGCCCACCAGGACTTAAACCTTCAAGAAAGCAGTGAAAATGGTCACAGCTGCCTTGTGACAAAACTCAGCAGGTAAAAACAAAGAGGGCTGGCAGGAAGCATCTGCCTGTCTCCCCTCCAAACCCCAGCAAATCCCCCAGGTGCACCCACCAGCACCAGACTTCACCTGCCCAGCTCCCTTCCCACTCTCCAGAGGAGGTACAGACCCCACTGCCCCTGTTCATCACCATTCTCATCCCCCTTTCCCAGTAACTACAAATACTTTGCCAAAAAATAAAAGCTGGAAAATGGTTTTAATGCCACAAGAGAAAAGAAAAAAAAAATCTGACATTAATCCTGAGATGAAAATGGTTGAGCAAGTATTTATGTTGATTTAGGGCTGTTCTTGTTACATTCTTGAAACTACTGAGGTTATCTTGTAATCCATCTGAATTGCAGCTTGAGGCATTTTGAGCTAATTTTCAATTGTGCTGCATTTAACTATTCTTTACCTCCTTCTGCCTCCCAGTATTTGTGGAAAAACATTCATCAGGCTTAGGAAACTTAAGCCTATAGCCTCTGAGGTGTCTCTGCATCAGAAAATAGAGACAGAGCATTTCTTAAACAGACAAATTTCAGGGTCTGATGAGATTTTGGGTTCTGTTGAGAGATGACTTTTGCAGGGCTGGCTTTTGGCTGGAGGAGGGTTTACTGAGAAACTCTCTGTTTATTTTCTGAATGTTTGGAGTGAACTCACGTCTCTATAGATGTTTAGAAAGCAGCAGCACTGGAGATGAGGTTTATTTATTCCCAAGATATGTATCACGCAAACAGCTGTGCACTGCTTCTCCTCACTGCTCTGGTGATGAGATTCAGCTCCCAGCTCCCAGATCCCTCAGGGAGAGGCAGCAAAGCCCCCCAGGAGTGGGGTCTGCAGTGCCTGGAGGCTCCTGCCTCTCCTCCAGCGTCAGGCTTATCCCTTCCTGCAGCTGGAGCTCTGTGCTGCAGGCTGGAAATGGGGAGGAAAACGGAACATGACCCAGCACTCACAGAAGCTGTGCCTGCCCCATTCCTGAAGTGCTCAAGGCCAGGCTGGACAGGGTTTGGAGCAACCTGGGACAGTTTAAGGTGCCCACGGCAGGGGAAGTTGGATTAGCTGACCTTTAAATGTTCTTCCAACACAAATCACTCCATGATTCTGACATGAATATGGGGACTTTGGAAGAGTTTTTCTCTCTGGTGAAGTTAATTCCCTTCTCCCACTATTCTCTCTATTAACAGAACAGCTCCAATTGGGTGGCAAATTGGCCAGAGTTCTGGATGCAAGGGTGTCAGGAGGTTTTTTCTGCTGGGCCAGGTTGGTGATCTTCTCAGCATCCAAGAAAAGGAAGTGTCAGTACTAAACCCAGCATTCAACATATCCAATGACCAGACAGATTTTCCTGGAGCACAAAGCAGCAGGCTGTCTCTAAGCACTTGAGATCATAGCATGATTTTCCTCTGGGATCTTTTGCAAGCTGCTCCCTGAGGAAAGTGGGGGTTAACCCCATTTTTCACATGCCTCTGAAAGACACTCCTGGTCTGCTCCTTACCCCTTAAGCCAACAGAAACCTGGGTATTCAACCTGGGAATGAAGAAAGAAAAGAAACCTTGTTTTCCTCAAGGAAACCTTGTATTTCTCCATCATGTCCTGGCTCCATGACATTTTTAGTGAGAGCACCACATGAGCACCTTCCTTTCCTCCTTCAGTTTCTTTTCCTTTTTGTCCCTTCTCTTGACCCCTGGGCACCCCTATGGCATGGAAAAAGTCCCATTGCTGGTAGTTGCTCCTGCCTTTTTGTTTGTTTGCAGAGACAGGGTTAAACCTGCATTATTTCTTATCTGTAAATGATGTTTTTCCTGTTGAAGACAATTACAAACGCAGCTCCTTTGCTTTTAGCTCAATTTTTCACAGCTTGTTCCCCCCCTCCACCCCCCTTGGTTGTACTCTGGCGATCACAGCAGTTTCTGTTTAAAATGTTTCAGTTTCTCTGTTTTCTAGAATTAACCAGGAGCTTGTTGCTACATGTGGAGCAGGGCGGGACTGCTGATGCCTATTTTTTCCTATTTTTTTTTCCCTCAGAAAGTAGATTGCTGAATGTAAAGCTTCAGGGAATAAAATTTACAGGAGAGAAATTGCCTTGTATGTTTTTTAAGGCAGAGCTACATTTCTGGCAAACACAGGATTTCACCCTTTGCATGCCATGAAAAACTTTTTTTAGAGCTAATGCTTTCTATAATCTGGGATCAGTGTTTCTACAGTTCCTCACTCCTTATTACCCTTTTCTTGTCCTCTGTCGCCAAAATTGAATTTGTTGCTTTCAGATGTGTTGCTGCTCTAATTTGCAGATAAGGGTAAGTAAAAATTTGGAGCCCTATTTAAAATCTCCCTTTTTAAAGAGATTTTTGAGATTTATCATTTCTTACCAGTCAACATCACAGCTCTTTTCAAAGGACCTGCAAAATTTTGGGATTCATCCAGCTAGGGGAGGTAGGGAGAAGCTATTTGTCATGAAACCCCTGTGGAGGACATCCATGGGACACGGCTGGGTCTACCAGGCTCTCTTTGGGAAATTAAAGGAGCACCAGGATTAAAAACCAGCAAAAGCATTGCTGCACATCCTCACGGACCTGCTGTATTCCTCCCACTAGAGGACAGCAGCTGGGCTCCGCAGCCACCAGGAGCATTTCACAGCAGAAGCAAGAATAAAACAGCCCTACCCTTCCTGTAGAAACTTGTTCCTTTCTAGTGGTTTTCACATAATGAATCCCAGTGAATATTTAACTAAGTCTCCCCTGTAATCAAGTTTCTGGCCTCTTTACTTGTACCCACAGTGCAAAACATTTCCTGACCCATTGAGTTCAGCAGCCCTGGGAGTCTCCAGCAGGATCTCTGCTCAGTTGGCATCAGGAGAGCAGCATGAGGGTTTTGGGGTTTTTCTCATCCAGCAATCACCAACACGACCTTTGCTGTCCTTTAAGAAATGGAATCTGACCTCAGCTTGGCTATCTAAATCAAAAGCAGGCCTTCTCTTCAAGCACTGAAATATGGCTGTGTGTTTATACATATATGAATATTCATTCATATGCATATGAATATTCAGTAATGCAAGTCTGGATTTCATGCAAAGCAAGCTTCCCTGCAACCCTTTATTTAAAACAGAAAAGAATGAAGCAGAAAAGGGTGTTTCTGGGGCTGTGGGAGCAGGGAAAAAGGACACTCTGGGTCTGTGTGTGGGAAACCTTTCTGTGACTTCACTTTAAGAAACTCCCCATGCCTGAATCAAATTGTCTTTGGACTTTATCTGCCTGACCATCACCTTGCCATCCCATTTTTGGCGTCTGCAGCTTGTGAACCTGGTTACAGAGCTAACAAACAAGGGCTGTTAAACCTCGATGCATCTCTGTTTATGTGGAGACCTTCTTGGGCAGATCACTGGCTGCTCTCCAAGGCAATCCAGTGAAATTGTGGGTGCCACAATCACCTGGCAAAGTGGAGGAGGAGGCCATCCAGTGGGGACTGGAGCTGATAAAAGGCATGGCTTTCACTGAGAGAGACACAGAAAGGAAGAAGCAAATTCCTGTGAAAACTATGGTGGGAGATAGGGAAGGGAAATTATGTGCAAAGGATGGGGAGAGGAGAAAGAATATTAACTGCCTGGAGAATGCTGACTTGAAAGATGTTTGAGGGTTAAGAAGAATAAGGCAGGGAAATAGTTGTAGGCATTTAGTGCTTTATTACCCAAGGTGGGGAGTAGAAGAATTACATTTATTTTATATTTTTAACTGCTACAGAGTGACTGTGCCTGCTTGTGTCTGCACCTGGGCCTGTGGGAGAGTAAACTGGAAATGCAGAGTTTGGCACTGCAGCAGAGGGTTTGGGAAGCAGGAGGGATCTGTTGGGATTTGGTGCTGTGGGACAGCTGGGTCACAGCACTCTGCCCAGAAAGAACAGTGCCCTCACTGTGGGCTCCTGCCTTCCAGTTTCCTGCTCCTTCCAGGGTTTAAACTGTAACACGAGCCCTGGTGTGAGGCTGACTTCACACCTCCTGCTCCCAGGCTGTGCCTGGAAGTTGGAGCACCTCTGCTGAACCCTGCGGTGTCACCAGAGAGGAATCTGATCTGATGTAACACTGCAGGGGAAGCTGCCACAGCCACCAGCTGGTCCAGTGAGACACGGGGCTCCAGTAAAACAAACCAGCGAGTATTGATCAGCTGGAAACAGAAATGAGATGTGCTTGGGCCAACAAGCAAAATATACCCAAGTTCTGTAACAGAGGCAGAAATTTTCTTTGCAGCCTTTGTCTTCTCATTTTTACAAGTCTGGCTCTGTCTTGCTGTGCCCTGCTCAGCACTCAGAAGTTTATTCACAGGGTTTCTCTGCAGTCTGCTTTAAAGGAGCTCCCTGCTAAAAGATCTTCTCCAATGGATGCTGCATTCCACTCTTTTAGAAATGATACTGTTCCCCAAGAGCCAGGGGTGCTCTACCAGGACAGTGTGTGACAAATTCTTTATGAGGGAATACATAATAAATGGAGGATTTTCTTTTATTTTGATTATTTAGTATTCAATATTTGCATTATGGAAGCGCCTGGAGGTTCCAGCTGAGATCAGTGCCCTATTGTTCTAAGCCATGCATAAAAACATGGTCAGAGATGAGGAGCTTACCATCTAAATAGATGAACTGGATAAAGGGTGGGAGACAGGAAGCATCTATTATTCTCATTTCATAGCTGGAGAGCTTGGACACAGACAAATTAAGTGCCTTTCCCAGGAAAGCCAATGGAGAAAGGCAGAAATCATCAAATGTCCAGGATCCCACTGTAATACCCTGCTCAAAACACATCATATTTCCTGTTTAAATATATCTTGCAACACTGTAATGAAAACAACAAATATTTGTTTGGAATATTTTCCTTAAGACACACAAAATGAGAGGAGCAGCAGAAAGGTTACATGGCTACAAGGCATAACAATCCAAGGGGAGTGTTGATACTCAAATGCCATTACAAGACATTGACACAGCAGCAGCCAAAATAAGATTTTTTTTCTCAACTACTTAGCCTTACTGCCTGAAGAAGTATTTCCTAGAATATTCAACTGTTCATAATGTAGAGGAAGATCAAAAATTGATAGACAAAAGCAATTCATTCGCCCCCTTCTCTAGCTTAACTAAAATGAGGTTTCCTTGTTTGATAAACACCCAGTAAAATATTCTTTGATGGGCCAGGAACTGCAGCTCCCTCTTCCCATACATATTTTCCTGCAAAAGAGCTTGGTAGCCCATCTGCTTCACACTTTCATGGATAACTATTTGATTTATTTGCATTAAAATAATTAATTGTTATCTCAATTTTTCAGTTTATCAGCCTCTTGAAGTAATACCTGGTGAGAACTACTCATGGAAGCCTTTCTTTTAGTAGAGACTTTTATTTTAGAACAGGATTGGTCTTTTATGAAATTACTTTTCCCTAAGACACTGAAAAATCTATAAAGCAACTTTGCCTGTCTTTGGGAAAAATATTTTTTTCAGAAAAGGGTTCCCATGATTTGCTCTTTGGTACCCTAAAAGAAAGTTTGAAGATGCCTGGAAAGAGAACCATAAACACTTTGGAAACCAGGTAAATATTTTAGCTGCCAAAGTTTGGGTTTAGACACTTAGCTTTGGAAGAACTTCAAAGAAAAGAAAATTTAAGAAATAAAAAGAAATCTTAGACAAGCATTTAATCATATAACCATGCTATATAACCATAGCATGGGCAGGAGGAATTTTTGGATGGGACAGTTGGAATAACAGGGAAGAATTGTTGATTCCCATTGTCTTTCATGGAGAAAACCCTTGGTGATGCGTGTGGTTGAATTTGGATCTAGGGAGTTTCTCCCCTTAGACCTCTAAGACTTGAATGTGTGGGCTTTCATTTTCTTTCATTTTTTCCCTAATTTAACTTCCTGTATTTTATTCTCGTTTTCATCAGATTGAACTGTGGCATGTTAGCAGGTCCTGCACCTGGAGAACAGATCAGTGCCGCAGAACTTCCATCCCCGGGGTACCCATGGCCTCCCCTGCCATCTGTCTGCACCGTGCCAGGAGCCGGGGCTGCTTCCTCGCCGCAATTCCACGGAGGAGCCGGGTCCCGTGGAGCCCTGGCTGCCCTGATATCTCCAGCACTTGAAAGAAATGTCAGAGAGTCTGCGAGGAGTAGAACTGAGAGCTCTCAGCAGCTCTGTGCTGTGCTTTTTTCCGAGGTGACTTTTCCCGCATTACCCGGAGGGGCTGGTTGCCCATCTCACCCCATCGCTCGAGCTGTCGGTCACCTGCTGAACCTTCTGCCTTCATCCCTCCCAGCTGGGCTTTTATGGATGAGCTGGGCTCTGCTGGCTCCAGCCCAGGAGCAGCCCCAAGTCAGGCACATCTTCACCTTACCCACCAGGTAAAAGAGATGTTGGGCAGGATGAATCCATCTCCTCCCCTCTGCGTGCCCCTCGCTGGGGATTTGGCCGAGCCCAGCTGTGCCCTCGCTGCAGCTGGAGCAGGGCTCGGCCCCTGCCCCTGTTGAACATTAACTGTATCCCTGCCTGCGTGCGGAGGGAGGACCGGAGCTCGGCTGACAGCAGCGACAAAGAGCTGGTAGGGCTGAAAGATTCAATTTAACTTTCTTTCTCCTCCCCCGCTTCCATATGCGAGGGCACACAGCGCTGTTCCTGCTTTTGAAACTTGCGGGGCAAAGGAGCATTGGTGTCCTCATTTTCCTTCCTCCCTATTGATGTATCATTGCCAGGATGAAAAAGGACGTCTCGAGAGCTTTTGAAAAAATGGGTGACTACTCAAGACATTTTATAAAGGAGGAAGAATGGGAGAGAAAATAGGACTCAGTAGGGGGTAGAAGGAGCCTGAATGTGTGCCTTGTCTGTCTATTCTTTCGCTTGAAACCTGGAGCTGTTGTTCCTATTTCAGTTCAAACTGTCACCTTTAGTTCATGATGGCTTTACTGCCCTTGCTCCTGAACCTCAACAGATTGGGGCTTATTTACCTATTCACACTCTGCTGTGGAACCTCATTAATAGGCTTATTAGCCACACCATTCACGTGCAGGAGGGCTCACAGAAAGGATCCCAGCCACTTTGAGAGGAGGAGGAAAAAACTGTAAAGAGATTATGCTCTCATTCAGCAGCCTAACTGCTATGAAAGGCTCCCTGGGCCCACTGAGATCTCTTGAAGCCTAAATATGATGACAGAATTGATCTCCCCCCCCCACCCCTTTAATTCCAAACATGCTTCTGCTTTTCTCAGATTGAGGAGCTGGGCTGTTGTGGGCCACTTTAGGAGAATGTGGCTCATTTAAGAGAAAAAGCTGCTATTGATAGACTGCTATCTTTTCATCCTCCAAAAGAATAAATTCTGACAAGTGCTTCCAGACTTTGGAAATAGGTGTTCTGATTTGTCATTTTTAGTGGAATGCTTCCTTTTCTTTCAGAGTATGCAAAGATATCGATGAATGGGGAAAGGTATTGCGGCTTCCTGTGCCAGACAATAATTTATGTGAGAATGTGTTAACAATGTTTTCAATGGGCGATGGACATGCCCGGTGCTGGGAAAATTGGATCTTGACTGTGACATCTCAGCTTCTCAATTAGAACATTCAGATGCCTGTTGCTTTAGGAACAAAAAAAAAAAAAAAAAAAAAAAAAAAACAACCCAAGACCAAAAAACTAAACCTGTGTTTCCAATCAATTACAAATTTGTCTGCCATCCCTCATAAAGACTGCAGTAGTGGTGGGAAAATACATGCTGGGAGGTAAGTACATACTCTACAGAAAACTTTTTTTCAAGTTTTTGGTGTCTAGGTGTGTGTAAATAGTCTTACACTATGATGTGTGGCCTCAGTCCTTGAAAATCCCCTTGATCAATACTGCACACAACATACAAAATGTACAGTAGAGCTTAAATAAAGTAACATTAAATTGATCAACACTGATTAAATTTGAGGCAACCACCACTTATTGATTTTGTTGTCAAGCTGACTCTACACAAGCAAGCCTTACACAGACTCCATATTCAAAACCTTTTAGTTGATGGTATCTAAAGCAAATGTTTTATTAAGCAAGGATCAGGCTAAGCTATATTGAATTCTAAATACCCATATTATGCAGTTTTAAATCTGTGTGTCCAAACAAATGATGTTTGCGTAACTTTTCGACAACTTTTCCCATTTGGGCACCACACAGGTATTAAATGTGCACTGTCAGACCAATTCACGGGGCTGCTGCAATCAAGCTTTGGACTGAGAAGCCCATGAGGGTGATTTTTGGAGAGGGTGTTATCCGACCACCCTCTCTAGATGGAACTGGCCACAGGCCAGCCATGGCTTCTGAGCCAGAAACACTTCAGGAGAGGTTTCGGGGACCGCTGCTGAGCTGGTACCATTTTCGCGTGAGGATGCAGATGCTGCCCAGTGCCGGGGTGGCGGTGCCGCAGCCCGGGCTCACCCTTAGCGGCGGCGCTTTCCGCGCTCCCCACCGTTCCTCTCCTTTCCAACCCGCTGGAAAACTTTCAGCGGAGCGCCCGTCCGGGAGCTGCGCGGGGTTCCTCCCCGGCAGCCCTGCGCTCGCCCCGGATGAGCTGTCCCGCTCGCCCGGGCAGGCAGCGCCCGGAGCTGGGGCTCCCCGCTCCCCTCCTGCCCCTCTCCGAGCGCTCCAGGTCCGCGCCGCGGGGGCATCCGCGACCCTGGGGCGGGGTGGGGGCTCCCGGCTCCGCACCCCCGAGGGCCGGGCGGGGGAAGGGGCTCGGCGGCGATTGGCAGAGCCCGGCAGCGCCGTCCAGGAAACGGCTCGGGTTGCAGCGGGGGGAGTGACCGGGGGAGGAGGAAGGAGCCGGAGGAGTGCGCCGAGAGGGGGAAAGGGGGGAGAGAAAACCCACCTCCCACCCGAGGGGGCTGTCGGCGTGACAAAGCTGCGGCGGCTCGGGGCGGGCGGCTGGATGGAGCGGAGCGGGACCCGCGGCGCGCTGCTCGGCGATGCCCGCGCGGGGGAGGAGGCAGCTGGCGCCGGGCACGGCGGGCTCGCCCCTCTGAGGCGGTAGCCGCTGCGGCCGAGCCAGGGCACGGCACGGGACGGGGCGCCGGGCCGGCTCCTGCCTCGCCTCGCCGCCCTCCTGCCTGCCCCGGGCGCGTCCCGCGGGGGATGCGCGGCGCTGCGCCGCTGCGGGCTCGCCAGCCGGGGCCGCCCGCGCAGTGACCGCGGCCGCAGTGCCGGCACTTTCGCCCCGTCCCGGGAGCCGCCGCTCGGCACCGCGCCCCAGCCCGGGAGCCGCCGCGGAGCGGAGCCCGCCCGGCGCTCTCGCCGCAGGTAAAGGCAGCGGGCGGGCCGGGGAAGGGGCGGCCCCGGGCAGGGGGTCCCGCCGCGCTCTCGGCGCCGTGTGCGCGCTCCAGCGGGGCTCGGGGATCCCCCGGTGCGGGCTCGGGGCGGGATGTGCCGGTGCGGGGCTCGGGGCCGGATGTGCCGGTGTGGGGCTCGGGGATCCCCGGGTGCGGACTCGGGGCGGGATGTGCCGGTGCGGGGCTCGGGGATCCCCCGGTGCGGGCTCGGGGCGGGATGTGCCGGTGTGGGGCTCGAGGATCCCTCGGGGCGGGATGTGCCGGTCTCCGTTCCGCTGGAGCTGCCGGTCGGGTTGCGGTCACTCAGTGGCCGCTGCGGTGCGGGGGGAAGCCCGAGCAGCAGCGCTGTTCCCCTGCCTTGCCCGCATCCCCGCGGGTGTCTTTGGGGACGGTTCCAGCGGTGACAGCAGGACGGGCAGCACGGGCTGGGGAAGGGGGGCTCGGCCCCGGAGGAGCAGCCCCGGCTCGGCACCGGCCCCGGCTCGGAGCCCGGTGCTGCCCCGCCGTGCTGCGGGAGCACAGCCGCCCCGTCTGAGATAAGGGGGGAGAGAAATCAATGAAATATAGATTTAAATGCAAAACGGCCCCTTCTAACTGGGACCCATTATGCGTTCGGTGTGAAACGCTATCAACATTTAAAACTTTATTGTCTCCTTTGTACCAAATCCCTGTAAATCTTCCACTAGCCTTTTCTCATTTTCATCTGAAAAGCCTGTTTGGGCTGAATAGACAGCAATCAGCAGCCTCTGGACTTCTCCCGCTCTCTGGAATGTCAATTAAAATGCAGATTTTTTTCTCCCCCCCTCCCCGATCTCTTGGTGGCAAAAGACTTGAGAAAGACAGGATAGTCCTGGAAAGCAAATGAAAGAAGTTCAAACAATGAAAAAGTACTGAAGCTGCCAGCCGGTTCCCATTAGTCCTTCAGAATTAATGTTTAATAGCTGTGATGCTCAGATTTGCTTGGAGATTGAACTCTGGTGAAGAGTCTTGTTAGATATATATGTGTATATGTGTTTTTACAGGCGGATGTATATTTCTGCATTTTCTGTCCATACACAATTCCTCTGTCAGTGGAATCGTGTACGTAAAGCTGTTAGCTTCAAAGCTTCATCTACCTGGATTTTTCTGACGAAGCTACTGAGCTTTTAGAGCGCTTGAGGTCTCTTTGTGGAGGGAAGATCCATATTTCACTCAGATTTGCTATTCCCCGCCTAATTGAGAAAGATGCTGAAAAGTTATACAGTGAGCAATGTATTGATTTGGTTAACATACTCTACAGATCGTACTGTCCCTGGGGAGTGATAAACATCTTATAAACAACAATGCAAGTAGATTAAAAAGAACACTGAGCATTGAATTTAATTAATGCCACTGCTGAACAAGTACTACTTGTTTGTGTGTGCGAGTGTGTTTAAACTGAAGTACAGCTTGGAGGAATTTGGTTGGGCTCCCAAACCAGTCTGCTTTCCCATGCTTGTCAGTTTGGCAAAGAAAATTTGGGCAGGTATGTGACGAGGTGAAAATTGACTTGATGAGCGAGTGGCAAGGAGAGCCATCAATCATTGGGAGCTGACAACTCCTCCCCAAAGTGTAGGCTGAGAAGAGAGACAGAGTTCCCTTTCAAGGGGAAAAATAAACACTACGTGTGGCTTTCACTGAGTCTGAGACTCCAGGAGGGATTATGGTATTGTAGTCAGGAAGCCAGAATTGTGGAGGCCAAAAAGCATGCTGGGGCTGTGTTCCAAACATTGAGATAGAGGTACATAATTATCCAGCCCAGGAGGTCTTTCCAGGGACTCGTCCCCCGGCAACTGTGGCAATTAAACTATGAAAAGAATTTGGTTTCGTTTCATCTTCGCTGGACTCCACTTCTTTTGGGAGAGGGCAATCCTTGAAGCCTGTTTGCTGTCCTGGTGGTAGAGTGCTTTGGCTCCACGGATGGGTGCAGAGCTCTGATTTTTGCGTTGCTGCACCTTCACAAGCCAGGATTTTGGGTTTGCTGCTGCCCTGTGGGTGAAGAATCCCTTCTTTCTGCCGGCAGATGTTGAGGTGCAGGAGGCAACAAAAATCTTCAGGTGAGGAGACGTGTGGCCAAGTAGCTTTGTGCCGCACTTCAGGATTTAGGATAAGGATAGGAACCACGAATGTGCTTTCAGTGGGGTTTAGTGCAGTCTGAAAATCTGAAACTGCAGGAATGTCAGTGGAATTAATGCTCTTGGAGTCTGAAAAACATGCTGGCGTTCTGGTATGTTTTCTTTCTGCAAAACCATGATGGGATTTTGCATTTATCAACACGGACTTTAATCGGAGTTTACAGGATGATTTATGGAAATTAAATCAGCATTACACCCAGGCTGTTAATTAGGGGTTTCTACCCACTTTACAGCTGGATAAACTGAGCTGCAGGGCTGTGGCTGCCAGACAGCGAGGTGGGCAGTGGAGCTGGGTGGTGGCATCCAGGGGGGTTTGCTCCAGTCCTGCTCCACACACAAACTGGTCCCAAAGACAGAGCTCTCTTCAGCTCTACACCTGCTCTGTGCTTGTTTAGAGAAGGGCTGGACAAGCTCTTGGCAAATGTTTGTGCAGTGGTCTGGTGGTGTTTTCACTGGAAATTTAATGGTAGTTGCTAGCTTGTGGTCTGGGGTGCTGGAGCCAGGCTGAAATCTTTACAGGAGGGACAGGGCTTTGAGGTGATACCAACGGAGTTGGGAAAAGCTTGCCCTGAAGTAGCAGGGATTCACCTTGTATTGTTTTCCTCAAGTGACTTATTTATGCCATCCAAAACCTGTTTCTGCTGACTCCAGAAGTTACTGCGTATAGTACCCAAGATAAAAGATGCCCCAACAGCATTTGTGAACTTTGTGGCAGCTAGCACAAGGCTAATAAAAATCAGAATCAACTTTTTAAATGGTTGGCTTTATAAAAGGAGAATCTGTATTCCCTGTTTCAGCATGCTGAGGTACCACACCAAATCCCAATGACAAGGAGTTTGGAGAAGGTTTATTTATCTCCACACTCCCTTACTTTTTTTTTTTTTTTAATTTTCAAGTGTTAAGAGCAGGAGGGAAAAAGAGGTTTTGTGTTATTTTTTCCCCTTCCAGACAAGCGCTCTCCAAATTTCAGTTGAGTTTCATCACATCTAAGATGAATCATTGACCAGATTAGAACAATTGCTGCAGTTACTTTTTTTATCCATTTACTGAGGTTTTACTTTTATTTCTGAAGTGGAAAATCAGGTCTAATTTTCTGCTTGAGCTGTTAAATCACCCTGTGAGGAGGATGCTCTTCTGACCCTCACCTGGCATCATCTCAGTGTGGAGGCAACAGGGTCCCCTGAAGGGAGTGCCAGTTCCTTTGGTGCCACTTCTCTGTCAGACCATGGCTGGATTGCCACTTAACTCCATCCATTTACATTTGTTTTATTGTGAATAAGATATATTTTTCAGAGGTGGGGGGGGAGAGCGGGGAAGTCTATCTGAATAAGCATCATTGAAACACTGAGCAAAGAAAGTTTTGTGCACATAGCTTGGCATGCATGGACGGAAAGTGGTGCTGGGCAGGTCTCCTGTGAAACTGCAGTCTGTACCATATTTTATACAGATTTTAATTGCCTGTAATGTAGCACAGCAAACCAATATCACTGCAAAGAATTGAGCATTTCACCTGACCAGGACTCAGGGGCTTCCAAAGGACGCTAAACTGAGTCAGAAGAAGGTACATCCATGGGGGAGCTGGAGGTTGAAATAGTCCTACAGATTTTTCTAAGTCTAAGCAGTATATTTTTTCAACTGTTTTTCTTGTGGAAAATTACTGAATTCCTGCAAATTCATCTGGCTGCAGACCTGCCTAGGTGAAGGAATGAAAACCAAGGCAAACTTACATAAACCTTCAAACAATAACAAGAATATAATTTGTATAATTGTGGTAATTTTGTAGCATTACAGGTTATGTGCCTGCACATGTGGGTGCCTCTCATTTTTGAAAACCTGTATGTTTTTCTGTCAGTAAAATAGCTCTCAATATGTGCTGAGAAGTGATTTTGTGAAAACAAGGAGGACTTGGTTACGCCTCAGGTGATGATGGAAACTGCTAACAGAAGATGAAAAGTCACTCACTTTTCACATATTCTTGAAGCTGGAAAACTATTTTTCCCATCCTCCTGCTCCCCTCCCTCTCACCTCAGCTCTGTTTGAGGCTTTATGAAGGTTTTTGGTTTGTGTTTGGAGATGTTTTTGCTGACAGTGTTAAATCTCTCTCCTCCCCGCAGCAGCAGCCGTTCCAAGGGAGGAGGCATTACCCTGGCCGAAGGCACAGCTTTCTCTCCATGCTTCTCTAGAGGTGCTCAGATGGGATTAAAGTCCACATGGAGATATGGAAATGGACCAGGAATTTACTCTAAAAAGATGGTCAGCTGGGATTCGGGTTGCCTTATCTGCCTGGTGGTGGTCACCATGGCTGGACTTTCCCTGGCTCGGCCTTCATTTAATTTAGTTGTTGAAGACACCACGGTGGAACCCGAAGGTAAATCACTCTTGAATACTTAATTCCTTAAAAGAAGTTAATTTTAAATGCTTGGACATCTGAAGTAGAAGTCAAGATCTTTCCATGTGCTCTGGTAAATCTAAGGCAAGTAACAGAGCAGCCCTGGAGAGTTACGGTTTCTGACTTTTCCCTGCTCTCGCCCGGGCTGTGTTTGTACAAGCGTGAGTTTGTTTATTCTTGTGCAAGCCAGTGGTGTCAGTGATTTCACTTGGGACTGTCATCACGTTGTATAATCAAAGTGTACAGATGAAAGTTTTCAGGAATGGGTCTTTAAGGAAACCAGTCCATGGCACTTTCGTGCTGTTGTGTGTTGCTGTCTCAAGGAACGAAGAGGATGAGTGGCTGCTGCTCTTTGGGATTGTCTTGACCTGAGGAGTCCAGAGAAAAATGAATCTCAGTAGTTTTCATTTGTGAATGTTCAGTTTTGCAGGCACTCTGCAAAAATGGTATTGCAGCTTTGTTGATGTTTGTACTAAGGACAAACCTCCCTGCTCCTGTTAATATCCAGGCACAATCGGTGGTGCAGTGCCTGGATCACAAGTTCTGAAGGTGTGAATGCTGAGATCTCAGTAGAAGGGCTGGAGTTTATTGCTGTGAGAGCAAAGGCCAATCTAGACCTTCACGTTGAAAGAGGTGTTTTGAAAAAATCTCCTATTTTAAGCCTGCACTTGCCGGTGTGTTCTTCTAGGTTTGTCTGTTCCTCAAGCTTTGCAAAGTGGTTTTCTTCTCTGGAGAGCTCAGGAGGGGCTGCTTTTTTATTGTTGTGAGCTGATTGTGTTGAAGAATGATTTTACTGTGTTGTGCTGGATCATTCCTGCTCTCTGAGCATCTGGGGGAGGAAGTGAGGCTTCTTTCATAAGGTTGTATCTGTCTTTTGGAGGAGTGATCACAGTTCCAATAACTCAGCTGTCAAGCTGATCTAATAGTCCACAGAGCATTTCTGACCTGGCAAGCTTGCTGCAGAGAGTTTGGCCTTTACACATTCTACTACTCATGTCCATGGATGCAGCTTTGTTTTTATTTAATAATTCTTCATGCAAAACTTATTTGTTTCTATCCTCTGCCTCTAAAAATAGACGTCACCAGCTAACGCATTTTTAGAATCCACTCCAAGTACATTTTTATTGATGGCAGGGGATGAACTATTTAGAGATGATGAGCCCTCTTCCCTAGCAAACATTCCTGAAAAAAATTCTCAAAGAATAGCAATATTGTCATCTGTCAGCCACAGAGATTGTTGATAGCAAAAATGCTTGGTCTTTTTTTTTTTTTTTTTTTCTTTCGAAGGTAACCTGAGATTTAAAAAATTAAAAAAAAGCCCAACCCTTGTTGCCACTTACTGTATGATTTGTTAATTGAACATCTGGTGCCTTTTTGGCTTTTCAGGAGAATGACAAAATCATGAATAATTCTGGTTTCAGACTAGCTTTGTAGTAAGGTCCCCTAGTTTTTAGGGTTAAGTCAGAAATAATGTATTTGAAGACTGGTGAATTGTTTTACAGGAAGAAAAGTAGTATTTTTTGAATGGTGACTGATAATTTTGCAACTTTTCAGGGAAAGAATAGCTTTTATTATTTTGGAAAGCACAGTTTGAGTTTCTCTCTTACACACTGAATGTGTCGGGGGTGGAATCTGGGTTTTATCAAAGAGTAAATTGTTAAAAAAAGATTTAAAACTTCTTTCCTGGGCAGGAATGTAACTGATGTGAAACAATTTTAGATGTGAGAACCTAAATCATTACCAGAAACAAGGAAAAAAAATCAGAAAACGCTTCTAAGTTAATAGCATAATAAGAGCTTTTATGCTGCAGAATACAGGGAATTGTGTGGGATTTATATCTGAGATTTGGGAAATAAAACCTCCTTTATGTATTTCATTAAACCCTTTGATAAGAAAAAACAAACCAAAGCACAACCAAGTTTTTGCACAATCACCTTCTCTGGGTTCTATCGCTGCCACCCACAAGCTCTCCAAGCCCAAACCAAAAAAAGCCTTCAAAAGATCCCTTCAAAGACAGAGCAGACTTCTTTTTTAATTTAGTAAATGCCAAAACGTTTTGGGCACAGCTAATTTGGGGGGTCAGGTGCTCCAATAATGTAAATTTTCAGGGGGGTGCTGACTGCAGTCATTAGAGCTATGACATTTCATGCCAGCTGAGGAGGTCGCAGGGCCGTGACCTTTGGTGACATTTGCTGATCTGCTCCCGAGTCTTCCTTCACAGACATGCCCTGAATTGTCTGCATTTATTTATTTATTTTTTAATCCAAGGTGCTTGGATTGTTATTGTTTATTGTCTTAGTGACTCAGACTATTGGAAAAGCTGTACACAACATTAACAGGAATTGAGATTTGTTCCTTTGGGTGTAACGGAAAATACCTGCTCTCAGCTGTGTGTAACTTTAGGGGCATTTGAAATGATTTTCTTCAATGTCTGGCCATCTATAAAAAATACTAAAGTATGTGCTTTAGTTCAAGCAGTATTTATCTAACAGGGTAATCAGCTGGTGGATATGTGCAAGATGTCATGCATTAAGGGGGTGCTGTGCTTTTTGGCTCTTCTCAGTCAGTCTTGAGTAAATAAACCTCCCTCTGTGACCACTGGGTATTACTCTGGCCCGTATGGAAGTGTTTACACTGAAAATGGCATCTTGATCCATTGTGAGTGGTGATGTTGGTGCTGATACTGTGGGATCCTGAGCGTGGTGGATCTCAGCTGTGGTGCTTTATTCCCAAGCAGTGATGGCAAAACCCGGGGCTGTTGAGCTGTGTGAGCAGAAACAGGACCTGTAGGACTTCTGTGGGGACTGTCAGCTCTCAGATCATATCTCACATCAAGTGTTTACATACATGTTTTTCGTCCTAGGGGAGCAGAGAGACTTTTTCTGCTTTTAAATATTTAGAAACAAGCCTCCCCCAGCGTGTACAAAGGCACCATTCTCTCAGCCTGTGTGTGCCCAGGCTTTGATGATAGCCAGCGTTTCACAAGGGCTCTGACCGCACACATGGGCTCAAGGCTTACTTTGTGAACTGAATAATTAGTTTAGACATATATTTGATAAATAGTGAGCTCTCCCTTGACCTCCCCTTGGCCAGGCTGTGTGTTATCATCCTGCTGGGGAGCTAATTTGGTCTCTCACCCTCATGCAATGCCTTGACACCGTCCTTGGAGCACCCACTCGGGGAGCCCCCGCCCGGTGTGGTGACAACGCGTTTCAATTCTGTTAATTTAGGTCAAATTTCAAAGGATTAATTTAAGCTTTCCACAAGGGACAGCCTATTTCTGTGTCCTGTGGAAAACACAGTAGTTCAGAATGGTCCTAAATTTGGGAGGTTCCCAGGAGCAGCAGGGAAGGGGAGAGATCCCCTTTAAGGGGTGACGTGTGCTTATGGTGGAAGTGAATAAGGAGTTTTTCTATGGGATTTACTCAGTCATAGCCACTTGCTGACCCTAAACAACATGCAAAAATAAGTATGTTCAGCACAGCACCTTCCTTTGTGCAAAAACGTTGAGTCATATGAGCAACATACCTTCATTTTTGTCATTTTGCTGGGAGTGCTTAAACATTAATGTCACTTGTGGTCACAGTGGTCAGCACTGTCCCCTTGGAGATCCTTCTTTAGCTGCTGTGACCTGCCTGGGTCAGGATGTGGGGTTTTGTGAGGTGCTCCAGTGTGTGGGGAGGGATGCTGTGGTGGTGGGATGTCCCCTGTCCCACTCCCCATCCTGGGCTGTCCCCATGGGTCATCCCCAGCCAGTGCCACCCTTCTGGGGGGACCCTGCACATCCATCATTTTCCTGGGACAGAGGTGGTGTAGAAGCACCACAATGCTGCTTCTGGTTTGGTAGGGAAAAAATAAAGCAAATGGTTCACCCAGGCTTCCCTTTGGGCTGTTTTATTTTGGCTTTTTCTTTTTTAAACGAGAACAGCGGCTTTGATATCTGTGAGTTAAATTAAGAATTCAAACCTATTAGTTAAATCAGAGTCGGCTTTATCTTTTTAATTTCTTTTCCTTTTAATTTTATTTCATGGAAGGGCAATTATTAAAGCCCATTATGGAGGAATGTGACATCCCCACAGCTTCGGGTGAGGGCTGGCTGCCCTTTCAGGGATCTGGTTCAGTAAGTTATTTGGCCCAGTACAGGATTTGCTAGCTGAGATTCTGGGGAATTGTACAAGCAGCCAGATTAAATCAGTCTTAATGTGTCCATTCTGTGTTTAAAATCTGCAGCCCTTTAGCAGGGGCATGGTCTTGAGCTTCAAACTAATTGGACATGGGTAGGGTTGTTATTTACAGTCAGTGTTGATGAGACACAGGGAGTTGGTAGTCTCTCAGTGTGGCTACTATTTTGCAAAGTAGCAGAAATAATTGCATGTTTTAGGCTTATCTGCCATACAGTTGAAGCTTTTTGAAGGAGTATAATAGTTATTAACTTTTGGGAATTTGATGCCGTTAGTGAGGGTTTGTTTTTTTTTTGGTTTTTTTTTGAGCCAGAAGATTTTCAAAGATGCTGAGTTGTGAGGTTTTTTTTATCTTTTTATTCTTTTTTTTTTAAACCACTTGTATAGATAAAACCCCAAACCAGTGGCTGACTCCAATGAATGCATAGTTTCCTAATATTAAAATAGTTCTTCCTTGGCAGGGAAATAGCAACAAATTTCAGGCCATAGCAACTTTTTTACAGGCAAGTTTAAAACCTCTGAAAGCAGAATTTACAATGAAAATGCTGACATCTCCAGTTATGCAAGGTTTTGTATGCATGAGAAGATGGACTATTGTGGTGTTTTAATAATAACCATAGCATAGTCCTTAATGAGCTTATTTTTATATCCAGCTTCCCAGCTTCACTAGAAATGATCTTTAAATGGGTTTAAACAAAAACATTCAGAGATTAGTGTTTTCTTAAAGCGAGTATTTAATTTTGGATCAGATGGGAATGCTAGAAAAATACTGAACTGTGTCTTTTTCTGTCATTTATAGAGAAAAATTCCTTTTTGGAAATGTCAGATTTTCAAGTATTTAACATTTTGAGACTCTTCAAAATCGAAGCTTTAGAGTGAAAGAGACTTTCTTCGAAGCAGTGCTCCTGAGCAGTTTGTATCTTGTGTTTTTAAAAGAACCATCACCCACTTCGGCAAGTTATGTCTTGTCTGTGTGTAATAGCACACCTGGTTTGACTAGGGGAGAAAATTTATTTCAGTGTAATTAAAGAAGTGCAAAATTCAGGCTGAAAAGGGACCGTGAATCCCAGCTGGACAAGTGGGAACATCTTCTGCAGAGGACACTGATTTGTGTTGGTGGTGGGAAACGGGGCAGTATTTGGTTTGGCACGGAGCCTTCCAGTGTAAAATCATCCTCTGAGCAATTTGGGGACTGATTTGGAACTGAGGCCTTTGAGTTGAGGCTCAGCACATTGCAGGGTGTGTTTGCAGTGGGTTTTTTGGGGGAGATTTGGCACAGGATGCTCCCCAAATCACGGCCGCCGTCTTGCGGTACTGACTTTTAAGCTGATTGAAAGAGAAGTTGGAGCAACTGAGCAACTTCGGAGCGACTTTGTAAGAGTCAGATCTTAAATAAGGACCAGATTTGCAGGAGTTCAGCAGCCAACAGCTCCTGTTATAATTACGAAACGTGCGCTGGGAGTGCCAGAGCTGTTCTGGAAGTTTGGCCCTTCGGGTTTCAGTCGGGGCTGGGAGCGTCAGCAGAACTGCCTTGGCATTTGCTCCTTGGGGACTGTGCTTCCCAACCAGGGCAGTTGCAAAACAAGATTCTGTAAGAGCAGTGGATTTTTTTTAATGTGGATTTTTTTTTTTTAAACTTTCAAAACCACCTTATAATTCGTAAACTGATTATGTATGCCTCCAGATTGTCCTTTCCCATCTCTTAATTATCACTGGTGGTTTCTTTGGTGCTTGTTTTTGCAAAGAACCCTCTTTTATGGTTTTGTTTTTCTTGGACTTCTGAATATCAGAGCACCTGATACTGGGATGTGTCTTGTGGGCCTCATTTTCTGCTGGTTCAGGTTTATGTGCCTCTTGTCACCGTACAAATGCAATTATCCATATCAAAGACAGGGACAGAAAGCTGAATTCTACAGTGCTGCTTTGTTCACTTGCTGTGCTATTATTATTTTAATTGTATTTTTAAAGTGACTGTAAGTGAAAGCATTTGGTGAACCCCAGTGAAGCTGAGGAGTTGAGACCTGACCTACTTTCATTCCCCTCCTCACACGTTGCAGGTTGTGTGTAATTATTGCTTTTCCTCCCCCACAAAAGAACTGGCTCATCAGTTTGGGACATTGACCCTGTCAAGCAAAGCCACAAGAACTGGGAAGAGGGGAAAATTCCTTTGTACCAAAGAAATGGCTTGCATTTGTGAGGGTTTACTGGAAAGGGAAATGTGTTGGAGGACGGGAAGGGAGAAAAATGAGCATGAGAGGCTGGTTGAGAACAAGAAAATCGTAGTTTGGTTGTATTAGAATTTTTTTTCCTCTTAGCTGTTCTGTTTTGAGTAGAGTTTTGTTACATGGAAGGAAAAGGTAGGAGAAGAGTTTTGTGACACCTCAGGCTTTCTCCCAGGGGACTTGTGGCTGGTTCTGAATGGAGCTGGAGTGGGATGCTGTGGCTGGGGATGCCTTGGTGGGCTGCACCCACCAGGACAAAGCTGTAGGAACTTCCATTGTGGTTGGACAGACAGAAATTGATCAGAACACCGTGCAACAACTCTAGTTTTTCAATTGTGGAGTAGAAAAAGTCAAGCTAGGCTTCCTTTAGCATAGGCTGTGTGGAGAGGTGAGCTGCTGGCAGGACCTGCTGCTGGGCAGGAGCAGAACCTGCTCTGGGAGACTGGCTTTGCAAGTTTGGAAAGTGCCCTGCTCAGTGGCTCAGTGTTGCAATATTTAATTTGTTTCAAGGAAAGTAACATGACATCTAATCCTGAATGCCACCTGACAGTTCTTGAAAATAATTTTTCACACCCAGTTCAAATTTTGAGTAATTCTTGAGCATGGTTCTGTTAAATGTTGTTTATTTATGAAAATTAGTGCTGTTGAGATACTATGGTATTGAAGTGCCCAGATTTCCCTGATACTGTTTACTCAGCAGAGTAGCACAGGTATTTCAGCCGTGCAGGATTAACATGGAGACTCTCCAATAAATCTGCAGTGAGCCACAGCTCAGTAATAGCTCTTCTGGCAATTCAGAAGGTTTGAGCACTCTTCCATTAGTATGGCAAAGTGCCCAGGAGCCACTGGTACCATCAGGAGTGATGGAGATGTCTGGAATTTCAGGTGAAGCACTGTGTGCCACCTGGAAGGGCAGGTAGCCAGCCTGGCTTTTCACTTCAGGGCTTGTGCTGCTCTTTCTTTGTTCCCACTGGAGACTGTCCTCTGTGTGGAGCTGGAATTAAACAAGCTATGGTGCCTCTTGCCTAAATATTGCTCTGGGTTGAAAGGGAGCCTGGTATGCCTTGAGGCTTTGAAGTGTTTGGAGAATATCCCATGGTTTATACCCCTGTGTGTTGTGGATGGGACTCTCAAAAATGCTGAGAGGATGTTTTGGGGATATTGTTTCCAGTGCCTATTTTCAAATCCCGCTTTAGGAAGTGGGGGGAGATGAATTTCGGGGGAACAGGCAAGATGAGACTTCCAGACGAGCTGCTAAAATTAAGAGGATTTGTATAGTCAAGTAAAAATGGGACCGTGTACAAAAGAAACAACTGCTGACTTGCTTGTAGGGAATCTGAATAGATGTTCTCTGCATCCAGAACTAACACTGCAACATTGAATTGTGCAATTTTTAACCTCCCAGTTGTAATTTATTTCTTTTGCACATTGAGCAGTAATAGTCTTGAGCATGGACTTTGGCAAACCTGGAAGTAAAAGGTTCTGTTTTTATGTTTGGATCTATGCTACGTTCTGTTCAGGTTTTATGTTGCTCTTGAAATGCAAATAAAGAATCTGAAAAAGAGCTACAGATTGGAATAGATGGAAGAAAATACTAAGCCCAAGAAAAACCTTTTTGCAACCAAATATACGTGCTGGTACGCTTTCCCAAGGCTGTATATCTTATTATGGAGCCTTTCCCAAGCACACTTCAAGGCTGGGTTGAACAACAGGAGCTGGTTTAATTGCTCTGCCACTTGGTTACGTGCAGAGTTCAGTCAGGGAGATTTGAAGTTCTGCTCTTGCTGAAAGAAGAAACAATAAGAAAACGTTCCTAGTTTCAAATTCTGCTTTTTTAGAATGAGAAGATTAATTTTTTTTTTCAGCTTTTCATTTGAGGTTCTGGCAGAACGTGATTCATTTCCCCTTTGTATTGTATAATAGATTACATGAGAAGACTCTTCTGTAATGAGTTTGAAGAGCAGTTAATTATTTTTGAGATTGTGTTACATGTGTCTTAGGTTTGTTGTACTCCTCAGTTCACTTAGCAGAGAGACTCCCACTCTGTTACTTAAGGCAGATGGTGGAGTTTATGACTTAAGAGAAATGGTCAAGATTTGGTGAGTGCTGGAACCAAGCATTCACATCCTGAAGATGGCCTTTAGTTTCTCATCAAACTGATTAAATTTCAGACGTCAGCACAGTAATTTTAGGGTGTTTGGTGTAACTTCTCAAGCTCTTTCCCTCCATGGTTGCCAAGTCTTTGTGCAGAAGCCGTCCTGGTGCTTTCCTTGTTTCTGTTTCTTGATCTGGAGACCGGTCCTGTGGTGCTGCTGTGTGGAGAACCCTTCACCCCGCAAGGAGCAGCCCGTGCGGAATGGGGACAAACAGGAGGAAGTGGCAGGGCAGTTCCCAGCAGCAGGAGGTGGCCTCGCTGGTCTCTCTGCTGTTTACTTTGAACTTGGCATGCTCTTGAGTCTTCCCTGGCCTGGCTTCCAGCAGCACGGAGCACAGGGCCAAGCCCAGGAGCATGTGATACTCGGCGTTTTTGACGCAGGTTGCGCAGCCGTAACTCAACAACCACGTCTATAAAGACAGGTAGGAGCAAGCAGGCTACGAGCTGTAGGAATTTTTCATCTCTGCATGAAGCCTAGACAAGTATAATTTCTTTCTCTTTGGGAATGAATCTTTCCTTAACCACGGGGTGAGTGAGACACATCCACCCAACTGCTTGGCTTGGTCAAAGTCCTGATGCAACTTTTCATGTCCCTCACCCTGTGTCAGCCAACATCCTCATGAGGTTCGGTCCACTGCCCTCCTCTGCTGGGTCTGATGAGGTCTGGGTGGCTGTAGCCAGGGCCAGATGCTGCCTGGGGACTGTTCCCTGCTGACCCAAGACAGATGAGATATAATCACGTGGAGATAATTTTTGGTTTTAGCAAAGGTTTTTTTTTCTTGTGCAAGGAGTCCGGCAAGTGGCAAAACGCTTTGTTGCTCACCAGAATTTTTTATTTTTCTAAGCCTTCAAAGCTTAGGAAAACAAGATATAGTGCAGTGTAATATTTTCCCTTACCCATGATGACATTGGCAAGTTATTGCAATTGGAGGAGATTCACTTTTTTTTAGATGGTTTTAGTATATGTAGCACTCAGTAGGAGTTGACATGGTCCAGGTCAGTGTGGCTGGAAGCTCAGCACTTGCTGGAGCCCCAGCCACGTATGATGTGGCAACTTTATTTTGCAAATGTTCATTTCCAGAGCAAGAGGATTATTCCTGTTTCTTACGTAATTTTTTTTTGTCTGGTTTCATGTCTTTACCCATCAGATGATTATGTCCTTATTCTATAAGGATAACAATACTAATGAACATGCCAGGAAAAAGTTATTTTGGAGAATCTGGCCCTTTGTTTTGTCAAAGTCTGTCAAATAGAGCAGCCCAGGAGTTTCTGTTAAAGGAACAAGTAAAGATGTAGAATCTGCTACATATTTATGTTTGTAAGTATCATGGATAGCTCTTTCAAGTTTTGTGTTGAAGCTTTTCTATAAGGCCCAGATCTTTTTAATCAGATTTGAGCAACTCATGTTTTTATACAATAGATGGGGGGGAAATGATTCGTGGTCTTTAGAGTCTTGTTCAGGGACAAGGGATTTAAAAAATAATAAACTGTTAGTGTTTTAAAATTATGGGAGGAGCTGTAGCAATTTGGAAAGGAAAGTGTTTTATCAGAACAGAGACTTCCTGATGGTGCCTGGCAGAGGCAGAGCTGGGCAGAGCTGGCAGCTGGCTGATAGTAGCAGCACAAATGGGACAGCAGGAATCCAGTGGCTTTGGAGCAGCTGATGGATGAATTGCAAACACTGTTTTGTGCCCCTTTGTCTAAGGAGCCTTTGTTTTGCTGTTGGCTAATGGGAGGTGGTCACCATGGCCAGGAATGACTCTCTGCATTCTTAAACTGGCGGCTGTGTCTTGTGCAGGCTGATTTTATCAACCATTGTCAGAAGAGGGCATGGAGATCCTCTTGATACTGGTCTGCCAGTTTAAATTAAGAGAGAATCCCATCGCCCTGTCCCTGGGAGGTGGGAGGGAAGGCTGCACACCTGACTGGTGATACCTGGGCTGCCTCCTGCAGGGAGCCTAAAGCCTTGGGCTTGACTTGCAAAGTCATGAGACCTATTTGACATTCCCATTCCGTGTTGTTCATCCAGTGTGGTCTTGCTGGACTTCCCTCAATGACAGGAGAACCACGAGGAGGGGCAGGAGAAGCAGCACTGGTGGTGGTGGTGGTGGTTGGCAGCCTGGTGTTCCCTGTGGGGACATTCAGTTTTGCAATGAACCTCTTGGATTCTTGACAGGTCAGGTCTGTTGACCCTTCTGGGCACACTGTGGTGAGTGTTTAGTTATTTACTAAAGCCTTTTGAAGTGAAAGTGGTTTGATGGGGTCTGAGGCTTTTGTGTTCTGTAGAGTTGTGTGAGAATCTTTGCTGGGGTTAGCTATTAGCTGATCGTTTCATTATTTGGCTCTGTAACTAAGTAACTGAATGACTTGAGACTTAAGATAAGCAGCTCTTTGTTAACATTTTATTAAATGGAGACTAATAATGATGATAATAATTTAAAACCTAAGGAAGTATAAACCTCTCAGTGACCGAATTTGGAACAGAAACATGATTTGGAATACAATTGCATATCTTAATAATCTGAAATAGAGCAGTCAGAGTGTCCCCAGTCCTCTATTGTGGTCATGGCTTTTATACAAACAGTCTTTACTCCACTTGATGGCTGGATGGCATAAACCATGCTGTGAGATTGTATGAGCAGGCAGAGAAAAAGTTCACAGCTGTTTATTTAACAGCAGCTTGGTTTTCCATGGCAGTATTGTTCAACAGCTCCACCTATAAAGTTTAAATACATTGTGTGCACCACTGTTACAAATAAGGATGTGGCTGAGAGCAGAAAATAGCAGAAGCCGTGTCCCCTGTCCTGCAGTGTTTAGGAACACCCAGAGTCTTTCTGCATGTGCCTTTGTTGCTTGTTTGGTGTTCTAAGGGGTGACAACTGGTGTAGTTCATGTCAGGTAGTCCACCTCTGCAGGAGGAACGGATGCCGCAGTTACAGGAGTTGCAGGATTTCTTTAAAAAGGAATCCTGTGCCTCCTTAGAATGAAGGAATGGTTTGGACCTCCCTGCAATGAGCTGGGACATCTTCAACCAGAGCAGTCTGCTCAGAGCCCTGTTCAGCCTGGCCCTGAATGTTTCCAGGGATGGAGCATCCACTGCCTCTCTGGGCAACTTGTGCCAGTGCCCCCCTCACTGTAGAAACTTCTTCATATCTAACCTGACAAACCCAGCAAAGGGCTGGTTCACAGGCCTCTGCTGATGGCTGAGGGTCCAGTTCCAAGGCAGAGCTTCCAAGAGGGCTGGAGGAGCTGGATGTGTTAGCAGGTCATCAAGCCTTGCCTGTGGAGCAGGGACAGAACCCTGCTGTCAGCCTCTGGTTTGATGCTACAGCATGGACATGAGCTCAAAATTTGTCCCTAAATTTCAGAGCAGTGCAAAAATCCTTGTGTAGTGTCCCAGGGAGAGTTAACTTTGCAGCATAGGTTGTCTGAACAGTTTGAACTGGTTGAGTTTTGCAGTGAAGCTGTTGGGTGGATTCGTGCCTCGGAATCCCACCTGTTCTCTGTTTGCTTTTGGGCACCATTTCAAACCCACACTAGAAAAAAGTTTATAGGCAAACATTATAAAAAGTGACAGTCTTAAGTGCTGCTACATTCTAGTTTGGCAACACAAAGGCTTACCTGAAATAACTCACAATTTCCAAACATGACTTCATTATATCATGACAACACTTTGCTGCATCTTCCCTGATACTCTAAAGAGAAAGAAATGAAGGAGGATAATGTATACCAAATGCTAATACCTGTTTGAAACTTGTTTTTACTTTAGTGTACTAGTGATTTTCTTTGTAAAAGGAATTTTTTAAATTGTAGTTTTGAAATAAACTGCTGTTCTTAAGTTTGGATTTGGATTTTTGTTGAAAGACTCAGTGCAAATTTGGAGATAGTGGTTTAAAAAGAGATGAAATCAGGGATGTGATGTTACATTTATTTTTCATTTTAATTTCCTTTTAATTGTGTGTGGGCTCATCCTCTGAGTTTCCTGGCACTGTTCAGCAGAAGGCTCTAATGCACTTAAAGGAGGTTTGAAGTATCATCACCCTAGGTGGCTTTTAAAGAAGTTTAAACAGACATTTTTAGACTCCAGTACATTGCTGGCAGTGTAAACTCTGTAAAAAATTTTTTTTGCAGGTAGAGCATTACAAAGAAGTCTTACTAACTTCAAAGTAAATTAGGTAACTGACATCAGGTACCTTTTTATTTGACAGTAAAATCTAATTAAAAAAAATTCTCAAGCAGACTCAAACACACTCATTACTGTGATGAAATATATGTAGAAAGGAGCCCGTGCTCCTTCTGGAAATTCTATTTCTAAGAGCATAATGTAGCACTCAGTGAAACACCTGCACTGCAAACCTGTGGGTTCGTGACTGTATTAGCAAGACTGAATTAGTTTATAAGAGGTATAAATCTGTATTGGAGCCTGTCCTAGACTCTTGAGATGGGACTCTGAATGCTGGGAAGTTTAGAGACCTTGTTATAAAATCTAAATCCAAGAAGCTTTGCAGTCTCTGTAACTGGTTGTGTTGGGATGGGTTTCATGTGTCACCTTGGTGTGATGTGTGTGTCAAATGAGTTCTTTGAGAAAACATGTTTGCCATAATGAAAAAGGCAGGAGAAGCTTCGATAGGGCACATTCCTGTAATGACAGATTGCAGGATGAGTGGGAGGAAAATTGGGTCTCCAAGTCCATCAGTAGAACCTGATAGCTTAATGTATGTGTCCCCCACCATGCTGGACCCTTCTGGTGCTCATGGAATCATATTCCAACTTCGAAGAGATTCATGGGGACCATCAAGTCCTACTCTCTGCTCCTTGCAGGGCTGCACAAACCTCAGCTACTGACAGAACTTCAGCATTTCCAGACTCCCATCTCCAGGCCTGCTCAGATGTGGTGCTTGTTTCAGGCTTCGCTGTTGAAAGTGTGCTACAAAAAATGACAACCCAAGGAGGAGGAACACTGGTTTCAGGGGTCTGGCATTCTTAGAAGGAAGTGTGGACATCAAAGAGCCACCTTTTAGTGCTCCCTCAGAGTCCCAAGCAGACAGAGAGGTGTTTTATTTATTCCTAGGCACACAGTTTGTGCCTGCGAAGGGCAGGACGTGTCTGGGGTGCGCGGGGAGCAGCTGTCTGTGCGCTCTGACCCTCCTCCCCATGAGCAAACAGAAGATCCCTCTGTGCTTCTTTCCTTTATTTACCATTCCTGCCACCCTTGGCGAGGCCCTTGGGACAGAGACAGTGTGGTGGTAGGGACAAACCAGTGCCAGAAGCAGTGCGTGTCTGTGGGACAGCCTGAGCTCATGGTAGGTGTGCTGAGCCTTCCCACCGTACTGCGGAGACAGTCTGGAGTGCCCGGGGCTGCTGGTTCTTTTCCCCTGCTGAGAGCTGGCCCTGCAAGGGGGGGATGAAGCTCTGGTAACTATAGGCAGATGTAGTTTTCCAAAGATGTTTTTTTGGAAAAAGACTGTGGTTTGACATTCTTCTCGTTACCAAAGGGAGCTGACAGATGAGCCATTGCGTTCGGAACTTCTGGGCACACTGAGACTCTGAAAGCTTTGCTTGTGCTCCTGGGTTTCTGCTGTATTCGCTGGGGAGAGGTTGTGAAATAAGTAATGAAGCAAAAAAAGAATTTAAAGGGAAAAGTTACTGCCATGGAGAGAAGTGCTGGTAGTGCAGAAGGGAAATGTAGAGACTTTGATGGGCACAGGGAGAAAAAGAAAAGGCATCATATATACTGTGTATAGGAACTCACGGTTATTAGCTTAGTGAGTGAAGGGGGTTTTGTATTGGAATGTTTTGGGCATTCTTTTCTTTCAAAACAGCACTTCCCAGGTTTTAAAAATTAAAAAGCAACTTATAATAAAATTGGGTGGGGAAAGATAATTATTCATTGGAATTGTGGACCCAAATGCTAAGACAGAAAACAGAATTTGCCTTTTGAGCCCTTCCTTCTCCTACAAGTCCTTTGAAGCCTCTAGGTTCTGCAACCCCCATTGTCCCCTGCTCTCTGTGACTGATGAGAAGAGTAATGTGTTGATGTGGCAGTGGGGACAAGGGACATGCCAAGACACTGATCAAAAGTGCCTGAGCTTCAGTTTTGGTGAACTTCTTGAAAATAACCTGCATGTGGTTCAGTTTAACAACACAGAACACTGGGCTAATCTGGACTTTTTTTTTATTTAACGTAACTTGATTTCCGTGGATGAAAAGGGCCTTGACTGACCTGTGTTGGAAATTCTCTCCTTTCCCTTCTCTTTCTTCTACTTTTTCCTCCTTTCCTTCCACCTTTGCAGAGCCGCCAACCAAATACCAAATCTCTCAGCCAGATGTTTACTCAGCACTTCCAGGAGAGACGCTTGAGTTGCGCTGTCAATTGCGAGACGCCGTCATGATCAGTTGGACTAAGGATGGGCTCCCTTTGGGGCCTGACAATAGGACAGTGATTATTGGGGAGTACTTACAAATTAAGGATGCCACAGCCAGAGATTCGGGCCTCTATGCTTGCACTGCTGTTAGGACCCTAGACAGTGATACTCTGTACTTCATTGTAAATGTTACAGGTGAGTGAGTCAAACACAGGTTTTTGCATGCAGAAGCTGTAAGATGTGATGTTAAGAGAAATAATAACTTAACATGAAATAGTCCACTAGGGCACAGTGAGTTGAGTTCTGTAGTTGTAAATTTTATCCCCAAATTTTAAATTTTATCCCTAAATTTTTGGGGATTTTTCTCCTTGTCCTAACCCTGAAATGGGTTTAGTTTGTGTCTACTCCTTTTTGCTCCGTGGGCTCTACAGAGATTAACAGCTGCTGTAGAGCTCTCTGTTTTATGCCACTTTGACAGGATTAGAGTTGCTGTGATGTTGATAAAGCCAGTAGAATGAATAAAGGTTTTTGCCCCCTTCATCAGAAGAGGAAAATGTGTGTTCTACATTCCTCAAGTTTAGAGATAAATTGTTCTGGAGATGCTCAGTTCCGTTCAACAGCATTTCTGTAACAAAAGTTAAACTGTTAAGCAGAAAGAGATTTTTGCAATTAGCAAACTTCCTTGGGAAAGTCTGTAGCACTTCAAGACTATTAGCTAGTTTTGTTACGATTTTACGTGGAAATAGCACATTTTGTGGCTGGATTTTCTTTTTCTCTAGCTTCTGCACAACTAACATAAACACTTGTTCTTCTTAATATACAGTCTAAGATGTAGCTTATCAATTTGTTTTTCTGTTAAAAAAAGAATTAAAATAGGCTGGTTTAAAGACTTGGTTGTTTTTAATGTGCAGATGCTCTTTCCTCTGGGGATGATGAAGACGACAATGATGGGTCCGAGGACTTTGTGAATGACAGCAACCAGATGAGTAAGTAACAGAAGTCACTGCCAGAAGTCACTAGCAAGATCCACGTGGAAAATTATGTCCCATCTCTCGCACTCCTGTCTTCAGAGCTTCTTGATTGTTAACTGCATGTGCTGTCAAATATCTTTGTATCTTGTCCTCCTCTGTTTTCTGTTTCACATAGCTCGTAACTTGGAAAAGAAAAATAAAAATAAACTAATATTCTTCTGAACGTGCTTTTCTGGTCTGTACTTTCTTTTTTCCCTTCTTCCTGGCATTTCTTCAGTTTCCTTTCTTTCTGAATCGAAGTTTGGTCTTTGTCTGGTTTAGACTCTGACAGATGAACTAACTTTTCCTGAACCTGAGCAGAAATTCAACAGAAGAAACAAAGATCCAGCTCATTTTGTTAAAAGGTGGTATGAAAACTTTAAAAAAAAATCAGTTGTAATGAGGAAAATCCTTCAATCCCTAATCTCAACAGAAATCTTGCCAGGGAGGATGAATTTGGAGACAATGAGGTTCTTTTGTCTGCAAAGGACCTTAAGGTTTGTTACAAAGAAGGCAATTCAGTGCTAAACCCACATTTTGTGTTACTTATGCGTGATGAAAATGGGCTAAAAGAGTATTAGACCTATCTGAACGCGTTAAACTTCGTCCCCTTTAGAGAATTCATAAAGCTATTAATAAGCTCTAAATAGAGCACTCTCTAAGAGGAAAAAAAAAAAGTATGTAAAATTCATATTGGCTCCTGATGCCACTGTGCAGTGCTGCTAAAGCCCCTCGGTGACTGGTGGTTTGCTGTCACTGGTACCTGCTAAACTCAATAACAGAGAGAGCACAGAAATCCTTTGGGGGAGACGTCAGTGAGCAGCACCCACAGTGGGCAGGGGGTGTATTTGCTGCTCAGCCTGGCCAGGAGCTGCAGCTGGAGCACTTGTCCAGGTGAGGAAGCACGAGCCTGATTTGGGCTGCCCCGTTTGTGCCTTTTGTGTGCGGCTGCCCCCGGCCTGAAGCTGTGAAACATTAGATGCTATTTAAAGTGATATAAGTTCCTAGCTGCCTGTTTGGCCTCTGCCATCTGTTAGTGTGATTAACCCCGGGCTGATGCACAGGTGCCTCTGGAAGGGGCTGAGATCAGGCAGCTGGAGGCTGCCCTGACAGGAATGTAGTGGCAAAGAGAATTGGAGAGCTTGGAAAAGGGACACTGCTTTTAAAAGAGGTTGTCTAGACAAAACCCACCAATCCAGGCAGTGTTAGCTTTGCCCTGAAATGGACCCATGGTTAGAAATTCCTGTTAGGAAACATTTCTGATGTTTGCTGTTCCTTAAAGCTTTACTGCTGTTGGTCAGAAAAGGGCTTGTGACATTCTTGGTGACGGTGTGGTTCTGATCTGCAGTGGTGGCTTTGGTGATCCGTTGTGAGCATAAATGGTTTTTGGGAGAAGTGAAGGACCTGCTCTCAAGGCAGCTGTGCTCTGTAATGGCCTCAGAAGGATTCCTGCCCTTCCAGCCACAGGGAGCAGTGCCCAGCGGTTGCGCTAATGACGTTCTTGTAAAACGAGCTATCATTTTAAGCTGCTGTTAATCAATCTTGATTGGGGAGCTGGTGAAAGGCCCTTGACAGTGTCCATCTGCTGGGACAGGGGTGTGTGCTGCAGCAGGGGCCAGCACACTTTCCCTGCTCTCAGTGAAAGATGCCTCTCAGGCGTGAACGTTCAAACATCGCGGATGGCGGGGAAAGCGCAGCCGTGGAGATGGAAGGGAGAAAACGGCAAAAGAGAGATTTGGGCCTGAGCAGAACCTTCCAGAAACAGCTCCTTGTTGGATTGCTCTTTAAAAGGTGCAGGCTGTGCTGCTGGGGGAGCAGCACAGCCTCCCAGGGTCTGAGCTGGAAGCAGGACAATGACTGAAGGGTCGTGGCACCGTGTCCCTCCAAGCATTCTGTGTTCGGTGAAGAGTTGCATCACAGTAACTCCCTTGGATTAATACAGGGCTGCTGAAAGAGAGTTGTGATTTGGCAATTTATGTGTGAAAGTCAGGCGTGGGACTTGGTGTGGTGTGCCTTGTAAGCCTTCTTTTCCTCTTCCAAGTTTTCTATCACATCCAAGAGGCCACGTGTAATTGAAGGTGCTGTGTACACAATGCCCGTTACCTTCCCTGCCTGTGGGGTGTTGAGCCTGGCAAAGTCCACGACCTCAGGATAGTCCCTGACTGCTGCTCTTCTACAGAAGTCTTTTAAGTGTTTCCTCAATCATGGTTTGAGCTTTGCAGATCTCAAATGATTTAACTGATAATTTACATACAAATTATAGCTGCGATCATTAACGATAAGCAATGGAAATTGGCCTGGTTATGCCTTTACTGATGGAAACAAAAGGCCATGGTCTTCAAAGGTTGTTGCTTTTTGATGAAACAATTCTGATAAAGTCCAGCTGTCTTGGCATGTTAATTATGATGAGATGAGGCAGGAAATGGCTGTAGTGCCTTCAACAGGAAGCTGAACCTTGGCATTCTCATTCCTGCATACTTAAAACTAAAACAAACCTTTTAGAGCTGTTTTATTTACACTGCTAAATATTCTTTTTAAGCTGTTTTATTTTCTTTGCCTCTGTTGCAAATACATATTTCAGAGGCCAACGTTTCTGAATGCAGGTGGAGAGGCTGTTGAGGAAATATAGTGCAATTTTCAAGGCTGCCCAGAAAATACAATTGCTCTTGAAGTCAGTGGAGGCTGTAGGTGACTCTCTAGATGTGAGGAGCAGCTCCTCCTTGGGAGAGGAGGGCACTGGTGTGTCCCCAGGTGCATTTGACCACTGGCCCTGTGTGTATTTTTCAGTAAGAGGCACGCAGAGCAGATTTCACTCTGCGTCTGCTGTCCCTTCAGCTTGACAGATACTTCAACTGTCTGAAAAAACACTGTGGTAGATTTGTTCCAGACTGCATCCTGAATAGCTTTTTATTACTTCCAGCTTTTGTTGAAGGGATTAGTGCTCGTGGGGAAGGTGCAGGATTGGTTCCACTGCAAAACAGTCCCCTTTCTCCACAAAATTGTTTTGTTGGCAACTCGAGCTTTCCCCTTTGTTACCCTAAAGATGGGCCTTAGCTTGGTTCTTGGAGGGTCAGCTCCAAGGACTTTTCTTTTACACGCTTAAGTGCTGATCATCATTCTGGCAGCAGTGGAAAAGACATTGCTGGCACTTACTGCCTTGTTCTTGTTGAGATTTTGAGAGGTAGCCCTAATTTGAGGGATTTCTATACTCCTGACCTGATACTGGCAAGGCAGCAGCTGGCGTGGTGGTTGCAATCAAGTCCACCAGCTAATTTATTCTGTAGACCTCTGGGTAGCCCTGAAGATGCTGCTGCTCTGCCTTGAATTCTGGTCAGGCAACTGGAGGCTTTATGACTTTTTTTTTTTCTTATCGCCCTTTAAACAATTTCTTCTGGGCCAAGCAATGGTAAATTGGCACCAAGAACAAAAAGTATCTAAATGTAATCCACATGCTGTTCCTTTCATGCCTTGAAGAGTTTCAGAAAGGATGAAACAAGGTTCAAATTCATCAAATCCTGTAGAATGGAAACGCACTCAGGGGAGCAGCAAAAATTGGATGTTGCCTAGAAGTGTTTTTTAATTAAAGGTCAAATACAATAGTACTGAAAACCTTGGAGGGGTTTGATGTGGTCACTTATGGCGCTCTATTGCCTGCTTGAGGAGCTTGTCAGGCAGGCTTGGAGTTGACTACTTTTGTGTTTCTTTGTATTAGAGAAGTCCAAATAAAAACTGAAGAGTCCTGAAGTGAAGTGGTCCCCTGGGCTTCCTAATTTCAATTTCACATGCAGGAGATTTGGCTGATTAGATGTAATGTCTGTGCAGTGTGGGTCAGCAGGATATTTTCCTCACTAATGAGAACTCTGAGCAATCAGGAATTCCCACCCGTTCCCCTGCTGCTCCTTGCTGCTCCATGCTGGAGTGTGCCCTGTGTTTACTGTGAACTTTTAGCAGTGGTGCCACCTCCTTCACCTGTCCTGGTGGCAGTGATGGGATGTGATGGACGTGGCCCATGAGAGCAGTCAGCGCCTGGTGGTGTCTACTCATTAACTGTGTTCATTTTCAATTTCAGTGAAGCTTGGTGTCTATCCTCTCAAGACAAATAGAAGCACTAAAAGGTGTTTTAGGTTATGATGATTTAATCCGTAAAGAAGAATGCTGTGTGTTAATCAGATCAATCACTGGATGAAAGCACGATTTGAGGGCAAGTGTGATGGTTTGTGATGTTGCTGCCCTTTCCTCTTCTCCTTGAACATGCTGAGGAGCTGCCAAATGTAGGATGTCTTGAAGCATTTTCAGATGGTGCTTTCCATATGTGATGTCTGCATGTTTTTTTCTCCAAGCTGCCCTGTAATTTAGGAGCATTGCAGGTTACGCTGAGGGTTGTGCAAAGAGAAGGTTTCCAAACAGACCTTTCTCCCATTCTGGGGTGTTCCACAAAATGGAGCTGCTTCTCTTCGTTCCTGCCTGCATCTGCCTGGCCTCTTTTCTGCACCCATCTCTGTCAGAGATTTCCCTCTGTTCATTTGTTGTGTTGGAGCATTTCCAGGAGCAGGTTGTTGATGGAAAGGATAGTTATTTTCAAGAAAACCAGAGGATGGGCTGGACCATAAGAGTACAAACCTGGCTGTGTGAGGCAGCTTTGTTTGGGGAGCTGCTGGTGGCTGCATCCTGACTGACTCCAGTGCCCTGGTCCCAGTCTGCAGCCTGGTGGGAGCTTCCCAGAGCAGGGCAGCTTTGCCACGGGTGGACTGTGGAGCTCGTGGCTCAGAGGCTGAGCTGGCCAGCGGCTGCAGGTGAGCTCTTTGTGCCCTGCACTGTGAGGGAGGTTCCTGTGATGGATGTGGTGACAAGTGACCCTGCTGGCTGCAGGGTTGCTGGGCTGGCAGTTCCCATTTGGGGCTAAGCGAGCCCTCTGCTCTGGCTGGGGTGCTGAGACAACTGGTTTGGATGGTTGGTTGTCTCTGACCTGCCCCAGTTTGCTTTCACTTTGGGGGACCTGCAAGTAGGGCCCAGCAGTGGTTGCCTTGTGGAAGGCTTTTGAGCAGTCCAGGGAAAACAGCTTTTTAATCCCTCAGTACCAGCCTGTAATTCTGCCTTTGCCTGGTGTACTTGTAATGTAATTTGGCCCTTGTGTGTAGCAGTTAATTCCTCTGGTTGGCTTTGTTTAAAGTCTTCTGTTGTTTTAATGTGATCCTGCTTTTAGCGAATAATGTTAACAGTGATTTTCCTTGCATCTCTAATTCACTTTAGTCTGCGTAACAATTTCTTAGTGTTGTAGTTAAATTTTCAATAGTTACTTGATTTTCTATTTTGATTACATGCATAAATTTGCTTTGCTTTTCTACTTCATTAATTTTAACACTAATTGCCACTTCAGGCAAAATAAAAACCCAAACACTTATCGTTCATAGCATCATTATAGGACTTGCTTTTAGAATGTTTTCTTTATACTGAGAGAGACTTTGTTAAAGGATTTATTCCTGTATTTTCTGTCCAGCTGTATTTTTATTTAGAGAGGGGGGGTAGCAGGATTTCTGAGTTTGCACTGATTGTAAGAACTGCTATAAATATTTGAGGAACGGAAGAATTTATTTATAGTGGAGTGTTGGCCTGCTAATGAAGGAAATGAAACAGGGCTGAGAGAAATGGAGTTATTTTTCTGGACCCCTCTAGTCCTAAAAATTCCACACTAATCTGATTTGCTTCAGGAAAACTCCATTGTAAAAGAAATTAATGTTTCCTACTATTAAATAGATCTTGAATCTTTAACTTAAAAAAAACAGCTGTTATGCTGAGATTACTGAAGCAATGCCACGAAGTCATTAAGAAATCTAGATGAAGCTGTGCAAGGATCCAGAGCATGGGATAACTTTGTCTTTGGGTCTGTATATCCAAGTTTACTTCTGCGAGGGTAAAAACACATGGGCAGTTGTAAATTTCATTCTGCTGTGTTTCCTCTGCTGGTCCATGACAAATGTGCTTCTCGTGAGGTTCATGTGGGCACAGGCTGGGCCAGGACATGGCAATGAGTGAGTGAGAGCCAGGAGGGCCATGTCAGGGTCTGGGAAAATGATCACCTCAGCAAATGTGTGTTGAGAGAGAGGCGCTCTGATTTTATGCCATAGTTTTGGATGTCACTGACCCTTTGGACTTCAGGAGGCTCATTAGTGTGGAAAACCCCTCCAAAATGATAAATGTTTTTTGCTGATCCACATTTACTCGTTTGGTTTCCTCTGCTTGGGTTAAGATTTCAGAAATACGTTCCATTTGTAAATACATTTCTGTGGTTTCTATGCACAGTTCACCTTGGCATCACACACTGCAGCCTTTAGCTGCTGGTGGACGTTTTTATCCCCCTTCTCACAGAAGGGGAAAGGGCTGATGCTTCCAAGCAAGTTCTGTCTTGGTCTGTCTGGCTTCACAGCTGAGGGCCAAAAATTCTGAGTCTGAGCCATCGCAGTAACTCAGCTCGAGGTCCAAAGTGTCTGATGAAAACCCGGTGCCCGTGTCTTACTTGATGTACACAAAACAAAAATTGTCTGTGGTTAATTATTGGAATTTTGTCACAAATTAAACACCCAGAGCACCACACTGATCCACTTGCAAAACCCCGGCTGACGCTTGCAGCAGCTGATCTCCACTCTGTGCTCTTTCCAAACCCCGCTTGAAGCGGGTTCCTGCGGCTCTGTGCGCCGGTGGAAGGGGCTGGAGGGGGAGCTGAGTTCCCGAGTGCTGATGTTTCTGGATGTGTCCCTTTGGAACAGGGGCGCCTTACTGGACACACACGGACAAGATGGAGAAGAGGCTCCACGCCGTGCCGGCCGCCAACACCGTCAAGTTCCGCTGCCCAGCCATGGGCAACCCAACGCCGACCATGCGCTGGCTGAAGAACGGGAAGGAGTTCAAGCAGGAGCATCGCATTGGCGGCTACAAGGTAAGGGCTCACCGTGGCATCTTGTGATTCCTCTTCTTGACCAAAGCTGTTTAAGAAAAAAAAAACCCAACCAAACAACCCAAAGCCAGCCCTCCTCCTTCTCAAAAAAAACCCCACAAAAAAACTATCAAAAACTTGCTGAAGTCAACAGAAAATATTTTAATGGCCTTGGATCAAACGTGGAAGTAAAAAGAGGTGGTTGTTTTCTTCTGGGGAAGGGTGGGTGGTTTCTTTGGCGGTTACTTAGCACTAATTATTTATTTTTTTTCTGAAATTCAAGCTTCTAGCCTAGCAGTGCAGCTAAGGATTATTTATAGAGACGTATTTGGAAAACTAAAGACTGACTTAGCAAAGCAGATTAAGACTGTTTTGCTCTATTCATTTTTGGCTGCATTGTTAAAAACATGGCCATCCGCTTTGGTGAGTGCAAGGCAGTTTAATAAAGGAAGCCTTGGAAGTCAAAAGTTATTATTTTCTATAGAGTTTATGGCCTGTGAAACTGAAATGGGAAGAAGAATTTGAGGGGAAAGTAACAGCAATTACTTGGAAGGGTTTGTTTGAATTTTAAATAGCTTCAGATTAGATGTCTTATTCTGAGTTGGTGGTTACTGATTAAGAGAGAGTTTTAGGGAGGCCAGCTTGCTCTGTGTGTTAATGCACAGACCTTTAACCTCGTGGTATCTGCCTAGGTCAGGTCAGAAGTCAGGATTCGGTCATCTGATCCCTCTCCTCCAAGGAACTGGGAATGCGTGACTTTGGTGGCAAATTGCTGTTCAGGCATTGCCATTTCTTACTCCCCTTCACCTCCTGTCTGGGTCTTCTCTCAGCAGTTTCCTCATGTCCCCGACACCTCTGCAGCTCCTCCCTCAGGAGAAGTTTCTGAGGCAGTCCCCTTGTGTCATGGTTGGAATCCCCGTCCTGGAGCTTGTGCTGAGCGGCTCCGAGCAGTTTGCAGTGGTTGTTAGACACAAATTAGCTGTCTTTGTTAGACAGAGCTCAGTTCTGAGTCCTGAGTTAGTCCTGCACCACTGCATTGCCCCCATGGTTGCAGAGTTTTTGGGGGCTGCCTTGGTTGAGCCATTGCTTTGTGAGCTGTTGATTCAGGTCCTGCCCGGTGCACAAAATCTGTTTTCCAGTGCAGAGGAGGACAAGCCTCAGTCTCCTTTCCTCTCTAGCTGGATTTACTGTAGAAAGTGTCAGTTTTTCCAACATTTGTGTTAGCAGAGAGCAGAGCCCAGAAAGTCTCCCTGCATGAGCACTAATTATCTAAGTAGACTTTTCCATCTATGTTTGCTTACACCATAAATTTCTGTTGCTTATGAGTGTACACCTGGCAACACCTTCTGCCTTTCATAACGCTGTGGAGTGTTAACGAATTGGCTCCCATTCAGTGATTTTTGTCCTTCTCAGTGCTTTTTTAAAAACAAAAAAAGCACCAATTAAGGAAAAAAAAATCCCCAACCAAACTAATCCTGTCTTGGAAAATAATAGTAACTGTTCTGGTAGTAACCAGGCTGTTATTTTGAACACTTTGCATCTGGTGAAGGGGAAATGAAGATATCACTCTTGAAGACCATGAAGGAAAATGTGTGTCCAGAGAGGCAGGATGGAGATACCTGGTGTCTGCTTTGGGAGGGGGATCTTTGGTGGGGAAATCAGCTCATGTTGGGCTCTGTGTTGGCACTGCTAGTGTTAGGGAGCTGGGTGAGATCATTTAGTGTTGTGCCCATTAAGTGGCACAAATTAAGCTTTTGGTTATGGGTATTAAATCTCTGCAATTTCCCAGGTATGTGTGTACTCTGGGAAGGAACCACAGATGCCTGTTCCTAAAGCCAGCTGGATACCTGTGAAGTCTGTACCTCTAATTCTAAATCATGACTTCTTGTATCTCTTTGGTCCAAAGGAAAAAAAGAGGGCACATAGCTGAGAATTTCAGACTTTTCTTGTTGCTCACAAAGACATGAAATTTTAAATTATCTTGTAGGATTTACTTACCATTGTCAAATCAGCCAAATCCATGTTTGTTCTATATTCTGTCATTTTGAATAATCATCTTTGAAGATGGAAGCTTGTTTCCGGTGAATGGGACTCCAGATCTTTGTTTTTGAGCTGTGTCCTCATTCTGTTCAAGGGGCAGGATGAAGTCACTGTGGGCTCATGCAAAATTATACTAGAATAGAGAGAATTGTATTTTCTTGACATCACTATGCCAATGAACTTTTAATGAAGAAGTCCTCAGGAAGGACTGGGTCTATCAGTGTTGGTCTGTGTTTAACCAGGTGTCACAACAGCTCATGCTAAATCTTGCACATTAGCTTGTCTTGAGTCTATCCCAAATATTGTGAATATCTCCATCAAAAATGCCTTGTTGCTCTCTGCAAGGCATTTTTGCTGGAGATATTCACAATATTTGGGATAGAATAGCTGGAACCAAACCTGGCCGTATCTGACAGAAGAAACAATCATCCCTTGAAGCCTTAAGGGACAAAGGGAAGGGAAAGAAAACGTGGAGCTTCTCAGTAATCCTTGAGCCACCTCTTTCCTGGGAAGAGCTGAGAAATCCCTTGGTGTGTTGTTTTTATCAAAATCAGATAGTGGCCTGTAGCACTTTGTCCCTGGGACTGGGGAATGTCTTGAGTCAATTTGCACTCAGGCAGGCTAGCAGGAGGGTGTATGTTCTGGCCAAGATAGCTTCCAGGGTGGAATTCCTGCACTGTGACTAATTCTGGGTGGTGAATTTCAAAATTGATCCTTTTATGATCTTTCAAGATATACCCAACCTCCTTAAAATAAAGAGAACACGATCGGTTATTGAATATCTAAATTACTTTTTACTCTGATTTTTGAAGTGATGATAACTCTTGTTTGTGCCTTTAGAGGCATTTTACATTTTCTTTGAGTTGATAATCTAAATCCTCTCTGAGACCACAGGAGCCTTTTCTTTCCTGTACACCACCCAGAAAGCAAATGCACTTCTATCAGCTGGTACTGTTTAAGCATTAACACGTGTGTGTTTGCACCTATGCATTTGGATAAGCTTCATCACTGCAGTTGTCTTAAACACATTTAAATTCAGCCAGGCAAATACAGAGTAAGAACATTTATCATTACAGGAACAACTGCACAAGCCTATGGCCTTTGCCAGGGGTGTTCTGTGCTTGTTCTCTTTGTCTGGGCAGTACCTCTCACAGTCTGAACTGTGCTGCTTTTGTGGAGAGCTGTATTCTCATTTCTAATCCTTCTTTCCTTTGAAATGAGTTTAAAATTGATCCATTTTTAGCTAAGCGGCAACTTTTCGTGACATTATCTCTCCAGTGAAGACGCACATTTAAAGACTGAACAGAACTGTTCACTGTTCTTTATGGGATACTCCAAAAGCAAAAAGTTTACATGCAAAATTCCTTGCCCTTTCCCAGTTCTCTGATCAATATTCCTATTTTGATTGCAGTTTGTTTCCCACCTCCAAGCTATCAGTTAAGAGTACAGTTTATAAGCATTTGATATTGATAATTCAGTTCAAAAATTCAGTCTTTTGGAGAGATTGTTTGGAGGAATGGTTAAAACCTCGATGAAGAAGATCTCCCCCCCAGTAAAGCTCTCAGTAATTTGCTGGAACTGTCCATAACTAGTCAGGAAAACACCTGGACTAAGAGATGTGGCATTTCACGTAAAAAGGCCACGTTACCAAAGCCTGTGTGTCAAGCTGTGTGGGTGCAGGGATGTGGCTGGCTGTTGCATGTCTGAGAATGAAATGTTGAATTTGGAAATCTTCAGTGAGACAAGAGGCTGCTCATCCCCAGCAAAGGGGGATTTTCCTGGGCTTTGCAATGCTGCACTTGTAGCCACAGAGCCCTAAGCCAACAGTCTCGCTGCATCCAGATCCCTGCCATAAATCCAGTTGTCTGACAATGTGTCATAACTGCTTTGGACCTCTACAGCAGTTGTTTAGCTTAACCCAAAGTGGCTTAAGCTGTTGTTTTGTTATAAAGATATTATCTCTGTCCATGCAGTTACGAGAAGGGAAATTGCACAAATACTTTTTAATATTCCCATCCAGTATATCCACTTGTGGCTGTAAATTAGTTATGTTTTCTTATTGAACATAAACAATTTCTTGTGTTTTCCTGTCAAATTAATTACCTGCGGCTTGTTTACAATTTTGATTTGTTTTAACTTTTGTGGAACTGTGATCTGTCCTTCCTGTTTTACAGTCAGATTGGTTAAAAACTCTTGCTCTGACTCCGAGAAGTGTGTTTTAGCTTGTAATGGCAGAAAGTTCAGGCCACTTTGACCGAGTGTCCTTCAAAATAAATCACAAAGAAGTAAAATACTCAAAATATGTAGCTGTTGTATTTGTTATTTACCCACAGTTTATGACAGCAGCTCTTCCTGACCCAAACTTTGACTTTCAGAGTTGCTTAGCAGAACAACGAGATGTTAAAATAACACTGATTAAACTCTTTCTAGTTCTATAAACTTATCCCTCAGCTCTTCACAGTGTGAAGAAAAAAATCAAGCTATCATTTTGATTAAACTAATATAATTGTTTGACTATCACCACGAGAGGCTGAGGAGAGAAGCCTTAAGTTTGGGCTGGAGATTTTGAGGCTGTGTCACACATTTCTCTGATGTTAGCTTAGCACCTTCTCCTGCTGGAGTCTTGCCCACACTTTCTTTACTTTTCAGAGCCCACATGGCCAGTCATTAGCTAATATTATTAGTCCACAACTGAGCAATAAGAGACATATCCAGCTATTGATATAATTACTAGCTGGGGGAACTAGGAAAGCCAGGAGCTGCCTATAGAGAGAGCCTCTCTTCCAAGCTTTGAACTGAAGGCATTTTTACCTCCAGCAAAGCTCTTGGCACTGGGATGTGGCCCTGTGCAGCTTTTTCTGCTGGATAAGGACCTACAAAATAGTCAGGCACGATGCAGGATTTCATAGCTATAGTTGTAATGATGTTTTAAGCATGTATGGTTACTGGAAGCGTCACTGAATGGCCCATAAATTTTTCTGGTGTACAGCACTGCTTTCCATTTGGCTGATTAAAACGACTGTAGCAGATTGTGTTTTATTCCATTTGCTGAAATATGTACTTTGCAGTTGAAGAATTGTACGTTGCAGCTACAGAGAATGTTAAGCTTTCTGAGCACTTTGTCAAAAATGTAATGCTAAAACAAGGAATTAGTCCATAGCCAGCAAAAGGTCATTTTGGGAGCCAACTTCTGATGAAGGAAATAAATGTATGTACAGGATGGCTCTGTATCCTTCCAGTACTGGGCTGGATCCTATTTTCTGTAAGACCAAAGCCAGTGCTCCTTTGGAGTTCAAATGGGAACAGAATCAGTACCTTTAATAAATTCTGTCCGAGAGGGATTCTGTGAGATAAATGTATATCTTTATGCTCTGTTTCCATGAGGATTTTTTCAGGCATTTTTCATGAAGCAGCATGAGTCTAGGATTCATTTCTTTCTTGGGGTACCCCAGAGCATCAGGAGTTTTTTGGGAGGAATCCCAAACATCACCCCTCAGTTTCTCTAAAATGTGAGCTGTGTCATTGAGCTTTTAGGAGGGGTGAAGACCTGGATGTTCAGGGGATCATGTCCATCCTGTCTTGCTGATGGGTAGTTATTAGCAGGTGGCTCTTTGGAGACAGATGGGGAATACCTTGAGGGTGTGCATTCACTTTGGAGTGGATTGAAAGGTAAAGCCCAGTTGTCTCACTGCTAATTGGTGCCATCCTGCTCAGCCTGGGAGGACTGAGTGTGCACTGACATCTGCAGTGCTTGGAGCAGGGGCCAGGTAGATTTACAGCAGAGGGTGTGAAAGCTTTCACTCTGCAGCCACGCTGTCCTGGATCAAGCGTAAATCATTTCAGCATCCAGAACTGTCAGACAAGCACAGAAGAGGCTTCCAGCTGTGGATTACACAAGGATAATTATTCAGGGAACAGTTCTTTTGGGAGGGGAGAGGGTAAAACTCTGCTTGGGAAGATCCCCAACCTGTCTGGTTGCATCCCCCAGGTCCGTAACCAGCACTGGAGCCTCATCATGGAGAGCGTGGTGCCGTCGGACAAAGGGAACTACACGTGCATCGTGGAGAACCAGTACGGCTCCATCAACCACACCTACCACCTCGACGTGGTCGGTAAGTGCAGCTCTCGTGGGCAGGACACTGTTTTTCACTCATGACTTTCTCTATGGAAGCATTTGGAACTGAGCTGATGCGTTCCGCGTTTATTTTGGAGATGATTTCACAGTACTCCAAAGATAAGATTTCACTGCACAGCCAATTGCTTCATAACTTTATATGTTCATCTGTCTCACTCGTGCCTGTAGGATTAATCTACCCCTGCCTTGGCAAAAAGTGTAATATCCATGTGCAATATCCACCCACAAGTTTGCCATGACGACCAAATAATACATGCTGATGCAACTTTAATCATTAGTATTACAATGTAATTATTACTTGTACAATTGTACTAACACTGACTTTAATAACTGCAGTTATGAAAACTGTCAAGCAATCCTTTAGAGTCCTGTTATTATAGTATTATAGCTGAAATGATTTTTTTTTTAAATGATAAGCTAGATATTGACTTTGCAGCTAGAGCAGATCTGGAGCTTCAGGAAAGGCAGTTTGCACTCAGAGCAGTCTAACAGAAATCTGACTGGAGCCTGTTGGGTGGGCTCTGAGCAGTCCCCAAAACACAGATGATAAAAATTCAGAAGTGTTTTACCTGAGGACAAATTCTAAACAGCTGTGTGAATTTTTAAGTAGCAGCAAAGCTGTGATTACGCAGGACTATTAAACACAGGCTTAATAATATTACCTTATTAATACCTAAATCCTGTTGACTTTAATAAGGCTTACAGATATTTATTTAAGTGGTTAGCTAAATTAGAGCTTGAAATCTCAGGAATAATTTCTGTTCACCTCTAGTCTTTTTGATTAGCCTGGATGGGTGTGAGCAATTTTATTGACTCTGAAGGCATTGCTGTCCAAAATAACCACTGTGGCTTTTCTTGTAGGACCTTTAGGGATCTGAGCCAGGGTTTCTGAAGTGTGTCTTGAATGGGCTTTGCTCTCTCCACCTTTGTGAGGTGATCTGAGCATTACAACCTCTGTGAATAGAACTTTTGATCAATCACTGCTGAAAGCACAAATTAATTTGATTATTGTATGCTATTTTTGGCTGGTGACAGTCAGCCCAACTCCATAGATTCTTTGTGGAATATCTTACTGTAAGTGTTATATCTTACTGTAAGGGCTTATAGGACTTGAATGTGACAAAATGTTAATTTCCCTAGTTCTTGATTGGTTTTAGATGAAGAGAAATATATCCCTTGCATTGTTTTGGATGGTCTTTAAAAGTAGTATCTTGTTTCATCTGAGACCACCTAAATCTGCATAAACACCCAAATCCAAGAGAAAACAAAGTGCCAGCTTCTTGGGTGGCACAAAAGGGATATATTCCCTGTGAAAATGCCAAGGAGAGCTAGTCTTTGTGTGGCAGAGGAGGAGAAAGATCACTTTGGGATGAGGATGCCATCAGACCAGAGCCCCACCACCAGCCCTCGTCCTTCAGAGCCCATGAACCACCCAGCTCACCTGTATTCAAGTTTGGGCAGTCAGCACTGAAAGCAGTGAGCATTTTCATGGCCATGGCAATATTTTGTCCCAGGGTGAGCTCTGGGTATGGTTGAGGTGAGCTGGCAAAGCCATTTTTGTTTGAACACTTGTTTAAACAGAATTTATGGAGGGCGCAGCAGCAACGGCTGCCAGGGATGGGTGTCAGTGGTTGTAGCGAGCTCTGTTCTGCATGGTGTGGTCCTCTGCTGGCCACCTCACCCTGCAGGGCTCAGGCTGCCTGCAGGGGCTTGCCAGGCTCTAAAAACCTTTCCTTGCTGAAATGAAACTGGTTAAAAATTCCCCTTCTCCTACCCCCTCTTCATTTTCCTGTCCCAGCCTGGCGTGTTTCATGTTGACCATAAATTTCTTCACCCATTTTTTTTTCCCCCCTAGCAAATGTGTTCATGGATGATGCAGTCACTTGAGCAAATATTTGTTAGAAGCCCTCTCACCTCCTCTCCTGCTTTGAGCCTTTTGAATGTCTTGCATTGAGGAATATTTTGCAGAAGTTTATTTTTCCTGGCAGTAAATTACAGTGACCTGCATGAATGAATGGAATGGTAGTAAGGATTATGTCATTTATTTAAATGTCTAGTCCTTTCCTATAGAGAGGCAGGAAAGTAAATAATGAGGCTTTCAAAAGTGATGAGAGGTTTGGGGTACCCAGCTGATGGCACCCAGAGGACCCTGCTTGTGTCCTGTAAGAAATGAAACCAGAAGTCCAAAAATTATTTTTGCAAGTCACAACCTGAATTTTGGAGTCCTGCACACTTAGTAATGTCACCGTTCCTTTTTAAAAATTTCATTTGATGAGTTCAAGGGTATAGTTGTGAGTTTGCTTGAAAACCTGTGCATGGGAATGTGCATCTTGGGTTGAGTTTAGTGTGAATCTCTCAAGAGATTGGGATTTTAACCTAAAGGGGGTTGGTTAGGATGTTGGAGTGCTCAGCCATTCCTCTGTGGCTGGAGGTTTGCAGTAATTGTGGAGCATAAAATTGCTGAAGCAGTAAATTAAGGCTGGCCAGAAGGGGAAACTCTGACAGTTTTCCTAGTTGAGACAGTTCTACAGGGTTAACTTTATGCCCTTTTTTCTGTTTTCATATGATTTTTCAGTTCCCCTTTTCTATTTTCCTATGAATTTTCAGTTCCCACAGGGTTGTGGAGAGTTATGAATGTTTGTTTAGAGGCAATTGCCTACGTAGACCGCATCTTACGAACTTCAGGTCGTAATTTTAGGTCAAGTTCTGTGTAGAAAACTGTCAGCTGAAAGCCTCTGAAATTACTTTTTCTATATGGTTTAACTGGTTCCAGAGCTGATTAAGTGTAAGTAATAGCAAATGGTATTAAACATGGTAACATATTACACTAACATGAGCATCTGACTATATGGTGTAATGTAGAGAACCCTCTGATTATGTCACAGAGTTGGGAGGTATCCCAGCAAAGATCGTGCCAAATAGTGACACAACGCTAGTTAGGAATATGCCAATAACTTTCCAAACCTTGAACTCTTTTGACAATTAAAAGCCTGGAGCCAGCAGGGCTGAGAAGTTTTCAGTCAGAATGTAGGTGTGAAGTATTCTCATTTTTACCTTGTAATTACTTGCAAGAACTCTTAAGAGTCAGCTCAGATGGTCTTGTTCAAATTTACAGACCTGGCAAAACCCTTGCACTGATTTTTTTTTTTTTTTTTACAGTGAGAGTAGAAAATACAGAAGAAAAAAAGCAGCAAGTCATTGGCAGCCTCTCTATTGGACAGGATACTTGTGCACAGTGACTGTGTTAGCCAGGAATGGCCCATTCAAGTTGGCTGGGATGTTCTGTGCTGGACAAAGTTATTCTCTGAATGTTTGGGATACCCCAATCAATGGCCTTTTCCTTCCTTCTCCATTTCCAGGTGGGGATGGAAGCAGGGCTTTGCTCAGGGACTCAGATGTGTTTGCAGTAGTGGCAAATGGTGCTGATACAAAACTCCACCAGGATGCTGTGAAAGGGAGACAAGTCAGTTTTAGCTTTTTATTAGAGTAGTACACAGAGGCTTCAGTTAATATTGGATACTTATTGTCCACGGCAACATGCCAGCACACAGGAATTGCTTACAACAGAAGTACAGCAAGGCCAGGAGAGGGAAATGTCACTGTCCATTTTAGAGATGAAAACCCGAGCTGTGGAGTGATGAAATTTCTTGCCCTGGGTCACACAGGAAGCTGGTGACAGAGCCAAGAAGCAAAGCTGGTCTTTGAATCCTAATCCAGTACCTTAATTAAAGAACTCTCTTTCCCTTGTATAGCTTAGCCCATTAGCTGGTTTTTTACATGCAGCTGAAGTGCCTTTTCTCCTCCTTTGTATTTAACAGTAGGTAGAAACTTGGGTTTTTATGGCAAGCTTACTAATAGACTAACTCCATTCTCAGTACACATTTATAAAGTCGCGCAACCTTGAGGGAGAAGGGCTGAAAACGATGTGGTTTTCACTTATGAGTTGCATTGTAGTGAATCCGGGTTGTAGGAAGCAACGTGGGAATGCAGCCACTGAGACTTGTATATAATTAGATCACTCTTGGATGGCAATTATTGCTGGAGTACAATTTCAGCAGCAGCAGTTCTGTTTGAGCATGGAGGAGCTAATTGAATTTGGGTTTTAACGGCAGAAGAAAAAGAAGGTTACTCTTTAAACAGTCCTGCTCCAGGTAGCCATTTCTGCCCTATTTAATGTTGCCATCCTGGGAGACAAAAGATGGTTTGGTTTCAGGTGAAGTTTGCCACATTAGTGGGATTTATAAGCAGCTGTTATAGCACAACACCTCTGCAAAGAATATATGATGACCCTGCTGTTTGCTATAAAAATGAATATATTTTTGCAAATATATTTTTTTCCAAAAGAAGCCCTTTTTCAGCCAGGTTAGCAGTACTTTAAACAGTTCCTAATTTGCCTAATAGCCATGCCTTTGGCTCTCTTTGCTGAGGAGTGAGCTCCAGGGGTGGCAGAGCACCACACAGCTGTCCCTTAACAGTAATTCATATTTTCATATAAAACCAGTGTGAGAGTAACTTCTCACCCAGAAAGCATTTTAAAGGACTCTCAGTTTAAAGCTTGTGCCTAAGAAATCTCATGTATGAGTGATTTTACTGATGGCTTTGCAGAAAAAACACTTTTATTCTGAATTCTTGGTGGTTTTAGAGGGTATATTTTAGGATATTATAAGATATCCTATTTGCTATTGGATAAATTTTGTTGTTTTTTTATGGCACGCCGTTAAAAATCTTACTAAAATGGAATCGACATTTTGCTATTGGTTCTTTGCTGTTTATGTTTCCCTTCGTTTAGACAGAAGGAAAAACTTCTGCTTTTGCTTCTAGTCAAGTTTTATTTTTGGACTTCCATGTGCTCTCCCAGTCTCTAGCTGTGAACATGGCATGAGCACATATTTTTTTTTAAAGACATGTTTCCATTTTGTCATTCCCAAATTCATAGAAACATATGGATTGTTGTTTGCCTTTTGCTGAGGCTTGTTGAAATAAAGTTCAGAATTAGTTTGACTCCAGTACAGTTCTCCCCTTAACTTCCAAAGAATTGTTTTTAGGATTCGGGCAACATACGAAAAAGGGAACTGACACCAACTCAATAACATGCCTTGGGTGTTGCATCATTAATGTCTGGCAGGAGTTAAGGGCAGGTATTACAACCAAGCCTAAACTTGCATTTTCTGGCAGATGTTCTTGTAGTTGTTGACTGGCTCTTTACAAGGACAAGCTTTGGCTTGATGTCTTCACCCCGGCGCTCGCGGCGCGGGGCAAGATGAGGCAGGGCCAGAAAGCACGAAGGAATCCAGGCTGATGCCTGCCCTCAGGTATCTGGTTAGGCTGAGAGGGAAGATGCTTTTATTTAATGTGCTGATAAGCCCAGAGTGTGGACTTTACACCTGGCACCAGGCTTTTGGCAAGGTGTGTGCATCTCAGGAGGAATTACGCGAATTGTTTAGCGCTGGGGGCTGTGTGGTTCGCTCCTGAAAACAAAGCCCACACTGTGATGGTTCAGCTCAGGCAAAATGAAAGCTTATGGGTTCCCCCCCTCCACTTCCTTAATAAGGTAAAAATATTCCAACCCTGTAGTTTTATAGCATTAAAGCTTCTGATTTCATTGGAGTAGTCTGGCTAAATTACATTTTATGGACAAATACTGGTGTCATTACTTCATCTGCTGGGTGAACAGTGAATTTGTCATGTTTGGAATGCTTCCTGCAGAGTCTGCTGGGGAGGACTGGTCTCCCTGTCCCACTTTCTGTCTTATTACAGCCCCAAGGCAGTTATTTCTCTTTCTTTTGATGAGTGATGAACAGGATATTGTTTCAGCTCTGTTATTATAATTTTTAATCATGCCTTCTAATTTGTGTTGTATCCTACTTGTGGAAGTGCAAGTAGGAATTTGCAGGAGTTGTCTGAAGATGCAAACACAGGACCGTTGCCTTGTTCATGTGCAGTTGGCACGTGTCAAAAGCCATATCTGTGCCTAATAGGAGGGGCTTTCTGACCTGATCCAGGCTTTTCTCACAGCTTTATTAATGAAAAAATGGAAGTGTAATTGGCAGTAAATTGGTAAAGCTATGTCTTAAAAATACAGAAAAAACCCCAAGCTAAAAAAATGATTATAAATGCGGAAGAGTTGTACATGAACTGTGATACAGGTTGGATGATGACACATTGAAGGCAAACACAAGGTTTACAATCCAGGAGAAAAACAAAATTAAGGGCTGTTACCAAGGTGAGAAAGGTGAGAGGAATCTGACAGTAGAAAAGCATGGACAAACCAGTAAAATGTAAAATTCTGTGTCTAATGAAGAGAAAGGTTGCACTTAGAATGTTAATGTTGGTCTCCTCTCCTTTCTCTGCTCTGCAGATCACTCTGTGTGACCTGACATCCAGAGGTGGCTGTGATTTACAGCTTTTGAGGGTTTTAAGCCATTATGTCATCTTTGGATTGCTACCGTTCCTGTGGTGCAGCTTCCACAGCTGTTGTTCCATTTAAACATAAAAAGGCACACTAAAAATCAGAGTTTGCTAAACATGTTTGAATATTGAGCTGCTCTGTAAATTTAAGATACTGAGTTTGTTTTTTTCAGATTGCTCTTTGAAAGGTAGCATGAATATGTTGAAATTTTTGACTTTTCATGAAAACACAACACTGATGCTGTCAGAACTTTAGCAAAGGGAAGAACTCAACATGACAGTGTATTAGTTGGAATAAAGTATTCTATATTTTTTACAAGATGCTTATAAAAGTCTAAAATTTCATATACTTTTAGGAGGTTTTTAATCACCATCACAAATAAGGTGATCAAAGCATCAGTTTTGTATTCTGCATTTATTAGTGAATCTCCATGCATTCCTTAGTGTTTATACCTGCAGCACTGTTTCTGCTATTCAGTTGGACTATGTGCATTACCAAGCAATATCATTTCATTGCAGCAGTTGGTTTCCTTTGATATTTGTACACCCAGGGTATTTATGAGCATACCTATGTCTATATTTGAGTGAATATCCCAGCAAATGGGTTTTGCTGCCCCAACTGCTTTTCAGTGACATTTTCTGAGAAAGCAGCTCTGGCACCTGCTGCTCAGCCAGAGGCTGTTGGTGGTGCTCCTGTCCCTGCTTCCTAGGGAGCTGTCCATTTTTGCTGAAGGGCAGGAAAACGGGGGTGCAGGAATGGTGTAGATTATCCCCAACAGGCAACCAAGCCCCACACAACTCTTGCTTACTCCTCACCGTGGGATGGGGAAGAGAAGGGCAGAACTGAGGACTCATGGGCTGAGATAAGAACAGTTTAATAATCTAAATATAATGGTAATAATGAAAAAGAAAATAAGGAAAAGAGAGAAATGAAACTCGAGGAAGTCAAGTGACGCAAATGAAAAACAGTTGCTCGCCACGGACTGACCTGTGCTCAGCCAGTTCCTGAGTGGCTCCTGGCCAGTTTTCCCCACAATTTGTGCACTGAATATTTGGTCTAGAATATCTCTCTGGTCAGCTCTCCTGGCTGTGTCCCACCTCAGCTCCTTGTGCCCCACAGTTGTCCCCCCTGGCAGGGCGGCAGGAGGAGCTGACAGGTCCTTGACTGAGTGTGAGGACCACCAAACCATCAGTGTGTTCTCAGCTTGCTTCTCATCCTTGATCCAGGCAGGGCACTGTACCAGTGCTAGGAAGAAAATCACCTACCCCAGCCAGAACCAGGAGAAGAGCTGTGGAAAGTTAATAAATCAACTTTGTAGTTCTGGAGCACCAAGTTTTTGTTCAGGTGTGGCCAGCCTGTGAGCGCTGCTGCATTTTGTGAAATTTACTTGAATTTACCCCGATTACTGGAAATAAAATGACAAATATGTATAGTCAAGGTCTTCCCATGAGCAGTCATCTGAAGTAGATTGTGTGTTGCAGAAGGGAATGTGGTGCTGATGGAGGGATGTCTCCAAACTTCCACAAGGGAAGCCCAGAGGGCTCAGTGAGGACTGACACAGATATATCATGAGGCTGAGCCAGGACTGTCCAGCGCTGAAATTCTGGCTGCTGGAGCTTCTTTCCTGCCCTGAGACCTGCACAGTCCGTATGGTCAGTCAGCTGCTGGTTGGCTGTGTCTGGCAGGGAGCTGGGGAAGGGTGAATTCCACAGTGCTTCCAATAATTTCACACCTGCATTGCTCAATAGAGCAAGTGTGCTGTGTAAGAAAAGGGGGGAGAAGTGCAGAAATGTAAGGAGTGCTTTTAAAGCTTTACATAATCTTTTCCATTTTACTTTAAAGGCAGAGCTGTTTTCAGGCAAGGGAATTTGGCAGATGAGAAATCTGTAGCTGGGTCACAATACCAGCAGAAATAATAACTCCCCCTGTGTGCTTTATGGCATCACTGGGTGCACTGGTGAGCTAAAGCCGCTGCAGCTGGGAGAGGACATCGTCCCTGTGGGAGGGATGCTGTTTGCCAGGCATGCAGTAAACCTTTGGCAGAGCCTACTGGAGAGCCCATTCCAGTGATGCTGGACCCAGCATTGTCTCTGGTTATTATACAGCAGCTGAGTGCTGGGAGCTGTGCACAGTACAAAGGATGATATCTCTGGGTGTAAAAATTAATGCAGTCTCTGGGAACAGCCAGAACAATAAAATTTTACCACTTGTCTGTGAGAAGTCACAAGCTGTTTTTCATATTCTCTTGTAGCCTTTTTCTTTTAGGGTACCCTGAAAAGAATATCAATGAAAATTGTAGCCTCTCATTGTTCTGTTTGCCATAATTTTTTCACACTAAAATAAGGCCTCTCCACCCTTTGTTCAGACATGTATGAAGCATTTGCTTATGCATGCACTGTGTGAGGGACACTGCAAGGGAGCTCCAAGATTAGTGTTGTACAACTCTTGCTGCTATGACTTTTTCTGCTCCTTGGGGCTGATGAAGCCCACGCTGTCAGCCTGACAATAGGGCTTTGCTTTTAAGGACAAACTGGTCTTAAAAACCCTGTTGATAATTTAATGTTTTAAAACAAGAGCATTCATGTTTCCTGCCGTAGCCTCAGGCTTGCTGGATGTCTCTGTCTCTTTTAACCCTCAGATATATGTGTGATTTGAAAGAACTTTAACTAGAAAGGACTTTTAACTAGTTCTGATTCTGATTTTAAATTTTTTTTTGGTACTGTTTTCATTGACATCAGTGGGCTTTGTATTAATCCAAATAGGTCAGTCTTGCTTGCTGTCTCTTCCCCTGTGAGGAAGAGGTGTAAAGGTGTGCAGAGATGAATTTTTAGCTAAAATGCAGATAGGACACAGAGCT